>JAAGEH010000014.1:16064052-16233306 GCA_011751065.1 Lasiurus cinereus | reverse complement strand
ATAGATATAGATATAGATATAGATATAGATATAGATATAGATATAGAATTCAATATAAAATAGAAGTATTATGCCGAAACCGGTTTGGCTCAGTGGATAGAACATTGGCCTGTGGACTGAAAGGTCCTATGTTCGATTCTGGTCAAGGGCACGTACTTTGATTGCAAGCACATCCCTAGTAGGGGGTGTGCAAGAGGCAGCTGATCTCTCTCATCAATGTTTCTAACTCTATCTCTCTTCCTTCCTCTCTGTAAAAAATCAATAAAATATATTTTTTAAAAAAGAAATCATTATGTTATATAGGTAAAGCCAAACTGCTCAATACCAGTTTCTCTGTGCAGGGTTATGCGTTCAAAATTATTGTCAAAACTCAACTATAAAGAATGGTCAAAACTCAATAATAACAGCAAATTAATTTTAAAAATAGATAAAAGATTTGAACAGAGATATCATCAAAGCAGATATACAGAAGTCAAATAAGAACATTAGAAAATGCATAGCAGTATCTGTCATTAGGAAAATGCAAATTACAACCAAGTTGAAAGACAGTTCCTACACACCAGTTACAATGGCTAAATTAAAAATAGTATGTGCTGACAAGGATGCAGTGCAAACAGTGCTAGTGGGAATGTAAAATGGTACACCAGTTTGGGAAACCATTTGGAAATTTCTCATAAGATTGAATATGCATTTGCCACATGACCCAGCAATCCAACTCCTAAATGTTTACCTAAGAGAATTAAGATTTATGTGCACACAAAAACCTATACCAGAATATTTATAGTAGCTTTATTCATAATAGCCCCAAACTGGAAACAACCCTGATGTCCTTCAGTTGATGAATGGATATCAAAAATGTGCTATGTATTCAGCCAAGAAGGCCCTACTATCTCACCTCTAGCTGACTTTGAGGCCCTGTGTAGGCAAAGAGAAAATTATTAGACAGAAATGAAAGCTTCTGTAGCCACGAAGCTCTATGTTTGCTCCAACGTACACACAGCCAGAAGGTGGAAGACATTGCTTCACTGTATGTAAGGAACTCTGACTATTTGCTAACCATGTGGAGATGTCAGTGTCCACATGTGAAAGGGAAAACAAACTTTACAGAATTAGCCCAGGAAAATCACCAATGAACAGCAGCAGCAGCAATAACAAACCGATTTTCAGATTTACATTATATAATTTTAAATACCCAGTTTTCAAGAAAAAATATTATGAGACAAAGAAACATGAAAGTATGGCTACTAGACAAAGACTTTAAATCAGCTATTCTAAACTGATATGAGCTATTATGCTAGAAGAACTAAAGGAAACTATGTCTAAAGAATTAAAAAAAAAAAGCAAGAAGAGTGTCTCACCAAATAAAGAATATCACTAAAAAGATAGACATTACTTTTTAAAAAAGAACAGACTAGAAATTCTGAACTAAGTAGAACAAAAACACACAAACCAATCACGAAAGGGCTGTGTTGTCAGAAGAAAGATGAGGCAGTGGAGATAAGTTCATTATTCAGTCTGGAGGACAGAAATGGAAAGAAATGGCGATATTTTTTTTTTGTAGTGTGATAAATAAAAGTTATCTGGGGGGTGGCAGGGGAGAGAAGAAGCACAATTTAGAAAAGGCTCTGAAACTCAAGGCTCAAAGAGAGAACATGTTTAATAGGAGAGAGAGCCCCTAGCTTAACATCTTATTTTACAGTTGAGGAAACTGAGGCCTAGATGGTAGAAAGCTGCCCAGTGATGGACATGCATGTCTACCTGTTCTGCAGTTGCAGTGGGGGCCATCCCAGTGGATCCCAGGACACCCTAGTTTTAGCGCTGACAGTGCCACATCCTGAGCAGCCCCCTAGTCCGGGCAAGTCATGATGGGTGGCCACTCTGTGGTTCAAATCCAGATGAGTCTTCTTTCTCCGAATCCCTGAGACTTGGGCGTGAAGGAGAAATGGTAGCATTCAGAAAAATTCCTTTTCCTTGCTGAATTCAGTGCACTAAACTGAAGCTGCTGGCATTTTGCTTTAAGTCCTTTTCTATTCAACCTTTCAGAATGAAGGAGCTTTCTTCTTTATGTAATCTGCATTTCATCCCCAAGGTGAACGCCAGTGTCCTTGGCTTCCTCTGGAAAGTGACAAGTAGGTTCCTTTGTATACTAAATGCAAAGGATATAACAAAAACAGCTGATGGTTTTTTACTTCAGATATGAAAAATAAGTTAATTGATTATAGATATGAAAAAGCAATTACCACCCTTAGAGCTATATACAGGAGAGAGAGAAACAGACAGACATTTCCTATAAAAATGAAAGCCATGAAAAGAAAACTCATATAGGAAATGTCATTTTCATAGGAAACAGAATTCTTTTTTCAGAACCACAGTCCTCAAAGGAAAGATCAAATCCAGAGAAAGCAGCAGCCCTTGAATGTGTGATTGACATTAGTATCTCATGAGTGCAGGAAGCACTGTGAAGCCAGAGCAAATGGGCAGTGGCACCTTCCAGCCATGCAACCTGACCTCTGGGGGGAGGGAAGGGGGTGCTGGTGACCTCTAAGGCCATCTGTTATGTTGTTGCCTGGGGCTAAGCTTCTCAAATTCTAACATGCACTTGGATTACCTAGAGATGATTGTAAAAAACAAAAAAATAGATTCTGATTCAACAGGTCTGGAGAGGGGCCCCATTTTGCTTTTCTGACAAGCTGACAGCCGATGGGAGCAAGGGTGAAGCTCTGAATCCTTACTGGCTACACAATTGCCCCTTTCCCTTTTCTATGCTCATAGCCATCATTTTATGTTGCAAACCAAGTAAAATACCCTGGCCAGTCAGAAGGCACTTGTGATTTACCTCGAGGGTACGGAGGGCACAGAGGAATGGATAATGAAAGCTGCAGAGCCTGGGAAGGGCATAGTGCAGGGACACGCCACTGCTCTAAGAAGCCAAAAGCGTCTCATTTAGAGGCCACCATTTGCATCAGCAGGTTTTGTTAATGGACCAAATTAGATCTAACTGTGTTACCTCTTTTTCTACTCTGCCTCCCTTCATCCCACAAAGCTGTGAAAGGTCAGTGCCGCTTCGACTGGGCCCCATACAGGCCACGGCCCCTTTGGGCACTGTCCTTGTCACTGTTGTACAGTTGTGCCAGGTGTCTTTCACTTGCCCTGATTTGTCACCCTTGCTGTGCCCAACAGTCTCTGTCGACTCACAGGGGTGATTCTGTGGTTCCAAGCCTGGAGCTCCTGTAAGAGTTCACCGTGGGTGGGGCAAACCTGCTTCCTGCACACCTGCCGTTTTGTAGGTGCTCTGGGCCATCCTAAACTGAAAACACATGAGCCTCACCTCAGCTCAGAATAGATGGTGTTTTTCTTTCTGGTGGTTTTCTTTAAAAGCCATGCCAGTCATTTTATGTCCTTTCCCAGAAGTTCTGATTGATGGCAATCTGGTCAGCCAGAAGCTGCCAGTGGAATAAAACTACTGACTTGGGCACTGACCTTGGCTGAGCTTATTAAGCTTCAACAGTGTCTGCATGTGCGTATGTGTCTGCACGTGTGCACACTCAGGATAGAGCGTGTTGGATCTGGGAGGAACTGAAGGGGTCTCTCAGTTCCCACTGGAAAAGTAGGACCCAAGGAGTGGACTATGTCCAGTACATGCTCTCTGCTGCCACTAGAGGGCGCAGTGCAAACAGAATCCCTGCCTCCTATGTCCTGCCCCACAGCCTTTGTCTCTAAGGCGGCCTGTTGGCCCCTGGGCAACAGTTGCAGGTAGAGTTCTTAAAAGTCAAACCCCAATTTTCTGTGGTTTGAATCATAATTTGGATTTCAGTTCATGGAAACATATTTCTCACCTTAAAATATTTTTCAAAAGTGAGCCTAAAATAAAATGAAACACACATTTATACTTTATGAATAATTACCTAAAAACCCAACACTCAAATAAGGCTAAAAATTCCTTGAGTGGGTGAAGGTTGGTGCTAGCATGACCCAGACATAATGAGGCTTTAAAACACATGAATCTGGTGAGGTTGGCACTTGGATCCCTTCTCCCGTTCCTGCTGGCTTTCCCATTGGCAGCACAGCCGTTTCTCTGATGTGGGACTTTGCTGTGCTTCAATTAGTCATCTTTCTTAACAACGTCCAATTAGATATGCCTATTGTTTCCAGAACCCTGTGAATGGGCAATGGGCGGTGGTCATGGTGACTTTGGACTTGGTGGTCCCTTCTAAAAATTCTGAATACTGGGCCATGGCTGGTGGAGATGGAGGCTTAAGTAAGGAGGGCAAGATGGATGGGCAAGCTTTCCTCCAGCCTGGGGGTAATGGGAAAGAGGCAGTATTGTTGTGTAGTTACAATATGCCAGTTGCTATACACTTTTATGTTTTATCTTGGATTCTCACAATAGCATAGGGAGCTGGGTGTTGTGTCCCATTTTATAGACAGAAGTCTGCTTCCAGAGTGAAAATGTTAAGAGAAAAAAGTCATAGGAGGCTTCCTGGGCCTATCTGAGAAAGGGTGAGGTAAGATATGTGAGAAAGCATGACCGATTCCATGAGGTGACCTTCCAGAGATATCTGAACCAGATGGTATAACCTGTAACATCAGCAAGAAAAAAAATATGCCACAATCAAGACATTAATAAGAGGGGGAGATAGAAGAATGGGGGGTGGGGTTTTTAGCCCAGATCGGCTCTTCTTCTGGAGCTGTCGTGGCTGAGGAACCTAGCGGAGAAGGGGCATGAGGGGCTGGCTCAGGGGTGGGAGGGGGAGTGGGGGGAGAGTGGGAGGGGGCAGGGGGAGGGTGGACAGTCCCAGCCTGGAGTCTGGAGAGGTGGAGATAGGCTCTGGGGAGGGGAGGACAATGCAAAACTGGCCATCACAGACAAGATCTAAATAAGCAGAAAGGCCGGGAAGGAGCCCCTGATCCCTGGCACTGCATCCCGCTGGGTATGTCTGAGCAACAGGCCCTGGGAGGTGGCTGAGGGGAGTGACTTGCTCTTGTCAAGTGAGAAAACAGATGCCAGGCTGTGGGGAAGAAGGGAACATGGAGACCAGGTGGGATTTTTCCTTTGCCTGCTTCCTCTGCTTTCATATCTGGTTTCTTCAGTGCATTTTTGTCCCCCTGCCCCCAGTTTGGGAGCCACAGCTCTGTGCTGAGTGGTGGCCTCAGCCTGGAGTTGGTGGCCCACTGTGGACTGCAGGTCCAGGGGTTCCAGCATGTGTCTGACACACCGACAGGGCCCATCCAGGTGAAGGGAAGGTGGAGGGGGGCAGCATAGCCCTGTTTCTGTGGATTTTCATCACTTTTGATGATGTTTGCCTCTCAAATAAAAGTGAATTGTCTGCCATCTTGTGGCAGAGGCTTGGTACTGTCTGGGCCCCATCTTGAAGCCTCCCTTCCCACTGCTCTCCCAAAGCAATGCTGCCCCACTGGGCTGGTGGGTGGGTGGGAGGTCAGTGAGAGCTGGTATAGGGAGGAGGAGAGAGCCTGGCAATTTTGGCAATAGCATCACAGGCCACAGGTGCCAGCCTCAAGTACAGAAGCTTTTGGGAAGGCCATCCTTGTTGGTACAGGGAGGACTGCTGTCTGTGAAAGGGAAGTCCATCCTGCAGGCAGTGCCTGAGGAGGTGATCCCCAGAGAGGAAAGAGCCCACGTGAAGCAGGTGAGCAGAGAAGTGGGCATACCTGGAAGCCAGCCATGGCCCTGAATGATGGAGACAAAGGAAGTGGAGGATCTCAACAGTGTGGCCATAGTGGAGGAAATTCTAAGGTCAACATCTAATATCATACAGAATGTGGAAGACTCATGTCAGTGTTTGCCCAGTGTCTGGGATAGGAGCTGGAGGGGCACAACTCCCCATGGCTGTGCCTGCAGCAGTGTGAGTGGAGGAGCTCAGACAGGAGGGGAGCACCTCCCGTGGCTGTGCTTGCAGCAGTGTGAATACACAAGCTCAAAGAGTGTCCCTAGGTTGCAGACCTAGTGAGGGAGTGAACTGCATTTGTAAATCCCAAATCCTTAGGAACCAGCCTTTATTTGGAATTTGGGTACAGCTATAAGAAATAAGAGATGATTTAAAACCCATTCTAAACAGTCCCTTGCTCTCTGAACTTGGGCCAGGAATGCCAAGTTCCAAACTTGCATCATTTTCTTCCCACAAGCTCTCAGCCTGGACACCCCACAGACCTGGTGCTTATCATCGTCACCAGAATCCTCCCTGCCACAGACACCTCCTGTTCCAAAGGCATCCTTCAGTGGTGTTTCTTCATGTGCAAATACTAGTGATAAATTAAGTGAATGCATGGCCACTGTACACATTGGTGCTAATCCATTTTCCATCACAATGAGGTCCTTCCCAACTCTAACTCTAACCAGGACAGTTAGGCCAACCCAGCTTCTCTTTCTCACTGACATTCTGCGTCCTGCAAACAACACAGGCAACAAATGCTGAGTTAGCCGGCGTTCAGTCACGGAGGCAGAGAGCATATGAGGCTTTTGGAGCAGATGGATGTTGCAAATGGAATCTGATGCTTCCAGAATCATTAGAAGGCCATTGGAGTGAAGGGAAAGGCACCCCTGGATGTCAGAATATCAAGAGTTAGAGAAATCTCTAGAAACCATTGCTGATGACTCTACTCGGCAGCGTGGGAGTAGGCAGCTCTCAGGAGGAGCAGCAGTCTGAGGTGTGCCCTCTGGATGTCCCTGTGCCCATCCTCACAGCTGCCACCTTGAATGCCCTCGGGGATCCCCATTCTCCCTGCACCTGGCCTGCCAGTCCCACCAGTGCCTCTCCCGTAAGTGGCATCTAAACCTGAGTGCTGTGGCAATAGAACCAGGACATGGCGTTTTCAAGCTTCCAGCCAATGCAATGCCAGGGCGAGCCTCGAATGCCCATATCGACACACACTGTTAAAGACAGATGATGATAATAGAGCTTCCTTCAGATAGCTGTTGTGAGGCTGTGAAGCCGCGGTGCAGGGTGTGGCATATGGCGAGCCCTCCATAATTGCTGGTTTACAAAAAAAAAGTGTCAAAACTGAAACCAGAATGGCTGTTTGTCATTATTTCTAACTCCTGTAAGGGGTCGGGCTGCTCCTGAGCGTGGGGTCCAACCTGTCCGCTGTGGTGAGAATGCTACCCCTCCCCATCCGGCCTGCTTGTCAGGTCCGCACTGGGCTGGGAGGAGGTTCAGGAGAAAGGTGCAAGTTCTCAGGAGGAAACTGTGGCAGGGAATCATGCTGAATATTAACATGGGTTCCCGATGCTCTGCAGATGTGAGGACTGTTGGACAGTCAAAGATGGGTCAGTCCCCTTACGGAAGCACAAGCCCCAGGCCCTGCCTGGCACCCCTGCCCAGAATGGGATCAGAGACACTGGGGCCGAGTCTCTGTAGCCTTGTGCTCAAATGCTGCAGGCAGCCTGGAGCAGGAAGAATTGGGGCACAGCTGAAATCCAAACGGGAAAGCAAACAGCTAAGATCCATAGGGAACAATGTCTGTTTCTTAATCCGTCTCCTGCCCCAAATAGGTCCGCTCTCCTCCCCCAACTGGTGTTGACGAGTCTGTTTCTTTCCCTGGCAGCAGGTGCCACCAGGCCTTCAACTAGGTCACAGGGGAGGTGATGAGCCCACACAGGCCTTCAGGCCATGTCCTCCTCTTACCTTACTCCCCAGGCTCCCGGACCTGGAGATACAAAGCCCAGACCCCAAGTGATCTCCTGCCGCTCAGGCTGTGTCCCTGCTCCCTAGAACCACAGGGAGCAAGTAGGGGATCCTGTGAGTGAGCAGGGGCCATGAGCTGGAGGCAGAGGGCAGCCTGGGTGGTGCTGCAGCCCTCCCTGCCCCATTCTGCAAGTGCCCTTTCACCGCCCCCCTCTCCCCTGCAGCCCTGCTGAGTGCCCTTGGGGATCCCCATTCTTTCAAGGAAGCCAGGGAGCCACTCGCCCCTGCTGTTTCCCCTGGGAAATCAAGGATGTTATAGCTTGCCCAGAATAACTCAGCTGGGAAGTGGCAAAGCTCAGGCCCACAAGGACCAACTGCATATCCTTAGCCACCAGTGTCAGCCTTCCTCCCAGCCCGATGTGTCCATCCCCCTGTCTCAGGGCCATCTCTGCCCAGGATCAGGTCCTGATGGTGCCTTTCTCCACACAGGTTCTATCAGAGAATGGCTACGGCCTGATCACAACCGACATCCGGGAGGGACAGACGTTCTACTACGCCGAGGATTACCACCAGCAATACCTGAGCAAGAACCCTGACGGCTACTGCGGCCTGGGGGGCACCGGGGTGTCCTGTCCACTGGGCATTAAAAAGTAACATCTCCTCATGTGGCTGGCCCTCGAAGGCACAGCCAAAACGCTTCAGACAAATTGAGTAATTCCATGCTTCACGTCGTCATTGGCTTTTAGAAATGCAGGAAGCACAGAGGCCTTGGTAAACACCTGGTTTATTGAGGTGTGATTTACATGAAGCACCATGCCAAGTTGATAACACGTAATTTATCTCCTAATGAGCTGTGGTGGGAGTAGAACTGTGAAATTCTTTGGATCATTTGGGGTCTGAATGAGGATAATGAATATGCTGTGTTCACTTTTCTCTTGCTGGAGTGCCTGCCATGGAAGCTAGGGAAGGAGGGGGAGACTGTGGGCCCGATAGGGCATGCTGGAAATCCTCCATCTGAGCCCGGCCCCCTCACAGGCCCTACGCCTTCCAGTGCCTTAAAATTTGCAAACATTTATAGCCTCCACGAATCATTCCCTGAACTACATTGCTTTCTGGCCATGCACATGTGTAAGGTGCTCTCGCTCTCTCTTTCTCTCTCTCCTCAGCCCTCCTGCAGCAGAGAACATGGGCGTGAGCTTGATGAATTCTAATGACCTGCTTACAGCTATGGGAATTGCTTGTTTTATTAAAGGCTACAATTTAATAATACAAACTGTGTGATGTCTGTCTTTTACTCGTTCAGGTAGGATATTCCTAAGCATTATGAGATAAAAGCCTGAATTGTTCTCTCCCAAATGGGAAATAAGATAGAAATTTTTGAAAGACATGGACATCTCTGGCTCCTTGCAACATTGTAAGAATAACTGGTTTTCATATACATGATACAGCTATCACGTTGGGCACTATGCTAGATCAGTCTTTATACTCAAGACAAGAAGAGGTAGAGGCCTAAGCATTCAACATGTAACCACATAAATAAATAAGACAGTTGTGGGCCCTGAGAAACGAGGTGATTGGTAGGATAAGGTAGTAAGTTGTGTCAGGTTGTCACCTCAGGCTGTTTCAGCTACACTGGTCAGTGGAGGCCTCTGTGCAGTGGTGAAGCTTAAGTTGAGAACTGAATGATCTTAATGATGGAAGGGAGACATGGAATCACAGGTTGTGGGAGGAGCGCAGAGCTATGTGGGACAGGAGACAGATTAGGAAATAGACATTCTTCCCCATGGATCTTAGTTTGTCTCTTTCTTTTCCCTCTGGGATTTCTGCTGTGCCCTAAGCACAGATTTACCTAATCATCGTCAGCACCCCCACTTTGGCTGCTGGAAGAAAATGCTTCCCAAATAGAACCACCAGGACATACAAATGGCCAAAGACAGGAAGGAATGTGTGGTAATGGAGAAACAGAAAGGCTGGGGCTGGAATAGTGTGAATTCATAAGGGTGGAGCCCCCGTAATGGGAGTTCCCTCTCTCGGTCAAGTGAGGACATGGGGAGAAGGCTGCTGTCTATCCTCCAGAAAGCAGGCTCTCACCAGACACCAGGACTGTTGGAACCTTGATCTTGGACTTCCCCACCACCAGAACTGTGAGAAATAAATGTTTGCTATTTAAGCCACCTAGTTTATGGTATTTTTGTTATAGCAGCTCAAGCTGACTAAGACAGTGGCCTGTGCTGATATCTTTTTGTTCCTCCAGATCCAGACTCAACTCTTCTTCGTCTTGCTCTGTGTCCTGTGACTCCTGAAGGAGCTCTCATTATAGGCTTCTTGGCTCTCTTGCATTAATGTGGCTCTGGCCTGATTATATAAAACAGCGGGCACTGCCAGCAGATTGAGGGAGGGAGAGGAGTTAGGTCACAGGATGTGCTCTCCCTGCAGGACCCCATGGGTTGGCTGTCTGTGGGTGGTATAAGCTCCATACTGAGGCTCATTGTGACCTACAGCACCATCGTTTGGGAGTTTGCCTAAACCCTGTTCACTGTGTACCTGTTCCCTGTGTGAAGGAACCTCTCCTTCATTATCCAGTTTTAGTGTGCCCTCTGTTTCCTGGCAAGACCTTCATAGACACAAATAGGGAAGGTAAATGTTCTTCCATAATTACTTCCAAAAATCACTAAAAGAAGATGCTGTTGTTCTATGTTCATGTAAATGAAGTAAAGTATTTTAAAAATACTATATTATGTAGAACCACTGGTTTTAGAGATAAAATTACTTTTATAAATGATTTTATTATTTTTCCCTTTCTTTTTTAGATCTTTGTTGTTGAAAGTATGACATATGTCCCCTTATTCCCCCCCCATTAATCTCTTCCAGCCTGCTCCTGTCCCCCCCACAAGGACCTTACCACCCCATTGTCTGTGTCCATGGGTTACAAGTTCATTGATTGATCTCTTCTCACCCACCCTCCCCTGCTTTCCCTCTGAGGTTCAATAGTCTGTTCATGCTTCTTTGTCTCTGGGTCTATTTTTGTTCATCAGTTTATTTGGTTCATTACATTCCACATATGAAGGAGATCACGTGATACTTACCTTTCTCTGACTGGTTTATTTCTCTCAGCCTAATACTCTCCAGGTCCCTCCATGCTGTTTCAAAGGGAAAGAGATCCTTCTTTTTTACAGATGCATAGTATTACATTGTTGTTGTTTTTTATTTTGCTTTCCAATTATTTACTGCCAATTTATACAAATACAGTTTATTTTTGCACATTAATTCTGTATGCTGCCACCTTGAAAAACTCATTAATTCTAGTTTATTTCTTTTTAGTTTCTATGGGATTTTCTATATAGATGATCATGTCATCTGCAAATAGAGACAATTATTCTTTATTTTTCATCTGTGTGCCTTCTCTCCCCACTTTTCCTATGTAGAACTTGATCTCCTGTATGATGTTGAATGGAAGTGGTAAGAGCAGGCATCCTTTACTTGGGGAAGCTTTTCGCCATTAAATATAATGTGAGTTGGATATTTCATACAAACTCTTTGTCAAGTCTTCTATTCCTGGTTAGTAGAAAGTTTGTTTTTTAAATATAAATTAGGAATATATGTTGGATGTTGACAATGATATTTTGAAACTGGGAGATGGTCATATAGATCTCCCTTTATTAGTCTGTGAATACAGTGAGTTACATTGATTTTTTACTTGTTAAATCAACCTTGTATTCCTGGGATAAATCTTTGTGATCATGATACAGTATCCCTTTTATATAGTGTTGAACTTGATGTGCTAAAATTTTCTTAGGAATTTTTACTTCTATTTATATGAGGAATATTGGTCTGAGTTTTCTTGTAATGTGTTTGCCTGATTTATGGTATCAAGTTAATGCTGGCCTCACAGAATCATTTGAGAGGTATTCCCTCTTCCTCAGGTTTCTAGAAAAGTGAGTTAGAATTGATATGAGTTTTTCTTTAAATGTTTCATAAAAATTGCCAGAGAAAACATCTACATTTTATTTTTCTTTGTAAGAGGGTTTTTCATTGCAAATTCAATTTGTTTAACAGACATCGGACTATTAAGATTATTTCTTCCTGAATGAGCTTTGCTAGTTTTTGTTACATGACATTTATCTATCTCATTTAAGTTGTCAAATTTATTGACATAATAGTTCCTTTTCTTCTTAATAACCAAAGAATCTCTAGTGATGTTAATTCTCTCATTCCTGAAAGCAGTAAATTGTTTCTTCTCTTTTTTCCCAGTCACCTTTTCTACTGGCTTATCAATTTTCCTGATCTTCTGACTGAACCAACTTTTGGACTCATTGATTTTTCTCTGCGATATTTCCTATCTAATTGATTTCTGCTCTGATCCTTAACATTTTATTTATTCTGCTTACTTTCGCTTTGCTTTTCTCTCCCTTTTAGTGACCTCTATGTGGAAGCTAATATCATTGATTGGTGACTGTTTTTCTTTCCTCGGCTAGGAAATTTGTGTTATAAATTTCCTTCTACTACCTTTGTGGGACCTCACAAGTTTTATATACTATGTTCCCATGTTTCACTTAGATAGCAATTCTTTTAAATTTTTTTGATGTTTTTCTTTTATTTATGAGTTATTTTTAGTATGTTATTTAGTTTCCAACTATTTGGAGGTTTTTCAGAGATCTCTTATCAGTTTTGAATTTCATTCCATTATTATAAAAAATCATATTTTATATACTCTGAATGCTTCTGAAATCATTGAGGCTAATTTTACAGCTCAGAGTATGTTTCATTGTAAAGGTCTTGAGTACACTTGAGAAGAATATATATTTTGCTGTTGGGTGGCGTGTTCTATAATTGACAATTTATTCAAGCTGGTTGATTATGCTGTTTAAGACTTCTAAATTTTTTACTGATATTCTGTCTAGTTTTTCCATCAATTACTGAGAGAGCACTGTTGAAATATCTAACTATAATTGTGCAAGTCTATTTCTCCCCACAGTTTTGCTTCATATATTTGAAAATTCTGTGCTAAGGGCATAAATGTTTTGAGATTTTTATATTCTTTTGATGAGTTGACCTTTTTATTAAAAATATTTTTTTTATTCCTGGAAACATTCTTTTTTCTGAAATCCACGCTGTCTTAGATGAATATAGTTACTCCATCTTTTTTTCAGATTCACGTTCACAGTATATATAATCTTACATCATTTTACTTTCAATCAACTTGTATCTTTATACTTAAAGTGCGTGGGTATGTAGCATATAATTGAGTTGTGCTTTTTAAACTAATCTGACTATTTCTGATTTTAATTGGGGTGTTTAGACCATTAAATTTGAAGTGATTGATGCCTAACTGCTCCCCTGCCAGCCTGTTTGCCCTTAAAGGCCCTCTCCAACAGGCCTGGTCACCCCTAACTTCCCTCCCCTACAGGCCTTGTTTCCCCCCCCCCAACTGCCCTTCCATGCAGGACTGGTCGCCCCCAACTTCCCTCCTCTGCTGGCTTGGTCACCCCTAACTGTCCTTCCCTGAAGGCTTGATCACCCCCAACTGCCCTCCCTTGCATGCCTAATCCCTCCCAACTGTCATCCCCTGCTGGTCTGATCACCCACAACTGTCCTCCCTTGCATGCCTGGTCCCTCCCAATTGCCCTCCCCTGCTGGCCATCTTGTGGCAGCCATCTTGTGTTCACATGGGGGCAGCCATCTTATGTGTTGGAGTGATGGTCAATTTGCATATTATTCTTTTATTAGATAGGATTAGATAGGATAGAGGCTTGTTGCATGGGTGGGAACCAACTGGTTAGCCCTGAAGGGTGTCCCAGATCAGGGTGGGGGTTCCCTTGGGGTGTGGAGCAACCTGGGTGAGGAGCCTGTACGTGGTTTGTAGGCTGGCTATGTCCCTCGGTGATCCAAGTGGAGGCTCTGGGATCTGGGATTTATTTATCTTCTATAATTGAAACTTTGTAGCCTTGAGTAGAGGCAAGCTTCTTGCTTGCTCCATGGCCACAGCCATTTTTTGTTGGGATTTATTTATTTTCTATAATTGAAACTTTTTAGCCTTGATTGGAGGCCTAGACCAGCCAGGGGCAATTCAAGCCTCCTGCTCTCTTCAGCTCTGTGGCTGCTGCCATTTTTGTTGGGATTTATTTATCTATAATTGAAACTTTGTAGCCTTGAATGGAGGCCTGGACCAGCCAGGGTGTATGGGAAGCTTGGCTTCCTCCATTGCCAAGCCTCCTGCTCGCTCTGTGGCTACAGATGTCTTGGTTGGGTTAACTTTCATACTCACTCCTGATTGGCTGGTGGGCATGGCTTGTGGGTGTAGTGGAGGTACAGTCAATTTGCATATTACTCTTTTATAGATAGGCCTAGAGGCACAGTGCACAAATTTGTGCACTGGTGGGGTCCAGCAAACCCAATCCCAGTCAGGGTGGATTGGGGCAGGGTCTATCAGAAGGAGAAGGAGAAGACAGCAGGAGGTTGGTCGGTGGGCCCCATCCCTGATTGGTGTTGTGGGGGGGGTGGGGAGAAGGAGAAGAGGGGATGATCAGGGGCAGAGCTGACTGGGGGAGGGGCTAGAGCCTGATGGGGTGGGGGGCCTGACTTGGGGTCCAGCCAGCCATGGGGATGGGCTGAGGGTGGTGGGCTAGCCATTCCTGCCCCCAAATGTGGTGTGGGGGAGGGGCGATAGTGGGCCAGCAGCCTGGAGGAGGATCCATGGGTGGTTGGCTGGCCAGCCCTGCCCCTGATTGGAGTGGGGGGGCCCATTAGGGGTGGGAGCTGGCTGTGGGGAGGGGCTGTGGGTGGTGGGCTGACCAGCCACACCCCTGTTTGGGGTGGGGGGATGATTATGGGAGGGGCAGGCCAGGGGAGGGGCCATGGGGGTTGGCCACCCAGCTCCACTCCCAGATCTGGCTGGTTTGCTGGCTGCAGTGAGTGTCATAGCAACTGGTTGTTCTGATCAAAATGGCATTCCAGTCACTGGCTTTTTATATATATAGATTTTTCTATGTACATTATAAACTCCCTAATACATTGTTATAATTTTTGTTTTAAACAGTCAATTTTCTTTTTAAATGATAAGAAAACATGTTTTCTATTTACCCACATAATTACCATTTCTAGTGTCCTTCATTCCTTTGGTTGATTCACATTTCCATCTGGTATTATCTTCCTTCTGCTTGAATGACTTCCATTAGCAATTCCTGTAGTGCATTTCTGCTAGTGATGAATTCATGCAGTTTTTATATGTCTGAGAACATCTTCATTTCTGAAACATATTTTTGCTGTATATAAAATGCTACCTTGACATTTTTTCTCCAGAAATATATAAAGATGTTGCTTTATTGTCTGTTTTTGGTTTCTGCTGTTTCCAATGAAAAATCTAAATCTATCATCCTGTGAACATAATTCTTTTCCACTCAATTGTCTGCTTTTAAAATTTTCTCTTAGTTGCCAGTTTTAAGTAAGTATATTATTGTAGAGTGTAAAATTGTATCCCCCACCCAATAAAATGTGAGCTTATTTGGAAGTAGAGTTCTTGTAGATGTCACCAAGTTAAGATGAGTCAGAATGGATTAGGAGGGGCCCAGGAAGGCAAAGTGAGCAGGGCCCACAGTATCTCTAGTAGCTTTGCCTGCAGGCAAGAGAGAACATCTTGGCTAAGAGCAGGGGCTGGACATTATCTCTCAACAGGTAGAGATTGAAACCCCGTAATTTGGTGAGCTCCCTGATGGAGCTGGTTTCCTGGGAAACAAGCAGAGAGCAAAGCTTGAGCCCTGGGTTGGTCCAGGATAGAGTGAAGAGAGGAAGACAGGCAGTGACAGGCTGCAGTGTGGGTAGCAAGGTCTTTAAAGTAAGCCAGCCCAGGACAAGTTCCCTTAAATTTCTCAGCCTGAGTTTACTCCTTTCTAAAACGGAGTTAAAAGGGGACTTGAGAATTCAAGGAGCCATATGTGAATGTTTTGTATAAAGGACATCGCTTTCTGTGAATGTTTTTCATTGAAGAACAAGAAAGATCTAAGTAAAAGAAACTAGATTATAGAGAGGTGGATGGGCCTACCGTCACCAAGGATAGAAGTAGGAGAGGCCTTTGGGGCCCCTTACTCTGACTTTCACACAGAAAGCACAGAGGCCTCAAAGACATCAGGCATCTTAATATGAAGGGACTCAACTCCTACACAAGGAGTCTGGGAAGTAATGTTTCCCCAATGTCAGTCATTACAGTCCTGGGAGAGTTAGGAGTACTGCCCATGCTGAGTACAGCTAGTGGCACAGAATTTTGCATGTATTTAAGATGACACTTTAAGACTGACCCCATTTGGCTATTAGGAGGATCACCGATATAATACTTGGGAAATAGGTCCTTAGTCCTTAGAATTTGCCAGCTTGCAAAGACAATTTTCTTAAGATGTACTTAGAATGACTGAGTCTTCAATTTTATTTTATTTTTTTTGGTTTGTTTATTTTGGTATTCTACACCCAAGGATATTTTTCCCATGCATTTTGAGAGAGAATTTTAGAGAGAGAGAAAGAAAGAGAAACATCAATGTGAGAGAGAGACATTGATTGGTTGCCTCCTGACTGAGGCTGGGAATGGAACCTACAACCCAGGTATGTGCCCTTGACCAGAATGGAACCTGAGACCCTTCAGTCTGTGGGCTGATGCTCTAACCATAGAGCAAAATGGTCCAGGGCCTCGATCTCATTTTTAATCCCATTTGGGGAACTGGCTGATTTGGTTCCACCTTTTTCAGCCTTGATCAGATTCCTTGTTTAGCACCACAGGCCTGCCTAGTTTCAGGATCATCAGTCTTTATTCTAGCTCAGAGGGTGAGTGGGGATTTAAAATTTCAAGTTAGTGCTCAGAAAAACAAAACAAAACAAAACAAAAAAAAACACACAACAAAGCAAACAAAACAGGAATTAAGGAACAAGGTCAGTATTGAGATTAGATCTAACATTCTTAGAAGACTTCAGTTCTTCACTCTTAACTGAATCAATCAAAATCTAATTAATTCCTGTGTGAAGGCACAAGCGCAGGATCCACCTCACCCACTCTGTCCCACGTGGAATTAATGAAACAGGAGTAGAGTCTCTGTCATCCTGTGCTCAATACCCTAGCTGGCTGGGAACAAGAAAGAATCAGGGCATAGCTCAAATACAGAAGTGGAAAAAGAAACAGGCTACACTCCCTAGGGAGAACTTTCTATTTCCTAATGTTTCCTGCCCCAAATAGCTCTGCTCCTCCCGATTTGTGTTTATGTGCTAGACTCCTTTCTTGCAGCAGATGCCACCAGACTGACAGTGTCTGAAGTAGGTCAAGAGAGTAGTGATGAATTGACACAGGCCCTCCAGCTAAGTCGTGCCTTATCCTCACAACCCCTCCAGTTCCCTGGCATCTCAGGCCAGACCCTGTCCCCCAGAACCACTGGAGTTTGGGGAACCCTTTGTCCAGCTCCAGGACCCTGGACTTGCAGGTTTCAACCCTCTTGGCTGGAATGACAGAATAAGGTAGATCTTCATATCTTCAGTACTTTTGGCATCTCTCCCTAATCCTGAGCCCTCCCATCTCACTCTAGCTCTGATGAAATTATTTCAGATGTCATTTATCTGCTTTTCACAGAAACCAGATACCACACTGCCCTTCTAGTACTTCTCTTGCACTGGGACTGTTTCAAACAGACAAACAAGAGGAAAGTTGGGGCTCCCCTATGCCCAATGTGACAGCATTAGAATAATGAGGAAGGAATTTTTTTTTGCTGCCAAAAAGACCTTATTTTAAACACCAGGAGACTGAGAGAAATAAATGGCTCGCCTAGTGTAACCAAGTCTGGGGTAGAATCCAGTGTCAAACTACAACTTGATAATTCCCACTCCAACCCACCCTCTGCTAAATCATTTAAAATTTGCATCCCCCATGAGTACCTGTCTTTTTCGTTACCAAACTCTGTTAAGGCTCTAAGTTCAGATTTCTTCTTTTCCTCCAGATGCCCTTTAAGAGGGTAGCAATGACATGCTATGACTAATATTCCAGAGAAAAAACATTATATTGAAGATGGCCATCAGCTGTGTTGAAGCAAAAATCCTGATAATAAGTACTGTAAACTAGACGGGGAAGAGGAATTTTTCCTTCCAATAGACTGAAAACTAATCTCTCAATTTCCACATCTAGGTAGTATGCTGTAAATTATAGTAAATCAGTACTCCCACTATATCAACAGAAAAACCTGAATAATTTTTTAGAATCACAGCATAGGAAGCTATGAGACCAATGAGAAGTGGTTACTAAAGGGACTAGATATTTCAGAGATCCAACACTATTACAAAATGAGGTGATATTGCCAAGTTGCCCACAAGTTTTTGTCCTCCCCTCCCCTGGGGACATTTGCCAATTGTGAGTACAGGCTGAGACTCAGACTTGGCTCAGAAAGAGGCCATCCATAGGAGCAGAGAGAAACCAGTAAGCTCTCAGGTGTGGTGCAGGTGTGGAGGAGAAATGGGAAACTTGAGAGGCCCCAAGTCCACAATTTCAAGCCGAATGAATGACTGGCAAGAAGCTAGGCTAACATGCACTTAAAGGGCAGAGGGAGTTGCCATGCTGTCTCCAATGCTTAGGGAAGAAAGACCCACCACAGGAAGGAACCTGCCTCAAGATCACCACTCCTGTCCTCCTCAAGACAGGAGCCAGGTTGAAGCCCCTGAGGTGAGAAGCCGGAGATGTAGGTGGGGCACCCCAGGTCTCCTGTAGACTTCAAGACTGAGGAGTTTGAGACCTGCCAGGCTCTCAATCAGAATGGCAAAGTCCATGTCCAGGAAATAAGGATCAGAAAGAGGAAGACAGTCTGTCTGAGGTCTGACTGCAAAGGCAGCCAGGACCCAGCTGACCCCTGACTGGATGGAGGTGATCAACCTTTTAATTTATCAGCCAACAGAGGACCGGGGACTCTTCCCATGTGGAAGCAAGTCTGTGAATGGAACCACTTTCCCTTTCCTTTTTCTAAATGCACACTGTCTAGTGTTTAATTAAAATTAAAAAATTAGAATTACTAACCTTACAAAGAAACAAGAACATATACCTCACAGTCTAGACATTAGCATTGTCAAGTATAGATGAAAAAGAAAACCAACTATGTACCAGTAAGTGTGTTAAATATAAGAACACAGCAGGTAGAATGTAAAATAATAGGAAAGAAATTATGGAAACACTCTCCAGAAAATGGCTTGTGAAGCTGTACTCCACTCAAAGCAGACTGTAAGGCATGAAAAGAGACAGAATCACCTGGGATTCAGACATTACCACACTAGATATGGAGCTGTAAATGACCCATAATAAATATGTTAAATAGAATGAGGGAAAGTGGACAGAACCAATGAAAAGATTGAACACTTGATGAAATTAGCAAAACAACAACAAAAAGCAAGAAGCTAAGACTTAGAGAAGTTAAATACCTGGCCCAAGGTCACATGCCTTCTAAGTGCTATGGCCAGAAACAGGACATGCTTTTTCCCAGCTGTACCAAGTTTCCTAAGAGCAAGGCAAGAGCAGGTCACTTTCCATGCTCAACTACACTGGCTTCTGCAGACTGGAGTTTCACTTCCCTCATTTCTAAAAGTATTTCTTCAATCAGCATTCAGCAGCCAACAGTGAGAACTTCAGGGAATAATGTTTCTGAGACAGCACTGCTGGAGGAAGCCAACTGGATTCAAAAGCTGATATGAGACCTCTCGGGCTCATGCCATCTGCTCTAATCTACCCCTTGTTCTGACTGGATGGTCATTTGGGAAAAATCTGTGCTCTGAAATTATCTAATTCTAGAGGCGCCGGGAATCCGCCAGGAAGAAACATTTTATAGCACCCTCTCCCCCACCCCTCCACTCCTGTTGGCAAGGCACTAGGAGGCTCTGTGACTCCTTGTCTCATGATACTGGTGGGTCCATGATCTCACTCACTACTTAAAAACCTCCAATATTTGGGTTCCCTGGAAAGTCCTTAGGAATGACAACAAACATAGCTCTCAAATGTTGTAGGACAGCACTAAGTTAATGTAATTAGCACCAATGTTAATCATTAAATGTGTTTAGCAGTGTCTGAATTGTTATCTCTTCATAAAAATTTTGGCTTTAAAATTTTTAACAACTTTCTTATGATTTACATACCATAATGTCTGTTCACTCTAAGTGTGCCATGTTTTTTAGTTTCTTTTGTTGTGGTTGTTTTTTAGAAGTTTATAGGTGTGCCGCCATCACTACAATCCAGTTTGGGAACATTTCCATCATACCAGAAAGTTTCTTTATGCTCCTTTGCAGTTAGTTAATCCCCACTCCCACCTCAGTCTCTTCTGATCTGATTTCTGTCTCTGTTAATTTGCCTTTTCTAAATATTTCATGTAAATTGACTTAAACAATAAGCAGTGTTATGTGTCTGGCTTCATTCACTTGTCATCATGGTTTTGACATTACTCTGTGTTGTACAACATATCAGAGGTTCATTCCATTATATTGCTATATAGTATTCTAGTGTATGGATGAATATACCATACTTGTTTATCCATTTACCACCAGTTAATGAAAATCTGAGTTATTTCTAGAATGGGGCTCTAATGAATTATGGTGCTAAGAACATACATATATATCTTGGGTAGATTCCTAGGAGTAGAATTCCTAGGAGTGTTGAATGATACATTTTTAACATTTTAAGAAATGCCAAACTGTTTACATTACCACCAGCAGAGTAGGAAGGTTCCAGTATCTACACATCCTTGCCAATATTTTTATTGTGTTTTTTTTTTAATTACAGCTCTTCTGGTTGGTATATATTGGTATCTCATTGCAAATTTAGTATATTTGAGTATATTTAATATGTTGAGTATATTTTCATATGTATATTAGCCATTCACTTATCTTATCTAATGAAATACCTACTTAAATAATTTGTCAGTTTTTTTTGTGTTCCTTCTTATTATTGAGTTGAGGAGTTCTTTATATATTCTATCACTCTGTAATTTTTTATTGCTTCTATTACACCAGTGATTATGTTGTTCATTTTTACAAGACTCGTTGTCCTTCTCAATGTATATGTTGGGGTCGGACAAGGGTGATAATTCATCCAAGATTAGCAGTCTCTGCACTGGCACTAACCTTGGTGGCAGCTGTGCCCACCGTGGCCTGATTGAGCACACAGGTTGGACAGCAAGTGCAGAAGACAAAGTTTGCCTCCTTCCATCTCTGTCACTAATCAGAGCCATGCCCTTGAAACTGCAGGAGGCCCTATCCTTAAATTCTCTTTGTGACTATCTGTAGGTTTTTCTCTTTTTCCACGTCCAGCACAAAAAGAGAGCTAGTCCAGTTCCTGAGTAGTGGAGCTGAGGATTGATAAATCAAAGAAAGAAAGAGACAAGACACAAAATGGAAGGAAAAGCTGGGGCCTGGTAGGACCACCATCCTCTCTGATGGAGGGACAGGGACCCGGAGCCTATACAGTAAGTTCATTTTATACCCCCCAAAATACCAGGAAATTTCACCAAAAGTTAGGATCAAAGGAGATTATTTGCATTCTTGAGTAGGGCCAAGCTTTCCTAGTGCTTGACTAGATTTACATATCAAAGACCTACTTCTGGATACCTGGGCAAAGGTAAGAGTCTGTACTGATAACACATCCGCCTTTTTGGCAAAATGTTTATCCAAGACGAGGCTCTGCTTGTGGCCTCAGACTCAGCTGACAATAATTTAAAGACATGCCCATGTGCCTTCCCAGGTGCTGTCTACAACTATCCAACTATAGCAATTGAGATTTTAAAAAATGGGTCAGGGGACCTTAGCCTGCATTTTTGAATCTCTCTTGGAAGATGTATTTGGTCCCAGTGGAGAAGACAGAAGCCAAATTCAGGTGGAAAAGCTCTGGCAGCCCATAACATGTTATGCTAATTTAGCCATGAGGTGGGCAAGAGGGACCCTTTCAGAGGAACACTCTGATGTTTTGAACTGGGCTGGAGACAGATATATAGTATCTGTTGGAGAGGTGGGATGGAAGAGTTGTTCTTTCTTGTAGAAGAGGATGCAGCAGCTACATGCTACCCTCATTCACAGTGTGTTGCTTTCCCTCTGTATCTCTAGGACTTTTCTATTCAATGGTTTCCTGACTCTGAATCTTAGCATCATTGTGTATGATCTATAAGAGACAAAAGCAACATTTATGGGAGCTCTGGACCAGGTGGTTGTTACGGAAGCAAAGGAAGATAAAGAACAAGGATCTTTCTGTAAACCAAGTCTGTAGGTCTGAGGGATGAACTGCAAACAAAGGGAGAGGAGTTGGAATATTTTTTATTTCAAGAGCAAAAGAAAATCGAGAGCTACAAATGCCTTTGGAAGATGAAATAAGTTGTGGAAGGATACCTGTCTGTAAAAGAGGAAAGAACATGTTTTCTGTTTCAGAGATCCCATGGAGAGATCCTCCACCCAAGCCTATGGAGAGGTTTCAGGCTGAAATTGGGCGCCACTTGTCCCAACCCGCCGGTGAAGTCAACGAGGACCCTAGAGGGGGAGTGGGGATGAAAGGGACAAGAGACACAAGGAATGGAGACAAGACAAAGTTCTGATCAAGTCTCATTTATTCAACAGTAGATCAGGGTATTTATGGGGAGAAGGAGGAATGAGGAAGTTAGCGAAAATTCCTAGCCCTAAGGTGAAACGCCTGGCTTTTGGGAGATAGGGAAAGAGATGGGGTTTGGGGTAATAGAAACCTAGCCTGAGGTTAGTGCTAATGTGGCTGGAGCTTACTACAAAATGGCTATCAAGCACAACAAGTTTCCCACACCCCAAGATCCAGGGGAACAATAGGCATGGTTGTGGGTCCCGGGTTTTTTTAAGCACCCCTATATGTAAATGATTACTTCAGGCACAACTAATCATATGAGAATCCCTCGTCACAGCCTTCACCATGCCCTTGACCTTACTCCACAAACTGAGAAGGACACTTGGTTTTGAGGTGATACAATGTTTAGTCACAGGGTTAATAGAAACATCACAAAAGAGAGTAACAAGATAGGCGATGGTGATAGAAACAAACTGTACCCAGAGTCTGGATCAGGTATGTAGGGCCTTCCTGACAGGTTGGTCTCCACATTAATCCATAAAAGGTAATTAGCCACCTTCGTGTACACTCCAGGCATATTCTTCTGGCCACAGCCCACTCCCCAGCTAACAATGCCCAGCTGGTACCATATGTTTGTGTCCTTTTTCTGGCAAACTAGAGGTCCCCCACTGTCACCCTAGAAGAGAAAAGTTGTTTAGGAATAGAAGGAACAGTAACAACTTACTCCTATAGCCTGTTGTGTAGGCACCTAGTACACAATGACTTTTGATGAGCAGACATTTTAAATTTTGATTAGACTCTCCAACTACATGGCTATGCTCCCAGATCTGTGACTGTCAGAAAGCGTGACAAGCAGTTTGGTCAAAAGCAATGATGATAAATGACTTGGTCATAAAAGGAACATCCATCATCACCTTCATCTAGTTGTGTGCATTCATTTTAACATACAAATAAGTGATTTGCTAATCCATGTAGCCTCTAAGCACTTGTTAAAATTTCAAAATTCTCTCAATGTGTCCCTCTGCCTTTTTACTTCAAAGCCACTTTCAGCCAGCCCATATTGCTCTTTCTGGATTGTTCACCACAACAAAAAGTGAAGATACAAATACAAAATCTGTTGTGGCCCATAATAGGTCATTAGTTGAATACAGCAGGCATACCAGCTGACATAGTGTATGTGATTTCTAATTCCAACCATGAAGAGGAAACTCCTTAGTTAAAATATTACATTATAGTTTAAAACATGACACTTTAAACAATTTACACTTTTAAAAATATCATCTCACATCTGTCAAAATGACCATCATCAATAAGATAAACAAGTGCTGGTGAGGATATGAAAAAATGGAACCCTACTACACTGCTGACAGCAATGAGACTGGTGCAACCGCTGTGAAAAAAGTATGCAATTTCTCAAAAAAATAAAATGAACTACCATTTGACCCAGTGATCTCACTGCTAGGAATATATCTGAAGAATTCCAAAACACCATTCATAAAGAATGTATACACCTTATATTCATAGCAGCATTATTTATAATAGGTAAAGCCTGGAAACTGTCTAAGTGTGCATCAGTAGATGAGTGCATAAAAAAGCTATGGAACATTTACACAATGGAATACTATGTGGCTGTTAAAAAGAAGGAACTCTTACCTTTTGTGATAGCATGGGTGGACCTGGAGTGTATTATGCTAAGCAAAATCAGCCAGACAGAGAACGATAAATACCATATGAATTCACTTATATGTTGAATCTAATGAACAAAATAAGCTGACCAACAAAATAAAATATGAGGCAAGGATACATGGAACAGATTGATAGATATCAGAGGAAATAGGATAAATGAATGAAGGTGAAGAGATTAGCCAAAGAACATATATGCATAGCTATGGGCAAAGATAACAGTGTAGTAATGGCCAGAGGGAAGGTTGATGGGGGCTGGGTGGAGGTGGTTAAATGTGGACAGGGGGAGAATGGGGAACATCTGAAATAGAGTCAACAATAAATAAAAGAACATCATGAAAAAGATTGCCAATAATTACAAACAAAAACAGACATCATTGACATGAAAATTGAGGCCTACTCCGCCTTTTTATGCCTCCACACCTTTTGTACCACTTTTTAAATTCTATTGAAAAATAAGGTGTCTTCAATAAAAAAAAAAAGTCAGAAAACTCAGATATGGAAAAACATGAAAAATCCCATAATTATATAAATAATTAAATTTATACATAAACACACGATTGTGGATAAGAAGAATGTTTTAGATAGACTCTAAGACTCTGTAGCAATGGTTTCTCTGGGGAGTGTCAGAGGTAAATTGTGTACCAGCTTCACTACTTGAATTTTCTTTACCAGGTACTCAGAAAAATAAATGCAATAAATAACATTGGTAATTCCAACCATACAGAGGAAACACCTTAGTTAACTTTCTACATTGTTATGTATTGCAATTTTACAGTCATAGGATCAGGCAGTACATCTCATTTCATAGCTTACAAAAGATTTATCTCTGAAAATATTGACTCAAAAAAGTTGAAAAGGGGCACCATTCAATAATATGCAAAAATCCTAATGAAAAAACATTAACAAATAAACAAACAACAGGACATGTTTTGATTTCTTTTCACCAGAATGTTCTCAGGAAGAAGTTGCTGTGCCCATCACCTTACTTGGAACCAAAATCTCCTTTACCAGATTCTTTGAAGTCATGAGAGAATCCCATGACCTTTCTTTAAAATGAGTTGCAATCACTTCTCTGGAGAAGGAAGGATCTCCATGAAAGATGTTGGGCAGAACGTAGTCGAATTAAGAACCTACTTTTCTGGAGCCAAACAGACCTTGGTTCCCATCTCAGGGTGAAGCTTCAGTGGAGAGAATGTGAAAATCTTGCTCAGTGTTTTAAGGTGTGGTTTTTGTGCTGGTGATAACTGTACGTCTCCTGCAGGATGGCTGGGTGAATGGAAGGAAATGAAACATGTGCAGCACTTAGCTGGGCCCTGATGAGTGGCGAGCCTGTACTCAGTGGTAGCTCTCAGCACCTTTGTGGTTGATGAGCAGCCAAATCTGGGCACTAGCAGGCTGGGCAGCTGGCATTGGAGCCCCATTTCTCCTAGAACCCAGAGGATGGCTCTAACCCCAGAAGTCAGCATGCCTTCCTTAGAATTCTGGGTCTGTAATTTAACTCGCTGGTGTGTCCTCCTCAAGACTGTCAGCTTTCTGAGCTTCAGTCTCCCCATCTGAAATAGGTCTGCTTCCTAGGGCCAGTGCTTAACCCTTTCATGTATTTGTGGAAGCAGTTTGTGTGCTATTGAGCACCAAACAGGTGTAAGAGATGGTGATGGAAAACACGATATTCACAGCAAAATGAGCCCAGTCTATGTTGCCACTCCTTTGCCCATCAATATGTCCCTCTACATTTCTCCAAATCACCCCTTTGATTCTGAAAACCTCTGTCTGGGTCATCTCTGGGGCCCTACTCAAGGTTCATGTTTCTTCTCTACCGTGCTGTGCATTGAATCAATTTCCACAACAGTTCTACAAGGTGAGAACTCTTAGTATTCCCATTTTACAGATGATGAAATCTGAAAAGCACAGAGGGAAGTCACAGGCAGTAGGTAGAGAAGCCAGGAGAAAAGGTAGGGGAGTCTGGACCCCCAACCACTACCCTGCACAGAGGTTACAGAGCATCTGTACTGGGTTGAAGATCATCTCTTTCAAATTCACATCCAACCGGAACCTTGGGCTTTGACCTTATTTAAAAAAAGGGTCTTTGCATATGTAATTCATTTAATTAAGATGAAATCCTATTCAATTAGGGTTGGCCCTAATCCAAAACTGTTATTTTAAGAGAAAACAGAAGAGACATGCACACAAGGGAGAAGACCATGTGAAGAGATGCAGGCAGAGATTGGAGTGATGCCCCTATAAGCTATGGAACATCAAGGATTTTAACCACTAGAAGCCAGAAAAGGCAAAGAAGGATCCTCCTCTGCAGCCTCCAAAGGGAGCGTGAACCTATAGCTGCTTTGATTATGGACTTCTGGCCCCAAGAGCTGGAGAGAATACATTTCTGTTCTTTTAATCCACCCTCTTTGTGGTGGTTTGTTATATCAGCCTTAGGAAACTTATTCAGGAGAGGAAGAGGGGAGCCAGTTATCCTGGAAAGATTGGCCAGCCCTCTGTGAAGCCCTTTTCCCATCAAAGAACCAGCTCCATTACCTGGCAGGCATCCTTCCCACCATGAGGGTTCCCAGCACACAGCATGTTCCTGGTGACTATAGGCATGATATGGGAGCACTTTCTCCATTTGACCAGCTGGATGTTGACTTTCTGCAGCTCCTGTCGCACATCTCCCAAAGGAACTGGCCCAAAGAAGAAGCAGATGGGGAGAGGACCCTGAGCTCAAAGTGGTCTCTTTGAGTGGAGGTCAAGCATCCATCCTCATTATATCTTTTCATCTCAATGACAAGGGAACTTCCTATGGTCCAGAGAACAACCCACATGTGGACCAAGTAAGGAGAGGGTGGGAAGAATGGCCAGCAGACTCTCAAACCCACCCTCTCTGAACCCAGGGGTCACCAGAGCTGGACCCTACTGAGTTTCAGCCTGTGTGCACCATCTTCAAGCCCTATGGAAGTTTCCAGTCTCCAACTAAAGGCTAAAAAATATGTTTCTTTTATATCCTCAAGGATGTAAAGAGATCCCAGTTACAAGTTCTGTCCTGGGGCTCACAACACATAGTGGTGGGCTTGAATTGTGTAAGGGCTCATGTGGAGGTGAGCCCAACACCTAGAATATTCACTCCCCAAAGATGAGGATAGTTTTGTCTTTGTACAGTATTGTTAAATCCCTAGAACTTATAATACTGGGTCATAGAAGAGGGTCAATGAATATGTGCTGGATGAAGCATGAGAAACTTTACATTAAGAAGGAGGCCCTTTTTGAAGCTCATGATAAATTTCTAAGGGCAATTCCCAGGAAATCTAAAGTAGCTATGAGCTTTGGGACAATGTGGGAATCCAGTACAGCCACTGGGGGAATTCTGGGAAGAAGATCACTGATTGGAATACATTTTTTTTTCTGGTCTGTTGATTATGAGGCAAGACACATGTGTCAAGATGAAGGATGAAAGTCACGATCTTCTATGGCTGAGGAAAGTGGTGGGAATAGTTTTCAGGTTGACTCTATAAAGACAATTTCATATTCACTTTATGCCTTTCTCTTTGATCTGTGATTTTCAAATGTTTTAGCTACTGAGCCCCTTATCCCAAGGGCACAGAACTGACACCATCAGTTGGAACAGAACTGCACAGTATGACATGGGTTTGGATTTCCTTGGACGCAGTCCATTTGCTACCCCTTTGCCCATCAAGATGTCTCTCTACATTTCTCCAAGTCACCTCTCTGAATCTGAGAACCTCTGCCTGGGTCATCTCTGAGGTCCTATTCAAGGTTCATGTTCCACCATCTGGACATAAAACTTGCTCCAGGAAGCCAAGAAGGCCCAGGAAGAACAGCTCCCATTTGAACTGAGGAGAAGGTTCACCATGGAACCTTAAAGGCCCCAAATCCACCAAGCAGCCTTCCAAGGGCCAGCAGAGTCTGAAGCTTTTTGCTTCTCCTTGACAACATCAGCCAGGGTGTTACTCTCCAGTGGGCTGAGCTACAGTAACTCACTGGTAAGGCCCCATCCAGACACCCAGCAATTTCTCCATCTATGTATGTCAGTGACCTCTGAAAGGCAGATGGGGACTTTGGTGATACTCAAGTGAAATGGGGATTGGAGCAAGAGTAAAGCGATGTCATTATCCAAGATCCAGCTGTCAAAGTAGGGATGAATAATTAGCTTGTCCACTTTCATCCTTGTCAAATTCATGGTGATATAATTTCTGTTATCGTGTATGATCTCCAAGGTAGATCTTATTTCAAAAGAAAAAGAAAAAAGGCTAAGTAATGGAAGAGCAAAAGGTGAATCTTATGAGAAAAAAATTTCAACAGTCTGAGGCTCTAATCCTGGGAACTAGGGAGATGGAGCATCGGGGGCCACACCCTTGGCATAGAGCCAAATGAAGAGCCCCTATTGGGCAGGAGGAGATAGACATGAGTTCCAGGTCCACCCTGTTGGCAACAACTCTTGGAAAATTTACTTATAGATTCATCAACAAATGTTTGGGAAGCTATGATATGCACAAGTAATTGAGGGAATTGTCTCTGGATTTGCAACAAGGGCTAGATTAGCTCTAACAAACACCTGGGAAGTTTCTCAACAATACCAATTGGAGAATCTAGGCTAAGACAGCACCTCAGAGCTGCTGCTTGGCAGCCAAGCCTGGAGCAAATGCTTAGGAAAGTAAGATGCTGAGAAGTCCAAGGAACATTTGCTCTGCCATTTGGGCCCTACACAGCAAGATATAAAAGCTCCTAGAAGGAGAGCAGTGTCTCTCCCACCTGCAAAGGGTGATGTTTAACCACAAGGGTGTATATTTAACCTCCTGGTAACTTCTAAGACAAACCTGATGGAGGCTCCAGCAGCATACTAAGCAGGTAGGAGCAAATATTCTACCACACTGGTTTAAAAAAAAGTCTGTTTGCAGTACTTACATATTTTTTTTTATAAAGCAATGGGATGCAGACAGAATCCACCACTCACTGAGAATTGATCCTCCACAGAGATGTTTTCCTTGGTCAAAAATATTCACCTGCCATGGGAACTCTGTAATGTCTGCAGGCTCCCCACCCATAATTTTCAACATTTTTGGTTTTTCTGTTTGGGTGTATATTGTTTGGCCACATGTCACTAAAATCAGAAAGAAGAAAGAGGGTCAGAGCCCAATAGTCAAGGTTGGTTGGATTGGAAGAGACTTAAAGACAATGTCTCTTCTCCTAGCCCCTCCCCATCCTAGCACAAAGAAAGCAGTGGCTTAGCCAGGGTAACCTCAAGTTTGAAACCCATCAGACAAAGTGTGCCGCCAGGCCTGTCAATGGTGCCTATGGACAGCAATGGTGGTTGCCTTTACCATATCTTAGCTTCTTAGATGGGTCTCTCACTGAAGGTTTTTGGGGAGGAGACACAACCACAAGCCTTGGGCCTGGATCTTGTTGCCCCGAAGAGGGGGAGCCCAATTAGGCACATTCATTTATATGAAATTAGGCCTCATTGTCCTCTGAAAACAGGACCTTGGTATATTGTCTTGGTGTAGAACATTCTCCTCAGCTCTGGACAGATATCTTCAAGGGCCTCTCACATGGAACACATAGACACCAGAAATCTTACAGCCGAGGGAAACTGATCAGCTTCTCCCCTCCTCACTGGTTCCTCTTCCAAATTTCTGACTGATTAGTGGTGCATCTTTCACCTAATTTTAATTCTAGAGATTATCCCAGTGGCATCTTGTAAGGAATAAAAATATGGCATTTCCTATATATTAGGATTACTTTGATTTATTTTAATGTCTTTGAAATGTCATTTGAGTCATGAGAAAAGTAAACATCTAAAACTGTTGAACACTTGGCAGTTGCCAGGCATCATTCTGTTCTCTCTAAAACAATTAAAGTATCGTGTAAACCCCATGAGATAACTGAAATTATTGCCTGTTTGACAGGTGAGACAACAGAGGCAAATTTAAGATTGGGATATCTGGCTAAGACCCAGCAGCTAGCATATGACTGAGCTAAAATCTGAAGTTGGACAGTCTGACTCCAGAATCTGTTCTCATAATCATGGGACAAACTTTCTTCTAAGTGTTAACCATGTTTACTCTCAGGGAGAAGGCAGTGACATTAACACTTTTCACAAGAAAGTATAATGTGAAAGGTGTGTGTGTGTGTATATATATATATATATTCAAGCCATCTCGACACTACCACCCGCATGTATCATCACCCATTACATATCATCCATCTCCACTATACAGCCTTATGCCACTGCCTCACCTCCTGCCTTACACTCTTGCCCCTACACCAGCCATGGCCTGGCCTGCGCTAGCCTTTGCTTAAGGCTACAAAGGGGTGTAGGGCGGCCTGGGCAAGCACCTCTTATTTAATGCTTTACTCTTGCTCCAATCCCCATTTCACTTGAGTATCACCATATCTCAAGCACCTCTTATTTCTTGCTCTCCCATTTACACTCTCTGCTGACTTCTCATTGTAACTAGAATAACAGCCAAAGTCCTTACTGAGCATCTATGGGCTCAGCATTATCCAGGCCCTCACCATGTCTCTGGGTCCACCTTTCTCCTGATCCCCCTTCCCACTCCCTCTGCCCCAGCTGCACTGACCTGTCTACCTCTGAAACATACCAAGCATCATTCAGGGGACTTTGCACTCGCTGTCACTTCTGCTTGGAAATACATATCCTTATCAGGTGAGTCTCAACATGTGTCTGGTCATCTTAGGAAGGCTTTCTGTGACCACTTACTACAGGGTCTCAACAACCACCTGCAGATCTTCCATCACATTAGCCAATTTTGTCTGCCTCAGACCACTTAACAGGAGATGAGATCAACTTGTTTGTGGGTCATTTATACATTTAACACTTCCCCTCACTAGATAGTAACATTGCTTAAGGGTAGAGAATGAATATGCCATTCTCTGTTATAAATCCAGCTCCTAAAACAGCTCCTAGCATGTGATAGAGGTTTGGTATTTGTTAACCAACACATTGAACATAACACAAGCTCCATAAATTTTCAGTATCCAGGGAGATGAAGCCAGCATAGGTGTTCATATTCAGCCTTCATTATTTATATATATAAAAACGTAAGCAACCAGTTGACTGGTCAACCATTTGACTGGTCAACTGGTCACTATGATGTACACTGACCACCAGGAAGCAGATGCTCAATGCAGGAGCTGCATCCTGGTGGTCAGTACACTCTCCCAGCAGGAATGACACTTAGCAAGAAGCCAGACTCACTGTTGGTGCAGCTGTGGCACTGTGAGCCTCTCTCACCTCTGCAACAGTGCTACCTAGTGGCAGCAGATGCAGCGGGGTCAGGATGAGCGGGAGTGGCTTGGTGCTCATGCCAGCTCAGGTTCCTCCCCAGCTGTTTGCTGCTTCATGTACTGCTACATCCCTCAGGGGATGTCAGACTGCTGGTTTTGGCCTGATCCCTGCAGGCCAAGCAGTATAACATCCCTTGAAGGGTCCTGGATTGCAAGAGAATGCAGGTCAGACTGAGGGACCCCACTGGTGCATGAATCTGTGCACCAGGCCTCTAGTATCATATAAGACTAGAGGCCTGGTGCATGAAATTTGTGCATGGGGGGCGTGTCCCTCAGCCCAGCCTGCACCCTTTTCAATCTGGGACCCCTCAAGGGATATCCAACTGCCCAATAGGATCAGGCCTAAACGGACAGTCGGATATCTCTCTCACAATCCAGGACTTCTGACTCTAAACTGCTTGCCTGTCTGCCTTCCTGATTGCTCCTAACCACTTCTGCCTGCCAGCCTGATCACCTCCTAACCACTCCCCTGCCAGTTTGACTGATGCCTAACTGCTTTCCTGCCAGCCCCATTGCCCCTAACTGCCCTCCTCTGCAGACCTAGTCACCCCTAATTGCCCTCCCCTGTAGGCTTGATTGCCCCTAACTGCCCTCCCTTGCAGGCTTGATTGCCCCCAACTGTGCTCCCTTTCAGGCCTGGTCCCTCTCAACTGCCCTCCCCTACTGGCCTGATTGCCCATAACTGCCCTTCCTTTGCAGACTCCCCTTCTGCCCAGATGGGGACAGGATCTTTGACCACATAGGGGCAGCCATCTTGTGTGTTGGAGTGATGGTCAATTTGCATATTGTTCTTTTATTAGATAGAATGGAGGCCTGGTGCACAGGTGGGGACCAGCTGGTTTGCCCTGAAGGGTGTCCTGGATCAGGCTGAGGTTTCCTTAGGATGTAGGGTGGCCTGAGCGAGGGGCCTGTGGTGGTTTGCAGGCTGGTCATACCCCTCAGTGACCCAAGTGGAGGCCCTGGTATCTGGGATTTATTTATCTTCTATAATTGAAACTTTGTAGCCTTGAGCAAAGGCTAGGGCAGGCCAGGCCAGAGCTGGTGGAAAGCTTGGCTTCCTCTATCACCGGGGAAACCCAAGCCTCCTATTTGCTCCATGGCAGCAGCCATTTTTGTTGGAATTTATTTATCTTCTATAATTGAAACTTTATAGCCTTGAGCAGAGGTTTGGCTTCCTCCATTGCTAGGGAAACCTAAGCCTCCTGCTCCCTCAGTGGCTGCCAACAATTTTGTTGGGATTTGTTTATCTTCTATAATTGAAACTTTGTAACCTTGAGTGAAGTCCACAGCCAGCCACAGTGAGCTGGAAGCTTGGCTTCCTCCATTGTCAGAGAAACTCAAGCTTCCTGCTCACTCTGTGGCTGCAGCGATCTTGATTGGGTTAATTTGCATACTTCTCCTGATTGGCTGGTAGGTGTGGCTTGTGGGTATAGCAGAGGCACAGTCAATTTGCATATTACTCTTTTATTAGATAGGAAAAGCCTAATATGCAAATTGTCCCCGTGACCAGGTATTCGCTGAGGGGGCAGGGCCAGCCAACCAAGCACAGGAAGAGAGGCCCCCACCCGTGGCTGGCAACCACCAGCTGCTAGGGACCCTGCCCATGTATGAATTTCATGCACTGGGCCTCTTGTATTTATATAATGCCATAGTTTTGCATTAGACCAGTTAGGCTCCACATGAGCCTTCAGAAGGTATTCAAGGAGAAAGCAGCAAGGAAATCCTTCCTAAGCTTAACCTTGGCCTTAAAGCTGCAGGACATGGCCAGGTGACACCTTCAGATTAATAGCTGGTTTCTGCTCTCAGGAATGTTTGCTTACATTGGCCATTCACTCTGGAAAACTCTGGTACTTAACACAGCTGTTACACACACACACACACACACACACACACACACACACACACACACACGGTTTCTCCACATATAACTTTAAAGTTTGGGGTGGTGTGGGAGCAATGATCTGAAAGTCTAGTCTAGGCACTTCCATCACATTCACCTGAGGGGCTCACTGAATGTGCAGTTCCCCAGCTCCCAACCAGAACTAGAGAATCAGCATCCTAGGACTTGACCTTTTGAATACAGCTCCCCTGTTCTGTGAGGCACAGACCCAAAAACACCATGAGAGACCTACATGCCAGGGAGCTGTGTGCCCAGGGCAGCAGCAGGGCGATGAGCAAAAGAAACACTGCTCTTCCATCCTGTCCTTGGCCATGGTCTCTACTCAAACCAATGGAGAGACTTCTGCTGAGATGGTACATAGTAAATTCAGGCAGACCCAGTTGTGGTTTTGCCCTCTGTGCTTGGTTTCTCTCAGCCCAGCTTGACCTCTGAGGTCACAATAGGGCACTGGGTGGAGCTCACACAGTTCAGTCAAAGCATCCAGCTGGTACCCTGAACCCAGAACTTGATGGTTTCCATGAGCTAGTCCTCTGAGATAAGGATGTCAGTGTGGAACTGGGAGGCCAAAGGGAACAGAGTGGAGGACTCCATACTAGTCAGGACATCTCAGATTCACTAATATGTCAGGACAAAATTGCTGAAGACACTCCCCAGGAGGAAGGATCTGAAGCTAATGGTCCAAACAGGTCAGGTCAGATACAGCAGAGTGAGCACAGACTCGGACTCCTACAGAGCAGAGCTCATATCATCAGTGGTCCTTAGGGAAGCTACTGAGCTCTGAGCCTCAGATTACTCATCTGTAAAATGGGGTTGATAACAATAATCATTATAATTGTATATTCTAGCACAGGACATGGCAAACACCAAGTCTGTGATTTTAAATCTCTATTAATTTAATCTCTCCTAGTGTCTCTACTAATTGCATCTCTATTAATATCTTCCAGCAAAAGAAGACATGCTGACCAGCACTTCTATGAATAAGATATGCATAAAGTACAGATCCATTCAGAGATCAACTGAAGGGTGCTTTTTCTTGATGCAGTTCATTCATTTGTTTGTCGGTTAGTCAGCACTTTTTGGAACCCTTTATATTCAGGCTTGGGGGTAGTGCAAAGATGAACAGTATTTGTTCTCTGTCTTCTAGAAGATCTCACTCATCATGGAGAGATGTGAGCAAAGACCCCAACTTAATGCAATGGGGGAAGAGTATTAGTATCATAGGGAGTTGTGGAGGGACACCCAACCCAGTCTGGAAGGAGCACAGGTGTGTGGTAAGTGGGTGTGGTGGAGGGAGAGAGAGGCCATTAGGGAAGATTCTATAGAGGAAATAAGCTCTGTCTGAACTGCATCAATCTATAGAGAAATGGCATTGAGTAAGGACAAACTTTTATGGGTGGTGCCCTTCCCAAATTCATCTGTTGAAGTCCTAATTCCTTGAACTCAGAAAGTGACCTTCTTTGGAAATAGAATTATAGCAGATGTAATTAGTTAAGATGAGGTCATACTGGAGCAGGGTTGGCACCTATTCTAATATGACTGATGCCTTTATTATTTTTAATTAATTAAAAATAATTAATTTCTGTTAATCCTCACCCAAGGATATATTTCCATTGATTTTTAGGGAGATTGGGAGAGAGAGGGAAAGATAGAGAAATATTAATGTGAGAGAAACACATCGATTGGTTGCCTCCTACACAAGCCCTGACTAGGGCACAGGCCAGGGAGGAGCTCCAACCGAAGTCCTTGCCCTTAACCAGAATTGAACCCAGGATCCTTTGGTTTACAGGCTAATGCTCTATCCACTGAGCCAAACCAGGGAGGGCTGACTGAGCCTTTATAAGAAGGGAAATTTTGGATACACACCTATAACCACACAGGGAAAATGCCATGTAAAGATTGGTGTTATGCTGCCACATGCCAAAGAAGTACCAGAAGCTGAAGAGAGCCCTGGAACTGATCTAGCCCTACACCTTCAGAAGAAGCAGGACCATGCTGACACCTTGACTTTGGACTTATGGCATCCAAAACTACAGACAATAAACTCCTGTTGTTTTAAATCACCCAATTTGTGGTACTTTGTTATGACAGCCCGAGGACACAGGCATGGCATTCTGGATGGGCAGAAACCATGTGCAGAGGTATTGAGGTGAATAGGAACTGTAGACACATTTAAGTTAAACCATATAGAATTACTGTTTTAGTCTAATGTTGGCAATAGCAAATAATTCAAATTAAAATATGGAGTTGGAATATTGGAGGTTGAGTGGTGGACAGGGGCCAATTTATGGAATAAAGCTTGAATTTGAATAAACAATCCTCCCCTCTATGTAGCTACTGAATAATTCTCCTAAGAAATCAACATGGGTGTGGCAGGTATATGGAGAACAGTTATTATTACTAAAATTATTTTGTTGGGAGCTGTAGGTGCAATTGTTTTCTAAAATTTCATACATAATGGATTTCCATTTTAGGGGAAATGACTATGAGACTTGTTCTTCCTTTAGCTATTTTGAGGCTTTGAAATTTATCTTAAAAATTCTTAGAAGTGTTCCATCAGAATAAGTGAAGGCAGATTTAAAATTAGGAAGTTAGTTTGTATTATTGACTATAAGCAAAGCATTAAAAGTAATCAAGCTAATTCATATCTTTGAGGGGAATTGAAATGAGAGAGAAAGTCTCCTGACCTCTGTTCTTTGGAAAACATCACACATTCGAACTCAGTAGAGCAAAATGTTGCACTGTAGCTATAAGTTTGCAAACATGGGGCACCAGATGGCATGTGTTCATATGTGATAGAATGGGTCATAGATAAAGAATTCTAGTATTACCCACAGTTCTGCCCAACTTAATCACATAGCTTCCATGGCCAGGCCAGGGCTCAGAATACGAGATGCAACATATCAATTATCTTCATTCAGATCCCAAAGAATCCCTAGATCTTCCATCATATCAGTAGATGAATTCACATTGTATCAAAATATAGTTGCATGAAGATGTATGTTCACAATGTTTATAGTGGCTTGACTTATAATTGCTAAAATCTGATGACAAACTACGTGTACAATATCAAGTGAATAGATAAACAGTGATGCATCAGACAATACCCATAGTATTCAGCAAGAAGAAGGAGGAGAGAAGGAGGAGGAGGAGGGGGAGGAGGAGGAGGAGGAGGGGGAGGAGGAGGAGGAGGAAGAGGAAGAGGAGGAGGAGGGGGAGAGGGAGGAGGAGAAAAAGGGAAAGGGGAAGGGGAAGGGGAAGGGGAATAGGGTAGGTTGAAGAAGCCAGACATGATATTCTGTATGATGCCATTTAGACAATATTCTGGAAAATACAAAAAGAAAGCCACAGAGAACGTATCAATTACTGCCAGAGCTGGGGTTGGTGCAAAGGGATGGTTCTCAGGGACTCGGGCAACATTTTTGGGTGGGAAGGTTCTATGTCTGGATTGTGGTGGTGGTTACACAGCCATTTGCATTTGTCAGAATTCATGGAACTGTACACCTTAAAAAGGTGAATTACTAAATAAATACATATTGTATCTCAAAACCTAAACTTTTAAAATTGCCTTTGTGCTTTGTGCACTTGGAAACAGCAGGGACACATGGCTGCTCCCTTGGAAGAGCGGGGGGGGGTTCCTGAGGACAACTCACTAGGACTGCAGTGGAAGGGAATGAAGGGGCACAGTCTGGATGGGACAGAGAGGGCTGTAGCACCAACCAGGACTGCTCTCTGCCTCTAACTCAGGAACAGGCCCTCACTCTATGGTTCTAGGGAATGGGGACACAGCCTGGGCAGCAGGAGATCAATTGAGATCTGGGCTTTGTATCTCCAGGTCTGGGAGCCTGGGGAGTGGGGTCAGGGGAAGACATGGCCTGAGGGTCTGTGTGGGCTCATAACAGCCCTCCTCCTCCCCCATGACCTAGTTGAAGGCCTGGTGGCACTTGCTGCAAGGAAGGAAACAGACACGTCAACACAAGTTGGGGGAGGAGAGCGGACCTATTTGGGGCAGGAGACGGATTAAGAAACAGACATTGTTCCCTATGGATCTTAGCTGTTTGCTTTCCCATTTGGATTTCAGCTGTGCCCCAATTCTTCCTGCTCCAGGCTGCCTGCAGCATTTGAGCACAAGGCTACAGAGACTTCACTGATTCCATTCTCGCCAGGAGTGCCAGGCGGGGTGTGGGGCTTGTGTATCCAGAAGGGAACTGACCCATCTTTGACAGTCTTGTCTCCTGAGAAGGGTGGGCCTAGTCTTCCTGTTTAGCATTAGCCCACTGCCTGGCCTTTGGCCTGACCCTGCCATGACTTTCTGAGGCCGAGTCAAGGACACTGATGGCTCTGGACCTTCGGGCTCAGATGTTTGGGATGGTGATCCTGAATGTATCAACTATGAATGGGGCCCGGAAGAAATAGAATCCCACTCAGAAAATTTAAATGAAGGTACTTTCATAACGGGACTAAGAGTTGTAAGCATCTTAAAGGGACCCAACAAGTGAGAAGTAGGTGGTCCAGAGAGGAACAACAAAAAAAGGCTAGGGGCTAGAATAGTGTGAAATGATGAAGGTGGAGCCCCCATAATGGGATAAATCTCATTGGCACCTTGATCTTGGACTTCCCCACCACCAGAACTGTGAGAAATAAATATTTGCTATTTAAGCCACCTAGTTTATGGTATTTTTGTTATAGCAGCTCAAGCTGACTAAGGCAGTGGCCTGTGCTGATATCTTTTTGTTCCTCCAGATCCAGAATCAACTTTTCTTCGTCTTGCTCTGTGTCCTGTGACTCCTGAAGGGGCTCTAACTATAGGCTTCCTGGCTCTCTTGCACTAATCTGGCTCTGGCCTGATTATATAAAACAGCGGGCACTGCCAGCAGATTGAGGGAGGGAGAGGAGTTAGGTCACAGGATGTGCTCTCCCTGCAGGACCCCATGGGTTGGCTGTCTGTGGGTGGTATAAGCTCCATACTGAGGCTCATTGTGACCTATAGCACTATCGTTTGAGGGTTTTCCTAAACCCTCTTCACTTTGTACCTGTTCCGTGTATGAAGGAACCTCTTCTTCATTATCCAGTTTGAATGTGCCCTTTGTTTCCTGGCAAGACCTTCATAGACACAAATAGGGAAAGTAAATGTTCTTCCATAATTACTTCCAAAAATCACTATAAGAAGATGCTATTGTTCTATATTCATGTCAATGAAATAAAAATGTTTTTATTTTTAAAAAACATTATTTTTCAAAATATGTTTTTATTGATGAGGGAGGGAGGGAGGAAGGGAGTGAGGAAAGGAGGGAGGGAAGGAGAAAGGAAGGGAGAGAGGGAGGGAGGGAGGGAGGGAGAGAGAGGAAGAGAGAGGAAGAGAAAGAGAGAGAGAAACATCATTATGATAGAGAAACATTGGTTGCCTCCTGAATGCACCTCAACCAACCTGGACAAGTGCCTTGCTCCAGAATTGAACTGGCAATTTTTCAGTGCATGGGATGATGCTCAACCAACTGAGCCACACTGGCCAGGGTGTAAAATGTTTTTAAAATATTATACATTTATGTAAAATCACAGGTTTAGAGCTGGAAGGAATTTTATAAATCATTTAGATGACTGCTTTCATTTTATAGGTGAGGAAGCTGAGGACTCAAGAGGCAATTTTTCACTATTGGGAAGGGCCCTATATTCCTTTACCTTTCAGAAAGAAACCACCTTCCTGGTTTTCAGGCCACTGGCCTTGGTCCTGGCTTCTGGGGCCACCAGGGAAGCCTGACCCTCTTCATTAGGAGATAGATACTTGAGGATATTTGAAGAACACACTCTCCCCAAATAATATTTTTCTAGGCAAAACGCAGCTTTCTAGATTCCTTCTGAAATCCTGATTTACACCTGCTGGCCAGCACTGCTAGATGCTCTTGTACCAAAATGAAGGTACTTTGTCTGAGGTTGTATTGTCCAACATGTAGCCACTGGCCACAAGTGGCTATTTAAGTGTAAATGAATTAAAATCAATTCCTCAGTTGCACTAATTTCAAGTATTCAGTGGATAGTCACAAATGGCTAATGGCTACCATATTGGATTTGCAGATTTAGCACATTTCCATTACCACAGTTTAGAACATTTCTATTTCCACAGAAAGTTCTACTGGAGATCACTAAAGTAAGAAGAGAGTTTGATGGGACTTGTATGTCCTTTGATTTTATGATTTCCTTTTATTAATGCACTCAAAGTTATTTTGTTGGCCCATAGGATTAATAAAAGCCTAAGTACTTTTCACATGAACTACCACCAAGACAGAGCTCTCCATTAATATTCTTATGTCCTTTATTATTACCATTTGAATCTTTGTTATAGGAATTGACTTGCATTCAATTTGGGCTCTGCATTTCAGTTTGTTAAAATAATTTAACTTAGATTCTGACATCTGAAATACTGTTTTTCTCTCCCAGCTTTGTATCATGTGTGGGCTTCATTAACATGTCCTCAATATCTTCCTGAAGCTCATTATGCAAAATATTGCACTGGGCAGCTCACTCAAGATACATGTAACTTCTTTAAGGTCTTAGAGTATCTATTATTGTTGGCATGCCTGTCACTCTACTGCCATTCCTGATCCTTCCTCCCACAATCTCTTTTTGAAATTGCTGGTAGATTCCATGTTTTTTCCCTGCTGAGCCCAGAATTCTTGAGGGCAGTCCCTGCCAACCCAACACTCAGCATAAGTATATTGGTTTTCCAGGTGGGACCCTTTTTCTTCCAGGCAGACCCAGAAATTTTGACTAATGCTTGGGATACAATATCTCAACCAGTTTTAAGTTCACTGAAGAGAACATTATACAAACATTATTTTATCCACAACATGGTAATCAGAGAATGGGGTAAATGCTTTATTGACATCTAGATATACCCTAGAAGCTGATGGTGAAAGAAATAGACTTACAAGTCCAGGAAGTGATCTACTGCAGTCAGATAGACCTAACTGGAAATGCTAGACCTACACTTCTGCAGATGAATGACATCCAAAAGGTCACATGATCCCTCTGAGACTCAGTTTCTTGGTGTGTAAAATGGTTATGATACCTACATTGCAGAGTTGTTGAGGAGATAATATATTTACATACCTAGAAACTAAGACTTTGATATATATATATATATAAAGGTCATTCCCTGGAAATTTTATAAACTATTCAAACAAACCAATAATCTTTGAAAAAGATCACTGATCATTCTGGGGCCAGGGCAGATTCACAAAAGTACATGAGATTAAAATTCTCATTAAATAGAGAAACCAAGATGGTGGCATAGGTAACCACCTAAAATGCTGCCTTGCACAACAATTTCAAAACTACAACTAAAAGAAAAAACAGACATTATCCAGAGCCACAGGAAGGCTGGCTGAGTGGAAATTCTACAACTAGAAAGAAAAAGAAAATCACACTGAGACTCAGGGAAGCTGCAGGAGATAGAGGTACTGAGATGCACCCATGGAGAGAACTGGTAACTGAGTACATGGCTGGCTTTCTCAAGCGGGAGGGAGACAAAAACTCCTGACTGTGCTGAACTCCAGTTCCACGTGAGACTCTGGAGACCCAGACTCATATGGAGTGAAACTGGACTTTCAGGAAAGAGAAAAGCATACTGAGACTCAGAGGAACTGTGGAAGGCAGAGGTATCAAGGTGCACGTGAGGAGTGGGTGGGCAACTGAGTATGTGGCTGGCTTTCTCAAGTGAGAGGGAGACAAAAGTTCTCAATTGCACTAAACTCCAGTTCTGGGCGAGATTCTGGGGACCCAAATTTATTTGGGGAGAAACTGAACTGTCTGGCAACGGGAGAAACTCAAAGGCGTCTTTCTCTCAGAGGTTCTTGCAGCGATTACCACAGGACACTGAGACACAGGGGCCTATTAGGGCAGGGCTAATGGGAAGCTAATGCTGTCTGCTCTGCCCTGAGACTCCACCCCATTCAAGCTGAGCACAGAGGCTTTTGCAAGTCTTCTTCCATAAGGGTTTCTTCAGCACCTAAGTTCTCCCAGTGTAGACATAGCTGTTCCTCACAGCCAATCGGCCTGGAGGTCAATTCCTTCCAGTGATACCAATAACAATCAAGGCTCAACTACAAGAAGACTGTGCACACAGCCCACAAAGGGGTGCACCAAGAGTGTCCACCTCAGGTAACTGGGGAGGCTGAGCCACTGGGCCCTTTAGGACACCTAGCACACAAAGCCACTCTATCAACTTAGGGAAGCAGCCAAAATGCAGAGACAAAGAAACAGATCACAAATAAAAGAAATGGAGAAAAGAAAATGACTGGATAAAGAGTTCAAAACCACTGTCACAAGGTTTTTCAAGATTTTCCTAGAAAATGCCAATAAATTTGGCAAGACCCTCGAGGATATGAAAAAGGATCAACTAGAAATCGAGCATACACTGACTGAAATAAAAAGTATTATATGGAAATCTAACAGCAGACTAGAGGATCCCAAGAATCAAGTCAAAGATTTGAAATACAAAGAAGCAAAAGATACTCAACTGGAAAAGCAAAAAGAAAAAAGAATCCAGAAATTTGAAGATAGTGTAAGGAGACTCTAGGACAACTTCAAGCCTACCAGCATCAGAATTATGGGGGTGCCAGAAGGAGAGAGAGAACAAGATACTGAAAACCTATTTGAAGAGATAATGACAGAAAACTTCCCCCATCTGGTGAAATAAATCGACTTACAAGTCCAGGAAGCACACAGAACCACAAAGAAAAGGAATTCAAAGAGGACCACACCAAGACACATCATTATTAAAACACCAAGAGCAAAAGACAAAGAGAGAATATTAAAAGCAGCAAGAGAAAAACAGTTCATTACCTACAAGAGAGCACCCATACGACTGTCAGCTGATTTCTCAACAGAAACTATGCAGGCCAGATGGGAGTGGCAAGAAATATTCAAAGTGATGAATAGCAAGAACCTACAACCAAGATTACTCTACCCAGCAAAGCTATCATTCAGAATTGAAGATCCGGTAAAGAGCTTCACAGATAAGAAAAAGCTAAAGGAGTTCATCACCACCAGACCAGTATTATATGAAATGCTGAAAGGTATTCTTTAAGAAGAGGAAGTTGAAGAAAAAGGTAAAGATAAAAATTATGAACAACAAATACATATCTATCAACAAATGAATCTAAAAATCAAGTGAATAAAAAAATCTGATGTGCATAATAAACTGGTGAATATAATAGAATCAGGGTCATAGAAAGGTAGTGGACTGACAATTCTTGGGGGGGAAAGAGGTGTGGGGGTACAGGAAGAGACTGAGGGAAAATTGTACACCTATGGAATGCGGACAGGGGGGGAAGGTCCGGGCAGTGGGTGGGGTGGGAACTGGGTGGAGGGGAGTTATGAGGGGAAAAAAGAAGAACAATTGTAATAATCTGAATAATAAAGATTTATTAAATTTAAAATAATCTCATTAAATAATCTCCTTTTCTCTTTTTTATAAGAAGACTTAAAAACATTTACATGTAGGGTGCACTTAACTATGTGACAAGCTGTATATATATATATATATATATATATATATATATATATACTAGAAACCTAGTGCATGAAATTTGTGAACTGGTAGGATCCCTAGCAGCTGCAGGCTGGGGTCTCCCTCTCTTCCCCCAGCCGGGTCCCCCACCCTGGTCGAAATCCCAGACAACCTCCCAGTTGAGGAGACAATTTGCATACTATACTTTTATTATATAGGATATGATATATATTATACAATATACATACTTTATCTATTTCTGTATGAATATACATTACATACCTTGTTTATGTTGTATGATTTATTATTCATTTGATTTACATCTTAAAATCCTCCCCCCCAACTCAGTCCTGAGGCAATCTGCTCTTTGTCATTATAATTTGCATTTCTAGAATTGCATATAATAGAACTCACACAGTATTAACTCTCTCTGTCTTTCCCTTTCTTCTTACACTCCGCATAAGCATATTGAGGTTCATTGTGAAGATATCCCACCATGTGTTTATCCATTCACCTGTTGATGAACATTGGGGTCGTTTTCCATTTGTGACCATAGCACATAAAACTCCCATGTAACTCACCTACAAGTCTTTGTAGGGACATACGTTTTTCTTTTCTCTGCATAAATATCTAGGCATAAAATGGCTAGATAATTTGATAGATGCATGTCTAATGTTTTAGACTATTTTCCAAGTTCAGCAGTAGCAGCATATAAAATTTCAAGTCCCTCCACATCCTTACCAATACTTGGCATGGCTGGTCTTTTTTTATTTTAGACCAATGGTCAACAAACTCATTAGTCAACAAAACCAAATATCAATAGTACAACAATTGAAGTTTCTTTTGAGAGCCAAATTTTTTAAACTTAAACTTCTTCAAACGCCACTTCTTCAAAATGATATTTTGTGGAAGAGCCACACTCAAGGGGCCAAGGAGCCGCATGTGGCTCGTGAGCTGCAGTTTGATGACCATTGTTTTAGACATTTCAATAGGTATAGAGTGGTTTTAACTTGCATCTCCCTGATGATAAATGGTGTTAAGGACCCTTTCATGTGTTTATTAGCCATCTGCATATCTTTTTTGGTGACATGTCTCTTTAAATCTTTTGCCCACTTTTTATTAGGTTGTTATATGATTATTTAGCTTTAAGACTCCTTTATATATAGTAGATACAAGTCCTTTATCAGATGTCTATTTTGCCAAGTTTGTAGTCTGTCTTGTTATTCTCTCTTTTTTAAAAAAAATATATTGTATTGATTTTTCACAGAGAGGAAGGGAGAGGGATAGAAAGTCAGAAACATCAATGAGAGGGAGACATCGATCAGCTGCCTCCTGCACACCCCACACTGGAGATGTGCCCGCAAGCAAGGTACATGCCCCCGACCGGAATCCAACCCAGGACCTTTCAGTCCACAGGCCAACGCTCTATCCACTGAGCCAAACCGGTCTCGGCTGTCTTGTTATTCTCTTAACAGTGCCTTTCAAAGTCAGAAATTCTTAATTATGATGAAGTCAAATTCTTCAAGTTTTTCCTCTATGAATTGTGCCTTTGTTTTCATATCTAAGGTACCTTTGCCCAAGATTAGAAGTTTTATAGTTTAAAGTCTTACATTTTGAACTATAATCTATTTGATTTTTATATGTGGCATAAAATATGAATTGAAGTTGAAGTTGTTTTTTTTGCATACGGATATGTGCAAAAACAATTGTTTCAGCCATTTTTTTAAAGACTACTCTTACTCAACAAAATTGATTTTGTACATATATTGAAAACCAATTGTTCATATAAGTATGGGTCTATTTCTGGGCTGCCTATTTTGTTTATTTATATACTTGTCCATCTGTATTCCAATACTATACTGTCTTGATTACTATAGATTACTAGATAAATATTTTTTCCACTCATTGATGAAACACTTATTGTGTGCCTCATATACATCAGCCTCTGGATTAGCTTAATACATAATTAATATCTTACAATAAACATTTTTATTCTGCTTGGCAAATTAATCATAACAGTTCATCAAAATTTGTACTCAATTAATACACTGATTTTTAAATAAAATGATGAAAAAAATAGCCCTTTAAAAATGTATGCATGCACTTATCTTGGGATAATGTGGTTTAAATTCAGTGCCCAATCATGTTGACTTCTGAATAAGTCTTAAAATCAGGGGATGGGGCCTGTGAAAATCAGTGAAAAATTTTAAAACCTTCTCTAGAGTTAAATCAGGTACTTAAATGGTTCCTTTTCATTATTCAGCATGAATATTCTCTATATGTCTCTAAAGTTTGAGTTTTTTTATTTTTTATTTCAAGGAGGGAAAAAGGCAATGAGGAATCAAAACTTGTTTCTGGCCTGGCCAAGTTCATGTAAAACTACCGCACAGGAATTGAATTTTCCCAGCAGCCTTCATAAGAGTCATATGGCTCCATAACAGTGATCTGCGTGCAGCCCTGGGAACAGGACTGCATGGCCTTTTGGGAGGGGCCATAGGAAGGATCTACTCTACATACAAAATTGGTTGGAAATACAATTGTTTTTAAATATCTCTTTGGAAATGTAGACTTCAGTAGTTTATATCTTCCTTCTATAGCTTATTAACCTCTTTATAACCTTTAGCAAAATCAGGTAGTGTAAGTTCTTCAACTTTCTTCTCTTTTAATGTTGCTCTTGGTTATCTTAAGTTCTTCATTTCCATATGAATTTTAGAATCAGCTTGTCAATTTCTATAAAAAAAAGTCTGCTGATATTTCAATTAAGATTACATTTAATCAGAAAATTAATGGGGAAAATTTACAGCTTAAAAATATTGTCTTGCAATCTATGAACACAATATAGTTCTGTTTATTGATTAATTGATTTTTATTTTTCTGAATAATGTTTCATAGTTTTCAGTGTATAGGTCTTGTTCATATTTTTTAGATTTATTCCCTAAGTATTTCATATTTTTGTAGAGTTGTTATAATAGTTTTTAAAATTTCACTTTCCAATCATTCACTGCCAACTTGTACAAATACAGTTGATTTTTGCACATTGATGCTGCCATCTTTGAAAACTCATTAATTCTAGTCTCTTTTTAGTAGTTTATATGGGATTTCCTACATAGATGATCATGTCATCTGAAAATAGAGACAATTATACGTCTTGATTTACGGTCTGTGTACCTTCCCTCCCCACCTTTCTTTATGTAGAACTTGATCTCCTGTAGGGTGTTGAATGCAAGTGATAAGAGCAGACATCCTTGACTTGGGAAAGCATTTAGTCTTAGTTGTAGATATTTCATACAAAATCTTTGCCAAGTCTCCTATTCCTGGTTAGTGGAAAGCTGTTGTTTTTTTAAATCAATAATGGATGTTGGATTTTGCCAATGATATTTTTAAACTAGAAGATGATGATACGGATGATCTTTTTGAGTCTGTGAATGTGGTGAATTACATCGATTTTTGACCTATTAAATCAACCTTGTATTCCTGGGATAAATCTATTTGATCATAATATAGTACCCCTTTTATATAATATTGGATTTAACCTGCTAAAATTTTCTGAATAATTTTTGCTTTTGTTTTTATGAGGGATATTGGTCTAAGCTGTCTTGTATGATTTATGCTATCAAGGTAATGCTGGCCTCATAGAATATTTGGAAGGCATTCCCTCTTCAATTTTTTAGAAAAGTTAGTTAGAACTGGTATGAGTTTTTCTTGAAAATTTTTATAGAATTTGCTTGTGAAACTATCTACATTTTTAGTTTTTCTTTCTGTGAAAGGGTCTTTAGTTGCAAATTCAGTTTGTTTAATAGACATAGGGCTATTAAGAATATCTATTTCTTCCTGAATGAATTTTGCTAGCTTTTGTTTTATATGACATTTGTCTATTTTACCCAAGTTGTCAAATTTATTGACATAATAATCCCTCTCTTCTCAATAACCATAGAATCTCTAGTGATTTTACTTCTCTCATTCTTGATATCAGTAATTTGTTTCTTCTCTTTTTTTCTAGTCATTCTTTCTACTAGTTTATCAATTCTCTTGATCTTCTGAGTGAACTTTTGATTTCATTGACTTTTCTCTGTAATATTTCCTATTCAATTGATTTCTGCTCTATCGTTATTTTCTTTGTTTGGCTACATTAGCTTTGCTTTTTTCTCCATTTTAGTGGCTCTAGTTGGAAGATAAGATCATTAGTTTGAGACCGTTTCCTTTCATCATATAGGTATTTAGTGCTAAAATTTTCTCCTACTACCTTTGTGAAACCTCACACGTTTTGATACACAGTGTTTTCATTTTTCACTTATTTCAAAATTCTCTTAAAGTTATTTTTAATTTTTTTCTTTGACATATGGGTTATTTATAAGTGTGTTATTTAGTTTCCTACTATTTGGAAATTTTCCAGAGATCTGTTATCAGTTTCTAATTTCATTCCGTTGTAAAAATTCATACTTTATATATCTTGAATACTTTTGAAATTATTGAAACTAATTTCACAGCTTAGAATATGGTCCACTATAAATGTGTTGAGTGCACTTGAGAAGAATGTATATTTTGGTGTTGTTGGATGAGGTGTTCTATAATTGACAATTATTCAAGTTAGTTGATTATGATATTTAAGTTTTCTATATTTTTACTGATATTCTGTCTACATTTTCCACCACTTACTGAGAGAGTAGTGTTGAAATATCCAGCTCTAATTATTCATTTGTCCTTAATAATAGCCTTTGTTCTAAAATCCACTGTCTTACATGAATATAGTCACTCCAGTTCTCTTCATATTCATGTTCATAGTATGTATAATTTACATCATTTCCCTTTCAGTAATTTGTATCCTTATACTTAAACTGAAGTGGTATGCAGCATATAGTTGAGTTGTGGTTTTTTAAGCTAATCTGACTACCTCTGACTTTAATCGGGCTTTAAATTTGAGGTGATGATTTATATGGCTAGGTTTAAATCTTCTATATATTTATTTGTTTTCTATTTGTCCTACCAATGTTTTGTTCCTCTTTTCATTTTTTCTACTTTTCTTTTAGGATATTGACTATTTTTTGTTCCATTTTATCTCCTTTGTTGGCTTATTAATTAGTTATATATCTGTGTGGTATTATCTTAGTGTTGCTTTAAGGTTTATAGCAAACATCTTTATCACCCTCTATTTCATTGCTATTACATACTATAAGTACCTTCAAACAATATATTCTATATCTCTACTTCTAATCAGTATGCTATTACCATACATTTTATTCTATGCATGTTATAAACTCCCCATACACTGTTTAAACAGTTATTTTTTATTAAAATAATAAAAATATTTTATATTTACACACATAGTTACCATTTCTAGTGTCCTTCATTCCTTTGATTAATTCACATTTTCATCTGATATTATCTTCCTTCTGCTTGAAGGACTTCTATTAGCAATTCTTGAGTGCGTTTCTGCTAGTGATGAATTTGTGCCGTTTTTGTATGTCTGAAAACATCTTCATGCTATCTTGGTCCATGAAACATATTTTTATTGTATGTAAAATGCTAGATTGACATCTTTCCCCCCAGTAATATATGAATATGTTGCTTTATTCTCCTTTTTTGGTTTGTGTTGTTTCCAAAGAAAAATCTATCATCCCCTGAACATAATTTTTTCACTCATTTGTTTGCTTTTAAGATTTTTTTTTAGTTGCTGGTTTTAAGTAGGTTGATTTTTATAGTGTGTAAAATTTCATTCCTGCAAAATAAAATGCCTAAATCCTAATCCCTTTTATCTGTGAGTGTGACCTTATTTGGATATAGAGTCCTTGCAGATGTCATCAAGTTAAGATGAGTCACACTGGATTAGGAGGGGCCCAGGAAGGCAAAAGTGAGCAGGGCCCACAGTATCATTAGTAGCTTTGCCTGCAGGCAAAAGAGAACATCTTGGCTCAGAGTGGAAGCTGGACATTATCTCTCAACAGGTAGAGATTGAAACCCCGTAATTTGGTGAGCTCCCTGTTGGAGTTGGTTTCCTGAGAAACAAGCAGAGAGCAAAGCTTGAGCTCTGGGTTTTGTCCAGGATGGAGTGGAGAGAGGAAGACAGACAGTGAGAGGCGATGGTGTAACAGAGCCTTTAAAGTAAGCCAGCCCAGAGCAAGTTCCCTTAAATTTCTCAGCCTTAGTTTACTCCTTTCTAAAAAAGAATTAAAAGGTATAAATGATAAGACTTTCTGCAAATATTGTTATTAAGGCCCTGGGAGCCACTTAACCCAACTTCCACAGAGGAAGACACTGAGGCATCAAAGACATCAGGGACCTTAAGATGAAGGGGCTCACCTCCTACAGAAAGAGTTTGAGAAGTAAATTTCAGTCATTACAATCCTGGGAGAAGTTAGGAAGACCAGCCTGATGTGGAGTAGCAACACCAACAGGTGGCACACAGAATTGTATACACCTCCCTTGTTTGGTTGTTAGGAGGACAAAGTGATATAATAATAGGGAAGTATGTCCTTAGTTCTCAAAATTTGTTAACTTGCAAAGACAATTTTCTCAAGACACATTTAGACTGACTGAATTCTTACTGTAATCTTTAACCCATTTTAGGAAACTGGCTGATTTGGTTCTAAACCTGTTTCAGCCTTGGTCAAATTCCTTGGTCATCATCACAGGCCTGCCTGATTTCAGGACCATCAGTCTCTTCTATTTACCTCATAGGGTGAGCGAGGATTCAGAATTCCATGTGAGTGCTTGGGGGGGGGGGGAGAAATTAAAGAACAAGGTCAATATTGAGATTAGATCTAACATTCTTAGAAGACTTCAGTTCTTCACTCTTAACTGAATCAATCAAAATCTAATTAATTCCTGTGTGAAGGCACAAGCGCAGGATCCACCTCACCCACTGTGTCCCAAATGGAATTGATGAAACAGGAGTAGAGTCTCTGTCATCCTGTGCTCAATACCCTAGCTGGCTGGGAACAAGAAAGAATCAGGGCATAGCTCAAATATAGAAGTGGAAAAAGAAACAGGCTACACTCCCTAGGGAGAACTTTCTATTTCCTAATGTCTCCTGCCCCAAATAGCTCTGCTCCTCCTGATTTGTGTTTATGTGCTAGGCTCCTTTCTTGCAGCAGATGCCACCAAATTGACAGTGTTTGAAGTAGGTCAAGAGAGTGGTGATGAATTGACACAGGCCCTCCAGCTAAGTCGTGCCTTATCCTCACAACCTCTCCAGTTCCCTGGCATCTCAGGCCAGACCCTGTCCCCCAGGACGACAGGGGTTTTGGGAACCCTCTGTCCAGCTCCAGGACCCTGGACTGGCAGGTTTCATCCCTCTTGGCTGGAATGACAGGGTAAGGTAGATCTTCATGTCTTCAGCACTTTTGGCATCTCTCCCTAATCCTGAGCCCTCCCATCTCACTCTAGCTCTGATGAAATTATTTAAAAGGTCATTTATCTGTTTTGTACAGAAGCTAGAAAACCACATTTCTCTTCTAATACTTCCATTGCATTGGGGGCTTTTTCAAACAGACAGACAAGAGCTAAGTCAGGCTCCCCTATGCACCAGGTGACAGTATTGGAATAGTGAGGAAGGAATAGGTTTTAGTGCCAAGCAAACCTTTTTTTCAAATGCCAGGAGACTGAGAGAAAGAAATGGCTCACCTAGAGTAACCCAGTATGGAGAAGAATCTAGTGTTAAACAACAATCTGACAATTCCTACTCCAATCCACTCTTTGTTATGTCATTTAAAATTTTCATTACCTATGAGTATCTCTCGCCTTCCTTGCTAACCTCTGTTAAGGCTCTAGATTCTTTTCCTCCAGATGCCCTTTAAGAGGATAACAATGACATGCTATGACTAATATTTCAGAGGAAAAACATTATATTGAAGATAACCATCAGCTGTGTTGAAGCAAAAATCCTAATGAATACTGTGAACTTGGGAACGTGGTTATTGACAAAGAATGTTGTTTTCCAATGGATTAAAAACTAATTTCTCCATTTTCACTTCTGGGTAGTATGCTGTAAGTTATGATAGACCAGTACTCCCACTATGTCAACAGAAAAACCTATATAAGTTTTTGGAATCACAGCATAGGAAAGCTATGAGACCAGTGAGAAGTGGTTACTAAAGGGACTAGATATTTCAGAAAACCAATACTGTTACAAAATGAGGTGATATTGCCAAGTTGCCCACAAGTTTTTGTCCCTCCTCTCCCCTGGGGACATTTGCCAATTGTGAGTACAGGCTGATGACTCAGAAAGAGGCCATCCACAGGAGCAGAGAGAAACCAGTAAAGCTCTCAGGTGTGGTGCAGGTGTGGAGGAGAAATGGGAAACTTGAGAGGCCCCAAGTCCACAATTTCAAGCCGAATGAATGACTGGCAAGAAGCTAGGCTAACATGCACTTAAAGGGCAGAGGGAGTTTCCATGCTGTCTCCAATGCTTAGGGAAGAAAGACCCACCACAGGAAGGAACCTGCCTCAAGATCACACCACTCCTGTCCTCCTCAAGACAGGAGCCAGGTTGAAGCCCCTGAGGTGAGAAGCTGGAGATGTAGATGGGGCACCCCAAGTCTCCTGTAGACTTTCAAGACTGAGGAGTTTGAGACCTGCCAGGCTCTCAATCAGAATGGCAAAGTCCATGCCCGGGAAATAAGGATCAGAAAGAGGAAGACAGTCTGTCTGAGGTCTGACTGCAAAGGCAGCCAGGACCCAACTGACCCCTGACTGGATGGAGATGATCAGCCTTTTAATTTATCAGCCAACAGAGGACCAGGGACTCTTCCCAGGTGGAAGCAACAGTCTGTGAATGGAACCTCTTTCCCTTTCCTTTTTCTAAATGCACACTGTCTAGTATTTAATTAAAATTAAAAAATCACAATTACTAACCTTACAAAGAAACAAGAACATATACCTCACAGTCTAGACATTAGCATTGTCAAGTATAGATGAAAAAGAAAACCAACTATGTACCAGTAAGTGTGTTAAATATAAGAACACAGCAGGTAGAATGTAAAATAATAGGAAAGAAATTATGGAAACACTCTCCAGAAAATGGCTTGTGAAGCTGTACTACACTCAAAGCAGACTGTAAGGCATGAAAAGAGACAGAATCACCTGGGATTCAGACATTACCACACTAGATATGGAGCTGTAAATGACCCATAATAAATATGTTAAATAGAATGAGGGAAAGTGGACAGAACAAATGAAAAGATTGAAAACTTGATGAAATTAGCAAAACAACAACAACAAAAAGCAAGAAGCTAAGACTTAGAGAAGTTAAATACCTGGCCCAAGGTCACATGCCTTCTAAGTGATATGGCCAGAAACAGGAAATGCTTTTCCCAACTGTACCAAGTTTCCTGAGAGCAAGGCAAGAGCAGGTCACTTTCCATGCTCAACTACACTGGCTTCTGCAGACTGGAGTTTCACTTCCCTCATTTCTAAAAGTATTTCTTCAATCAGCATTCAGCAGCCAACAGTGAGAACTTCAGGGAATAGAAGTTTCTGAGACAGCACTGCTGGAGGAAGCCAACTGGATTCAAAAGCTGATATGAGACCTCCCGGGCTCAAACCATCTGCTCAGATCCATCCCTTGTTCTGGCTGGATGGTCATTTGGGGAAAATCTGTGCTCTGAAATTATCTAATTCTAGAGGCGCCTGGAATCCACCAGGAAGAAGCATTTTATTCCACCCCCTTCCCCTGGGGCCCCCACCCTCGCCCAGTAGGGCACTAGGAAACTCTGTGACTCTTCCTTGACCCATGATATTGGAAGATTCCTGATCTCATTTGCTGCTTAAAAAAACCCCAATAGTTGAGCTCCTTGTAAAATCTCTAAGAATGACAACAAACAGAGCTCTCAGATTTTGTAGGACAGCACAAAATTATTTTAATTTCCAACAAAAGTTGATCATTAAATGTGTATAACAATGTCTGAATTGTGATCTTTTCATAAGAATTTTGGCTTTAAATTCTTTCAACAGTCAAGCTGGTGGTTGAGAGTCAACTGTGAACTGGGAGGTCACAGTTCCATTCACAGTCAAGGAATATGCCCGTGTTTCGGACTCTACCCCCATCGTGGGGTGTGCATGAGGCAGTGAATCAAAGATTCTCTCTCATTATTGATGTTTCTATCTCTCCCTCTCCTTTCCTCTCTGAAATCAATCAACCAACCAATCAATTTTAAACAACTTTATTAAGTATGATTTGCATATCATAATACTTACTCACTGTAAGTGTACAACAATCTTTTTTTAATTTTAGTAAGTGTATAGTGTACATCCATCACTACGATCTAATTTGGAACTTTCCCATCATTCCAGAAAGTTTCCTATGCTTCTTTGCACTTAGTTAATCCCCACTCCCACCTCAGTCTCTGATTTCTGTCTCCATTAATATTCTTTTACAGTCTATTTCATGTAAATTGACCTATACAGTAGGCAGTGTTATATGCCTGGCTTCTTTCACTTGGCATCATGGTTTTGTTGTTTATCTGTGTTGTACAACATATCAGAGGTACATTTCATTGTTGCTATATAGTATTCCTGTGTATGGATATACCACATTTGTTTATCCATTTACCACCAGTTAATAAAAATCTGAGTTATCTTTTACTGGGGGTCTAATGAATAGAGGTGCTAAGAACATTCACATACATGTTGGATAGATTCCCAGGAGTAGAATTGCTGTGTTGAGTGATACATTTTTAACATGTTAAGAAATACCATATTGTTATCTTGTATTACCACCAGCAAAGTAGAAGGGTTTCAGTATCTACACATCCTTGCCAATATTTGTTGTCCTTTTTAATGTTATATCTTCTGGTAGGCGTACAGTGATATCTCATTGTGAATTTAATTTGCACTTCTCTAATAACAAATGATGTTGAGTATATTTTGATATGCTTATTAGCCATTCATTTATCTTCTCTAATGTCTACTTAAATAATTTGTAAGGTGTTTTTTTTTTTTCTTGCAAGTTGGGTTGTTTGCCTTCTTGTTATTAAGTTCTTTGTATATTCTGGATATGAGTCTTTTATTAGATACATGATTTACAAAATTTTATATCAATCTTTGGCTTGATTTGTCATTTTCTTGGTGACTTTTGAAACAAAAGAGCTTTGATTTTTTTTTAAACAAATGAGATGGCAAATGACATTTATTTTGAGCAATATAGAGAAATTCCCACAAGACACAGATGTCCTCTCACCATTTGAGAGAAAATGAAATTCACTATGTGAGAAGGCAGAAAACCTCAATTAAATAAGGCAGCCCAGTAATGGAAAGCACACCGAGGCATTTTGGGGAAAACAATTCCATCTGTAACATTTCTTCACTCAGGCTGTGTGTTCCAAATTGAACGAAGAAATTATCATGCTTTTGGATGACACAATAGTGGATGAAATAGCAGAACAGAATAAAATGTTCCTTCCATGATTGGCAGGCTTTGCCTGTGAGGATTATGGAGGGGAGATGCCTGACTATCTTATGCCTAAGTTATTTGGAACCGTTGTCAAGGAGGCATCACACCTGGTCTCCTATGCATCTAGCCCATGTGTCTGAAGCCAGTGTTCTATGACTTCTTTATCCTGACTCAGCCAGAGCCAACAGAACTCATCGTCTGTGTGGCTTGACCTAGAGGCTGATGGACTGTTCCCTGGCATGCAATGGAGCAATACGAGTGTTGAGTGCCTCCTTCCATACTCATCACAAGCAAAAGGCCTCTATGACGATGTAGATGGGTCTACAAACTTCTCTTCTGGGGAAAGCCTTTGCCACATTCGGGATACCTGAAGGGCTTCTGTCCACTGTGCGTGTACAAATGGACCTTCAAACTCCCTGGAACGCAGTAGCTCTTGTCACACTCTGGACATGGAAGGGCTTCTCACCACTGTTAACTCGAATGTGTTCTGTGAGCCTGTACTGCAGCTGAGTGAAACTTTTGCTACACTTAACACAAGAGAATGGTTTTTGGCCACTGTGTTGGAGCAGGTGGTTTTTCAAATGACCTTTGAGATGGAAACTCCTTTTGCACTCAGGACACTGGAGGGGCTTCCCCCATGTGGATTTTCACATGCTCATTGAGCTGAGACTGCTGAGTAAAGGCCTACTGTACTCGCTACATGGGAAGGGCTTCTCACCCCTGTTCATCCGCTGGTGGAACTTCATGGAGGCCTCCCAGTAAAAGCTCGTCACAATCTGGATCCTGGAAAGGATCCTCCTCACTGGGAAGCCGCTTGTGCTCAGTGAGGTGTGAGTGTCTGCAGAAGCTCTTGCTGCACTCAGCCCAGGGGAATGGCTTTCCTTGGTGTGGCTTTTCCTTGAAGTGCTCCGTTAGCCTTGACTGCCAAGGAAAGGTCTTTTGGCACTCAGCACAAGAGAACTCCCTTTGCTTGCTGTGGATTCGGTTGTGGCAAGTGAGGGCCAGGTCAACCTCTTGCCACACTGTGCACAAGAGAATGGCTTTTCCTCACTATGGGACATTGGTAGGCCTTCATGGCATTCTGCCAGGAGAAGGTCCTCCCACACTCTGGACACGGAAAGGGCTTCTCCCCGCTGTGCTGACAGATGGGCTTTTAGGCTTCTTTTTAGGTGGAAAAGCTTTCTTATACTCAGGACACTCAAAGGGCTTCTCTCCAGTATGAATTCTAACATACTTAGTGAGTCTAGCCTGGTGGGTGAATTTCCTATCACGTTGATCTCAGGAAAAACGACTTCTCCCCGTTGTGTAAACATCTGGTGGGCCTTCACAGCTGCCTTCTGGGAAAAGCTCCGGCCTCACTAGGAACAATGGAAGGGCTTCTCCCCACTGTGCAGGCGAAGACAGGCCTTCAAACTTCTCTTCAGGCAGAGCCTTCCGTCACACTGTGGACACTGGAAAGCCTTCTTCCCAGTGTGCACAGACATGCTCAGTGAGCTTGGACTGTTGCAGGAAACCCTTGCCACACTCCTGGCAGGAAAATGGTCTCTGACCTTTGTGCAAACACTGATGCTTCTTCAAAGTGACTTTACACACACCAGAAGGTTCTGTCACCATCAGGGCACTTTTGCTACACTTAACACAAGAGAATGGGCTGCTGTCCCGTGTAAATGACCTGGTACGCAATCAGGCTGCACTTCATGTAGTTGCTTTTCTCACACTCACCACACTGGAAACATTTCTTCTCACACAGGACCATCCGCTCCCCCTGAGGTCAGAGCTCCTTCTGCTCTTGTACTTAGAGGATATTTAGAGGGATGGCTCTTGGAGTGGTTCCTTCTGTAGTTTACCAAGTCTTTCTTTCTGTGGAAGACCTTCCTGCAGACAAAGCAAGAATAAAAACTCAGCCCTGATGGAACTTCCAGGTGAGCTGGGGTACCCATTGCCTTCTACCATGGATCATCCTCGTCCTGATAAGATGCTGTGATGTTGACATTTTTATGCAGAATCTCTTTCTTGGACATCTTGTAAGGCAGCGCTTTGATCTGATGAAATCTTATTTTCCTTCCCTGCTTTTGGAAATGATTTAAATGGCACTCCTCATCTCTTGCCCTGATTCAGTTTATCAGTTTGAATGGATTATACATTAGGTATTGTATCTAAAAACTTTTGCCGAACTGAAGGTCATGAAGACTTTATTCTATGTTTCTTTAGGAAGTTTTGTAGGTTTAGCTTTAACATTTAGGTCTATGGATCATTTTGAGTTGATTTTTGTGCATAGTGTGAGTCAAGGATCTATGTTACTATTTTTGTTTTGTTTTTTAATCCTTTTCCATTGAATTTTGGAGAGAATGGAAGGGAAGGAGGGGCAGAGTTCACCAGGGGAGGGAGAGAGACAGAGAGAGAGAGAGAGAGAGAGAGAGAGAGAGAGAGAGAGAGAAGATAAAAAGAGAAAAGATGAGGGAGAAACATATTCATGGGTTGCCTCCTTTGACTGGGGCCAGAGATCAGACCTGCAACCCAGGCACATACGCCTGAATTAAACCCATGGTCTTACAGTATGTGGGCCAACACTCTAACCATTTAGCAATAACAGAAAGGGCTATTTTGTTTTTTACTTATGGCTATTCAATTGTCTGAAGGTCATTTGTTAAAAAGATTAACTTTCACTTGGTTGAATTATCTTAGCATTTTTGTAAAAAATTGATTCTAAATTTCAGAACTCTCAATTCTGTTCTATTCTATATTTCTATTCTTGTGCCAATGTTACCCTCTTTTGATCACTGTAGTTTTATAGTAAGTTTTGAAATTGGGGACTGCCAGTCCCCAAACTTTATTTTTCTATTTTAAATTATTTTTGCTATTCCAGGTCCTTTGCATTTCCATATATATTTTAGGAGCAGCTTACCAATTTCTATCAAAATAACTTGCTGGGATTCTGATAAGGATTACATTGAATTTATAGATGAATTTAGGGAGAATTGTTGAGATAATTTTGAATCTCCTAATCTATGATATGTCTCTCCATTTCTTTAGGTCTTTAATTTCTCTTCGCAATGTTTTGTAGTTGCTCTCATGTACCAGCACCATCTGCATCTATCACTCTGGTATTTTGTGTTGCTTCTGTTACACCAGTGATTACATTGTCTGTTGTCTCAAGACTGGTTGTCCTTCTCAATGTGTGTGTTGGAATCGGGCAATAGTGATGATACACTCAAGGTTGGCAGCCTCTGCACTGGCACTAACCTTGGCTGCAGCTGTGGCCATGGCCTAGTTAAGCACAAACATGGACAGCAAGTGCAGAGGATAAGGTTTGCCTCCTTCCATCTCTGTCATTAAGCAAGTTCATATCCTTGAAACTGCTCAGGAGGACCTATCTTTCAATTCTCTTTGTGGCTATCCAACCACAGCAACAGATTTTTAAAAATGGGTCAAGGGGATCGTAGCCTGCATATTGGAATCTCCCTTCACAGATGGTTTTGGTACCATTGGAAAAGACAGAAGTCAAGGCCAACGTTCAGGTGGAAAATCTATGGCAGCCCAAAACATGTCATGCTTCCTAATTTAAATTTGATGTGGGCAAAAGGACCCTTTTAGAAGAACACTCTGATGTTTCATACGTGGCTTGAGGCAGATAGATAGCATCTTTTGGGGAGATAGAAGAGTCCTTCTTTCCTGTGGCAGAAGAGTCAGCTTCATACCAGCTTCATCTTTAGGAATAGCCAAAGTTGTACTAATTTGTCCTCTCAACAGCAGCCTATGAGGGTTCCTGTGTCATCATATTCTGTCAGCACTCAGTGTTACCAATATTTTTAATGTTAGTCCTTCTGGAAAGTAATAGAGTTATTTCATTGTGACTTTAATTTGTATTTCCTAAATAATTAATATGTATAAAACATTTTATATATGTTTATCAGCTACTTCAAGTTCTTGGGGTTTGTTGTTTAAAGTGTTTGTTCAAGACTTGTGCTCAAGAAGGCCTCTACCCATCACATGTAGCAATTTGGTTTTGGTTTAAACATGTTAATTAAGACCTTAGTGGGCTTTATTTCATTGCTAGGGACTCCATTACTAGTGACCACTGCCCAAGATCTCTGCTGTTTACACTATTACAATGATTTTCCCTATTCAGTTACCACAATTGCTGTGTCTATCATACTTCTAATAGTCAATACTTCTGGCTTTTGACTTTCCAGGATGACTTTGATTTTTCAGGATTACCTCTGTATTAATCTTTGATGCCCATTTCAACCTTAGCATCTAACACTGCCTTTCTTCTCAGATGACAGCTGCTAGGTAGGTTGTCAGGTATGCTGAGTTTGGTAAATATGGTAACAAGTTTTGCTATAACACAAACTTAAAATTTTAAAGGCTTAATACATTTTATATTTTGTTCAAGTAACATTCCAATGTGGGTGTTCCTATTTAATGGTTGGTTTCTTCCATATGATCCTCAAATTTTACTTCTAGGTATTTACCTAAGAGAAATGGAAAGATGCTTCCTAATCATTTCCCTTGTTAAATAATATCCCCAAACTGGAAATAGTTCAGATATTCATCAAGATGCATGTGGCATACCACTCCATAGTTTTAAGGAGAGAGCTACACATACATGCACCAACATAGATGAAGCTTAAAACTATTATGTTCTGCTAAGGGAAGCAGACATGAGGAAGTACAGACTATGTTACTCCACTAATGGAAAGTTTTATAACAGGCAAAACTAATACCCAGTGAAAAAAGCAAGAATGGTGTCTGACCCTGGTGGGATGGATTTGATAGGAGAAGGACTCAAAGGGTCTTTCCATGGTGATGAACGTGTTCTAAATCTTGATAGGAGTGTGGGTTTACATGGCTATAAGCATTTTTAAAAATTCATCAAATAATACACTTAAGATAGAGGCATTGCTCTCTGTTTAAATTATACCTTAATTTGAAGAGGAAAAACCCTAATTTGATCTCTCATTTCCTCCTTATTGATAAATATTGTAGTTTGACAAAAAGCAGCCCCTTTTTTGCGCAGGCTTCCTTTCATAGGAGCCTGGCTGAGGGGCCTGCCTGTTTCATCTTCTCCATCAGCCTGTTGTCCTGAGGTAAGGGCACTAGACCTGGGCCTCCGTCTCTTCCAGTCTCTGCTTCTCAACTGGAAGGCCAAGCTGCATCACTGCTTCTTCACAAAAAGAAAAAAAATTTAAAATATATTTTTATTGATTTCAGAGAGGAAAGAAGAGGGAGAGAGAGAAACATCAATGATGAGAGAGAATAATTGACCAGCTGCCTCCTGCACACCCTGCACTGGAGAATGAGCCTGCAACCTGGGCATGTGCCCTGATTGGGAATTGAACCATGATCTCCTGGTTAATAGGTCGATAATCAACCACTGAGTCATACTGGCTGGGCTAGAGGAACTATCCCATCTGCTCCTAGACACATTTCCTTGCCTACCAATAGACAAAATTCCTGTGGTAACTTTGCAGTTTTGGCAAAACATAACTGTATACTGATTCTTCCCACTCTTGCCCACTTAAATGCTGCTCCAGCCACTCTCTCTCTAGATTCAGAGGCAACCAAGCTGTCCTGTTCTAATGCAGTGGATGAAGGCCAATGTAGATAAATTGTCTTTTCGTCCTGTTTAATTTTTCAATTACAGTTGACATTTAATATTATTTTATATTAGTTTCAGGTATACAGTACAGTGGTACCTCGAGATACGAGTGCCCTAACATACGAGATTTTTGAGATACAAGTCGTCGAGAGCGCGATTTTTTGCTTTCAAATACGAGCAACATTTGAGATACGAGTAATCGAGCGGATCGGCTGGCTGCACACGACCCACGTTTACCAAGACTCGAGCGTCTCATAGTTTCCCATGCCTCAGTCAGTGTGCTTGTTTACCTCGTTGTCGAAGCATCTTTTGTGCATTTACATACTTTATCACATTTCTTTTTATAACCATGGGTCCGAAGAAAGCGAGTGGAAAGGTCAGTGCTCAGAAGAGGATGATGTCTATTGAATTAAAGCGTGAAATCATAGAAAAATATGAGCAAGGTGTGCGAGTGGCTGATTTGGTGAGGCAATACGTGCGTAGTACTTCAACAATATGCACTGTGCTTAAACAGAAGGAGTCGGTAAAGGGTATAACGCCAGCTAAGGGCGTTACAATAATTTCTAAGCTCCATAGCTCTCTCCATGAAAAGATGGAGAATCTACTGATGGTGTGGGTGACGGAGAAGCAGCTTAAAGGAGATACATTAACACAGGGCATCATATGGGAGAAGGCGCGATCGATTTACGGTGATTTGCTGGAGCAAAACCCGCGCACTTACACGGACGAAGCATCGAAAGACCCATTTAAAGCCAGTAGAGGCTGGTTTGATAACTTCAGGAAAAGGTCTGGCATTCGCTCCATCATCAGGCATGGTGAGGCAGCAAGTTCGGATGTGAAGGCAGCTGAGGATTACCTCAAAACTTTTTCCGAACTGATAGAAGCCAAAGGATATATCCCCCAGCAAGTCTTCAACTGTGACGAGACAGGGCTTTCCTGGAAGAAGATGCCAAATAGGACTTATCTATGGCAGAGGAGAAGGCGATGCCAGGCCACAAACCCATGAAGGATAGGCTAACTCTCACACTGTGCGCCAACGCGAGTGGCGACTGCAAGGTCAAGCCTCTGCTCGTATACCATTTGGAAAAACCCAGAGTCTTTAAGTCACATAAGATTTTAAAAGATAAACTGCAAGTTGTGTGGAGGGCAAACCCGAAGGCATGGGTCACCAGGCAGTTCTTTGTGGAGTGGGTAAACCTGGTTTTCGGCTATTCTGTTAAGAAATATCTACAGGAAAACAACCTAACCATGCAAGCCCTCCTCGTCCTTGACAATGCTCCTGCTCACCCACCGAATCTCGAAGATGAACTCCTCGAAGAGTTCAAGTTTATAAAGGTTGTCTACTACCTCCCAACACCACTCCTATCCTGCAGCCCATGGATCAGGAGGTGATTTCTAATTTTAAAAAGCTGTACATCAAGCACCTGTTCTGGCGCTGCTTTGAGGTGATGGAGAACACAAACCTCACCCTTCGAGAGTTCTGGAAGAACCACTTTAACATCGTGACATGCCTCAGAATTATTGATCAGGCCTGGCTGGGTGTTACAATGAGGACTTTGACCTCTGCATGGAAGAAGCTGTGGCCTGAGGCTGTAGCCGAAAGGACCTTCAAAGGATTAGAACCCGAGGTGCCAGTGGAGAAGGAGATAGTGTCTCTGGGAAAATCCATGGGCCTGGAGGTGGATGAGAGACGTGAATGAGCTCGTCGAGGAGCACTCTCTGGAACTCACCACGGAGGAGTTACAAGAGTTGCAGTCTCAGCAACATGCTGAGGTTCTCCAAGAAATTGGTTTTGAGGAGGAGCCAGAGGTGGAGGAGATCTCTACAAGTGAGATAAAGGAGATCTTAGGAATGTGGGAGAGGGTGTCACACTTCGTGGAAAAGAAACACCCCGAAAAAGTTGCTACTGGTCGTGCATCGGAGCTGTTCAATGAAACTTGCCTCACCCATTTCAGAAACATTCTGAAAGGGAGGAAGAGGCAAACCTCGTTGGACACGTTTTTTTTGAAATGGGCCAAAAATGCAAAGACCAGTAGCAATTAAGTTCAGTGAAGATTAGTTAAGTTACATTTAGTTTAGGGATAAAGTGTAGCATTAAGAGTGTAATGAGTAGGTAAATACACTTTATAAAACCAGTTTATTCCGTTACATTCTCTCTTATTATGTTTTTATACAATATTTGTCATTTATAAATACATTTTTCTTATTAAAAAATATGTAACAAGAACAACTGGGGTGGCATTTTGGGAGCTGGAACGGATTAACGCCATTTCAGTTTATTTCAATGGGGAAAATTGCTTTGAGATACGAGCAACTTGATATATGAGCAAGGTTACGGAATGAATTAAACTCATATCTCGAGTTACCACTGTTTTTGTTAGATATTTACATGATTTATGAAGTGATTCTCCCTGGTAATTCTAGTACCCACCTGGTGGTGGGATTGCAAATTGATGCAACCATCAAGGAAAATAGTATGAAGGTTCCTCAAAAAGTTAAAAATAGAACTACCTATGTCCCAGCAATTCCACTCCGTGGCATAATTTCAATAAATAAAAACCACTAATTCAAAAATATATATGCACCTCTATATTTATTGCAATGTAATTTACAATAGCCAAGATATGAAAGCAACTCAAGTACCTATTAGATGAGTGGATGAAGGAGATGTGGTACATCTACACAATGCAATATTATTTGGCCATGAAAAAAATTAAGTCTTGCCATTTGTGACAACATGGATGAACACAGAGGGTATTATACTAAATGAAATACGTCAGACAAATGTCATCCTCTTTTATTCCATCTGAAATTACATATGCACAAAGGTTAAATTTTCCTTTTCCATCTTTGCTCACATTTCAATTAATTCCATTGAAGGCAAATTCAAAGGAATACACATATCTTTTTGAATACTCTACCGCTTTCCCCTCAAAACTATTCTGAGTTGCCTCAGAAGAATGCCACTTACCATGTCTAGCCTGGTTGGAAGAATTTTAAATCATGGAAGATTGCATGAAGGATAGAGAGTCTTCCACTCTTCCTGATGGCCCCAAATGCATCCCAGATTAAGTCCCACTCAGAGCTGTTTGCTAGAACAGCCTCCCAAGTTAGTGCTGCTCTTCCTTTGATTCTGTATTACTACCCCAATAAATTACTCATTTCCTTGTTTGCTTCAGGTTCTGTTTCTGATACTTGCAAGCATAGGTGCCTTGGTTACCACAACCCATTCACAGTGTGTTGCTTTCCCACTGTATATCTAGGACCTTTTTGCTTCAATGATTTCTAGGTCTAGAATCTTAGCATCATGGCCCATGATCTATGATAGCCAAAAGCAGCATTTATGGAGACTTTGAATCAAAATGTAGATATGGAAGTGAAGGAGGGCAAAGAACAAGGATCTTTCTGGAAACCAAGGCTGTAGGTCTCAGGGATGAGCTATAAATGATGGGAGAGGAGTTGGAATGTTTCTTATTTCAGTAGCAAAAGAAAATTGAGAGCTACCATTGCCTTTGGAAGATGAAATAAGTTGTAGAAGGATACCTGTCTGTAAAATAGGAAAGAACAGGCTTTCTGTTTCAGAGATCCCATGGAGGGATCCTCCACCCAAGCCTGTGGAGAGGACTCAGGCTGAAATTGGTAACTTACCCCAAGATCCAGGGGAACAACAGGCATGATTGTGGGTCCCGGTTTTTTTAAGCACCCCTATATGTATATGATTACTTCAGGCACAGCTAATCATATGAGAATTCCTCCTCACAGCCTTCACTTTGCCCTTGACCTTACTCCACAAACTGAGAAGGACACTTGGTTTTGAGGTAATACAGTGTTTAGTTACAGGATTAAAAGAACCATCACCAAAGAGAGTAACAAGATAGGCGATGGTGATAGAAGCAAATTGTACCCAGAGTCTGGATCAGGCATGAAGGTATTTCCTGCTGTTGTGGTCTCCTCGAACATCCATAACAGGTAACTAGACACTTTTGTGTACACTCCAACCATATCCTTCTGGCCACAGTTCACACTCCAGCTGACAATGCCCAGCTGGTACCATAGGTATTTGTCCTTTTTCTGGCAAACCAGAGCACCCCCGCGGTCACCCTAGGAAAGAAAAGTTGTTTGGGAATAGAATGGAGTAACAGGTTACTCTACATCCTATTGTGTAGGCATCTGGTACAAGGCAAGAAGCACTTACAGAGTCTTTTGATGAGAAGACATTTTAAATTTTGATTAGACTCTCCAACTACATGGCTATGTTCCCAGATCTGTGACTGTCAGAAAGAGTGACAAGCAATTTGGTCAAAAGCAATGATGATGAGTGACAATATAGACAAAAAGGGAATATCCATCATAGTCCTCAGCCAGTCCTGTGCATTCTTTTTGATGTACAAAGAAGTAAGTTGCTAATTCATGTTGCCTGTAAGTACGCACTTTTGCTTTTTATTCTGGAATTCTTCCAATTGCCCCCCTGCCTTTTTACTTCAAAGCCACTTTCAGCCAGCCCATATTGCTCTTTCTAGATTGTTCACCACAGCAAAAAGTGCCCCATAATAGACCATTGGTTGACTACAGCAGGCATACCAGCTGATAAATAATTCCAATAATGCATTTAAGTGTTGTAGTTGAAAACATGAAATTTTAAACAATTTACACTTTTAAAAATATCATCTCACATCTGTCAGTATGACCATCACCAATAAATCAGCAAACAAGTGCTGGTGAGGATGTGGAGAAAAGGGAACCCTGTGCATTGCTGGTGGGAATGCAGACTGATTCAGAGAAAAACAGTATGTAATTTGCTCAAAAAATTAAAACTTCCTTTGGATCCAGTGATCCCATTTCTGGGAATATATGCTAAGACTCCCCAAACACCAGTCAGAAATAATATATGCACCACTATGCTCATAACAGCATTATTTACAATAGCTAAGATCTGGAAACAGCCCAAGTGCCCATCTGTAGATACGTGGATAAAAATGTTGTGATACATTTATACAATGGAATACTATCCAGCTATTAAAAAAAGGAACTATTACCTTTTGTGACAGAATAGGTGGACCTGGAGATTATTATGCTAAGTGAAATAAGCAAAAGAAAGACAAGTACCATATGATCTCACTTATATGTGAAATATAATGAAAAAAAGCAAACTGACAAACAAAATAGAACCAGAGGCATGGAACAAACTGATAGAGGTCAGAGGGGAGGAGGATGTGGGGGGCACTGAATGAAAGTAGGTGAAGAGATTAGCCAAAGAACATATATGCATAGCCCACGGTAACAGACAACAATTTGGTGATGGCCAGAGGGAGGGTTGATGTGGGCTGTTTGGAGGTGGTTAAAATAGTGGGAATGGGAGACATCTGTAATAGTCAACAATAAATAAAAAAAAAACATATTGAAAAAGATTGCCAAAAAGCACAGATAAACAAAACAGACATCATTGACGTGAAAAATTGATGCCTACACCACTTTTCATGCCCCAATCTCTTGGACTACTTTTTAAATTCTATTGAAGAATTAAGTGTCTTCAATCAAAAGAAGTCAGAAAACTCAGATATGGAAAAACAACACGAAGAATACCCAAATTATATAAATAATTAAATGTATACATAGACACATGATTGTGTGTAAGATGAATGTTTCAGGACTCTATGGCAATGGTTTCTCTGGGGAGTATAAGAGGTAAACTGTGCACCATCTTCACTGCTTGAATTTTCTTTACAATCTATTCAAAGAAGTGCAATAAGTAACATTTGTGATTGCAACCATGCAGAGGAAATGTCTGAGTCAACTTTTCTCATCATTATGCATGTAAATATGTATACATTATCATTATTTTATAGAAATATGACCAGGCAGTACATATGGTTTCACGGCTTACAAAGAGTTATTTTTTTAAAATATTGTGACACACAAAAAAAGTTGAACATTCAATAATATGCAAAAATTCTAATGCAAAACTGTTAACAAACAAACAAAAACAGGACATGCTTTGACTTCTTTTCATCAGAATGTTCTCAGGAAGAAGTTGCTGTGCCCATCACCTTACTTGGAACCAAACTCTCCTTTACCAGATTCTTTAAAGTCACTGGAGAATCCCATGACCTTTCTTTAAAATGAGTTGCAATCACTTCTTTGAAGAAGGGAGGATCTCAATGAAAGATGCTCAGCAGAACACAGTCCAGAATCTAAATTTCTGTCCCTAGCTGGTTTGGCTCAGCAAATAGAACTTTGGCCTGTGGACTGAAGGGCCCTGGGTTTGATTTCCGTCAAGGGCACATTGTGAGGCACCTGATCAATGATTCCCTCGCATCATCTCTCTCTCTCTCCTCTCTCTCTCTCTCTCTCTGTCTCTCTCTCTCTCTCTCTCTCTCTCTCTCTCTCTCTCTCTCTCTCCTGCCTCTCAGAAATCAATAAAAATTTTAAAAACAGACCTAAATTTCTGGAATCAAACAGACCTTGGTTCCAATCCCAGGGTGAAGCTTCAGCAGAGAGAATATGAAAATCTTGCTCAGTGTTTTAAGGTGTGGTTTTTGTGCTGGTGATAATAACTGCACGTCTCCTGCAGGATGGCTGGGTGAATGGAAGGAAATGAAACGTGTGCAGCACTTAGCCAGGCCCTGATGCGTGGCGAGCCTGTACTCAGTGGTAGCTCTTAGCACCTTTGTGGTTGATGAGCAGCCAAATCTGGGCACTAGCAGGCTGGGCAGCTGGCATTGGAGCCCCATTTCTACTGGAACCCAAAAGATGGCTCTAACCCCAGAAGCCAGTGTGTCTTCCTTAGAATTCTGGGTTTGTAATTTACCCCGTTGGTGTGTCCTCCTCAAGACTGTCAGCTTCCTTGATTCTCTGTCTCCCCATCTGAAATAGGCCTGCTTCCTAGGGCCAGTGCTTAACCCTTTCATGTATTTGTGGAAGCAGTTTGTGTGCTATTGAGCACCAAACAGGTGTGAGAGATGGTGATGGAGAACACAATATTCACAGCATTTACTGTGACACTCCCCAACCGTGTGCTGTTCTACAAGGTGAGAACTCTTAGTATTCCCATTTTACAGATGATGAAATCTGAAAGGCACAGAGGAAAAACACAGCCAGTAGGTAGAGAAGTCAGGAGAGAAGCTAGGAGAGCCTGCATCTCCAACTACTACCTTGCAGAGCATCCATACTGGGTTGAAGAGCGTTTCTCCCAAATCATGTCCATCTGGAACCTCAGGCTGTGACCTTATTTAGAAATAGGGTCTTTGCAGGTATAATTAGGTTAATTAAGATGAAGTCCTACTGGATTAGGGTGGGCCCTAATGAAACACTATCATTTTATTTATTTACTTACTTACTTACTTACTTACTTATATTTTTGTTGATTTCAGAAAGGAAGGGAGAAAGATAGAAACATCAATGATGAGCTAGAATCATTGATCCTCTGCCACCTGCATGCCCCCCTATTGGGAATCAAGCCTATAACTGGGCATGTACCCTGACCAGGAATTGAATCATGACCTCCTAATTCGTAGGTCAACATTCAACCACTGAGCCACATTAGCTGGGCCAACACTGTTCTTTTAAGAGAAAGGAGAAGAGACATGCACACAGGGGAGAAGGCCATGTAAAGATGGAGGTAGAGGTTAGAGTGATGTGCCTGTAAGCTAAGGATCATCAAGGATTATCATCAACCACTAGAAGCCAGAAAAGGGAATTAAGGCTTCCCTGGAGCCTCCAAAGGGAGCATAGACTTACTTGTGGATACTTTGATTTTAGATTTCTGGCCTCTGGAGCTGGATAGAATACATTTCTGTTGTCTTAATCCCCCCTGTTTGTGGTGGTTTGTTACAGCAGCTTTAGGAAACTTATTTATAAGAGGGAGAGGGGAACCATTATCCTAGAAAGATGGGCCAGCCCTCTGTGCAACTCTTCTCCCAGCAAAGGACCAGCTCCATTACCTGGCAGGCATCCTTCCAATCTCTTCCGCTCCTAGCACACATCATGTTCCAGGTGATCATAGGTAGAGTATGGGAGCACATATTCCATTCAACCAGCTCCATGTGGATTTTCTGCAGCTTTTCACGTACACCTCCATGAGAAACTGACCCAAAAAACAAGCAGATGGGGAGAGGACCCTGAGCTCAAAGTGGTCCCTATGAGTGGAGGTCAAGCACCCATCTACATTGTATCTTTTCACCTCAATGACAAGGGAACTTCCCTATGGTCTAGAGAACAACCCACATGTGGACTGAGTGAGGTAGAGAGGGAAGGATAGCCATCAGACTCTCAAACCCACCCTCTCTGAATCCAGAGGTTCCAGAACTGGACCCTACTAGGCTTCATAATCTGAAGACTCCAATGAGGGCCCTAAAACATTTTTCATTTAAATCTACAAGGATGTAAAGAGAACCCACAGTGACAATTTCTGTCCGGGGGTCCACAATACATAAAGATGGACTTAAGGAGCTGAGCCCAATACCTAAAATGTTCACTCCCCAGAGATGAGGATAGTTTTGTCTTTGTACAGTATTTCTGAATCCCTAGAACACTCCCTGGATCATAGAAGAGGATCAATGAATATGTGCTAGATGAAGCAAGAGGAACTCTACGTTAAAAAGGTGACCCTTTTTCAAGCTCATGATAAACTTCTAAGAGCAATTCCCAATCAGGAATTCTAATATAGCTCTGAGCTTTGGAACCATGTAGGAATCCAAATGCAGCCATTAGGGGACTGCTTGGAAGAGGACAACTGACTGGAATACAATTTTTTTTCTGCTCTGTTGATTATGGGGCAAGACACATGTACCAAGATAAAGGATAAAGGTCACCATCTTGTGTGGCTGGGAAAAGTGGTGGGAGTAATTTGCAGGTTGACTCTATAAAGATAATTTCACATTCAGTTTATGCCCTTCTCCTCAGCTTGTGGTTTTCAATATTTTAGCCAAGCCCCTTATCCCAAGAGCATAGAACCAACACCATCACTTAGAACAGAACTGTGCTGGATGACATGGGTATAGCTTTCCTGGCCCCAGTTTGTTTTGCCACCACTTTACCCATCAATATGTCCCTCTACATTTCTTCAAGTCACCCCTCTGGCTCTGAGAACCTCTGCCTGGGTCATCTCTGAGGTCCTATTCAAGGTTCATAAACCACAATCTGGACATAAAACTTGCTCCAGGAGGCCAGGAAAGCCCAGGAAAGACAGCTCCCCTGTGAACTGAGGAGAAGGTTTATCATGGAACTTTAAATGAGAACTTGAAGGCCCCAAATCCACCAGGCAGCCTTCCCATGGCCAGCAGAGTCTGCAGCTTTTGTTTCTCCTTGCATACATCAAACAGGATGCTACCCTCCAGTGGGTTGGGTTACAGTAACTCACTGGTAAAGCGACACTTTCTCCATTCATGTATATCATTGACCTCTGTGAGGCAGATGGGTAATCCCATGACACTGAAGTTAAATGGGTTTTTGAGCAGGAGTAAAGCGATGTCATTATGCAAGAGCACCCTGTCAAAGAAGCGGTGAGTAATTAGCTTGTCCACTTTCTTCGTCATCAAGTTGTTGGTGCTAGAGTTTCCATCATCGTATATGACCTCCAAGGTAGACCTTAAATTTTAAAAAAAGGGGAAAAAGTGATGAGAGAGCAAAATGTGAATCTTATGAGAAAAAAAAATTTCAACAGTCTGAGACTCTGATCCTGGTAGCTGGGGAGATGGAGCTTCTAGGGCCACACCCTTAGCATAGAGCCAGGTGAAGAGCCCCTATTGGGCAGGAGGAGACAGACATGAGCTCCAGGTCCACCTTGTTGATAACAACTCTTGGCCTGATGGCCTATTGCTTGGGTAAATTTACTTGTAAATTTCATCAACAAATGTCTGGGAAGCCATGCTATGCACAAGTATTTGAGGGAATTGTCCCTGGATTTGCAGCAAGGGCTGTCTAACTCTCTAACAAATACCTGGGAAGTTTCTTGGAAGTGTCTTTTCTTTTTCTTAAATATATTTTATTGATTTTTCACAGAGAGGAAGGGAGAGAGATAGAGAGTTAGAAACATCGATGAAAGAGAAACATCGACCAGCTGCCTCCTGCACACCCCCACTGGCGATGTGCCTGCAACCAAGGTATGTGCCCCTGAGCAGAATCGAACCGAGGACCCCTCAGTCCACAGGCCGACTCTCTAATTCACTGAGCCAAACCGGTTTCAGCTACCTGGGAAGTTTCTTAACAATATTGATTGGTGGACTCAAGCTAAGACAGCATCTCAGGAGCTGCTGCTATGCAGCCAGGTCTGATGCCCTGCCCAAATGTTCCAATCTCTTCCTTGTAGGATTCTCCAACTCTGTGCTCACTGCTAACCTACTCTCTCTCCAGATGGAAGCAAATGCTTAGGAAAGTACTTTCCATAGAATTAGACCAGGATTACATGGCAAGATGCTGAGAAGCCCAACAAACATTCACTCTGCCATTTTGGTCCGACTCAGCAAGCTGTAAAAGGTCCTAAAAGGAGAGCAGCGTCTCTTCCACCTGCAAAAGGTGATGTTCAGCCACATGGGCATATATTTAACCTCCTGGTACTCTGTTTTATGGCTGACAAACCTGAATGGAGGCTCTAGGAGCACACTAAGCAGGAAAGGACAAATATTTCTACCACACTTGTTTAAAAAGAAGTCTGTTTGCAGTACTTACTTATCTTTGTTTATAAAGCAATGGGACGCAGATAGAATCCACCACTTATTGAGAATTGATCCTCCACAGAGATACTTCCCTTGGTCAAAAATATTCACCCTCCATGGGAACGCTGAAATTCTAGCAGTCTTCTTGACACTGGTTTTAAAATTTTTTGATCTTTCAAAATCAGGATATAGGCTTTCACCACATTTCACTAAAAGCAGCAAGAAGAAAGAGGGTCAGGGCCCAATAGTCAAGGTTGGTTGGATTGCAAGAGACTTAAGGATAATACCACTTCTCCTAGCCCCTCCATCCTCCCTGATGTACAGATGGCAATGGCTTAGCCAGGATAATCCGAGGTGGGAGACCCATCACATAAAAATGTGCCCCTAATCCTGTCACCACAGTTGAGAGGATGTGCTTATGGGCAGAAATGGTTGCTGCCTTCTCCACAGCTTAGCTTCGTGAGTGAGTCTCCTACTGTGGGCCTTTGTGGAGGAGGCACAACCATCAGAGTTAGATCTGAATCTTGCTGTTGTCCCCCAGAAGGGGGAGCCCAAGTGGGGACATTCATTTATTTGACTCATTGTCCTCTGAATATATTATCTTTGTATATTTTGGACAGATATTTTCAAGGACCTCTCACATGGACCACACAGACACCAGAAATCTTAGAGTTCAGGGAAACTGATAAGCCCCTCCCTTCCTCACTGGTTCCTTTTCTGTGTTTCTTACTGTTAGTGGTACCAACTTTCTCCCAATTTTAATTCTAGAGCTCATCCCCGTGGCACCTTGAGAGGAATAAAAATTGGCATTTCCTATAAAATAGGATTACTTTGACTTCTTTTGAAGTTTTTCAAATGTCATTTGAGTCATGAGAAAAGTAAACATCATAAAATCTAAACTATTGAACACTTGGCAGTTGCCAAGCACCATTCTGTTCTCTCTAAAACAATTAAAATATCTATAAACCCCATGAGGTAACTGAAATTACTATTGCCCGTTTGAAAGGTGAGGCAACAGAGGCAAGTTTAAGATTGGATATCTGGCTAAGACCCAGAAGCTAGCATATGACTTAGCTAAAATCTGAAGTTGGACAGTCTGACTCCAAATCTGTTCTCATAACTATGGGACAAACTTTCTTCTAAGTGTTAACCATGTTTACTCTCAAGGATAAGGCAGTGACATTAAAAATGTTTCACAAGAAAGTATAATGTGAAAGGTATATATATATTTTTTTCAAGCCATCTCGACACCACCACCCACATGTATCATCATCCATCACATATCATCCATCACCACTACACAGCCCCATGCCACTGCCTCACATCCTGCCTTCCACTCTTGCCCCTGCATGGTCCAGACAGAGCACCTATCTCAAGCACCTCTTATTTCTTGCTCTCCCATTTACACTCTCTACTGGCTTCTCATTGTAACCAGAATAACAGCCAAAGTTCTTATTGAGCCTCTATGGTCTCAGCATGATCCGGGCCCTCACCACCTCTCTGGGCCCACCTTTCTCCGGATCTCCCTTCTCTCTCCTCCTCTGCCCCAGCTGCACTAACCTGTCTGCTTCTGAAACATACCAAGCATCATTCAGGAGACTGCACTCGCTGTCACTTCTGCTTGGAAATACATATCCTTATCAGATGGGTCTCAACATGTGTCTGGTCATCTTAGGAAGGCTTTCTGTGACCACTTACTACAGGGTCTCAACAGCCACCTGCAGACCTTCCATCACATTAGCCAATTTTGTCTGCCTCAGACCATTTAACAGGAGATGGATCAACTTGTTTATGGGTCATTTATACATTTAATACTTCCTTCCCCTCACTAGATAGTAACATTGCTTAAGGGTAGAGAATGAATATGCCATTCTCGGTTATAAACCAGCTCCTAAAACAGCTTCTAGCATGTGGTAGAGGTTTGGTATTTATCAACCAACACATTGAACATAACCCAGGCTCCATAAATTCTCATCATAGATGTTAATACACAGCCTTCATTATATGTATATCATGTTATGGTTTTGCATTAGACCAGTTAGGCTCCACATGAGCCTTCAAAAGGATTCAAGGAGAAAGCAGCAAGGAAATCCTTCCTAGGTTCATCCTTGGCCTTAAAGCTGCAGGATATGGCCAGGTGGCATCTCTGGTAACTGCTCTCAGGGAGTTTTTACTTACATTAGCCATTCACTTTGGAAAACTCTGGTACTTAACACAGGTGTTAAACACACACACACACACACACACACACACACACACACACACGGCTGCTCCACATATAGCTTTAAAGTTTGGGGTAGTGTGGGAGCAATGATCTGAAAGTCTAGTCCAGGCACTTCCATCACATTCACCTGAGGGGCTCATTGAATGTGCAGTTCCCCAGCCCCCACCCAGAACTAGAGAATCAGCATCTTAGGATTTGGCCTTTGGAACACAGCTCCCCTGTGCTGTGAGGCACAGACACAAAAACACCATGAGAGACCTACATGCCAGACAGCCATTTGCCCAGGGCAGCAGAATACTGCCCTTCCATGCTCCACCCTGTCCTTGGGCTACACCCAGCCAATGCGAGAATGGCAGGGGTTGTTAGTCTGTTCATTACTGGCCAACTTGGCAATCTTTTTTAGGAACTACTATCAACTTGATGGAGATGTTCTCAAACTTGCATTGGAGTCTAAAGCTGTCCTGCCTCCTCCTATGCCCCCACCCTTTTTCCATCTCAGGCATTTCCCCCCAATAAATCTCTCACTGAATTTTATCTTGACATCTGCTGCTAGAAGGACCCAAACTATGAAGGTGGGATTGTGACTAAATTGAAAAAACAATGATTATCACCCAGAGATGGATATTGTAATTTATGAGACCATTGGCTCCCCAATTTGGGAAGAGGTTCAGTGTTTTTACTTTTCTTTAGTAGACAGAAAATCAATTATTATATAGAATGTACACTATACATAACAGAATGGTCAACCAACTTGATCTAATATACATTTTTAAACTCCATCCAGTGACAACAGAATACATCCCTCTGCCATACATGTCGCAGAGATACTATATTCTAGGCCATAAAAGAAATCTCAATAAATTTGAAATGATTCAAGTTATGTGCTATGACCACAATGTAATCTAATTAGATAACAACATAATGATATCTGGAAAGTCTTTGAAAATTTAGAATCTGAATACCATACTTCTACATAATCCATAAGTCAAAGAAGAAAGCAAAAGGGAAAATAAAATGCAATTTAAATTAAACAAAATGAAAACACAACATAGAAGGTTTAGAGAAATAATTCTAAAATATTATTGGGATGAATTTTCAGTACTAAACCTCTATATTAGAAAATAGCAAACGTCTCAAACCAGTGAACTCAGCTTTCATCTTATGAAATTAGAAAAAGAATAAGTGAAACTTAAAGTACTTAGAAGGTAGAAAATAAGAAATATAGCGTCAAAAATCAATGAAATAGCCCTGGCTGGTGTGGCTCAGTTGGTTGGGTGTCATCCTGTGAACCGAAGGGCTGCCGGTTCAATTCCTGGTCAGGGCATATGCTTGGGTTTTGGGTCTGTTCCTGATAGGGGAAGTGCAGAAGACAACCAATTTCACTCTCACATTGATATTTCTCTCTCTTTCTTTCTTTCTTTCTCTCTCTCTAAAAAAATTAATAAAATATTTTAAAAAATAAGTGGAATAGAAAATGATTAAAGAAAATTTATTCACCAAACTCTTATACTCCGAGATCAATAAAATTGATATACCTATAGATGGACTGATCAGAAGAAAAAAAGATGGCACAAATTGCAAATGAGAAAAGTAATTCACTACATATTACAAATATATTAAAAGGACAATGAAGATTATGCAGATATTTAAAGGATAACATTATGAAAACAGGAATGTGGCCCTAAGGTAAACAATCGACTTCATTTATGGTAATATATCCGCATACAGTATATGATGAGGGCAGATGCTGCTGCTTCCTCCAAGCCACTTTAGTATTCTAACTTTTTATTTGGATATATGAAGGGAAAGGAAAGAAAGGTGTGGTCTCTAAGCCATAATCTCCCCCACTTTCAACTCCAAAAAGGACAAGAAACCCCTGATCCTAACTCTACTATAGATTTCCTTTCATGAATGGCCTAGCAGATTAAAGCATTTGTACTTCAAATGAGGAGGTCCCAGGGTTTGGGTCTATACTAAGCACTGAACTGTTGTAACATCATAGGCAAAATAAATATTAGTGTTCTATGAGAGAAATAGAAGAATTAAGCAGAACAGAATGTCAGAGTGATGAAAGACCTTAAGATTTATCTGATCAAATCTCCTTGTTTGAAAATGACTGAGGTCCAGAAACATGAAGTGGTTTTTCAAGGTTGGTTTTCCAATGCTGTCCTGAGTTTTCCTTGAGGAGTGTGTTTGCAGCCTAAGAGAAAACAGAAGTTTGCTCTTTCCCTTGCAGAGCTGGTGCCTATTGCTACGTAAGCAGAAACAAACATCCCTGTGGATAGAGTGGGGCTGAGGCTGGACCACCCCTCCTGGTGTTGGTGGACTGTTGCCTTGTGAGCAGGTGCATGGAGGGAGGTTAGGAGCTGAGAGCTTACTCATCAGCCAGGGGGCCTGAGGCCTGGGGTTCCTTGTGGGTGTGGAACAGCTAAGGTGAGGAGGTGTAGGGAACTAGGGGATGATCAAGGAAGAAGATATGACTGCAAGGTGGCAGTAGCATGTACAAGCTTTATTTGAGGGATGCTTTGGCAGGTCTGCCTGCAGGAGAAGCCCTTTACAGTATGAGACCATATAGAGGCTAAGTCATGAGGACCACCATCCTGAAGGGGAGGAAGACAAGGGAACTCACAGGGGGAAAAGGTATCAGAGAGAGGCTTAGCGTGTAGGTGATGTCACTGAGCATGCTTGGGAGTCTGGGCCAGATAGCTCTGAAGGGCAACAGCGGGTTTTTATCTTACTGATGGCTAGCTTATGTGGGCATGGTTTTGTGGGGTATGCAAAGCAGTCAGGCTCTAAATGGCTAAAAACTGCTCCGTTGGGCTATATTAAAAACAGTTGTATGTATCGAAAATTGAATTTGGCATCAGCAGGCTTTGTACTAGTGGGTATCAATCTGCTTTGAAAAAAATAAGCAACTATAGACCATCTTTCGGTCACTTATAAGACAGGTTGTCTCTGAACAGTGAACAGGGATCAGATTCATAAGGGGACCCATAGCTGGAGCCCAGCATCACTGGATGTCCCTCCCGCCCCAAGCAATCAAGCTTTAGCAGTAAGGAGAAGCAAACAGAAGCCTGCCTGACAGAGCCATGAAGAAAAGGCCCTTCATTTTACAGTATCTCTAGCCCAATCCTGAAGGTGTTTTTGTTTTCTAGCTTTATTGAGGTAAATTGATGTATGGCAGTGTGTGTGAGAGTTTAAGATGAATAACGTTTTGATTTGATACACTCATGTATTGCAAAATGATTACCACAATAACATTAGTTGACACCTCCATCACGTCTATTATTACCTTTTTTTTTTTGGTACTGAGAACATTTAAGATCTAATCTCTTAGCAACTTCAAGTATCAAATACAGTGTGACTTTAGTCACCATGCTGTACATTAGATCTCTGAGACTTATTCATCTATAACTGGAAGTTTGTACCCTTTACCTACTATCTCCCCATCTACCATCCCACCCCTGATAACCACTGTTTTCATGAGTTTGGATTTTGTAGATTCTATATGTAAGTGACATCACACAGTATTTGTCTTTTTCTGTCTGATTTAATTCACTTAATATAATGTCTTCAAGGTCCATTCATGTTGCAAATGGCAGGATTTTCCTTCTTTCTTATGGCTGAATTATATATATCTCCACATCTTCTTTATTCATTCAACTGTTGATAGACATGTTATTTCCATATCTGAGATATTGTGATCAATATTGCAATGAATGTGAAAATACAAATATCTCTTCAAGATCCTGTTTTCACTTGCTTTGGCTATCTACCCAGAAGTAGGATTGTTGGATCATATGGTATTCCTATTTCTTAATTATTCAGGGACCACCATAGTGTTTTTCATAGTGGCTCTGCCAATTTACATTCCCATCAATAGTGTAAAAGGGTACTCTTTTCTCCACACCCTCACCAGCACTTGTTATCTCTTATCTTGATGATATGAATTCTGTGATTCCTCCTTATGGATTTGATTTCCTGGATAATCAGTGATGTCAAGCACCTTTTCATGTACCTGTTGGTGATTTGCATGTCTTTTTTTTAAATGTCTATTTAATTATTCTGCCCATTTTTTAAACAATCAAATTGTTTGGATATCTATCTATCTATCTATCTATCTATCTATCTATCTATCTATCGCTAATCCTCACCCAATAATATTTTTTCTTCCATTGATTTTTAGAGTGGAAGGGAAGGGGAGAGACAGAGACACACATCAATTGGCTGCCTCCCACACATCCTCCCTCCTTCCCATCCTCTAACCTGGCCAAGGATCCAACCTGCAACCAAGGCAGGTGCCCTTGACTGGAATCAAACCCATGAACCTTCCGTCTTTGGGCCAAGCTCCAACCACTGAGCAAAACCGTTCAGGGCTGAAATTTTTAAAATTTTTTTTAATTTTAATTTTTTTTTTTTAGTTGTAGGAGTTCTTTATATATTTGGGGGATTAATCCCTGACCTGATATAGTTTCCAAAATGTTCTCTCATTCTGTAGGTTGCCCTTTTATTTTGTTAATCGTTTCATTATGCAAATGCTTTTAAGTTTGATGTAGTCTCATTTGTTGATTTTTGCTTTTGTTCTTTTATTGTTGTGAATTGAAAAGATTCACTACCATGACCACTGTCAAAGAGCTACTTCTCTATGTTTTCTTCTAAGAGTTTTATGGTATCAGGTTTTATGTTTAAGTCTTTGATCCATTTTGAGTTAATTTTGTAAGTGGTGTAAGATAGGAGTCCAATTTCATTGTTCTACATGTGTTTATCCATTCTCCCAACACAACTTGTTAAAGAGACTATGTTTTCTCTACCAGGTGATCTTGGATCTCTGGCCAAATATTAGTTAACCACATAAGCAGGAGATTTAATTCTAGGATCCCTTTTCTGTTCCACTGGTCTGGATGTCTATTTTTGGGCCAGTATCATACTGTGTTCATTACTGAAGCTTTGTAGGATAGTTTGAAATCAAACATCGGATGCCTTTCCATTTGTTTATGTCTCCTCAATTTTCTTTTGCAAAGTCTTGTAGTTTTCATTGTCCAGAACTTCCACTTTCTTGGTTAGTCTTATTCCTAAGTGTTTTATTCGTTTTGATACTATTGTGAATAGGATTATTTTCTTTATTTTTTCAGATGTTTCATCTTTAATGTATAGAATTGCAACTGGTTTCTGTATGTTGATTTTGTATCCTACAAACTTTACTGAAATCATTAACTAGTTCAAACAATTTTTTGTTGTGTATTTGGGGTTTTCTACATACAAAATTATATTATCTACAAATAGCAACAGTTTTACTTCTTCCTTCCTGATTTGGATGTGTTTTATTTCTTTGTCTTGCTAATTGCTCTGGCTTGGGTTTCCAGTACTATCTATAATAATAAAAGCATAATATGCTAATTGGACTAAACAGCCAACTTCCAGATGTCATTTCTGACAAAGCCACGGCAGTGGGGGCTGAGGCAGAGGTGATTAGGGGTGATCAGGCAGGTAGGCAGAAGGGTTAGGGGCAGTGAGGCAGGCAGGCAAGTGGTTAGGGACGATGAAGCAGGCAGGCAGAACAATTAGTGACAATGAGGCAGGCAGGCAGAGTGGTTAGAGGCAATCAGACAGGCAGGCAGGCAAGCATAGGAGCCAGCAGTCCCAGATTGTGAGAGGATGCCAGCTGGACTGAAGAAGCCTCCCCACCATATCCTGTGCACGAATTTTGTGCACCAGGCCTCTAGTATAGAAAAAAAGTAGAGTGAATGGGCATTCATGTCTTATTCCTGATCTTAAAGTTCACACAGTGTTACAGGTATGATTGTGTTTATAATATAGCAATAAAAAGGTTCTTCTAATTCATCAAATAAAAGCCAAGAATCAGAAGTAAAAATATTGCTGGATTGCACACAAATTTTAAATTTCTGCATGTCCAAAATAGAGTTGGAGAAAATATTTTTGCAGCATAGAAAAAGAGGGCTAATGGCATTAAAAATTTTTAAAAGATTCAGCAAATCTATTTATAAAACCCACTCAAATAGGAAAAATGGGAAAACTATAGGGACAGGAAATTTTCAACAGAGCAAGTAGAAAATGTTTCAAATACGGCTGGAAGTGGGGGTAAAGGGTGGTCTTCTGCACAGAAACATTTCAGAAATAGTGGATTATATAAAATTAAACCATTTTCCTTACTGTGAGATTTCTCAGAACCCTTAATAGGATTTCCACTGTGACTTTACAGAAAAGGTGGCCATAGAGCTCCTCTCTGCACAGCTTCTAGTAGGAGAGAGACTCTAGGGAACATATCTGAGGAAATGCTGGATTAACTCATTTACCCCTGCAACAGTCCCTATAACTTTTCCCACTGAATGAGAGGACATAATATGACAACAGTGGCCTAAGTTAAATAAGTTTCTCTATCATCACAGATCCACTGCTTCTCCCAGGGTGTTGGGTCAGAACTGGATCTTTAATGACTTTACAAAGAGGGAACTGGAAAAGCAAAGGCAGTTGCTAAATTGCTGTTCCAAGTCTTTTGTACTTCCAGAACTTTGGGTCCAGACCCTAGGGGATCATCTTAAAAGACATATTCACTGAGCCTAATTCATTTACTTTGACTGTAATCTCCTCACTTCCAGAGCCATCTACTCTCACTCAGCACCCCCATGAACCTCTCGCTCAGCTCTATAGGAACCAGGTAAGAGATTGCAGGCCTCTCCCCACTCTGCATTGGGTTTGCCTGGCACAGACCTGGAGTATGTTTGCCGAATTCAGTGAACTCCAGGATCAGTGGAATGAGAAACTGGAGCATCTTCTTTTCATTCCAGTCCAGAATTGTCCAACCTGTGCCTCCAGCCCAAGGTGATAAAATGCCAGCTGCATCTGCTTAGGTTGTGACCATCACAAATACATGGTCCTGAGTGACATCACAGTAATCTGGGGGTTATAGAGGAAGTAGGAGAGCAAGGTAGACTGGCTGAGTCTATAGGGGAGACCGGGGGGGACTCCATTGCAGGCAAATTTGTGTCTGTATACTCCTCTTTCACTCTTGACTCTGAGCCTCCTGAGCAGTCTTGTATTCTATCATCTGTTTCGACATTAATGAGCTTTGGGTCTTTGGGCACGTTTTCATGATCTCTGGAATCAGATCTCAAAGCCTCTATGACTTGTTAGGAGATTTGGATTTTATTGTGAGGTTGATGGGGAGAATGATGGAATAAAAGCAGGTCATACAATCCATGAGTACTATAGGATTATTCTGGGTATAACATGGAGATTATTTGAGAGAGGATGACTAGAAAAGAGACTATCATAGAGGAAGTGGCTTCAATTATACTGATTAGAGATGAAGTAGCCTAAAGTAGGAAAGAGGGTGCCATAACAGAATGCCACAGACAGGGTGGCTGAGAGAAAAGAAACATCCTAGTTCTGGAGGTTGGGAAGTTCAAAAACAAGGTGCTGACAAGGCTGGGTTCCTTCTGAGGGCTGCCCAGGCCTCTCCCTTTGGCATGCAGATGGCTACCTTCTTGCTGCCTCTTCACACTGTCATCTCTCTGTACATGGACATTCTTGGGTCTCTTCCTCTGCTTACAAGTCCTAGTGAATTAGGATCCTGCCCTGAGGGTCTCATTTTACCTGGATTACCTCTTTAAAGACCCCGTCTCCACATTCTATGGTACTGGGGGTTTGAACTTCAACCTCTGAAACAGATGTAATTGAGATACAAAAGAGGTTGAGTGTGGAAATACGTATTTTGATTGATAAGCCCTGCAGGATGAGTCGGCAGATACACTGCATATTCAGGCTTTGCAGTGGGGAGGGAGAGTACATATACTAAAAAACATTTGTTCTTGATCTGAAATTCAAATGTAATTGGGCATCCTGTATACTTATTTGCTTAATCTGGCAGCCTTAATCTGCACTGGGTGCGCTCCCTAGTCCAGTTCAGAACTGCTGGCCAGGATGGTGGTAAATAAAGTCACTACAATAGGGCCACCCTGGGGACCTCTGGAGCCTGGGCCAGGCAGCAGTCCTGGGCAGCTTATGTCATCATGTACCTCCTTTGCTCTTCAAATTTCTATAGATTCCTTATAGAGCTTCTCTCCACACTTGGGCCCCCATTTTCACCCAGGGGAGAGCCATTCCCAATGTGATCTATAGGAATGGCGCCCTCTGGAGTTGTGATCTATAGGCATGGCAGTTTTGTCTCACCCAGGCATCCCCCCCAACCATGGTGCAGCCCACTGTTACTATGAAGCTTGGCAAAGAAATGCCATGCAGTGAATGAATGTTACAAGCAATAGGACCCATGTTCATAGGAGAGATATAGCCCCTGAGGAAATGGGTCTTCTTAGAGGTGAGCTAAGATACTTTTGTCCAGATACTTTTCTAGAAAGTGAGTAGCAGTGGTGAGTGGATGTGCCTGTCATCCCTGCATCCCCACTGGTGAGATACGCTGTCATCCTCCCAGTCAGACCCTGCTCAGGTTTCTTCTCCTCTCTTCTCCCCCAGAACCAACAGAAGGTGAGCAAAAGAGAAGCTGCAGGCATTTGGCCAGGGGTGGTGGCAGGCCCAGGGGAATGAGGTGGCTGAGTTCAAAGGAAGCACAAAAGGAAAGCCCAGAGCTTCCTGGTGGCAGGCCAAGCCAGGTGGCCTGGAATCTTTGAGACCTTTACCCATATGCCCTTAAAGAAAGGCTTAGCCTTTTGTCCGGGCCAGGATATTCTGTTGAGGATTCAGATGAGGTGTTATTCAGGACAGGTGAGGACAGCACCATTCATGGCCATACAACAGGCTGGCGCTGGCCCAACCCTGATAGTGGACATCTGGGCGCTGAGGAGGGGCTGCAGGGAAGGACCACGGATAGGAGCAAGTAGCTGGAGGTGTAATAAAAAGATGCCACACCTGGGTCACATAATCTTGTTTTGAGCTTCACAACTTTACTTGTGAGCATTGTTATCCCTTTTCTGCAGATGAGCAAGTTGAGGAGATAACCCATGGGCACATTAGGAACTGAAATGAGCACATGACTCACTTCCAACCATTGGGCCTGCCCAGCGGCCAGCGAGGCTGACCTGAGGGTGCCTGGTCCAGTCCACCTGAGTCAGTGCATGGTAAGTGTGAGGTCAATGGGAAGGTCCAAATCCATAACCCAGGACCAAACCCACTGATGTGAGGGGAAGCTATAAGCCAGGCTCATTTACATCTGTGAGTCTGATCCTTTCATCTTTAGAACTGGTCAGGGACTTACCTGGGGGTTGGGGCATCATGTGGAATAAACCCAGAAAGTGGTGAGAGTGGGGATTGTCACCCGGTAGGCTGGGCATGAAGGAAGGCCAGGCCTCTGAACCCAGCCTGTGAGGTCCATGTTGGCAGCCCCAGGTCAGAGGCAACTGCCACCTCTTCCCCCCTCCTCTGAGTTAGTGTTGTGGGAGGCCCCCTGGGCCTCCTGAGCTCTTCCCCATCCTCGAGGTCCAGCCTGGCAGTCCCTTGCTCAGGCCTCAGGCACACATCCACAGGGACCTCTGATGTGACAGGCTCTGTGAGAGAGGAGGCATTTGGGCCTTAAAACAGGGCAGGGACCACAAGCAAGGTGCCCACCAAGGACTTGGTGAAGAGTAGGCCGTGCCCAGATCAGCAGGAAGAGGATCTCAGACAATACGATTTCAAGGAGAAGGGTCCTCTGTGCAGCCACGTTATGAACAAATTGCAGGAAGAGAAGCCTGCAGGACCTGCATTCTCAATCACCCAGCCCATTGTGACATCACCAGCTGGGCTGGCTGGGAGAGGAGAGGCGATGGCAGGGTCTTTCCCCTCAGCCCTGGCCTCTACCACCTCCTGGGCCAGCAGCAAAGCCAAGGGTCATGCTCCTGTTATCAGTTTTGCTGCTCATGTCCCTAGCCAGGGGCGCACATCTCAGTATGTTGACTCTTTTCCCCCGCTCCTCTCCGCCCTTGCTACATACACCTCACTCTCCATGGCCAGACCAGCTCTCTCAGGCCGGACGAGGCTTGATAGTAGCTCTACTCATGTCCCCTTCTCCCAGTCAGTTGTGAGCATCGGGGGCAGCAGAGGGAGTTGGTTAGTGAGCTCATTGACTACAACAAATACTAATAGAGTGGCTCTTCTCCTGGAGCTGGACTGAGACTCTCTCTCCAGAGACCTCTCTTCTCTGCATAGGCAGCTGCAGCCTGTGCTCTCAGTCTCCCAGGAAATACAATGTTCTAGAACAGGTCAGGGCTTCTGGAAGGTTCAGGCCCTTTCTGTGACCACTCTAGTTTCCCACATGAATTAGTCTTAGGTCTGCTGGAACCAACCACCACAAACTTAGTGGCTTCAACAACAATCATTTCTTATCTTAGTTCTGCTGAATGCAGATCAGACACAGGTCTTCTTGGGCTAAGATCAAGGCATCAGCCGGACTGCATTCCCTTCTGAGGCTCTCAGAACAACCTTTGCCCTTCTTAGCTTCTGAAGCTCATCCCCATCCCTCAGCTTGGGGCCCCTTCTTCCATCTTCCAAGCTAGCAACACGGCAGCTCCATGCCTTTCTTCCCTAGTCACATCTTTCTTCTTCTTCTGCCTGGTCCACTACCATTAAGGACCCTTGGAATTCACTGGGCACACTCAGATTATCCAGGACAATCTCTCCAGTTTGTTTTTGTTTTAAATATATTTTTATTGATTTCAGCGAGTAAGGGAAAGAGAGAGAGAAACATCAATGATGAAAGAGAATCATTGATCAATTGCCTCCTGCATGCCCCCAACTGGGGATCAAACCTGCCACCTGGGCATGTGTCCTGATAGAGAATTGAACTGTGACCTCCTGGTTCATAGGTCAATGCTCAACCACTGAGCCACACTGGCCAGTCCAATCTCCCCATTTTAAAATCAGCTGATTAGCAACTTTAATTCCATCTCCAAAATCCTCTTTGCTTTATAATGGACCAGGACATGGTCCATTAAGACATGGGAATTTGGGGGGAAGGGAAGTATTATTCTGCCTGCCACTCCATAGTTGGTGTTGGACAAATCTTTTCCTCTGATTTCTCTTGAGTGAGAGCAGAGACAAGCTCAGTGAAAACTCTCCTGAGATCACAATGCTGGAGGGGGGCAGAGCCAAGTTCCAGGCACTGGCTACACACATAAAGCATCCGTTGGCTTGCTCGTGTACCTGGGTGCTTCCCTGAGCCAGCCTTAGATTCCTCATGTCTAGAATGAGCATAATGGCCTCCTATAGATATTGACTGAGTGGTTTCATCTTTTCCCTTCCCTCTTCTTCTATACCACCAGCATGCGGCAAAAGACCCATTTTTGAGGGAGGATCTCAGTATTCCAGAATCATAGAGGGCATGGAGGCTGAGGAGGGTGAGTTCCCATGGATGGTGAGTATTCAGACAGGAAACCAACATTTCTGTGGCGGCGCAATCATCAACAATTGGTGGATTGTCACTGCGGCTCACTGCTTATCTAATGAGGAAGTAAAGTAAGTATCAAGAGCCCATCCCAGTTGCTTCTGACACTGTCCACTCCAAAAGCATCCCCACACTCAGGCAGACCTGAATGCTAAGGGGAGGCCCAGGGCCTGTCAGTCCCCAGTCAGACAGGATGACCCTGGGGCTGAGGAGCTGGCAAACCTCTGCTGTGCCCACCTCGAGGTCACTCAGGGCCAATACCTAGGGCTTCCCTGCAATCACACAGTCCAGGAGCATCTGGCCTGGCAGAGTTAAAGGACTTGGTCCATTTACCCTCCTAAGACAGTCAAATCCTTCAAGGAAGAAATTTTCCTATTTCTGAAAGCCTGGATTTCCAGGCCATCGGACACCCTCACTTCCCTGCTCCCTGTAGAGTTTTCTTTAAGTCCAGGAGATGGGTGGCAAATGCAGCATTTACGTGGCCCAGTGACCATGTAAGCACTTACCTCTATTATTTGAAGATACAACAACCCTCTGAGGCAGGTAGAATGAACAACGTGTTTTATAGAGAAGGAAACTGAGATCCCACTGACTTTAAAGGATAAATGGAACATCTGGGAAAGTTTCTCTGTGGTATGGCCACGAGCTTGTTGCATCTGCCCACATGGGATAATTAAAGACTGGCTATTGGAAAGTTCCTGGCCATTCTGCCTGGAGGGAATTCCTAAATTATGACTGAAGACTCTTTCTGTTTCATCAGTGGCATGTCTGGATTAAACTCCATTCTGGGGTGTCCAAGTTGCTGGCAGGCAAATCGGTGTAATCCTACCTTACCTCTCTGGGGGTTGGTTTGATTTGTGCCAGGTGGTGGGCTCTTTGGAGCAGCTAAAGCCACGCTCTGCCTTGGCCCCATTTGGAGGGATGTCTCCTCCACACCTCTGGGACTGTGCTAGGCAACATGTTGCTATGGTCTGCCCACAAAGACTGCTTTGATCTCTCTCCTTCTTTACCTTTTTAAAATTATATCTTTTTAGCAACAGCCCTGGTAGAACAAGTGGTAAAGGCCTCTAGAAATATATGGGATGTAGGTTTTGGGGCACAGCAAATTCTGGGTGCTTTGTGACTTTCCTTCCCCTCTACCTGCCCTCTCCGGTTCTGTGCCGCTCAGTCCCATAGACCTGAGCATTGTGCTGGGAACCAACGACTTGCAGAGCCCCTCCCTGGAAGTGAAGGGTGTCACCAGCATAGTGATTCACAACGACTTTGAAAGGTTCTCCATGGACAACGACATCGCCTTGCTGCTGTTGAGCACAGACATCAAGTTTAGCGGCTTGAAGGAACCCATCTGCATGCCCAGGCAGCCGGGCCCCACCAAGTGGAACAAATGCTGGGTGGCAGGATGGGGGCGGACCAAACCTGGTATGTGACTGTGCAGTAGCTTCTGAGAGCTGTTGGGGGAGGCACCAATCACAGGCATCTGGAGATGGCCCACTCAATCTAAAGGAAGCAGGAAGAGGGTGAAAGGAGAGAGGGATGAGGGGAAGGGGTGAGAAAAGAACTTGCATTGAAGCAAATTCCTGCCCAGCAGAGGTTCTCAGAGGCCCAGTCTAAGCCTCTGAGGGCCAAGGGAGCATCACCCCAAAGCCCAGGCTGAGATGCCAGGTCTAAGACAGCCCTGGGTGTGGTCGTATTCAGCCAGTACAGAGCAGTCTTGTTTGATTGTGTAATTGAATTTAAACTCTCCAGTTTGCCAGGGGCCACTCTTCTCTTTATTCTTTCACATCTCTCTTGATTCACACACCAATGTTTCCCACCTGGTTTGTACAGTCATTCAAGATGCCTGTCCCAACGTAGACCTTTGATGGCCCTGGAGTGTTGCCCAGCCAGTCTGAGAATCTGTTGTTACTTGTTACCTGTTGTTACACTGTTACTTGGCCAAAACAGGAGGAACTTGTACCAGGGTGGAGAGAGATTATGAAAGCCTTGCTGGACTGTCCCCAAAGAAAGCTCAACAAGAGCAAGAGCCAATAGGTAGGGGGTGGGTACAACACAGCACTGTCTCGGACCTGAGAGAGACTCTGGGTCCACAGGGACGCTTTGCACCAGGCTGAAGTCTGGAAAATGGTAGGTATTACATGAATTCAGTAGCTAGAGAGCCACTGGTGTATGACTGCTTCTGTGCTCCAAAAGTTAGAAGTAAAGGAGAAGGCTCCAGATTAAAGAGAGTCAATAAGGAGAAGAATTTTAAAATATCTATGTGGTCAGAGTTGGTAAGCTAGAAAGAAGCTTGCTAGAAAGGCCCCTGGCAAGTCCCCTGTGAAGACCTGCAGCCAACCTCCCCTGCCCGGAGGACCGTAAATCTTTCCACTGGGCATGCTGGTCCATGCTCAACAGGGCCATCTTTTCATCATCAAAAGTAGTCATCAGCAGGCAGGAAGAAGAGGTAGGACTGTGCTGAGAAATGACCAATAGCCACTTCCAAGAGGTCAAGTCTGTAGGGCTGGTTGGAGTCAAGCTGGAAATCTTGGAAGCAGGGGCCTGATATCGAATGAGAGGAGTGATTCGAGTAGGTGGAGAATTGTGAGAAAACCTGGGGTGGTGGAGTGAGTGAACTGCATGGGATTGAGGGAAGGAAGTACTGAGGGGGGAAGAAGTGAGGATCTGGAGGAAGGTGGAGGGCGGCTGGTGGGCTGCAGGGATGTGCAGGATGGTCCAGAGCAGGTCACTTGCATTACTGACACTCACAGACTGCTGTCCAGCGCCTTTCCTGATGTGCTTTCTCTTTGGGCCAGATGACAAACACTCTGAGACCACTGACCTGATGAAAGTGCCAATGAACATCATGGATCGGAGGGAATGTACAAAGGTGTTTCCAAAGCTTACCAAAAACATGCTGTGTGCTGGGTATGCGAATAAGAGCTACGATTCCTGCCAGGTACCTAGGGGTATCCCCTCCCTGCCTCTCCAGGTCCTCATCCCCTCAGGGCTGTGGGCAAGGGTGTCCTTTCTCTACTGTGAATAAACAGCGAGTCTGGGAAAGTGTGGGAATCAGGGTGTGGTTCTGGGAATGGGGACATGGATTGGGAAATACTCATTGTGAGGTTCTTAGAGTGATACCAAAAACACAGCTCAAAAGAGGAAAAATTGGTAGACTGGACCCATCAAAATCAAAGATTTTTCTCTGTGAAAGACCCTATCAAGAGGACAAAAAGACAAGCAACAGATTGGGAGATAATATCTCACAAAGAAATTATACTTAGAATAGATAATGAACTTTCAAACTCGACAGTAGAAAAACAAACTGTGCAATTAGAAAATGGGCAAAAAACATGAACAGACATTGCACTGAGGAGGGTAACTGGATGGTAAATAGGAACATGAAAAGATTTTCAGTGTCATTAGCCATTAAGCCAAAGCAAATTCAACCCACAATGAGACCTCATTACATGGCCCCTTAGAGTGGATAAAATAAAATAAAAATAATAGTGACAACACCAAATGCTGACAAGAATGCTGAGAAACTGGACACATTGCTGGTGGGACTTGAAAATAGCCTAACCACTCTGGAAAACAGTTTTTCAATTTCTTAAAAAGCAGCACATACTCTGGCCACATAACCTAGCAAATGATACTCTCAGGCATTCATTTCAGAGAAATGAAGTATTGTGTTCACACCAAAACCTATACAGGAGGCTCTATAGCAGCTATATTCATAATAGCCCAACATGGGAAACGGTGTCCTTCGAGATGGGGATGGTTAAACGGTGGTATATCTATGCCATGCAATACCACTCAGCTATGATAGAAACAACTATTGATTTATGCAACAGAGGCTTATGTGGTGTGAAATAAGCCATCCCCCAAGGTTCCCGCACTGCATGATGCCAGCTACATAACATTCTTGAAATGACAAAATCATAGAATTGGAGACAGGTTGTTGGTTGCCGCAGAGGTCTAAGGAGGGGTTGTGGGTGGGAGGGAGGTGGATATAGCCAACAGGGAGCCCTGTGGTGAGGAAAGTGTTCTCAATTTGACTGTATCAGTGCCAGTATCCTAGTTGTGACTATCATACTGCAGTTTTGCAAGATATTGTTCTTAGGGGAAACATGAAAAGGGTACATGAATCTCTCTGAATCATTTCTTACAAGTGCATATCTATATATATAAAGCCCTAATATGCAAATAGACCAAACCACCAAACAACCGGTAGCTATGATGTGCCCTGACCACCAGAGAGTGCACATGGAACATGGTGAGTTTTGGCAGCAGACTGCATGCAGAGCACAGAATATGGTGGGCATTAGCCATGGTGGCAGGATGGTGGAGCAGGTGAGCGGGGGCACCAGAACAAAGTGAGGTGCCAGTCGCTATCATCAGGGCGAACCTCTGGTGGTTACTGAAAATTCTTTGCTCCTGCACACTGTGATCCCACCTGGCACTTGCACCTGCTGCAAGTTTTCTGCACCCTCTGCTGCAGTAGCTGGATATACATCCAGAATCTAGGCTTTCTGTTGCAGCAAAAAGTGCACTTTAATGAGAGCTTTGAAAATTAATCCTCTATTAGTTAAGTGTTCTGTAAATAAATGTGCTATTATCATTTTAAGCCCCCCCTCCTTTTTTAAGTTGTGAAATGAAAAGCTTTGCCCTCTATTTAGGAAGCTTTCTATTGTTGATAATAAGCTGACAGTGATCCAGTCAAGGAAATTTTTCTGAAATTGTACAACATTATCATCATTTTAAGACAAAGAAACCATTTAAAAATAATTGCCTTTAAAAATAAAATCACACTTTTAAATTTAGCAAACTTTAAAAAAGCATGTAATCACATAGTTAAGAGAAATGATCATTTTAGGATGATAGCATTTAAATATGTTCAAAATAATGGCAGTAAAATTATGCTATGCTTAAAATACAAATTGGCAGTAAATGCTAAAATTAAAAACAGTTGGATTTTTTTGGTTTACTTTTCCCAGAACTTTTCTTCTTTGTAATCTCCTGGTTAAGGTTATAATGTGAGAAAAAAAGTTCAATTTAAAAAATAACTATTTTTAAGTGGCATAGCCAAGCAAAATATAACATCACATATATACTGGCTAGTAACAATATTCTGTGAGTGATTTACAGATTTTTAAAAATTTCATCTGTTGAGTCTTGAAAAGTAGTTGGCATTATCCCTATTTTAATGACATGGGAACTGAGGCCTTAAAAAGTTACTTGCTCAAGGTCAGTTCGCTCCTTGTTATGTAAGGAAATAAATAATCAAGGCAACCTATTAGTAAAATATTTATAACATAGATGCTTTCATAAAATTGAAGGAAATTATAAAAACATCATTTATGGGAGGAACTACTTGAGTGGAGATCCTGTTGATTTGGTTCTTGCCCCATGACTTTGAAACAGAACTAGCACCAGAAAAACACATGCCCAATTAGATTTTCTCAATGAAAATTTGTGAAATGGGAATGGTCAAACCTTTTTGATATTCAATTTTCTTATTAGAAAACAATAATCAAAATACCTACCTCACAGAGATATGAGGTGGTGGGGTTGATGAGAAAAAAGAAAGGTAAGGGGCCAACACAATGCTTGCACATGTCCAGGAAATGTTAGTCCTCCTCCTCCCCTCCTACCAGAGTCCAATCATTCTAGTCACCTATTGATGATCGTAGAAGAAAAGGCCATCTCTCCACTTCCCTTGGCCTGTGCATATTTACTGCATCTTCTGGCTCCCATCTGCAGCTGGAGTTATTTTCACCAGGCCCTTCTTCCTCTTCCTCTTCCTCTTTCTCTCCCTTCTCCTTTTCTATCTTCAGTCCTACCCCATCCACTGCCCACACTCTATAGCCTACAATTCCCAGAGCTAGCCTGACAGGAACACACTCTCCTGTGGGCCTGGGATTGAAGTGGGTTGTGGGCAGCAATGACAGATTTCCTTTGGCAGCCTGAAGGAGGGGAGGCCAATGGGTCCTCTTCCATCCATGAAAGTTGCTGCACAAATGGGCAGTTTAGAATGAGACTTGCTCTTGAACTGTGTTCTCTGCCCACAGGGTGACAGTGGAGGGCCTCTGGTCTGCACCACAGAGTCAGACAGGAAGTGGTACCAGGTGGGCATCATCAGCTGGGGAAGGAGCTGTGGACGGAAGAACATTCCAGGAATTTACACCTTGTTAGATAATTACACCCCCTGGATCAAGAAGGTGACCATGGTGGAGGGAAGGCCCTATGACCCTGAGAAAGTAAGAACTGAGGAGGTGAGAACTCCTCCCCCAGAGACACTGATGAGATCCAAGGCCTCAGAATTCCCAGAGCCAGGTGGACCCAGACTCTGGCTCCTGCTCTGCCTTCTGTCCTACATGCTGTTCTAGGCCATTTTCTACTGGTGATAAAACATGTGCTATTCCATAACCAAGGGGGGGGGGATGTTTGAGTGATTGTAGCCACGTGGCTACCTTGGGGAGAAGCAGGTAGTGAGGTATAGAGAACAAATGTTAACAGGGACTGTTTCTCAAAAATGGCTTCCAAGTGGAGGCCATAATGACCCCAGTCCCTCCAGTTTGCATCCTATCAGCTAAGTAGTCTCAGTGGAAATAGCACCTTATTCCTGACAATTCCATTAAGTCTGTGGTCTAACTCTTGTGACTCAGAAGCCCCACAAATAGCCTGAAAGCTTTCACATCTGCCTAGAAGGGGACTCCTATCTCCTGTAGCCACAGGGCTACAATGGCTAAAAATCAAACTCACAACCTCATCCTGCGACTGGCTGAATTACAGGGTGAGTTATACCCCAAGCCTTGTAGAGTGTCTACTGTTAAAGGCATTGATTGAGAAGGAATGTGATCCTGAACTTTTGAACAGGGGTGTGTGAGAAGATCCTGATGGAACTGGGACATTTGGCCCCCCAGTTCTGCTGAGTTTTCTTTGCCAGTGGCCACAGTCTTCCCCATCCTCCTGCCCCTCAGTAAGAGGAACCTTTTTGCCCACCCCAGGGTGTTAACCCTGCATTGCTGAGGAAAGGGTCATGGCCTTCCCTGAGGCAGATGTCAAGCAAGACAATGCTGATTCTCCTCGGGACCCCACTCCACCACCCTCTCTGCTTCTATAACTAGACTCAAGTCCCGGCAAACTCCTACAGGTGAAATACAAAGCGTGACCCATGAGGAGGGACACACATCCCAAAAGAACCTCTTTGAGTTTTCTAATTTGTACCAATAGAAATCTGGGCAATTTGTAGGAATGGATAGTGAGGGTTGGGTAATGGGGGGGGGAACATGAGTTTGCTTCAGATAAATTGATTGATATGAGTTCACAAAGCAGGGATTCTGCATCTAATGTTACATCTGCTTCTACTGTTCCCAGAGTCAGGAAGGATTCTACCAGTCTGTGTGACTGAAGCATGCACTTAAAGGAGACCCACCTAGAGTGAGTTAGAAAGGTTGGGGCTGCCTTGGTGTAATGCAGAGGAGGATTGGAATGTTGGCATGGATTTGTCATTGAGACCTATTCGCCCACCCTGGGAAAAGACATAATTTTGCGAGTGAGCCCAGCATCCTAGGAGAGCTCTGTGGTCACTCTTCCCTGCAGGCCAGACCTCACAGGGATACCTGCAGCCACTGAATTGGGAAACCTGAATGCAATGAGGGTTAACTGGATTCCCAGAATGGCAGGGGAAAATGGGGACACTCAATCAACAGAGGCAAGGTGGGTGTGGTTACTGAATGAAAAGAATCAAAGCAGCAATTAGAATAGTCCTACATGCACAGAGCCGTGATGTTAGCTCACTGATCATAATGTTCTGTATAAGCAGAAAAATCCTAGGTCAAATGAATAAAGTCTAATCTGAATCATAAAAACAGGGAGTTGTGGCCCCTCAACTTGAGCCAGTTTACAGCCCAGCACTCCTTGAATGAAGGGGAGCCTGGATCTCCAGATGAGGGACTCCCATGCACTACCAAATGTTTATACACTAATATTTCTCCAAGCCTTCCCAAGGGGACCACAGTCTTTCACCAGAGTAACTGATAATCAGGCCTTTGGGGGACCACTGCACACTGGCTCTGACCCGACAGATTCCAGTGGACCCAGTGTCCCTGTGGCCCACCAGTCAGAGAAGGGGATCAGGTGAGCAAGTCCATGTCACCATGGGCCCAGGAAGTCCCAGATCCATCCAGTGGTTACTCCCCGGTTCTGAGATGTGTGATTATGGTAGACGCACTGAGCAGCTGGCAGCATCCCCACTCTGGTCCCTGGCCAGAGTGAGGGATATTATGTGGGAAAGGCCATGTGGAAGCCACCAGAACTGCCTCTATCTGGAAAATAGTGAACCAAAGTAACACACCACACTCCTGGAAGGATTGCAGAGATGAGTGCCACGTCAGGGCCTACAGGATGCAGGGGTAGTGACTCCCCCACACCCCCATCCATCCTTCCTATCTGGCCTGGGCAGAGAGTGCTAGATCTCTGAGAGGACAGAGGATTATTGTAAACTTAACCAGGCGGTGACTCCAATTGCTGCTGCTGTACCACATGTGGTTTCATTGCTTGAGAAAATTACCACATCTCCTAGTATTTGCTGTGTAGTTAGTGATCTGGAAAACACCTTGTTCTCCATTTCTATGCATAAGATTCACCAGAAGCAGTCATCTTTCAGCCAGCAAGACCAGCATCACACCTTCAATGTTCCAGACCAGAATTTAGTTTTTAGGGCTCTTAATCACGAGACCCCTTTCTCTTCACAAGTTACCACATTGGTCCATTGCATTGATGACACTGTGCTGACTGGACCAAGTAAGTAACTACTCTGGACTTATTGGTAAGACATTTACATGCCAAGGGATGCGAAACAAATATGAAAAATTTCAGGGTCCTTCTACCCTTGGTGAAAGTTCCAGGTTATCCTACCAGGTAAGGAACCATGACCAGCTGAGGTGTTTGCTGAGAGCAAATAAAATGCAGAATAGGTATTGGAAATACCAGCTATGACCATGTGACCAGTTACAGTAACGGACTATAATTGTCATGAGTATTTTTCTCTTATTTTGTTATGTATGTTTGTGTATGTATATATTAAACAAATATCTTTTTCTTTCTTCTGATCATGTAACATAAGGTATGTTGACTTTACATCATAGTTTTGTATGTGTGTGTGTGTTTTTTAATATTCACTTGGTGATATTTTTCCATTGATTTTTAGAGAAAGTGAAAGGAAGCCGGGGGTGGGGGGGAAGAGACAGAGAGAGAAACATCAATGTGAGGGAGACACATTGATTGGTTGCCTCCCACACAAGCTCCAATCAGGGCTGGGCATTGAGCCTGCAACTGAGATACATGTTCTTGACTGAAACAGAACCTGGAATCCTTCGGTCCAAGGGCCGATGCTCTATCTACTGAGCCAAATCGGCTAGGGCTATGTCATAGTTTATGGGACTTTATATAGAATAGTATTTAAGTTATAGGATATCAGGAAGACTACACATATGTTGAGGACTGTCTCCCCTTCTGGAGGAAGGATTAGTGCATATTCAGTGATTGAGCATCAACTTATGAACCAGGAAGTCACACTTCAACTTTCAGTCTGGGCTCATGCCTGGGTTGCAGGCTCAAACCCCAGTAGGGTACGTGTGGGAGGCAGCTGATCCATGATTCCCTCTCTTCACTGATGTTTTTATCTCTCTCTCCCTCTCCCTTCCTTTCTGAAATCAATAAAAATATATTTTTAAAAATTTCAATTATGAAACTTTGAGTAAGCAGATATCCTTCTATAATGTGGGTGAGTCTCATCCAATCAGTTGAAATGCTGAATAGACAAAAAAAAACCTGGCCTCCCTGAAGAAGTTCTCCTGCAGACTGCCTTTGGGTTTCATCTGCACCATCGGCTCTCCTGGGCCTTGAGACTGCAGCCCACACTGCAGATTTGGATTTGTCAAGCTCCACAATCACATGAGCCAATTCCTTACAATGAATCTCTATATGTATATGCACATACCTTCTATTGGTTCTGTCTCTCTGACTAAAACCGTGAGGAATATATTCAGTACAGTGAGTGAAGAGGATCACTATGATAATGAGCTGGAAGCAATGTTGCCATTTAACATTGAACTGAGCACTGCATGCAATGCTTTATCATGATATGGAAAAAGTGCGTTTGAACACTATCCAGTCAATTCACCTATGGTTGGTCATGCCAGATGATTATCATGTATGACCCATCAGAGTTTAATACCTAGAGCTGCAGTTCCTAAACTGCGCACTGAGGTGCCTGGGCCCTATTACAAAATCATTGGAACACAATGGAAGCAGAGAGACATCTGTTGGCTATAGAGGGAAATGGCATCATCTGTCAGGCACTGAGTGGAGAGCTACTAATAAGTCATTTGGACTTAACTACTCAATAAATTCAGTAAGTATTTATTTTGGCCTAAGCATATGTAAAAAATATATATATTACTAGGTCACTAATGGCCCATGAACTGAGAAGCTCTGGGAACCTCTGACCTAATGGATAATTGCTGATGTTAATACTTTGTATTTCAGAATAAAGCATGAGCTATAATAGAAATTTTATGCATATTGGCTGTGACAAGATTCTCAGATTTTCCTTGTTTGTCATGAACTTGACCATTTTTAGAAGTGCCAGTCAAGTCTATTGCCGATGCCACTCTATTGGAATTTGATCTTTTCCCATGGCTAGACTGAAGCTATGGGTTGGGTAAGGAAGATTAAGTGCCATTTTGATCACATTTTATTAAGGGTATGTGTCATCCACGCGATTTACAACTGTTGATGTTGGCCTTGATCACCTGGCTGAGGCAGTGTTAGTTGGATTTCTCCACTCTAAAGTTGCTTTTATACCTCCTTTCCATACTGTACTCTTTGGAGGGAATTCACAGTGTCAGGCTCACCTTAAGGTGTGGTGAGTTATGCTCCACCTCCTTTAGGGGAGAGTATATTCAGTTGGAATTCTTATTCATGAGATATTCACTCTTTCTCCCATTTATTACTTTACTAGGGGCCCAGTGTACAAATTCGTGCACCTTAAAAAGAACTATGGGCCCCAAGGCTGTGGTGGGCACAGGGGCCAGGTTTCAGCTCATCCTCTGTGCCCCCATTTAGCACCTCCCACTGTAGCCCCTGGACCTGTCCACCAGCAGCTGATGGCGCTGAGCGATGGAGGACAGCAACAGCAGTGAGTGTGAGCAGCGGCTGCTGCCCCAATCACCCTTTATGAGCAGAGGGAGGTAGAGAAGCCCTCAGGGGCTATCGGGGCCAGCAGCAGCTGCTCACACTTACTCGGCACCAGGTGTTGGCAGCAGGTGTGAGTGGGGCTGGCACTGCCAGCAGGTATGCCAGGCATACTAGTGCATGTGAGCAAAGAATTTTCAGTAACCACCAGAAGCTCGCTGCGATGACAGCAACACCCCTCCTTGGGTGGTGCCCATGCTCACGTGCTCCACCATCCCACTGTGGCCAATACCTTCCATGTTCTGCACTCTTCCATCTGCTGCCGATGCCCACCAGTGGTCAATGCACGTCATAGTGACCGGTTGTTCAGTTGCTCTGCCATTAGGTCTGTTTGCATATTAGGGTTTTATATATAGAGATTCAATCACATATAGCAATATGGACTTGTGTATACTAATATTTACTTTGGGTTATAATCAAAACTATTTTTTAATTATATTGTTGAAATTTTCCAGCTTTAGTCATTGGGAGCTCTCTGTTGGCTCCTGTGCTCCTGTGACATACCTCTCAATGTGTGTGTGTGTGTGTGTGTGTCTGTCTGTTAAACACTTCCTTATTTTCTGACACTATAAGATGCTTCAAAGAAGCACAGACTTTTAATTATGAGCCAATAAAATTCCTTTTGTTAATGTTTTGTTTTTGTATCTTACAACTGGAAGAGTTCTGACTGATAAAAGGGGACCAGCCTTACTCTTGCACACTTTTTAAAATATTTTATTTTTGACAAGTAAAAATTGTATTTGTTTAAGGTGTACAATATAATATTGTGATATAATGTATGTGCACATTGTAAATGAGAACCAAATTAAGCTAATTAACATATCAGTCACCTCCTCTAGTTATGTGTGTGTGGTGAGAACACTTGAGGTCTCTACTCTCTTAGCAAATTTTAAGTTTGCAATATACTCATGATCCTATACATCAGATCTCCAGAACTTGTGTTTTTTTTTTTAATTATTGATTTTTTACAGAGAGGAAGGGAGAAGGATAGAGTTAGAAACATCGGTGAGAGAGAAACATCGATCAACTGCCTCCTGCATATTCCCCACTGGGGATATGCCTGCAACCAAGGTACATGCTCTTGACCGGAATCGAACCTGGGACCCTTGAGTCCACAGGCCAATGCTCTATCCATTGAGCCAAACCAGTCAGAGCTCCAGAACTTGTAACTGAAAGTGTGTACTCTTTGATCAATATCTCTCTCTTCCCCCTACTTTCCAGCCTCTGGTAACTACCATTCTACTCCCTGCTACTACGAGTTTGACTTTAATTTTTTAGATTTCACATATATGTGAGATTATGTGATATTTATCTGTGTCTTAGCTTATTTTATTCAGTGTAATATCCTCCAGTTTCATCCATGTTATTGCAAATGGCAAAATTTTCTTTTTTTTTAAAGGCTGAATAATATTTCATTGTGTATATGTACCATGTTTCTTTTTTCATCCATCTGTCCATAGATACTTAGGCTGATTTTCATATCTTGGCTATTGTAAATAATGCTGCAATAAGCATGGAGTGCAGATATCTCTTTGGGATAGTGATTTTATTTCTTTTGGATATATATACACTCAGAATTAGATTGCTGGTTTTTTTAAGGAACCCTCACACAATTTTCCATAATGGCTGCACTAATTTACTTCCCACCAACAATGGACAAAGTTTCCTTCTCCTCCACATTCCAACCAACACTTGCTGTCTCTTGACTTTCTGATAATAGCCAACCTAACATGTGTCAGCTGATATCTTATTGTGGTTTCGATTTGCATTTCCCTGATGATTAGATGATTAGTTGAACATCCTTTCATGTACCTGTTGGCCACTTGTATGTCTGTTTTGGAAAAATGTCTATTCAGTTTCTTTGCCCATTTTTAAATTTGGTTATTTGTTGTTTTTTTGCCATTGAGTTCTCTGTGCTCCTTATATATTTTGCATGTTAACCCCTTATCAGATATATGATTTGCAAATACTTTCTCATATTTTGTGTGTTGGCTTTTCATTTTGTTCATTGTTTCTTTTGCTGTGCATAGTCTTTTGCATTGATGTAGTTCCACTTGTTTATTTTTTTTCCCCATGTGTTCTAGGACTTTCCATGATCATATCTAATGTTTAAGTCTTTAATCCATTTTGAGTTGATTTTTTGTATGTTGTAGACAATGGTCCATTTTTTTTTTTGCATGTGGATATCCAGTGTTCCTAATTAATGCCACTCATTAAAGAGACTATCCTTTCTCCATTGTATATTTTTGGAAATTTTGTTAAAAATTAGTTATGTGGATGTATTTCAGAACTCTCTATTCTGTTCCATTGGTCCCTGTGTCTGTTTTTATGCCAATACTATACTGTTTCAATTACTGTAGCTTTGTAATATAGCTTGAAGTCAGGAATTGTGGTGCCTTCAACTTGAAGATTGTTTTAGTTGCCCTGGCTGGGTAGTTAGGTTGCTAGGTTGGTTGGAGCATCATCCCATACACTAAAGGGTTGGGGGTTCGATCCCTAGTCAGGGCACATATGGGAGATACCCAATTGATATCTCTCTCTCTCTCTCTCTCTCTCTCTCTCTCTCTCTCTCTCCCTCGCCCTCTCTCTCTCTCTCTCTCTTTTCTGGTTTTTCCTACTTTTATGAAAATGTCTTTGGAATTTTGGAGAGATTGCACTGAATGTATAGATCACTTTGGGTAGAATGGAACAATATGAATTTAACGATATGAATTCTTCCAATCTGCATACTTTAAACTTAGATTTGCCTATAATATTTAACTGCTGGAGCTGGTAAGCTCCAAGAGACCATTAAGGTCTAGCAATAGTTGAGAAAAACAGTCTGGTAAGATTTAAGAAAATACAGCACTTTAACCCTGAGCAGTGGCATCATTGGCTCCAGGCCCGCATTGACTCTATTGTTTGAACATCTGGGGCAATAGAATTTCCAGTCCCACTGACTGACATTCAGAGGGAAGTCGGGAAAAGGAAGGGGAGGGGAAGATAGGAGATGTAGAGTTCAGATTTTGATATGTTGAGTTTAAACTCTCTGTGGAATATCCAGTCGGGGTGTTTAATAGGTATTTGTACACTATCTGGCTTGGAGCTTGAGTGGGAGAACTGACTGGGAGAAAATACATTTTACACGCACATCAAAAAGTTGATTGAAACCAGGACAAGGGCATAATTGTCAAATCAGATTTATAAATCAAATCTTTTACCCAGTATCAAGTTTTACTAACAATATCAAGGACATGCATAATTGAAGGGCACAGGCAAAGCATGGCAAAGTCTGGGGCTGCCTGACCTGGATTTAGTATGTGAGGTCTCTAAGTGATGCTTGGGGCACATCACTTACATGTGAAAGACTGTTTAATTTAAAATATCTCCATTTTCTATTTGATTAGGTACATAGTTTATACTAGAGGTGGGGAACCTTTTTTCTGCCAAAGGCCATTTGCATATTTATAATATCATTCTCAGGCCACACAAAATTATTAACTTAAAAATTAGCCTGCTATATTTGGTCAAACATTTAACTAACTCACTTCTAATGCCTCTGCAGGGTCCGACCAAATGATTTTGCTGGCCTTATATGGCCCGAGGGCTGAATGTTCCCCACCCCTGATTTATAAGATATTTTCCAGAACTTCATGACTATAAATTCATAGGTTCCAGGTTTATTTCCATAAGTAATATTAGATAGACCTGCTAAACACCTTCTGAAAAAAAAAAAGAAACAAAACCAAAAAAACTCCAATCTGGAATCCTACTATAAAAAAATGTCTCTAGGAGGAAACCAAGATGGTGACAGAGGTAAACACCTGAACTTGCTGCCTAGCACAATCACTTCAAAACTACAACTAAAAGATAAAATGATTATTATCCAGAACCATAGGAAAGGTTGGCTGAGTGGAAATTATACAACTAGAAGGAAAGAGAAAAGCACATTGAGACTCGGAGGAGGAGCAGAGGTACAGAAATGAAGTGCAGAGGTGCGGAGGAGCATGCACGGAAAGGGGCTGGCAACTGAGTACACTCATACGAGGAGAAACTAGACTGTCTGGCTTCAGGCCAGAGCACCTCAGTGGCTTTCTCTCAGAGGTGCTTGCAGCGATTATTGTTCTTGCATGGTGCTCAGGACACAGAAACCTGGAACCTCTTCAGGGTAGGGCTCACAGTCAGCCATTGCTGTTTGTTCTTCTCTGGTGATTCCCTGAGACCTCGCCCCACCCAATTTACAACCCCACCCAAGCTGTGCGTAGATCCTTTTGCATATGAATGACCTGGCCCTTTGCACTCTGAAACCTAACTTACTGCAGCTGAGTCAAAGAGCCCCAGAGCCTCCAAAAGAAGACCCAAGGCTTGACAGCAGCTTGCATTGCTTCACAGCTGGGCCTCATCAGGGCACCTCCAAACCCCAAACAAAGAGGAGGAATCTGCAGATCTCTCTGTAACTCCTATTGGGTGGCCTCAGGCAGTGGTTTACTTTGCACCTCCTTGGAGATCCAAGAGCCAATGTACCCAATTACAACTCTTCACATCCATAAGAGACACACTCAGAAGGCAGACTCAGTGAGTACCAAAGCCCCATTGAAGCAAGTCTTTCCCAATAAGGGTGTCTTCAGCACAGAAGTTCTCCCATCATAGACACAATTGACCCTCACAGCCAACTGGCCTGGAGGTCAATTCCTCCCAGTGATACCAATAACAATCAAGGCTTAACTAAAACAAGACTGTGCACACAGCCCACAAAGGGGTGTATCAAGAGTGTCCACCTCAGGTAATTAGGGAGGCTTGAGCCACTGGACCCTATAGAACACCTAGCACACAAAGCCAATCTATCAACACAGGGAAGCAGCCAAAATGTGGAGACAAAGAAACAGATCACAAATGAAAGAAATGGAGGAAAACAAATGATTAAATATAGAATTCAAAACCACGGTTATAAGGTTATTCAATAATATTCTAGAAACTTCCAATAAATTTAGTGAGACCCTCAAGGATATGAAAAAGGGCCAACTAGAAATTAAGCATACACTGACTGAAATAAAGAATAATATACAGAGTTCCAACAGCAGGCTAGAGGATCCCAAGAATCAAGTCAAAAATTTGAAATACAAAGAAATAAAAAACACTCAACTGGAAGAGAAAAAAAGAAAAAAGAAATAAAAATATGAAGACAGTGCAAGGAGCCTGTGGGACAACTTCAACCATACCAACATTCAAATTATGAAGGTGCCATAGGAAGAGAGAGAGCAAAATATTGAAAACCTATTTGAAGAAATAATGACCGAAAACTTCTATTACCTGGTGAGAGAAATAGACTTACAAGTCCAGGAAAAGCAGAGAACCCCAAACAAAAGGAATCCAAAGAGGACCATGCCAAGACACATCATAATTAAAATGCCAAGAGCAAAAGACAAAGAGAGAATATTAAAAGCAGCAAGAGAAAAACAGTTAATTACCTACAAGGGAGTACCCATATGATTGTCAGCTGATTTCTCAACAGAAACTTTGCAGGCCAGAAGGGTGTGACAAGAAATATTCAACTTGATGAATAGCAAGAACCTACAACCAAGATTACTCTACCTAGCAAAGCTATCATTCAGAATTGAAGATCAGATAAAGAGCTTCACAGATTAAAAAAAAAAAAAAAAGCTAAAGGAGTTCACCAACACCAGACCAGTATTATATGAAATGCTGAAAGGTGTTCTTTAAGAAGAGGAAAAAGAAGAAGAAGGTCAAGATAAAAATTATGAACAACAAAGTGACAACAAATATATATTTATCAACAAGTGAATTTAAAGATCAAGTGAATAAAGTCTGATGAACAGAATAAATTGGTGAATATAATAGGATCAGGGTCATATAAAGGGAGTGGACTGACAATTCTCGGGGGGAAAGGGATGTGGGGTGTGGGAAGAGACTGGACAAAAATTGTACACCTATAGATGAGGATGGGGTGGAGGTGGGTAAAAGCAGAGGGTGGGTTGGGAACTAGGTGGAGAGAAGCTATGGGGGAAAAAAGAGGAACAACTGTAATAATCTGAACAATAAAGATTTATTTAAAAACACACACACACAAAAGAAATGTCTCCAACTTCTCTATCTAGTGTGTTACTAGTTACTCTTTATTTTAGCACCCTGCATTTAGCACTGCATTTATTTATTCACTATCTCCCTGTGGAGACTGTAGTGATGGCCCATGAGGTTAAAGATTATGTTTTTCATCATCAACACTCAGAGCCCGCCCTAGCACTTAATAGAACAGATGATAACTAAACATTTATTGAATAAGTGATGACATAGAAGAAAAAAGAAGAGAAAGGAGAGATGGGGAGATAAGAAGAGGGAGGAGCGGGGAGGAAGGAAGGAAGGAAGGAAGGAAGGAAGGAAGGAAGGGAGGGAGGGAGGGAGGGAGGAAGAAAGGGAGGGAGGGAAGGAGGGAGGGAAGGAGGAAGGGAGGGAGGCAGGCTGTTGAATTGGTCCAGAATTGGTTTTTTGGTGGCAGGTAAGGTAGAAAGATAGTGGGGCAATTGAACCATGGACATGATAACAGTGCAATTGGGGAAGAGGTGCTGTGAAAGAGGACCTGACCAGAGGCTTTGAGAGGTAAGAGGTTTGAGCCTGCCTTTGGCTGTAAGGATGAATAGAAGCTCTGAGGTGAGAAGGTTACATTTGAACAAAATCTTGAGGACCAGCCTCCAGGATGGAGCTGAGCTTCTGTGATCAGATCCATTAACAGAGTTGTCCAAGATATACAGAGGAGGGGGAAAACAATGGGTAAACATACAGCGTTGATTTTTATGTAAAGGAAGTTTGGAGATAGGCAGCTCCTGGTGGTGTGGCTCCCAGAATCCCAGATTATTTCTCTCTTCCTCCTCTGTTATCTTGACTTATAAAGGACCAGATTCTGAGTTTGTTTGGCTTATGTGACATGGGAATCTAAGAAGAACCTCACCTGTGCATCTCTCCCTACCTCAGCACCAGAGCTGAGGTCTGTGGGAGCAACCCAAGGCTAGTTCTGACTAGGACTACTAAGAGCTCTTTCTCTTCTATGCCTTAGTTTACCTGAATTACATCCAATCTTCATGGGTTTTATGATGGATTTTATCTATTAGTTCTAAAGCATTAGTGCAAACAAAACAAAACAAAATAAAACCACACTACTTGAGCATCCCACCCCATTACGGGTGGATCTAACCTTATATCATGTTCACTGGGCACCCAGCTGGTACCAACTTCTCTTCATTTTGCTGCTTCTATACAGAATTAAGGACAGAAGAAATCTCAGATTATTCTTTATAGAATCGGGATTTGAAAGCCTGGTGATGAAATGTTAAAGACCCACTGTCTCACTGGGAGTCACTTCCAAAACAGAAATTGTTTTCTGTGATTCTCAACCCAGTGGAGACTTTGCCCCCTGCCCCTCCTCTCAGGAGACACTTGACAATGTCTGTGGACCTTTTTAGTTGTCATACCTAGGACCTTAGGTACTACTAGCATCTATCTGGGGAATAGAGAGCCAGGGCTGCTGTTAAATATTCCATGATGCACTGACAACCCCACAATGAAGACTCATTCAGCCCCCAGGATCAGCAGTGCTGAGGCTGAGGAACCCTGGACACTTTTCTGAGCACTAATTTGACAGTGGCTTTCTAAGTTCATTTTGGTGATGTCAGTACTGGATGTCAAAGTCAGCCTTCCTTCAGGTTGAATTCCCTTCGCATCTCCCCTTCCATCACCATTCACCTCTTCTCTGCCTTCTCTTTCTACACTGCCTCCTGCCAGCTGGATTGTCCCTCCCACAGGCACCAACCTTCACGTTTCCTTCCTCCCAGCCACGAATGGTCGCTGGTGAGTAGGCATCTGTGAGCTCAGTAATGCCCGTGTCCAGCCTCTGCTGCAATGTAGCCATGGTACCCTCTGGGGAAAACCCATCCTGCTCCCAGGCCTCCCAAATGACCTGCACTGGGGTCTGCACCCTCTCATCACAGAAAGTCCATTACCCACAGGGAATAACTCCTTGGGAGATGTGTGGTGGAATCTCATACTCAGGCAGTATCTTTGTGTTGGTTGAGGAGGGAGGAAAGGGGGAGAGAGAGAAGGAGCCAGAGCAGGGCGAGGCTAAGAGGGAGGAGGGAGAGAGAAGGCAGTCAGCAGCCAGGGAGAAGATGGCATGGGATGGATGGGGCGGGTGGGGGAGGAAATGTCCGTGTTTCCTGCCAGCTCCTGCCATCCATCATCCCTTCCTGGAGGGGAAATCAGTATTCCTCCCTCTTCTCTCCCCAAATGTTCTGAATTTAGAAAAGAAAGAACGAAACCCTGACAAATGCATATTGTTTTCTGACTATAAAGGCTGCATCCGCTTCCACCCCCACACAGATGTCGCCGCGTCTTCCAGGCTGCTGGGTGTCAGTGTCGCAGGCCTGGGCTTGCTGCCACCACCGCTGGCAGTGCCTGCTGTGAGCACAGATGGAGCCAATGAAAAGAGCTGTCGGCTCACCACTGGAGGTCACCTGGCTGCCTAAAAAGCAGATTCTGGGCAATTTCTTGCAGGATGAGCATTTCTGACTCAAAACTCTGTTGGCATTTCCTCCTGACAACTCACTTGTTTGGAAAATAATTGTGAAACCATTTACTCTTCCTATTTAAAAGCCCCAATAGCTCTTCCCCTGTGCCCTTAGAGGTAGCAAAGCAGGGATGACCTCTTCCTTTGTTCTGATGAGAAAACTGAGGCTCAGAGAAGGGAACACATTCACTCAGAGTGAACAGTGCTAAGAACCAGAGTTAATGGGAGATGCCCCTAGACCACTCATGGGCCCCAGAGCCTGAGTTCTATTTCAACCCCTCATTCAAGCCAGAAATGTCTCAGATTCGATTCCCTTTAATCACATGATTGAGTGGCTTTGAACAGACATAAGAAACTTCATGCAACCCTCTTTGTTCATAATGGCTGACATTTGCATAATGCTGTTTATGTACCAAACACTCTTCTAAATACTTTTTTTTCTCTTCTAAATACTTTTATGTGAATTAAGATCCTCATCGATCCTCAGAGGAACCCTATGAAGTATTATTTTCATTTACAGATTGAAGAAACCAAGGCTCAAGGAGGTGATGTGGCTTGCTCAAGGTCATGCAGCTAGGAGGTGAGGGCGCTGGTAGTCACACACATACCATCTGGTTCTAGAGGCAGTGGGCTCAACCACTAGACACACAGCCTCCACACACTCTCTAAGGCCAGGACACTGGCCCTTGGGTATGATACCTAGGTTTAGGGCCTCAGTTTGTACTCACTTTAAGGGATTTGGTCGAATTTTATATCTCCTGATAAATGTAAGAACCCTTTGCAGAATAAGAATCAGTAATTTTACTTTTGCAAAGAAAGGGCAGCATCTCAGCTCTTTCTCAGGGGTAGGATTGCCCTTTCTTAGAAGAGCAAATTCCTCTCGGGGTCTCTTCAATCTGGCACATAGAAGACATCAGTCAATTAGCCATTCAGTCAACAACACATTTATTCTGCATCTACAGTGTCTCTGGGTCCGGGCACGTCACTCTGATGAGGTAGGTGTGGTGAGTGCCTCCTGGAGCTTGTGTTGTGGTAGGGAAGCCAGCACTGCATAAACAATGACAGAAGAACAAATTTCACTGAAGGGAACTCTAGGCAGAGTTAACCAAGTGAAGGGTTTGGGGAGACACAGCTGAGAAATGAGCAATAAGACTTAGTTCCCAAGTAAAAACTTTCTTTCCCCACCTCATGATTGTTCACACAGTGCTCTGCAGACCAGTGAACTTCCTGTTCATTGTAGTATGGTGCTAGCACTATGATTCCTGTGGCGCTCCAGAAGTCTCTGTGCTCAAGTCATTTATTTGCAGTCAGCAATCATCACTCAGAACATCATGAACAATGGAGATTGTTTGCTAGGCTTGTTGGGAAAGAACAGGATAATCTATAATAAAAGCATAATATGCTAATTAGACCAAATGACCTTCCAGACGACCTTCCAGAGGAAGCCACTGCTTGCATTGGTCCTCTAGTGAGTATATAAGCAAACGTGTGGAGAGTGAGAGGCTAGAATGGTTTACATAAAGGGTGAAGAAAAGATGAAAATAGGGAGCAGGTGCCTAACCTGGAGACCAACCGCTTAATGCCTTCTTTAGGCATTAATTTGCTCTTCCAAGAAAGGGTACCTTCCCCTTCTCCCCAAGAAAGAGCTGAGGTGATGCTCCAACATTCATTGATTTTTATTCTGCAAAGGGTTCTTACATTTCTCTAGGATCCCTTTGACCAAGGAGGATATCTGGTTCCCCTATTCTTACTCCACAGGCAATATACAATACGTGACTACATGCTTTTCATAATAATATTCAGCCATCAGCTGCTGAGAACATACACAGTGCCAACATTTCTTAAGCAAGGAACAAGATGTTCACGGTCCCTGCACTGAGCCAAGGGCTCCTATCCTCAAAGCTTTGATTTGAATAACCTGAATAGAACGGGGCTGCCTTGGGCCAGCCTCAGCATGCCGTCACATTCAGAATACATACAGATCTAACTCCCAAAACTTTGAGGTGCATTAGAAGTTTTTTACTAGAAATTTCTTGAAGGGGAGATAGAAAACACTGGATTCACACATCGAAACGTCACAAATCCTCTAGTCTCAGCTCTGTTCCCAAAATGTACATTTCACAGCAGTTGCTCAAATTCATCCTGCCTCAAACTCCCAGCCAGCCTGCTCTTCCTCCTCATTCCTGCGTCTCCTGTTGGCAAGCTGCCTTTACCACCCCCCTCTTTTCCTCTCCAAGTGTCTACGTGTTCTCTCATGCATATAACTTGAGATTATTTCTCTTTCTCCAAGTTTGCTTTTGCACATATCTCCCCCATTAATGTCACAAAAGCCAAACACAACATTCAGGCTCCCATGAGTTCTCCCTGACTGCTCTTCCTCTTCTCTTTGCTTGTGAGTATTCACCCCTTTATTCTCCAACCCTCAATTCCTCTACAGAGTCTAGGTTAGAGGACTCATTCAGTGTCCTGCTTTCAATCAGGAATGCCTACCGACTTTAGCAGCTGGACTTGCATTGCTCTCAACAGTCACCAGCTACACCTGGATGATTCCACCAAGCCTGTCTCCTCAGCTGTGGTTTCTCTGGTTAGCACATAGGGGCAGTGGGAATCTCATTAATCCTTTTTCATTCATTTTTATTGCCATCTCCTAAAACTCAATAAGCCTGAAACTGTACACACTGTCTTACTCACAAAAGGTTCTCTACCTTCACTTGGCCTACTTCTGCAACTAGCATCAGCCTCATTATCTTTTGACCAGGCCTGAAACCTTAGAGCAGGTCTTCATGTGGGCCTCTGGCCAGGACTCAGGCTCATGGATGATCTTGTATAGCACTGTAAAGCTCCTTGAGATTGTATAGTCACAGAACTGAAGACCAAGGGTTGGGACTGGGAGAAAATATTTGCAACACATATATCAAAGGACTTTTACCATGAATATATAAAAAATTATTGCAAATCAGTTCACTTAAAAAATGTGTAAAATGCTTAAGAAAGCCCAGCTGGCATAGCTCAGTGCTTGAGCATCAACCTATGAACCAGGAGGTTACAGTTCAATTCCCAGTCAGGGCACAAGTTCAGTCCCCAGTAAAGGGCATGCAGGAAGAAGTCAATCAATGATTCCCTCTCATTGATGTTTCTCCCTCTCTCCCTCTCCCTTTCTCTCTAAAATCAATAAAAATACATATTAAAAAGACTTAAGAGATACTTCACAGAAAAATATTTACAAATCATCAATAGGCACATAAAAGGACATTCGTTAGTAATTAAATAAATGTAAGTCAAAACCACAAGGAGGTACCACTATGCATTCACTAGAAAAACTAATATTTAAGACTAACAGAGACCAAGTGTTGACAAGGACATAGAGAAACTGGACTTTTCATACAAGGCTGATGAGAGTGTAAAATGGTACAACCCATTAAAAATGAGTTTATTAAATTCTTTAAAAGTCTAACATATACCTACCTACATTAGTACCCAGCCATCCAACTCAAATATTTGCCCAAGAGAAATGAAAGCACAAGTTCGCACAGACTTTCCATATGAAATTTTACGGTAGCTTTATTTGTCACAGCAAAAGCTGGAAACAACCCAAATGTTTATCAACTGTTGAGTGGATAAAATTTCTGTGATTTGGAATGTAATACAGTTCAACTATAAAAAGGAGCCAACTATTGACATATGTGACAAGATGAATAATCTCAAAATCACTATGCTGAGTGAAAAAAAAAGACAGATAAAAAGGTACACACCATGTGATTCAACTAACATAGAATTCTAGAAAATGCAAAGTCATCTGTGACAGAAAGCAGATCAGTGGTTGCCTGGAGGCCAGAGGGAAAGAGGAGTGGGTTTTGAAGGAGCACAAAATCACCTTAGGAAGTGATGGAAATGTTAAATATTTGGGTTGAGATGATGAATGCATCTCTCAAAGCTCACCTTTGTGGACATTTCAGATATGTGCAGCTTGTATTAGATTCAACCTTAACAGAGATGTAAGAAAATATGTGTTGCATGTCAGTGACTCTTCTGTGTTTGATTAAGAAATCTCTTTCAGTATGCTATGAGATCTTATTTGGAAATCTGGCATTGATTTTATATTTTTATTTTTTGGTTAATCCTCACCTGAGGATATTTTTCCCATTGACTTTTAGAGAGTGGAAGGGAGCGGGGAGGAGAGAGAGGGAGGGAGAGAGGGAAAGAAGGAGAGAGAGAGAATGGTTGCCTCCCGCATTCAGGGGACAAATCTGAGAACTTGCCACCCTATTACGTGCCCTTGACCCAAAATCAAACCCAGCACCCACTGCTCTATCACTGAGCTACACCAGCCAGGGCCAATTTTGTTGTTTATAAAATCAGCATCACAGTGGTTCTCAGAGTCAGTGTTGGAGTCATAGAATGAAAAATCTGGAAGGGCCCTTAAGATAACAGAGAGCGGTGACTTATTCAAGGTCACCCAGCTACTTTGTGGCAAAGTTGGGGTTTGAACTTGGGTGTCCTGATTCAGTCACTGTTTGCAAGCACAACGAAGGCTCTGTGGCTCCAGGAAGGTCGGTGGTGGCCATGAAATAAGGCGCTGCACAGTGGGAACCCGGCACAATGCCTAGCACAGAGCCCACTGTGAATGAAGGGTGCCTCCTCCTCACCACCCATTTAACCACTGCCTGTGTCTCTGCTGTGACTGGGCCCTGAGGGTCAGGAACTGACCATTTACCCTGCAGACAACTATCATCAGGAGCAGGTCTGTGTCCTGGACCGGTGCCTCTCAAACCATTGCTTTTGGTTTTCCATTTTAAATTTCTAACTAATTGCAAATCAATACCTTCATAACAAAATTGAATCAATACCTTCATAGAAAAGTGAACATATAAAATGCAAGCCCAAACATTCATTATTAGATTTAACCCACCTATACTCACTGTTAAATGGCCATGGGCTCTAAGCCTCTACTCTCCATTTCTATTCTTATCTCTATGGGGACCAGGAATAAACAGTGGCAGGCCAGCGGTGGTCATTGCTTCACACTTTAAATAGTATTTTCCTAAACAATTCAAATCTTAATCACCAAGAAATAAGGGAGTCCCGACCTCCAAGCCCAGGCTTTCTCAGGTATAGAAGGTCACATTAGACTATGGATTGGGCTGGAATGAAGCTTTCAGTGTGACTCATGAGTCATCATTTGAATTGTAACTCCAGACTTATGTATTATTCATTGTCTTGAGCAATGAAACCTCACAAAATCCCTAAGTGCCCCCAGGCTCCAGAATAGCTTAATTGGTTCTGGGGTGCAAAGTGTCTGTTTCATTCTGACTTCTGCCTTTCTATTTTGTTTCAGAACAGGCCAGTAAGATGCATTTTCTATCTCTGGTCCCTGCTCATCTCCGTCTGGTTCCGCTATGAATGGGCCAGCCCTCCCCCATGGGATGTCCTTCCCCAGCGCTGTCCCCAGGTCACCCAGGGGCTCAGATGCTGAAGTAGCTGCCAGCACAGACACAGGGGAGACAGGCAGTCTCCCAGTGGGATTCAGAGAACAGGGTCAGATCTGTGTCACCTCACTAAAAGGGAGTAGATAAGACCTGGACTTCCCTGTCCTGAGCTGTGGGATCAGGTCCAGAATCACACTGGCCAAAGCTCAAGTCTTAGCCCCAAGAACATGAGCATCTAAGCTCCAGATTCCTTGCCTGTAAAATGAGAAAAAGCCCTACCTGGTTTGGCTCAGTGGATAGACCATTGGCCTGCAGACTCAAGGGTCCTAGGTTCAATGCTAGTCAAGGGCATTGCCCAGGCTATGTGCTTGATCCCCAGTAGGGGGCGTGCAGGAGGCAGCCAATCAATGATTCTCTCTCATCATTGATGTTTTCATCTTTCCCTCTCCCTTCCTCTCTGAAATCAATAAAAATATATTTAAAAATAAAATAAAAAGGGAAGAGTTGTCACATGAACTGCATAAGGCCAAGGCCAGGTGCATTGACACAGATGAAGTGATAAGCAAAGCCTGGCACCTGGTGACATCTAGTAGACACCCATCATAGGGCAAAGTTGTATGACAAGACCTCAGGTTGTGATGGGCCATTAATAAGTTCTCTCTCATCTCCCACCCCATTCTTGACCCAGACTTGAGATTCGCCGTAGAAATCCCACTAGTTCTTCAACCTGAATACCACAAATGACAGAGAATGCACTACCTACACACAGCCCTTCTCAGCTTTGCCCAGCTTTGCCTGGGAGAACAATGTCCATTGCTGAGCTAATGGGATTCCCTGTAGCCCTCTTGCATTGGGTACTGCTCTGGGAGCTACCCAGACAGCCATGAGCATGTGTGAAGACAGTGCTGCTGACTCACAGAGCCTTGAATTCTCAAAGATACATTTCCCCAGCTCACTGTCACCTCTCCTATTTATAGTTTTATAATTTGCGCCATCCAGTCACTTGTCTCAGAAACAACACCCCCCCACACACACACACATGAAGTAGCCTCCCAAAGTGAAACCCATTCCCACCCATCCTGCCCTTGTGGGGTTCTCTTTGTGGACCCCCAAAATGGATCTCACATCTGATCTTTCCAAAGTCTTGAGTGTGCATAAGTGCCTTCAGTTCCCTTGTTCTTGTCTTCTTAACACAATGGCTGCCTCTCTCTGAATCCTGCTGTCCTTCTCTTCCTCCTATTGACCCCACTCGGCAGACACCATCCATATTCAGGGGACACAATCAGTACTAAAGTCTTAAGCTACCACCCTCTAGCTTCCACTCTCTTCTCCTCCCCTTCCCTCACATTCCCTTCCCTCCTGAACAATTTAGTCCTAAGCTTTGCTGGAGCACCTACTGTGTCCTTAATTCAGGGACAGGAGAGCCAGGGTGCTCAGGACTGTGTGAGAGCAGTGAGGAGGGCATCCACAAGGAAGAGTGGCCTGGAAAGGGGTACTGGAGCCCAAGAAGGGGAGTCCCCTGCCACTTACAGAATGAGAGGCAGAGTCTGGATGGGGTGTCAGGGGCTCCATGCAGCAGGATGAACAATATGGGGAGTCAGAGTCCAAGAAAGGTGTCCTGTGGAGGGGGCCTGTCATTAAAAAACACTATAAAATAATTGGACCATGATCTACAAACGTATCAAGGAGGTGAAAATCAAGGCAATATGGAGGAATGGTTCCAGACTGAAGAGAACTAATGAAAAGTGACAACTCAAGGCAACACTGAGGTGGAATGGACCATTTTGCTTCAAAAGGCCTTATTGGGCCAATTGGTGAAACTTTATGGGGTCTGAGGATGATAAAGACTCTCAACCAGATAGGGAAAGGTTTTAGCATATAACAGTACTTTCTAGTTTTCTCTTTTAAAAGAGAATTTCAGAGCAGGCACTGAATTAAGAGATTGCCCAAATCTTTATTTATGGGATGGGGACTAAGTCTGGGAGAAGTGAAGCGAATTGATTGAGGACATAATAACTAGTTGGATTAAAGTTGGGATCCAAACCCTTTTTTAAAATCTTACTCTTGGATCTAGTCCAAGTCCCTCATTTTACAGGTTAAGAAAGTGAAGTCCAGAGCCATGCAAAGATGTGCCCCAAAATGAGATGAACAAATTTCAGTTTCAGTTGTTTGGGACAAATTTGGGGAACTTCTTAGGTGTCTCAAGTTGAACTCTAAGTCCACGTTTATAGAAAGTTCCCCTAGATGTTGGCCCTAGAGCCAACTTCCTCCTAGAAGGAAAGTCCCCTGCCACTTACTCAGGATTTTTATTTGCTGCCATGCAGATAGGCCAGCTGCTTTGCAAGTGGGAGTCTCTATGGTTTCTGGAATTTTCCATCCTTCCATGTCCTAGTCATCAAGCAACCAGCTGGCAATTCGGAATAGGCAGAAAGCATCCGAAGGCTCTCTGAGGTGGCATTCATCTGATAAGGGGCAAGAGCTGAATTGTGTCCCCAAAATCCATATGTTGATGTTCAAACCCCCAGCACCTCAGAATGTGACTGTGTTTAGAAAGGGGGCCTTTAAGAGGCAGGTAAGGTAAAATGGGGTCATTAGGCTGAGCCCCGATCCAATATGACCGGTGTTCATATAAAACAAAAGAATTAGAAGGATAATGCATACAGAAGGAAGACATATGAGGATACAGAGAGGAGACGGCCATCTATGAGCCAAGAGGAAAGGTCTCAGAAGAAACCAATTCTGTTAATACCTTGATCTCAGACTTCCAGCCTTGTCTGTGGTACTTTATTATGACAGCCCAATCAGATTACTACAGCAGTAGGGAGGAATGTTAGAGAACAGCTTTTCACCCTGACCAGTTTTGCTCAGTAGATAGAGCGTCCGCCTATGGATTGAAGGGTCCCAGATTTGATTCTGCTCAAGGGCATGTACCTCAGTTGCAGGCTCCTCCAGGCCCTGGCCCTGGTTGAGGCACCTGCAGGAGGCGACAAATCGATGTATTTCTCTCATATGAATATTTCTCTCTGTCTTTCCCCCTTCTTCCACTCGCTTAAAATCAATGGGTAAATATCCTCAGGTGAGGATTAACAAAAAAGAAGCTTTTCTCCAGACCACAGGCTCTCTGCACAGATCCATCTGCCCACACTGTAATGTCACCTTCCCCCAACAAGCACATCTGAGCGGCAGTCTCCCCATTTGGACACTAATCGAGGAAAACAGGGAACAGAATGCTTGGCGTTGTATGATCTCAGACTAGTCATTTAATCTTGCTTTACTTTCCATATGTAAAAACAGGATTCATAATTCCTGTTTTAATATTTTCTAGAACCATTGAGAAGATCAAGTGTAGAAAGTGATAGAAACTATAAAACAGATTATAAATGTGAGGGATTACTATTAATGATAGTAAAGCCATGGTATAGATAATAAAACTGTGTATTGAGCTTCCACTTCAATTAGAAAATGCAAACTTTATCTTTTTGTAATCCAGGAGGGAATAAAGATTAACACAAATAAAACTATGTGCAAGATAGCACATAATAAATAAAGTTCAGGAAACGGAAAGCAAGTGTTTAGAGAAAGCAAAACCATCACAGCCCATGTGCATTTGGCGTAGTTTATTCATTCATCAAACATTTACTGGGAGCTTTGTGTGTCAGCGCTGTCCTAGCGCAGAGCAGAGCTAGAACCCTGAACAGCACAGCACGTCCTCGGAGAGCCTCCTTTCCAGCAATAAACAAACATGGTACTGACTATGACTGGTAGAGGCAGCGCAGTGAAGGAAAGGGAGAACGGGGAGGGCATGGGAAAGCTGCATGTGGGGACAGGCTGCTTTATAGCAGTTATTAGTGAGGCCCTCGCTGGGAAATCAGACTAGAGGAAGTGAGGGACAGAACTGTGTTGCTACGTGGGAAAAGAGCATTGTAGATGGTATCGGATGCCTTTACCAAATAGAGCTGCACAGCGCTTTGCGAAATGAATAGGACTTGATTAGGTTGCTGGGCAGGCTGAGGCAATCCAGACTACAAAATTTATATGGGATTGGCCAGGACGGTGTTACAATTCTCAGATGTTGCCACCAGGTGGCAGGGTGGCTTCAGGCAAAAGGTCTACCAAGTGTCTGGGAACAAAGTTCTTTCAGATTCCAAAGGAGTGTTTGGATAGGCCCCAAGATGCCTAGGAGGCTGGAGAAACAGCAGATACAGCCTGAAGGGTAAGAAGGTAGATTAAGCTCCTTGCCTGATAACTGGGTGAAGCTTTTTGAGAGTCACTGTATTTCCTCATCCTCCCAATGGCTGCCACCCCTAGCTTGGCAATAAGGCATAGCACTGTTAAACTACAGGCATTTTAGATACCCAGAGAAGCATCATTATTCCATAGAGCAGTGGTCGACAAACTCATTGGTCAACAGAGCCAAATATCAACAGTACAACAATTGAAATTTCTTTTGAGAGCCACATTTTTTAAACTTAAACTTCTTCTAATGTCACTTCTTCAAAATAGACTGGCCCAGGCCATGCTAGTTTGTGGAATAGTGACATTCAAGGGGCCAAAAAGCCACATGTGGCTCGCGAGCCACAGTTTGCCTACCACTGCCACAGAGAATCTCTGTAGTAAAACCCTGCCATGAGCCATGACCCCATAGGTAGGGTAGTTAAATCCAAGTTCCTAAAATGCACGGTTGGGATATGGCAAGTTGATGAAGGAATGGTCAGTCCCAGCCCAGGTTCTTGCTTGGTGCCACCTGTTGGCAGTTCTCTGTTCTGGCTTAAAAATCATAGGTGATTCTGGCTCCTAGGACTTCTGCTGGGACTTCCAAGACAGATGCAGATTTCAGAACTCCCCTAGTTGGTGCCATTTTGTTGGTCTTTATGGAGAAAGCTGGGACATAGGGACCCATCATCTACTTCCCTGATTCCTCAATCAGGATTGCTTGCAGTTTCTCCAACCAGCTTTGCCCTTTCCTCCCAGCTTGCCCCCACCATGAGAATATTTGATGCCAACTTTCTCATATACAAATTTCTGGTACCCTGGGCTATGTAAGTTTGGGTTTTCACTGTATTGGATTTTTACCTCTTCTGAAGAAGCATATTTCTATTAGATACCTGTGTCTACCACATGATCTATTTCCCAAAGAACCTGATAAGCATGTATTTCTGTGTGTGTACTTGTGCATGTGTGTGGTGCATATGTGTATGCATGCACACATTTGTACAGGGTGGAGGGAGGACTTGAGAGAAAGGTGTTTGCTTAATTATGCTCTCTTCTTTCACATTCATATGACTCTCAATAAATCAACTAGTTCCACCAAGATTTTTCCTATCCCATCAGCCAAAATGGACCCAGTCTCCCTCCAGAACTACTTTGAAATTACCTTCTGCCGCCACCTTCCCTGACTGTCTTCTTATTTTTGCGCATGCTCAAAAGATCCTAACAGTGGTGGGCTCTGAGCTCCATCCAATCTCCTCTTCCTTCTGGGAGGCCAGTGGAAGGATATCCTTTAAAAGCAGACTGTGCTCAACAAGCAGTAAAGGTCATGCTTCATAGCTGAAGGTCAAAAGGCAGAGGAAGCAATCCTGCACACTGGACTTCTCACTGATCTCCTCCTCAGTGGCCTTCTTTCTTTACAAGACAATAACCTTGTGAGGCAGAAAAAACCTTGGCTTCAAAATGCAGTTATTCACTCATCCATTCATTTATGCATTCACTTATTCATTTTGTCATTGATTCCAGTAAGTGTTAAGTGGCTTCTGTGCTGGAGAATACAATGGCAGGCAGTGCATGGTCACCGTCTGCAAGGAGCTCAATGTCTGGGAGGGGGGAGCCCAAGTCCCCAGCAGTATCAGAGGTTGATATATGCCAATTAAAAGTGCCACATTGGCTGAGACCGGTTTGGCTCAGTGAATAGAGCTTCGGCCTGCGGACTGAAAGGTCCCAGGTTCGATTCTGGCCGGGGGCATGTGCCTTGCTTTCGGGCACAACTCCAGTGGGGGGCGTGCAGGAGGCAGCTGATGGATGTCTCTCTCTCATCGATGTTTCTGACTTTCTATCCTCTCCTTTCCTCTCTGTAAAAAATCAATAAAATATATATATTTTTAAAAAAGTGCCACATAGGAAGGATGAACTGAGTGCTGTGTGTCTCAGAGGACTCAGGACAAGCTTTCCTGTGACTTATTTTGCCTGTGTAACCTTGTTCAAGATTCAGAAACTGCACAGAAGGGCGTCACTTCCCAACCCTGCAATGCTGACCAATGAATCACTGGAGACAATGAAGAGAACGGCCAAGAATGATGGAACAATGTCTCCTTACGCTGCACTGTCCCAGAAGCGCTCAGTAACTAGGGAGAAGTTCCCTCCCATCCTGATTGATTTGTCCTGGGTCAAGTCCCAAACTATCCTATATAATAAAAGAGAAACATGTAAATTGACCATACCTCCACTACGCTCACCAGCCAATCAGGAGTGAATATGAAAATTAACCCCACAAAGATGGTGGGTTGATTTGCATACGCAGGCATTGAGTGACCTAGTTCTGGAAACATCCTCGGGACCCAGGCCTCTCCTAGCCTCTAGGCCCGCACGTAGGCCTTGAGCGGCCAGAGTCCCAGAACACCTCTGGCCACTTCAGGCCTAATGGTGCAGGTGCCAAGTGGATATTTCCACCCCATGGCCACTTGTGCATGTGCTGGCACCAAGCAGTGGCCCAGGTCCACACAACACAGGGCCGCTGGCCTGGGAGCATGCCCCCAGTAGCAGCAGCCACTGCGTGGCCTGGGTCCGCATGCCCCCAGCCTGGTGCCCACAATGTGGGGCTGACTACTGGCCTCGGGGACATATCCCCCCCCCCATTCCCTGGGTGGCAGGGACACACCCCTAGCCCAGTGGACACAATGCAGGAGGTCCTCTGTGCATGAGCTGCAAAGGAAATGCCTTTTTTCTTTTCTTTTTTAAATGTATTTTATTGATTTTTTTACAGAGAAGAGGGGAGATGGATAGACAGTTGAAAACATCAATGAGAGAGGGACATTGATTAGCTGCCTCCTGCACACTCCCACTGGGGATGTGCTCCCAATCAAGGTACATGCCCTTAACAGGAATCAAACCTGGAACCCTTCAGTCTGCAGGCTGATGCTGTATCTACTGAGCCAAACCAGTTCAAGCATAAACACCTTTTCTGACTGCTCATTGGCTAAGCTTCCTATATACCGCCACTTGCAGTGTTCTTGGTAATAAGAATCCAAGAAGGTGATCTAGGGTTTTTCCACCACACTCCTGGAGGAAAAAAATGAAGATCTGCTGCTGAAGAGGCTAAGAAATGTCATAACCTGCCCTTGCCAGTTTTGCTCAGTGGCTAGAGCCCCAGCCTACTGACCACATGGTCCAGGTTTGATTCTGATCAAGAACATGTACCTAGGTTACAGGATCCTCTATGGCTGGGGCCCAAGTCAGGGCTCATGGAGGAGGAAACCAATCAAAGTGTCCCTCTCACATTGATGTTTCTCTCTTCCACACGCTCTAAAAATTAATGGAAACATATCCTCAAGTGAGGAGAAAGAAAGAAAGAAAGAAAGAAAGAAAGAAAGAAAGAAAGAAAGAAAGAAAGAAAGAAAAAAAGGAAGAAAGAAAGAAAGGTCATATCCTATGAAAGACACATTTTGAAAATGTCTAAAAGAAATTGTCATTTTTTCATGGTGAAGGGACTAGAATCTGTGTTGATGAAAACACCTTGGCAGCTGTGGTGGCTGGCAGTGACTACAGCAGTGGGGTGATGGGGCTAGTGCCTTCTCCTGATCAGCCCAGTCACCTCCCGCAGAAGGAGGCCAGACTGCAGCTTAGGCCTGGTCCCCATGGGACAGTAGAACATCCTCTGAGGGCTCCCAGTCTGTGAGAGGCGGCAGGCTGGGCTGAGGGAACCCCTGCCTCAGCCCAGTGCACCAATTTTGTGCACCAGGCCCCTAGTCCTATATAATAAATGCAAATTGACCAAATGGTGGAATCACCAGTCACTATGATGACCACTGACCACCAGGAGGCAGATACTTAATGCAGGAGCTGCCCTCTGGTGCTTCCCATGAGGGAGCACCACTCAGCCAGAAGCTGGGTTCACAGCTGGCGAGTGTACTGGAGGTGGTGGTAATCTCTCCTGCCTCCACAGCAGTGCTAAGGATGTCTAACTGATGGCTTAAGCCATCAGGGAGCAGGTCTAAGCCATCAGTCAGACATCCTCTGAGGGCTCTTGGACTATGAGAAGGTGCAGTGTGGGCTGAGAATCCCCCACCACGCCCCCAAGTGCACAAATTTCATGCACTGGGCCTTTAGTCTATATGTATAAAAGGCCAAGTGTCCATCTGACCGGAAGCTATGATGCACACTGACCACCAGGGGACAGATGCTCAGTGCAGGAGTTGCCATGACAGGCACTGGCCATTTAAAAATAAACAGCTCCACAGACTTGGTGCCAACAAACCAACACTTGGCTTCCCCCAAGTTGGACACATGACCCACCACCACCCCAGAGCAGCACCCCACCAAATCGCAGCCAATGCTGCTGATACCTCATGGCACAAAATGCAGCCCACAGCCTAGCCCAGCCCAGAAACGCTTGCTGTAGGTTCTGGGCTTCCTTTCCCTAGAGACTAGCCTCCTTGCAGTGTCTTCAGCCCAAGAACATGACTTGCTTTGTAGCTAGGTGCAAACATTTTACAGTTTAACCAACTGTTTGTGAAGCATTTTCACGTGCCTCATCTCATTTGATCCTCACAGAATTCCTGGAGTAGGTAGATAGGAGACTTGGTAGAATCCTATCTTCTTTTCATTAGCAAGATGCAAATAGTGATATTAAAATGTTTCTTCTAATTAATTTCCTTTCAATGTGAACAAATCAGTGCACCAGGAAACTAGTCCTCATATAAAGGATTTCTGATTCCCTTTCTTTTCCATGGGGCTGTTTGATAGCAGCCAATAAACCACTTCCAAAAGTTGGAACTTTGCAAAATCCCTGCTTTCAAATATCCCTGCCCAAAGGGAAAATTAAATGACAGAATCATCGCACATTTGGGTAACAGCCTTGGGGAGCAACTGAGTGGTGAAAAACACTGCAGAAAATGACTGGAGGTCACTGGGGGGAAAGAAGACTCATCTCCTGCCTTCTTCAGGCAGGCTTGATGTGACTATGCAAAAAGGACTTTCATCATGTGTTGAAAGAAAAGGCTTGGGAGCTACTGCTGAAGAAGCCTCTCATCTTTCTAGTAGTTTAAAGCTGGGAACCATTTGAGCTAAAAGAGAGACCCCATTTCTAATTTATTGTTGCCCTAAAGTTGGAACTTCCAAGAAATCTTTTTCTTTGACAGAGTGAGTGAAATCATGGGAATGTTAATAATGGCAAAGCTTTGATGGCTGGATGTGGAGCGAGGGTGAGTTCCTAGGGACCATCTCTCTACTCTAATCTGCCAAGCATTGGGTTGAAAAAGCAAACCTATCTCTGGCCCTGGCTGCTTAGCTTAGTTGGTTGGAATATCATCCTGATACACCACAGTTGTGGGTTCGATTCTCAGTCAAGGCATATTCAAGAATCAACCAATAAATGCATAAATAAGTGAAACAACAAGTCTCTCTCTCCCCTTTCCTCTCTTTCTCCAAGATCAATAAATTTAAAAAAATTTAAATTAAAATGTCAAGCCCAGTAAGCTAGCACATAATAAGGGCCATGTAGATTCTATGCTTTCATTTGCAAAATCTATGCTTTTCTTTTTCTTCTACATGACCCATTTTCCAGGCTGAAAACACATTTCTTAGACATAGTCTCGAAATGAATGGAAAAATGAAGATAAGCCTCTCCATTTTGATAATCCTCTTGCTTTGTGGTAGAAATAGCCTTAAAGTGCTGTTGAAGGGGGCATTTTTCCTGCCTAATCATGAAAATTCAGGTAATTACTAGAAAAAGAAGCAAGTTACACTGATAAGGAGAATTAGGCCTCTAGCTATTCTATGGGTTTTATTCCATGGTAAGTGAGGAGGCTGGGAGTGTGTCTTAATGAACCCTTAGAAAAGGATTAATATAATAATTATATTTATTGAACACATTTGTATGTCAGTTGAATACCATGTGTGCTGTAAAAGCTCACTTTAAATCTATGTGACCCGAGGAAATAGGCCATACTATTTATCTCCATTTGACAGATGAAGAGGAGACCCATGGGGATGGAAATAGCTTGTCTAAAGGCACACAGGGGCAGGGGATGGACTTCCCACTCCTGAGCCATCCCAATGGGGTTGATGAGAACCATCAGAAAAATGCGAATGCTATGGAGCCAGCCAGGCTTTGGTTCTGCGTTGCATGGTCTCCTACCCTAGGGACTCTGAGGCCCCCTTTGCACTTGCTCATAGCCTTTGCCCCTGTGGCCATCCTCCAAAACTCCATATCTTCCAAGTGAGATGCACATATTTTAGAAAATGAATGTGCATTACTGCATCATTTGGGGATAAAAACCAACAGTTATTTTTTAAAACGACTCTAAGTTCTAATTATAATCCCTTTTCTCTAAATGTTCACCCCTGCCTACACTTCCCATTTTCTTTGTCCTTAAGGCCTCTGTTTTGTCTTTCATCCACTTAACAGATGCCTGCTGAGAAACCTTCCCACGCCCAGGTGCTGGGGAAGTAGGTAGTGAGCAAAAAGAAGCAGCCATTGCTTGGTGGAGCAAAATGTAGACTGTGTGGGGGACGGCAATCTATGAGAAAGTTGCAGCTGCAATAAATGAGATGCGGGAGACATAACTGGTGGCCCATGTGGGATACTCTGGAGGGTTCCTGTGCAAGTGACATTGCAACTGAAATAGAAAAAGATGAGTAGAACAATGAAGGAAAGGACATTGCAGACAAATGGGAACAATATGTGCAAAGGCCTCAGCAGAGGAAAAAGGGTAAATCCAAGTGTCTAAAAGAGAGTCAGGTGACTAGAGAGAGAGCTCAGGGGTGTGTATGGTATAGACGAGGCTAGAGAGCTGGGCAGGGGCAGAGCAGACAGGACCAAGGAAGTTATGAGCCAGGGGAAGCCATGGATAGAGCTCAGCAGAGGGTGACATGATCAAACTTGCATTTTGGAAGAGGCCCCTGTGGGAATAGCAAGGATATTTGCGAGTGAAGTAGAAAGGATGCCTATGGAGAGGTTGGACAATGGGATGTGATGAAGGGGTGAAGCAATGGTGTGGGTAGGTAGGTGGGGGGAGAACATTTCAGGGGTGGAGGAAGTTGATAGGCTCAGAACCTTGTTCATAAGTCAAATTGATAGGACTTGATGGACTGACTGGACAAGGGTTGGTGGGTCAAGGAAGTAATCTAGATTCCTGAGTAGAGAAGCGTGCAATTTTTTAAGACAGACAGAGTCAGTAGGCTGGAAACAAATACAAGTTTACCTGGCCAGCCTATTTCCCCATTTTCAAGGACAGCCAGTGGTTAATAGATTTGATTTCCTTTCAATTCTGAGTGACTTGATGAGTGTTTTAAAGAAGCAAATCCAAGCATTTGGAAAATGCCACTGCTGAGGCTTTTATTGACAACTCCTCAGTCTGTGACCTTTAAAATCTTCTCCTTGCTTCTAGCTAACCCACCCTCCACTAAAACCACACACAGAAAGTAAAATAATATATTCAAAATAAAGGCCGACATTATGAGCAGCAAAGCTTATATTTTTAGAAAATTTCTGGACTCATTAAATGTATTGTAATCTATCTAAAATCTCATCACTTCAGGTTCTCTTAGGATTGAAAGGAAAGACCAGGAATATGCAGAACCTAGGCTGGTTGATGGGCACCCACTGTGGGGTGTTGGAATTTTCAGAATTAAGCTCATTTATCCTGGTAAACCCATACCTGGGCTCACCTGTGTCCAGGAGACCTGAGGTTTCCCAAGACCTCCAGAGCCACAAGACAGATTCCAGGGTCCCCATCAGGATTCAGGAGTTAGATCCAAGCTAACCTCAAGTTCTAGAATCTCCTTCTATCCCATGAAGCCCTGCCACAGGGTCAGTCTGATTCCCTGACTCACTGAAGAGAAAGCTTATAGTGTCTACCCCTCCCACCCATTTCCAAGAGACTTTTCCTACTGGCTAGACTAATTTATGTCTGTTTCCTGATAGAAGGCCAGAATCTGACTCAGAGAAGTCCAGCCAAAATCTAAGTGAAACAACTTCTGAACATCAACTACCCTTAGGACTCCACTTGCTCACTGGAGCCTCTGAGTACAAGGTCAAGGTTCCCACAGAGGGAGGTTGGCTTCTGCCAGGCACTGGAGACCCAAGGGTTACCTCTGCAAGCCTCCTTCAACCTGGGGAATTCCATCCCAGCTGTGGTTGGGCCAGACTGCAGGTAGACCCCCACAGCTGACCAGAACTGGAGAAACTTGAGAAGATGACCCTCCACGCTGCCCAGAGCACTTGATTTCTGCCCACCTCCAATTCCAAGAAAAAACAAATGCTATAATTTCCTGCAGCAATTGCATGTAAGAGTAAATGAATGAAAAACTGTTGGTCAAGGCACAGTGCCGGGGACTTTCAGAGCAGGAAGCACTTTTCTGAAGTTCAACGAGGCAAGTGAAGAGGCAAATCCTCCTCATGGGCTAGAATTCACTCTGTGGCCTGTCACTAGTCACAAAACCAAGGAGAAGAGCCACATATTCCACTTCAGACAATGCTTTCAATACATCGGCCAAGAACTGCAACTACCAGTAAAACCCAGAGAATTAAAAACCCAGAGAATTAAGGAGACTTAAATTATCTTTAAGTCTCCTACCATTCTCAGTGGAAATATATTTTGATAGTTTCACTATAACTGGACAATTTTCAAGAAGAAAAGAGAGCCCAGACCCAAGAAGGGCTTCTAATGCTGACACCTGTGTTAGGAGCAGATATTCTTCCCCTGGGAGGGTTTTGGAGAATGACAAGGACACAGGGTCCTCCCTGAGTTGATCCAGAACTGGGGAGAGGATTTGAGTCCCTGGATCCAGTCCTGCCACCTCCTGAGGGTTTCATGGATCCCTGAGGCTACAAGAGCCTGAACACAGAAGGATGATCATTCTTGGATCATGGTCATGAGGCTCTGAGAGTAAGCACCACTCTTCCCCAACATGCTGATGTTATCAGCTAGAACAGATCAGTAAATCATGATTATGCAGCAGATGCTTTGCATTAAATAAGATTCAATTAAGCCACATGGACCCTGTGAAAATGTTCCACTGCTATGCACTAGTCCATTGTCAAGCAACCTCTTTCTCTGCCACTGGGAGGCAGATGTTCATGGTTGACTACGATGCAGGAGGAGACAGCCATTCATAGGGGTTCAAAGTGGTAAGTCGGGCCTCCTGCTGCAGGGGCTATGAGTCTCAAAGCTCCATGGTGGCTATGGTAGCACAGCCCCTTCTCTCACCAGGACTTTTGTCTCCAACAGATGTGACACTCACACTCCTTTTCTGCTTCTCCTGAGTGGACCTTCCCTCTGAGCTGACCTTTCAGTCTTACACTTATCCCCAAGTCCCCTGGTCCCTAGGAGAAAGAAGCAGCCTCTTCTGCTAAAGTAGACAGAATGTCCCCTTATCATTTTAGGTCACTGTTCCAAATCCCACAGAAATCTCCCAACTGACCTCTTTCCTCTTTTACCCCTCCCCTAGTAGCCTGGCCCTATCTATTCTTGACATGAGCCTGGCCTCTCCTGGGGCCCAAAGTCAACCCTCCCCTTTCTAACAGGTTCTGCCATTACCAGACAGAATTTCCCCAGGTCTCATGAAAAGCTCTGTGTTCAGGCAGCTTTGGGAACTCCTCCTGCCCACTGCCTCTCCATCTTGGGGGTACACAGTGATGTTGGCACAATAAGGATTCTGGAAAGCCTAATAGAAAAGCCCCAGCCTTCCATAGATTTGTATGACCCTGGAAGGCCTTCCTGCACATAACACTGTGAATATCCCACACATGGCACAGACAGATACAGCAGCTGACACAGAGGTGCTGCCCAACTGAGCACCAAGATGCTGGCCATGAGCACACAGACTGGATCCTCCTTCCCAGGCCCAGCTACCTGTGCTCCTTCATTGAGACCCCAGCCTTGTTTTGCCCTTGGTTATACTCTTATACTTCTGGCCCTGATAACTAATATCAAAAAAAGTTTCTATAGCTTTCTAGGAGGCCCAGATTCAAGCCTGAGTGTGCAGTTCCACATGAGACATCAAAAGCTGATTTAGAGAAACCAAGATGGTGGCATAGTTAAATACCTAAACTGCTGTCTCGCACAACAATATCAAAACTAAAACTAAAAGAACCACAGGAAAGCTTGCTGAATGGAAATTCTACAACTAGAAGGAAAGAGGAAAGACTCAGAGGAGCTGCAAAAGGCTGAGGTATGAAGATGCGTGCGTACAGAGAGGACGGGCAGCTGAGTACACGACTAGCTTCCTCAAGCAGGAGGGAGACAGAAGCTCCTGACTGCACTAAACTCCAGTCCTGGGAGAGACTCTGGAGACCCAGGCCCATTCGGGAGGAAACTGGACTGTCAGGAAAAGAGAAAGCACACTGAGACTCAGGGGATCTGTGGAAGGCAGAGGTCCAAAGGCATGCGCATGCAGAGAGAACTGACTGCTGAGTGCACAGTTGGCTGAGTGCATGGCTGGCTTTCTACAGCAGAAGGGAGATGGAAGCTCCTGACTGTGCTGAACTTCAGTTCTGGATGATATTCTGAGAAACCAGACTCATTTGGGGAGAAACTGGACTGTCTGGCAGTGGGCAAACCTCAAGGTTGGCTTTCTCTTAAGAGGTGCTTGCAGTTATTACCGAAGAACACTGAGGCCCAGGGGCCTCATAGGGCAGGGCTGACAGGAAGCCAAGGCTGTCTGCTCTGCCCTGAGACTCTACCTCATCCAAGCTGAGCACAGAGGCTTTTGCAATTTTGCAAGTCTTATCTCATAAGGGTGTCTCCAGCACAGAAGTTCTCCCAGCATAGACACAGCTGATCCTCATAGCCAATCGGCCTGGAGGTCAATTCCTCCTAGTGATACCAACAACAATCAAGACATAACTACAACAAGGCTCTGCACACAGTCCACAAAGGAGTGCACCAAAAGTGTCCACTTCAGGTAACTGAGGAGGCTGAGCCACTGGGCTCTATAGGATACCTAGCACACAAAGCCACTCTATTAACTAAGGGAAGCAGCCAAAATGTGGAGACCAAGAAACAGATCACAAATGAAAGAAATGGAGGAAAACAAATGATTGGATATAGAATTCAAAACCATGGTTATAAGGTTTTTCAAGAGTTTCCTAGAAAAGGACTATAAATTTAGCGAGACCCTCAAGGATATAAAAAAGAACCAACTAGAAATTAAACATACACTGACTGAAATAAAAAATATTATATAGAGACCTAACAGCAGATTAGAGGACTACAAGAATTAAGTCAAATATTTGAAATACAAAGAAGCAAAAAACACTCAACTGTAAAAGCAAAAATAAAAAAATGTGAAGATAGTGTAAGGAGCCTGTGGGACAACTTCAAGCATACCAACATTTGAACTATGGGGGTGCCATAGGAAGAGAGAGAGCAAAATATTGAAAACCTATTTGAAGAAATAATGACAGAAAACTTCCTCCACCTGGTGAAAGAAATAGACTTACAATTCTAGGAAGAGCAGAGAACTCTAAACAAAAAGGAATCCAAAGAGGATCACACCAAAACACATCATAATTAAAATGCCAAGAGCAAAAGACAAAGAGAGAATATTAAAAGCAGCAGAAGAAAAACAGTTAGTTACCTACAAGGGAGTACCCATACGATTGTCAGCTGGTTTCTCAACAGAAAATATGCAGGCCAGATAGGAGTGGCAAGAAATATTCAACATGATGAATAGCAAGAGCCTACAACCAAGATTACTCTACCCAGCAAAGCTATCATTCAGAATTGAAGGTCAGATAAGGAGCTTCACAGATAAGAAAAAGCTAAAGGAGTTCATTAGCACCAAACCAGTATCATATGAAATGCTGAAAGGTATTCTTTAAGAAGAGGAAGAAGAAGAAAAAAGTAAAGATAAAAATTATGAACAACAGCTACATGTCTATCAACAAGTGAATCTAAATATCAAGTGAATAAAAAGTCTGATGAACAGAATAAACTGGTGAATATAATAGAATCAGGAACATAGAAAGGTAGTGGACTGATAATTCTTTGGGGGGAAAGGGGTGTGGGGGTGCGGGAGAAGACTGGACAAAATCATACACTTATGGATGAGGACAATGAGGGGGGGTGAAGGTAAGGAATGAGGATGGGGTGGGAACCAGGTGGAAGGAAGCTATGGGGAAAAAAAGAGGAACAATTGTAATAATCTGAACAATAAAGATTCATTAAATTTAAAAAAAGAGAAAAAAGCTGATTTAATCAGTGCCAAGTAATGATGAGACTTATTTATAATGTTTGTGAGTTCAGTCCTGGCTCTGTGCTTCACTTGGTTGGAGCATTGTTCTGTATACCAAAGGTTTCGGATTTGATTTCCTGTCAGGGCACATTGGGGTGCAACCAATTAATGTATCTCTCTCTCTCTCTCTCTCTCTCTCTCTCTCTCTCTCTCTTTCTCTCAATCTAAAAAGCAATAAAATATTTATTAAATGAGGATTAAAAGAATAATAAAATTAAATGTTTATGGGTTGAATTAATGAATCATTGAATGAACAAATAAATTTGCTAAGTGAAGAAGAAAGCTACTGAGCTAGGATCTGGGACAACATTCTGACTCATTTCCATGTGTAAGTGAAGATCATGATGTTCTTCCTCCCGTGCATATATATGTACAAAAGACTCTCTGGTCTAAGGGAGGAATTGCTCTAGAAATCTCTATGTGTGGACATACAGCTATGTCATATTTCAGCAGGTGCTTTGTTTTCTCCAAACCACTCCCTCTCTTTATGCTTTTTCATTTTCCTGATCACTTCTGGGAGAAAGCCTCACTGGGACCCATGGTTGTAGGACATGCCTCTGTTGCATGTCCTAAACACTTCTCTAGCAATAAGGAGGGTGCACTCAGAGTAGCAGGTGTTGAGAATCCCGGGGAGCAGGTCTCAAATCCTTCCACCAGCGGCTTCCTTTTGAAGGCTGGCTATTCTCACTTTCTGAGGTGAAGACATTGAAGTCCCACCAGAGTTTCTAAATTGCCCAATGGTAGCCACTGGCAGAATAGTATGCAAACCTGTGGCTCCTCATGGATAGAACTAGACCTGGGCTTCCCACCCTAGAATTATAGGGAGGCTTTTAAAACTATTGATTCTCAAGCCCAGTCTGAGAGAGCAGTAGCCCTGAACTTACACAGCTACTCCGGCAAGGATGTGAGGCACAGCTTGTATGGATCTTGGCAGGACAGCTTGTGATGGTCTGGAGGAGGCAGTTACTAGGAGGCTGTGTCACGTCTCCTGTTGCCCCTTTGTCTCTGTGTTGTCCTTTCTGGGTTGCGGGACAGAGCTCTTGGGGAGATGACACCCTCGGCTTGTTCTTTTTTTCACTGTCACTGTGCAAAATAAACAACAGTGGCTCATTGTATTAGGTCTTGACCTTTTTTCAGGTGTATGCTTGACAAGAATCTGATTAAATTGTAGAGATAAAAGCCAGACAGGTCCATTTTTTAACTGTGGTTTTACTTTTTCTTTTGAAACCATTATAGAATCACATGAAGTTGCAAAATAATGTACAGGAGGCCCTGCATACCCTTCATCCAGTTTCCACCAATGACAACATCACATGTAACTATAGCACAACATCAACACTAAGACATTGACATTGGTGCAATCCACCAAACATCCGATTTCATTGGTTTTACATCGATTTGTGTGTGTGCGTGAGTGTGTGGCTGTTTGTTATGTTATCCCCCATGTAGATTTGTGTGGCCACCACTGTGATCAAGATATAGAACTATCCCATCACCACATGCTGCTGTGCTGCCAGACCTCCCCCGACACCCCACCTCATTGCTACCCTTATTTGTTCTCCATCTTGATAATTTGAATATTTCAAAAATGGTATATACATGGAATCAGACAGTCTGTAACCTTTTGAGATTGGCTTCTTATACTTGGCATAATTCCCTTGAGATCCCTCCAAGCTGTGGCCTATACAGGTAATCCCTTGCTTCTGTCCTAAGTGGTCTCCCAGGGTGTGGAAGCACCACAGTGTGTTTAACCCTCACCCTGTAGAGGACATCGGAGTGGTTTTCAGTGTATGGCTATCTCCAGTAAAACTACTAGGAACATTCATGGACAGGTTTTCACATGCACTGAAGTTTTCACTTCCCTGGGAGACATGCCCAGTGGCGGTTGCTGGGTGGTATGGTGGCAGCATGTTCAGTTCTATAAGAGACAACTGTAAAACGCTTTTCCAGGGCAGCCCGACACTGTTTTACTCCCATCGACTCCACTGAGCGGTAGGAGCTAAGATTGCTGCTTTGGGAGCCAAATGGAAGTGGCCCAGAAGCTGCAGGAATGGAATCGACGTCGTCCAATACAATTTCTAAATGATAACTCCTCGGAAATGTTTCTGTGTCGTTCCCCAATTCTGTATCTGTGGTCCGCTCAGATATGAGCGCCAGAAAATATGCGTGTCTACCCTGACAGCCACACAGGTTTCAGGGACAGGAAACACCGACCTAAATTCAAAGAGATGGGAGGGATGAGCCCTATGACCCCGACTCCTCTCCTGGGGACTAGGAGTTCTTCTGGAGAATGGAGCTCTCTCAATGTGCCTGTGCCGCAGGAGCCTAAGAGCTCTTGGAGAGAACCAGTCAAGGCAGGTCTCTCCCTAGAGGTCTGCCTTCTCTGGACTCCCTAGGGTGATCTTGCTGAGTTTGTATGTTGGCACCAGCCATGGGAGCAGACAGGACAGTGTTTGGGTTAGGATGTTGGTGGGCCTTCCAGGATCCACTTCCTGTAAGGCCAGCTTGGAGGCAGAATGGCTGAGTCTGACTCCGAGCTACTTCTAGAACTGCCTCTACACAGAGCTCTTGACCCTGTACCCCACCTCCACCCCCACCCCCTTCAGCCAGTCAGAGGGCATCTGCCATGTATGTGGCCCTTGCCCAAACACAGCAAAACACAGCTCAAAGGCAGTGGTTATGCAGCAGAAACATAGTTGGTGATCACACCCTAGCATCTCACTCACTTATCTTCACAGAACCCCAAACTTCTCCTTACAAATTCTCCCACAAACCCCATGGCCACCTCCAGGCTCCTCCATTCCCTCCCTGCTGGCATCACTGCCTCTCCACACTCCCAAGCCTGGGGCTAGCCAAAGGCCAAACAACAACAACAAGAAAAAGGGAAACAAAACACACAAAAGAATTCCCCTGACCCCCCAATAAACACACACACAAAAGAACAGGCTTGTGGGAAGAGGAAGCTCCCACCAGCATCGACCCCTGGGAGGAGGAGGCTGGGGGTCCCCTCATTGTTCTCCCTCCCTAGGCCTCGTGATGACAATTCCAGCCCCGGACAGGTTGTAGCCCCCCTGCCCTGAAACCAGCACCCCTCCTCTTTTCCCACCTTGGGTCCCCTGAGAAAGAAGCCTAGGAGCAGATGTCATAGGTTCCCACAGGAGCAGGAAGTAAGAGCTCACAAAAGACCGGGTTTTCCCTGAGGAAGTCGTGGTGGCTTCTCAGTGACAGACTCCTGCAAGGATGAGGGACAGGGCAGCCGGGACCCCTGGGACCAGGGCCAGGAGAGGAGCGGCTCCTGGAGGAAGGGAGGGCATTGTGAGCCCTTGTTTACGGCTCTGGCTGGCGGGGGCCATGACCTTGCTGCTTGTCCACAGGCCCAGGCTCCCTCCTCTCCCTGCAGCCTTCATGTATTGTTGTGGAGTCTGTTGTGGAGGCAGCCCATTCATAATTTTATTTGGGGGCGGTTGTTTTTCGGCCTCCAGCCCCTCCCCCAACTGGCTCACTTTCAGCATTGTCACCCGGATAAAAAGCAAGATATCCTTCCCCTTTCATGAAGCCAGCTTCCTATCCTGGCCTTGTGGCTCCCGACTCTTATTAACCCTTCCAGGAGCAGAAAGAGGGCTCCCCTCTAATGACAGGCCACCAGAGCCAGCTTAGACCCCAGCTCCACCACCACAGTGGTAGAGGGGGATAGAGGCACAGAGTCCTGGGAAGGCTTGGGTGAAGAGCAGTCCCATTTCATGATGGTGACACTGAAATGCCTGAGTGCTAGGATGTGGGGACAGGTTACAGAGTGAGAGGATGAAGTGACAGTGACAGTGACTCTGTTATAGCTTACTTGCCCCCAAGAACCTTTCCTGCGGGTCATAAAGGCTCTGAGGAGTCCTAGCCTCTGCACCCTGCAGCAATCACACCTTTCTTTAAAATACATCATTTTCCCCCACAGATGGATGCGCTATGAGCCAGGCATCCCTAGCAGCCGACATAACACTGAGCACACACCTGGGCACACACCATTTTCTCATAGGGTAGGCTGTACAACCTGAGTTGTCCATGCCAACAGATACTTATTTTCTAAAAGTTCTGAGGCTGGAAGTCCAAGGCCAAAGTGTCTGTAGAGTTGGTTTCTTCTGAGTCCTCCCTCATTGGCTTGTAGATGGCCATTTTTGTCAACACATGGTCTTCCCTCTGTTCGTGTGTCTGTGTCTTCATCTTCTTCTTATAAGGATACCAGTCAGATTGGATTAGGGCCAATCCAATGAGCTCATTTTAACTTGATGACCTCTTGAAGGGTCTTGTATCCAAATATTATGGAGCAGGGCTTAGGGCTTCAGCATATGAACTTTGGGGAAACAAAATTAAGCCCAGAGCAGGAGAACTTGGGTACTCTTTCTCTAGAATCATCCCCAAGAGTTAACTGACTCTGCAAATAGTCAAGTGGCCAAAGACATAGAGCAATAAATAGAAAGAACTGTGGGATCTGAAATTAAAGATGGGGTCAGTGCTGGTATCTGGAACCCCAGAACCTGCCCTGGAGAAGCATGTCACTCCACCTTGGGCAGCTCCTCAGTGTATAATCCATTTGCATTTTGAGGTGGCCTAAATGGACTTTTGGTTAAGGTCTTAGTGAGGCCTGATACAAGAATAATGATATTTGTGACAGTGATTGAAATGGGCTGAATGGAGATTGGATCCATTTGTGGGAGGAAAACAGGACATTGAGAGACATGGTCTAATTTAGGTTGGAAAGGGATATATGGGGTTGGAACACTTAGGGATTAATGATGCCCAGAAAGGCGGCTAATCCTGACCACAGATTAGGCCACACAAAGAGTAGGGTAAGTAAAAGCCTACCAAGGAATGCCAGGACTCCTAAAGGCAAGCCAGCATCCACCCCAAACTCCCTCTCCAAGTGTGTGCATGTATGAATGCATGCATATACATGTTTATGCCTATGTGTATGCCTGTATATCTGCATGTGTATTTGTGTATATGCACATGTGCCTGTGTGTGCAGTGCATGTTTATGTGCATGTATGTGTGTGGCTGTGTATGTTTGTGTGTACATGTCTGTTTATGTGTGCGCATGCATATGTGTATGTGCCCTTGAGCACTACAAGTTGTTGAGTGTCCTGGGAATAAATTTCTCCCAGCCAGTTTGGTGGCCTCAGGGTTCTCTGCCAGTGAGTGGCCACAGCACACCAAGCACCCAGTTTCATCCTGGAACACTTGGGAACACCCACTTCTCTTCACAGTCCACTCTTCTTCACAGCTCATTATTGCTCTGTTTGATTTTCTCCAGACAGCCCTGCTTTATAGTGATGTGTGAATGCATGCACATGCATGTTTATGCCTATATGTATGCCTGTATATTTGTATGTATATATGTGTGTGTGCAGTGCATGTTTATGGGAGCTGGGGCTAGATCCTGACTCAGTTACCTTCTGATCCTGAGTCCAAGATTGAAGAAGTGCTTTGGAAATGACATGGAGGGCTGCTGGGTGTGTGTGTGTGTGTGTGCATGGTTGTGCATGTTTGTGTGTGCATATGTGGACTTGAGAGAAGGGGTGTCTTTTTTGCCCAGGATCATTGTGAGGGATCATCCACCTTGCAGTTGGGCTGCGAATGCTGGCTTTGGGGCTTGGGAGATAGAGAGACCAGGCCTGAGATCCTGGCTCAGCCACTTACTAGAAGCAATGTGTGGCTTAGGGTAAAATTGACCTCTCCAAACTCCAGTTTCCTTAGATGTAAAACAGGGATATGAATACCTGCTGGAAGTTTTGTGTGGTTGATGAGAAGAGGAATATAAAAGGTGAAGCAGAGTTCATTGTAGGTGTGGCAGCCACTCCTGTCCTCCTGCCCTTCCACAGATGGCACGTCTGGCCCAGGGTCACAGAGAACAGAGCTGGGACATGTCTCCACTACCCTCTGCCTGTCTCTAGAAATCTCTGCTCAGCTGTTTTTCCTCATAAAGGCTGCCTTTATCAACCCTCCAAAGTCTTGGACTAAGAAGAAGTTGAGGTGATCAGCACATTTTCTTTCTCACTTTCCCCTTCCAATGGTCCCAAACTAGTAAAATCCCAGATCACAATTAAGAAAGCAAAGACAGGGTAATGTGGGTTCTTCTCAGAACCTATGATGGGACAATGGTCCCCTAACGGCACACAGCCTGCAACTCCCCAAGGGTCTGCCAAACAGCAGCTCAGAAGCTGCCCTGCTTCTCCTTGCCCTTTACCCCCAAACCCGAATGCTCTCTCCCACGCATTACTGAACCCCTGTATGGATAGGTAGCAAAATGGCACATGGCAGAGAACAGCCCCACACCCTCCCTGTCCTTCCAGAGTTGACCATCCATGTCCCCCTACAATCATGACCCCTATCCCAGCTACAGGCAGTAAGGAAGTGAGATGGAAAAGAAAAAGAACAACAAGAAAGGCTAAGTTCCCTCAAGGTGCTCTGGGTTGAACCCAGCAGCCCTCCATGTCATTTCCAAAGCACTTCTTCAATCTTGGACTCAGGGTCAGAAGGTAACTGAGTCAGGATCTAGCCCTAGCTGCCACCTGACTAAGTGTCCCTCCACCCCTCCCACCAGGAAAATATAAGAGAATAAAACTCATCAATAGCATGCCCTCCCTCCTCACACCCCTCCCCCGCTCCTGTAGAGGCAGATCATTGAAACCCAGAAGAGAAAGCTATTATTTCCTCAGATATGACTGAGACAATTTTTTACCAAACTGTAGACAGGCTCCTCTGAATCCTTTTCAGTTAGGCCTCATCCTTGGGCTTCTGTGTCCATCCTTTCAGAGTTCAGTTTTAGCAAGTTTTAGTCCTGCTAAGTCAGTTTAAAGAGAATCCTCCACCCTTCATATACGATTACTCTCAATATCTGATCCAACTTCTCTCCCCCACTCTCCTCCAAGTGATATCTGAACACCTGGGCTGCCTTCAGTGAGTTCCCTCTTGGTCATCTAAGCAAGAATCTGTTGATGCCTGTCCTTGGTAATTTCCATCCTCTGACCCTATTTGTCCTTGTTGTATTCAGAGTTGAGCCCACTTCTCTCCCCTCTCTAAATATTCTTATTGTCTATCATGATAGTCCTGAAGTCTTCCTTGCTGTTTTAACAAGTGTCAGAATAATTTTTCCTCTAACAGGTAATATTAAAAACAAGCACACAAATAGCTGCTCTGTTTGGGTGGCTTTGTTGAACACAGTTTCTTGCAGGTGAATTTTATGAGCTGTCTAGCTGGCCAACTTTTGGGGAACAATCATGAATATTGTTATCAATACAATTATGACTAGGGAGTCATGACCAGGTGGAAGAGTCCAGGTTGTTGGATTTCTTTTCCAGGGAGAAGAATCTAAAGACATGGACAGAAGTCTCAGTAGCTCCAGGCACCAGCCTTGTTTTGTTTTGTGGTGTTTTTTTTTTAATTTTATTGATTTTTTTTTTTTTACAGAGATGAAGGGAGAGAGATAGAAAGTCAGAAACATCAATGAGAGAGAGACATCGATCAGCTGCCTCCGGCACATGCCACAGTGGAGATGTGCCCGCAAGCAAGATACATGCCCCCAACCGGAATCGAACCTGGGACCTTTCAGTCCGCAAGCCGACACTCTATCCACTGAGCCAAACCAGTTTTGGCTTCTGTGTGTGTGTTTTTAATATGTTTTATTGATTTTTCACAGAAAAGAAGGGAGAGGAACAGAGAGCTAGAAACTTCGATAAAAGAGAGACATCTATCAGCTGCCTCCCACTCACTCCCCACTGGGATGTATCTGCAACCAAGGTATATGTTTCTGACCAGAATCAAATCCGAGACCCTTCAGTCCACAGGCCCACGCTCTATCCACTGAGCCAAACTGTTTTCGGCCAGGCACCAGCCTTGTTGGTGATTCCTCAGCAGAATTGGACCAACTCTTTACTGAGGACCTGACTTACAAATAGAGCCTGAGCTCATGCTATCTCCTATCACATGGGCCACTATAAAACCTTGGTTATCTGGACCTCTGGTTGGCTTGAGCCTGAAAATAAACAACCACATGGGTAGAGATGGCCTTGCTCTCTCCAAACAGGAACTCCTGAGGAGAAACCAAGATGGCAGCATAGGTAAACACCTAAACTGCTACCTCGCACAACAATTTCAAAACTACAACTAAAAGACAGAGCGGACACCATCCAGAACTACGGGAAAGCTGGGTAAGTGGAAATTCTACTATTAGAAGTAAAGAGAGGGGCTCACGAAGACTCAGAGGAGCTGTAAAAAGTTGAGGTATGGAGACGCCCATGTGGAGAGGACAGCGGCAAAGTCCTGGCTGGCTTCCTCTAGTGGGAGGGAGATGGAAACTCCCGACTACACTGAATCCCACTTCTGACGACACTGAACCCCAGTTCCGGGCAAGACTCATATGGGGGGAGTCTGGACTGTCATGAAAAGGAAGGAGTGCACAGAAACTTAGGGGAACCATAAAAGGCAGAGGTCTGGAGGCACCTGCAAAAAGGTCTGAGTGCTGATTGTGCCCTGGGCTTTCTTTAATGCGAGGAAAACAGAACCTCCCAACTACACTGAAATCCAGGTCCGACTGCACTGAACCCCAGTTTCAGGCAAGACCCTGAGAACCCAAGCTCATACGGGTCCCCGGAGCACTTGGAAACTTAGGAGAGCCGAAAAGGCATAGGACTGGAGAAGTGTGCATGTGCGCATATAGAGGGCTGTAGCGATTACTGAGGGATACTGAAACCCAGGGACCATCTTGTAGGACAGGGCTGATGGGAAGTCAAGGATGTCTGCTCAGCCCTGAGACTCTCCACATTCAAGCCCAGCACAGAGGCTTTTGCAAACTTGCAAGTCTTAAGGCTGAATCCACCATAGAAGTTCTCCCAGCGAAGACACAGCTGATCCTCACAACCAATTGGCTTGGAGGTCAATTCCCCCGAGTGATTCCAATGAAATCAAGACTTAACTACAACAAGACTATGCACACAGTTCACAGGGAGTGCACCAAGAGTGTCCACCTCAAGTAACTGGGAAGGCAGAGTTACTGGGCCATATAGGACAGCTAGCACATAAAGCTACTCTACCAACTCAGGGAAGCAGCGAAATGTGGAGACAAAGGAACAGATCACAAACAAAAGAAATAGAGGAAAACAAATGACTAAATATAGAGTTCAAAACCATGGTTATAAGGTTTTTCAAGCATTTCCTAGAAAAGATGGATAAATTTAGTGAGACCCAAGAGAAGATGAAAAAGGACCAACTAGAAATTAAACATACACTGACTGAAATAAAAAAAAATATTATACAGAGACCTAACAGCAGACTAGAGGAATGAAAGAATCAAGTCAAAGATTTGAAATAAAAGAAGTAGAAAACACTCCACTGGAAAGGTAAAAAGAAAAAAGAATCCAAAAATATGAAGATAGTGTAAGGAACCTCTGGGACAACTTCAAGCATACCAACATCAGAATTATGGGATGCCAGAAAAAGAGAGGGAGAGCAAGATACTGAAAACCTATTTGAAGAAATAATGACTGAAAACCTCCCACACCTGTTGAAAGAAATAGACTTACAAGTCCACGAAGCACAGAGAACCCCAAACAAAAGGAATCCAAAGAGGACCACACCAAGACACATCATAATTAAAACACCAAGAGCAAAAGACAAAGAGAGAATATTAAAAGCAGCAAGAGAAAACCAGTTAATTACCTACAAGGGAGCACCCATCTGATTGTCAGCTGATTTCTCAACAGAAACTATTCAGGCCAGATGATAGTGGCAAGAAATATTCAACTTGATGAATAGCAAGAACCTACAACCAAGATTATTCTACCCAGTAAAGCTATCATTCAGAATTGAAGGAAAGATAAAGAGCTTCACAGATAAGAAAAAACTAAAGGAGCTCATCAGCACCAAACAAGTATTATATGAAATGCTGAAAGGTATTCTTGAAGAAGAAGAAGAAGAAGAAGAAGAAGAAGAAGAAGAAGAAGAAGAAGATAAAAATTATGAACAATCAATACATATCTATCAACAAGTGAATCTAAAAATCAAGTGAATTGAAAATCTGATGAACGGAATAAACTGGTGAATATAATAGAATCAGGGGCATAGAAAGGGAGTGGACTGATAATTCTCAGGGGGAAAGAGTTGAGGCAGGGTGCAGGGAGAAACTGGACAAAAATCATACACCTATGGATAATGACAATGCGGGGGAGGTAAAGGCAGAAGGTAGGGTGGGAGCCGGGTGGAGGGAAGCTATGGGGGAAAAAGAGGAACAATTGTAATAATCTGAACAATAAAGATTTATTTAAAAAGAAAGGAAGGAAGGAAAGAAGGAAGGAAGGAAGGAAGGAAGGAAGGAAGGAAGGAAGGAAGGAAGAAACAAACAGGGACTTCTCTCCATGGGCCACACACCAGAAGGAGGATTTGACTTTTCAGTCTGTGCCATTTGTACGCACCATGATTGGAAAGAGAAGAAACCCTAACTTCTGGCCTACTCCCTCATTTGAGAGTTGGAAACTAAATCATTGGGTAGAATCCCTTGCTGAATGTCAACCAGCAAATGTGTGGGCTCAGCCAGGACCAGAATCTAGGACTGGTGCTAAGGATAGTTCCCTTTCCATTAAGCAGGATGCCACATCATCACCAAGGGGACTCAGAAATGGATTTCGCAGTTATTTTTCACCGTTGAACTTGGGAGAAAACTACCCTTCACTAAAGTTTTCTTTGTGGGAGGAGGAAAAAATAAGAACCCCCAACTCAGCAGGGAATACAATTTTAAAAATAAGCCTCCGGTCCCGTGCATTTAATGCCCGCCCCGTGGGGATCCTTGGCCCATAACTAGGAGCACAATGGCTTTTCTTGTTATGAATGAGTGTGAAGTGCCGGCAGAGGAAATAGGAAGCCCCCAATGTAGTCTGAATGGACCTGTGAACAGGGATAATAAAAGTTGTCCTGGATTTCCGTTACCACCAGGTGTTTCCGCCGGGGCTTCTATTCATTCAGACTCGGGGATGGCCACGGGTGCCAAACCTTCCCGGGCCCTGACCCCAGCCCCTTGCTCCATTCCCTTGACCTCACTGCCTCCAATAGGGGCCACTGAGCCTAGACCCTTGCATCTCAGTGATGGACACACCCTCACCCCTGGGACCCTGGGATCCCAGACATGGGATTTGTTCTAGAGTGAAGAAGAGGATAAAGAATGGGAGTGAGGAGGGGTTTACTAGATTCTAGACCATGCTCAGTTTGTCAAGAGAAGCTAACAAGAGGGAACCTAGTGGAGACAAGTGGTCATGAGCTATGGGTGGTAGACATGGGTAGGGACTCGGGCCAGGCACCAGGCGGTCCCAGGCAACAGGGAGGATAGGGCTAGAAGTTGAAAAGGAGGCCATTAGTGGGGGAGTGCTGAGAAACAGGGGCACATTGACACAGCTGGAAGCAGGTGCCCAAAGGTCTCCCCTGGAGTCTGATAGTAACTAGTCCTGTGATCTTGAGTATGTCACTCCCTCACCAAGCCTGCCCCTTAGCTCCTGAGGCTTTGCCCAAGTAGGGCTATTTTCTGTGATCTGAAATCAGACTATAAGATAGGAATGCTTCTAATGAAGAGCAAAAAGGCAGCTCTGGTCTCAGATACCCTCAAGAACCAGGCAGGAGCACAGATGAGTGAGGTCAACCTGGTGTGAGAAGGGTAACTGTGGGAACAGAAGTCCAGCATGACCCAGGCCACAGGGCACATACCTGTGAGGACCTCACCAAAGCAGCCTTCCTGTCATAAGATGCTACAGAAGCCAATGGAATGGGGAGGCTGCATTTTAACTGTTTTAGTTCTGAAATGGGTGGTGGGGGGACTTATTCTCTTGAAGCAGAAAATGTATCATAAATGTCTTGGCTGTCTTCATAGTTGGTGATTTTATAAAACACACTAGCTGTATGGGCAAGACATTTTGGACCAGCAATGGCCCCAACCCCTGCACAGGGAACCAGTCACTCCTTCCCCATCACAATAGGAAGGCCCATCTTCTCCAGAGGCATGTCATGAGTACCCAACTTAGAAGGATACTACCTGGAATCCATGGTTAGCCAACCCCATGGTCACTAGAACATAGTAGTCAGGTTCTCTCCATTCTGGCAGTATCACTATGGCAAGGGGAAGAAACACCAACTAGAAACCCCCAAGTCCTATCTCTTCTAGCCTCTCTTGGTTCCATCTACAAGAGGTAGATGAGCCAGGCAATAAACATGTACCTACCAGAAGGACAGCAACCCCCTGGAGAGCAAGTTCTGACTACGGACAATCCAAGTGTCTGATTGCTGTCTTTATTAGTCAACTAAGGCCTCTGGTAATTAGCAATTAGAGTTACGCATTATAACATACAAAATAATGTACATCTTCGCTTCCTCCAGGCAACAATGATGATGATAAAAATGGTGATGGTGATGTGATGCTACACAGATAAATCTTCAAAGCAAATGCAGAGCCAAATATTTCTCACATCAGATATTTTATTTTGGGTCTAACAACTACATGATTTAAGAAGGGTATGTACTGTTCGACAGGTAAGAGTATGGGGACACAAGAAGCATGAGGGTTGTATGTGTGTCAGAGGTCTCATAAAATAAGTGGCAAACGATCTTTTGCTTCCTCAACCTAGAGTCAGGTCTGCAAAGAATGGGCATCAACCAGGAGATGCTGAGCGGCTGAATATTGTTGTCCTCACTGCAGAAATTTGTTGGGCTCTAAACAACCCCAGGACTGGATGACTTTAGTGTTTCCTACAGCAAACATGGGAATCCTGGTCTTCTTCCAGCTCCTTGAGAAGCTAAGCAGGCCTAGGGCTTGGACCTGAAGCCCTATGGCCATATGTCCTCCCGTCTTTATCCTTCAGTCTGCACATGATCTGGGCATGACACAAAGCAGGTGAGGAGTATGGTGGGAACAATAGAGCCACGCTGGAGGGCAGAAATCTGTGTCAGACTATAAGCTGCCTAATCCTAGATGAACACCTTCTCTTCTGAACCGCAGTTTCCTCACCTGTAAAATGAGAAAATTAATGGCATCCTTTTTGTATTTCCTCCAGTTTTATTACTGAATAATTCTGCTCCAAGTGCTCTTTGGGGCCCACTTACCCCTTCTAGAAGTCCAGTCAGTGGAGGCTGCTAAGAAGCCATTTCCTCACCTGGAAGAAGAAACTGAGAACAGAAAGCAGGTGCTACTCTGACTAGGGATCTTTTCCCTCTGTGTTTAGCAATCTAAATTCAGTTCAGGGCTCTGGATTGGAGCAGCAACCCCTCTTATCCCCACTGGCTCCAACTCTCTGCTTCCCCAGGGCTGTCTCCCACACCCTTTCTACTGCCAAACCACATCACTTGCAGTTTTGCAATTTCCAAACTGAGCTCATACTCTCACTTTCCAGAAAGCTCCATAGGCAGCAACCAGGACAGCCCCAGGCCCCATCCCTCACAGGCTTCCCTTGGCCTAGCTAGAACGTACTGTGCTTCCAGTATGGGTATTGGCCATAGACTTCTTTCTGATCTGTATGCTTTACCAAAAGGGAGGCAGGGAGGCAAGGAGGACAGGTGGGTTAAGGTTATCATGGGTTCATGTAGATATAGTTTTGCACCTGGGTTTCTGGTGTGGCCTGTGGTTGTTGCCAGGGCTTTGAGGTGGCTGAACCAGCAACAAACCAATCCCCTCAGGCTGTGTGTTCAGGCATGGAATCCCCTTGGAAGAGGGTCTTTTTATAAGATGGCTGCTTTTATGAGTTTGAGATGGGGAGAAGAATAGATGAATGGAAGAATCAGTGTCTTAGTCCATTTAGCTGCTCTCACAAGTTACCTTGGACCTGGCAGCTTAAACAACAAAATGTATTTCTCATAGTTCTGGGAGCTTCCCAGCCTAGGGTCTGGGGTGTTTGGTTGATCTCATGGCTGGTAAGAACCCATCTGGTTTGTAGACAGAGGTCTCGTTGGTCCTCGCATGGTGGAGAGCAGAAGGAAGTAAGCTCCCCTCGTGTCTCTTCTTCCTTTTTTCTAAGAGCACTCATCCTGAGTCCTCCACCCTCATGACCTCATCACTTCCCAAAGGCCCAACTCCTCATACCATCTCATTGGAGGATAGCGAAAGAATGATTTCAACATATGAATTTGTGGGAGACACAAAGAGGCAAATAACTCATTCCAATGGCACAGTTGAGAAAGAGTTATGGCCTGGCTCCTGACAAGACAGAGGATGGAGTCAGCAGGGAAAGATCCACACCATAGTCTCTCCTGCCACCCAACCCCGTTCATCTTCTTCACCACAGTTATCAAGTTATCACCACCAGAAGGGATCTTGCTTACTTTTTAAATATATTTTTATTGATTTCAGAGAGGAAGGGAGAGGGAAGAGAGAGATAGAAACATCAATGATGAGAGAGAATCATTGATCAGCTGCCTCTTCAACCCCAGTATGTGCCCCTGACTGGAATCAAACCCGGGGACCCTTCAGTCCACAGGCCAACACTCTATCCACTGTTTCACTTTCTGCTTCTTCTCACTAGAGAGAAAGCACCACAGGAGCAGGTCGTTGTTTGTCACATCTTCCACTGTGTTTCCCGGCCCAGACGGGCATCATGCTGATCCTCATGGGACCTTCCATATACACTCTGTTCTCTTGCAGATGGCCCTCAGTAGATGGTTTGGTGAATTAGGAATAACCCTCATTATCATTACCCTCAAGTAAAGAAAATGGAGGCTCAGAGAGGTCAAGTTCCTTGCCAATGACAAACAGCTAATAACAGAGGGAAGATCCCATTCCAGGTCTAGAGAACACGAGTCCATTAACATTCTCATTCATCATGAGACTTGCTTCATTGTCTCAAGCCCACATCAGCTGCTTCCTCCTCCTCCTAGAAGCTTGCTTAGCTCTCCTGAGCCCAAAAGAGTCAAGGAGGTTGCACTACCCTTGTGGCTTAGCATGTACCACCGACACCCTGCATTTTAGTTGAGGGTTTGCCATCTTGTTTTCTCCTCTATTTTGGAGTTCAGTTCCATAAATATTTGTTGAGATCCACATACTGGATAGATTCTATTTTCCTGGGCCCAGCTGTGATTGAATCCCTGACCTTCCCTGAGAGTTACCACTTGAGGGCAGTGGTTGTGTCTCTCTCATCTCCATTCAGTACCTGTGTGGAATTGAATGTAATCTTCTGCTCCCTTTATTGGTGCCCCTACTGCCTTGTAGGTTCCTTCTGCAGGGAGTTCTCAGTTGGTCCCGTCCTGGGCCTGTTTCCCTTAAGAACAAAGTTCCCACTTTTCTGCAGGCCCAAGGCAAAGCTAACTCCTGCTTTAATGGAGGTGCACAGAGGAGCCTTCCTTTCTCCAGATTGTCTCTCTTTCCATGGAGTAGAGGCTGGAGATTGGTTGCTGGGGTCCAGTGAGAGACCCTGACTTTCACATTCAAAGCCTGGGAAGAGATTAAGGTGAAAGTTGCGAATGAGGGAATGTCTCCTTCTCCACCAGGCTCTCTCCCTCCAGACTACTCCATATCCTGAGCACCAGGGCCTGGGTCCCTGGGCCCACACGGTCACCTCTCAGCTGCTGCTCTTCATGGGACCTTCCTTATATTCTCTGTTCTCTTATGAATGGGCACTGCACCCTTCTTCACCTTCCTTCTTGTTTCCTCTACTCAGTTAAACAGTGGAAACCCACTCAGATCACACACAGGCCACAGTTACTGGTGCGGGACTCCTGGCTGGAGTGTCTCCATCTCATCCTCCATCAGCCCAGGCAGAGAGGCCTCGTGAGCTCTCACCCAGCTCCATCACGTACAATGGCCAGTGGCTGAAATTCATTGAGTCTCAATATTGCCAACTGTAACTAGAAATAACCATTCATAATTCACATGGTTTTGGGGAGACCTAGCAGGGGAAATGCTCAGCTCTTTCTAAGCACAAAGTCTTCTTCAGAAAATGGAAATAAATAATACCTAATGTGTGATATGGGGGTGAGGATTAAATGGGGTGATGTATTTGAAGTTAGCAGAGTTTTCTATACATAGTTGGGTCTTAATAAATGGCAGTTACTGTCATTGATAAAGATAGTAGGTGGAAGCTGTTGTTAATTCTGTGGTCTCTATGAAAGGAGATTCTAACTGATCACCCAGAGTAGGCATGGCCCTATTCACATCCAGTGCTTCCTGCCCTCAAGCAGGTGGGGAAGGGGAACTCACAGTGCTCTGGCACCTCATACTTGCTATTGCACTGAGTATGTCATCCATTTGCCCCTTGTGTTGAGGTAGGGTTTAGTAGAAAATGCTTTGATTTTGGAATCTGACAGGCCTGGTTTGCAATCTGTATTTTACCATTCGCTAGCTGTGCAACCTTTGGCAAGTTATTTAAACACATTGATCTTCCATTTCCTTATTTGCAAAACAAGGTCATAAGGAAAGATTTCATAAAGGAGCCATCTTGTGACTTGAACCTGGAAGGATGTGTAGGATTTGGAGAAATAGAGAAGGAGGAGGCCTGCAGGCAGGTGGGAAGAGGGAGAGGGTAAGAGCAGCCTGGCTGGTCAGAAGGCATGGGGAGCCAGATCATGGAAGCCTTGGTGGTCAGACAGGCAGGACTTCTCAGCAAGCAAAAGAAGAGCACAGAAAGCTTGAGGAAGAAAGAGGCCAACTGCACTGAGCTTTTTGGCCTGTGTTGGGAGTGATCTCATGATATTGCAGGTCATGCTACAGTTTCTGGGAAGACAGAGATCCCACCTATAGCACCTGCAATGAAGGATCCATTCTTGGCAGAGTGAGTCAGGAGCCCGTTTGTCTCATGTTTGTTCACGCCTCTCTACAGGTATGTGCAGATTGGGCATGAACTTGGCTGGCTGGGATCTTTTTCTCATCAGTATTCCTATCACACTGTCAATGCCAAGAAAAGCAGAGAAAGGCAGACCAAGTTGCTGGAATGTGCAAAGAATGGTTATGAGGAATGAACAAGTGGAATCTCTTTAGTCAGGGTGGAAATAAATACTCATTCTGGTGTCAGTGGACACTGTGTAGTGGTGAGGTGGAGGATTCAGGTTTGGAGAAAGTTAGTGAAATGAACACTGCTCTTGGAGCCAAAGGGCCTAATGAAATTATGACTCTAGAACTTGCCAGGCACATGAATCTAGGGAAGTTCCTTAGACCTGTGGACATTAGTTCTTCACATCTGTAAATGGGATAATGGGATATGAGACCCAGAGGGAAGTTGTCAATGTGGAAATAGCGAGTGTCATGCTTTTTGAGTTCTAGAATTGATTTTCTTGACCTGAACACTCTTTTCTTGCTCAAGTTGTTATCCATTGGCCCTCACTGTTGTCTCTCCTGCACTCCCTGAGTGTGGGGAAGGTGCAGGAATGGGGTGCTGTAGCAGGTCCTCGGGCCTTCTCCTCACCCAGGTCAGGCCTTGTTCCTGGGCAGCAGTTGGAGGGAGCGCCTAGGGAGCCACGCTGGGTTTCACTGCACCCAGGCCTGCAGTTGCCAAGGGGCCCAGTTCAGTGCTCAGACATCTTATAAAACAAAGTCATGTCTGCTGTCCCTTTTTCTGTATTCCAAAGACAGTCACCTGTGCCACCCTCAGAGGAAATAGCAGAGTGATCTGAATATATTAGGATGGCACTGTAGGGAAGGGGAAATGAAGACTCAGATTCAAAAACCAGCAGGGATGCCTCACTTGTGTAGCTCAGTGATTGAGCACCTACCTATGAACCCAGAGCTTGCTGTTCAATTCCTGGTCAGGGCATAGGCCTGGGCTGCTGGTTCAGTCCCCAGTGGGGAGCATGCAGGAGGCAGTCAATCAATGATTCTCTCTCATCATTGATGTTTCTATCTCCCTTTCCCTCTCCTTCCTCTCTGAAATCAATGAAAAATATTTTTAAAAAACTGGCTGGGATAAGCTCACCTCCCACGAGCTACAGGACCTGGCGTGGAACACCAGTACTGACAAATACAGGGGACACCTGTCCTGGCATAGTTCCTCAGTTCTTAGGAAGGTCACCCAGGAGCCAGACACAAGGCTCCTGGCGAGCTGCCTATAAATATCACTGGGATCTATACGCGCACACTCCCGGCTGCTGTGGACAGGGTCGTGTGCACAGGCCTGGGGTACAATGAATGGGGATTGTTACGCAGGAGATGGTTTGTATTCATCTGCACTGCTTGGGCCTGCGCCAGCCCCTTTTCTCCAAGCAATTCCATTTTGGCTATTGTGCCGATTATGGCTGATCATTATCTTGGTTGTTTATCCAGTTGCTGTATAGATTGACTTTCTGAATGTCAGGGTTTGGCTGTTTCCATAACAGGAAGCTGCTTGCTGTCTTACTGTGTTAAGAAACTCCAGTCTACACAATAGAATCCCAAGAAAACCCTAAACACTCCGTTTGTCGGGGGAGCCTCATTGAATCCTGCTCTTATTGTTTCTTTTATAGGCTGAATCCTGTACAGTAAGGGCGTGTGTGTGTGTGTGTGTGTGTGTGTGTGTGTGTGTACAGAATATCATGCCTGGCTTTTCACTTTTCACATTTTCCACCTGAACTTCAGCACAGATTAGGGTGCCAAGAATCCCCAGACATCAATCTGACCTACTAAAGCTGGAGGTCAGGCAGGTGGAGAGGGTGGACAAACAGGACCCTGTGCCTGAAAAGTTTCCTCCTGTTCTCATCGGGTTGCCTGGCCTTCAGATGGAAGTTCGTGTTTCCATACGAAGGCCCAAACAGAACAACACTGAGCCCAGATGCCAAGACCCTTCTGGAGGAAATCAAAGATCAAAGGGAATGCATTTGGCCCTGTTTCTGTCTGTCACTGCCCATCCTCAGCTGCCAAAGAGCTTAGAGAAGAAATCAAGCGGAGAGCAGTTGGAAAGTCTGAGGTCTCCAAGGAGAGCTGCCTCCTTCAGAGCAGGGACTTGGAACACCAGAGCTTGGCCAGGAGCTCCTGGAGGGCATAAGCCTCCCCAGCCTAGTATCAGGGGAGTGAATGCCTGCCAACTTGAACTCTTAGGACCCTTACGAGCTTGCAGTCCTTGGGATGCAGTTGTAGATAGAAAAAAACAGCCTGGATTCCTTGGGAGTAGGGTATCCTGATTATCTTTAAATCTGACATAGAAACCTCTGTTTTGATTGGAGACTCTTTTAAAATATATGTTCATTGATTTCAGAGAGGAAAGGGGAAGAGAGAGGTAAAACATCAATGATGAGAGAGAATGATTGATTTACTATCTCCTGCACACCCCACATTGGGATTTGGGAATGTCTTGGCATGTGCCCCGACGAATCAGGAATCTGGTTCATAGGGGGGTGTTCAACCACTGGGCCACTCCTGCTGGCCAGGCTGGTTGGAGACTCTTGGTGTTCTGTGGATCAAACCATCATTTCCACCTTCTTCCACTCCCCTTCAGGGGTTCTCAGGGGAAAGAACCCTGTGCGCTGTGATGGGAGCTGTTTAGCAGTAGAGGGCGATGTTTACCTAAAATCCAAGCATGAACCTTGGACAAGAGAAAGAATTTGGATGCCCTAGGAATGGCCACCTAACTGGTTCTCTTGTCTCCTCCAAAACATGTCCAAAACAGCCCCATGGATGAGAAGGTCATAAGTTCACAAGCGTCCCCGGGTCTTCCTCTGGAACTCAATACCGCTGGGGCAGTCCTTCTTCCCAAGAAACCCTTAGACCGACCTGCACCCATTGTGTTATGTTTCCTCTGTTCTGTTCTACTGACTTTGAACCTCCTGTTCGTATTGCAGCAGATCTGGTTACTTCCCTGAGATGCCTTCCCTCTATTATTCTTGATCAACCAGCATTCCCTACCATGTTCATGCTCCTGGGGTGGGGCCCAGGGAAAGGTTAGGACAGTACTAACCTGAACATTAGCAAATTAAATTGAACATTTCTGAGAGTTCAGGATAAAACTAGATCTTATAAATAGTAAATAAAGAATATTTGATTATTTATTGAGCTTGTAGGTCCGAAGTGTGGTTTTTGTAAAACACAGGCAAAAATCAGAATCATTTTCACAGGTTGTGATTCTTTGGAAAATGCTCCCCAAGACACTGAAAACACTGAAACAAGATATCCATAGTGTTCTTCTCTAAATATTATCTTCTCTAAAAAAATGTTTAGCCACATTTTTTTAAGATGATGTTAACTTTATTAATGTTCAAATTTGGCTTTGGTCTAGATGCAATGGGAGGTTTACCATGAAGCCAATCAAGGTTAAGCCTCAGGGTCCCTCATCACTGACTAACTGCCCTAACAATGTGTTCCAACAGTATATGTTTTTGTGAAATCAGCAAAAGTAAGATATTTTAATAACAAATTGGTTAAGACTGCTGTTTGTTTCCACTCTGGCTTCCCCTCGATCACTTTTATGATACATATACACACTGTAGTCACTTTGTGTAGTTAAGTATGACTCACTGTTCTGATGTAGAAATGGCTTCAAGCACACCCCAATGGCCTACTGGTGCCATGAGATGGAAATTCAAGACTAGAAACATGCCTGAGTGGAACATGTATTAGGGCTCCCAATCTTGGAAGTATATACCAGGCAGAGACACAAGATTTGAAACATAGATGGCCAGGGCTTGACTGAAAGATTTTTCTGGTTTTGTGATATTCATAGAGTTTTTTATCTTTTAAAAATATGTTATTTGGCCAAAAACTATGGAAAAAGTCAAAAGATCATTGATTGCTAGGATTAGAAGGGATGGGTGAAAAGGTGGAGCACTGGATTTTTAGGGCAGTACAACTATTCTGTATGATCCTATACTGGTGGGTACATGTCATTATACATTTGCCAAAAATCCACCATATGTATAAGATCAAGAGTAATCCCATTGCAAGCTATAAACTTTGGGTGGTAATGATGTATCAATGTAGGCTCATTGGTTGTAAAAAATGTGCCACTCTGGTAGGAAATGTTCATAATGTTCATAATGGGACTGGGGACCTATGCCTGTGTTGGGCAAGGTACCTACAGGAAATCTCTGTACCTCTATTTTGCTGATCTAAAAATAGTCTTTTAAAAACAGGCAATTTGTTTACTCATCCCAAATAAATATTCACTTTTGAGCCTACTTATGCATTCACAATCTTGTATTGTTTTTCTTTAAGAAGTTCCCAGATTGTTGAGGTCACCACAAAATGCAAATATGACTTGTTTGTATGTAATAAATCCTTGCAGCTATATTAACTCATAACTATGTCATTTTCCCATTCAGATTATAAATGCCTTGATGGTGAAAAAGTGTCTACTATTTCTGTACTCCGTCCACGAAGTAAAACTATTCTTTGGCTGGAGGCAATAGATCCTCTCATGGCACTCCATTGGTTGGAACTTGTTCCTGGCCTTGGGAGTAGAGTGCAAAGGATCTTGTCCTGAGATTGCTGGTCATTTGGTGTTGTCTTGGGCTAAAACAGAAGGGGATCACAGGAAGCATCTAATTTTCTCTGTCATTAGATGCTTCTTGTGATCCCCTTCTGTCTTAACACAAGACAACTCCAAGTGACCAGCAATGTGAACCACCCAAGCCAGTGGCTTCAGAACTGAGTTCCTGGTGCAGTAAACAATATAATGGCATCCTGCCTTGGGGAGCAGGGTTCGGAGGGGCTAAGAGGTCCTTCTGTGTGGTCATCCCATCCTGATGCTCCCACCACTGTTAATGACATGGAGACACACTACTTCCCTGACCATTGTGTACTTTTCTATGTCTAGACATTTCGAGTTCACTCCTGGGAGACAAAATTGGTGAAGTTTACATTTTGTTTTCTCTGAGTTCCTTCTTGGTTAGAGCCAAAGAAATCGGGTTTTTAACAGCAAAGATTCATGATGGTAAATGTTTTCTTCCCAGATTTATGCAGATTCTCCCAGAGCAGAGAAAGATGAGTTGAATTGAAGATGGGTGGTAAATGAGGTTTATCTAGCCATTCTTCCTGGGACCATGCCTGAAGGGAAGCCCTGTCATACCTGCATCTGCCAGCAGAGGGCAAGACATCCCCACTGGTAGGAAGAGAATTGACTCCAGAGCCAAGGTTCTTTGCTTGGTCCACCTGGATTACAAGGCCAGCTCTGCAGATTTCCCCTTATGTTCCTGCCCCTCTTGAGAAGGTGACCCCACCTGAGGAGGCTGCTAAGAGCACTGAGCCTGGACCTCTGGCCTAGGCTGCTCTGGAGCATCTCCAGTGCCCTGGATGGAGTGCCACTCCATCCAGCCTGCAGGTCTTCTCTAAAAAAGCCTGGAAAAAGTACTCCAGAGAAGCTCTTGGGAATGAGACAGATCCAGGAAGGTGACCCCATGCCTCATCTCCCTAATCCTGTCTGAACATCACCTAGGCCTCCCTGCAGCATTTTGGACCACACAGGGGATCTTACAGAGGGTTGCCAGATACATACAGGACACCCAATTCAAATATTGCATGGGAAATACTTACACTTACAAATTATTTTTGGTTTCTCTTAAATTCAAATTGAATTGAGTGTCCTTTCTTTTTATTTGCTAACTCTGTACCACCCGGTGCTCCTAAGACAACTAAAATATTCTAGCACAGTGCAGACCAAAAATAGGGTTCCTTCTCCCTCCCTCCAGACCCTTTGCCCCCAAAACTCTGTAAAGCAGCTGCTTTATTAGGTTTGCTCTGACCTAAACCCTTCACCTCAGAAAGGGCCCGGAACTGTGGGTGAAGAGGGCCCTCACACTTTCATTTCCTCAGCCTTGTGTGGCCTTTTAGTAAAGCAGATAGGCCTGTGCTTCACGGAGCAGGACACTGCAACCATGGATCCTGACTTGTCCAGGGACCTTGGTGGAGAGACTTGCAGAAACTGCATGCCTATGCAGACATCATAATTGGAAAGCAGGGGGCATGGAGCCCCAAACACCAAGAAACAAAATACCCCAAAGAGAGCACGGCTTTGTACCCTGCAACCCACGGCCCTGGCAGGCAGCCAGGATTCTGAGACAGGCGTGGAGGGACCTGATTGTGCAGGCGGCCCCGCCAGCAGGACACCTGGGCCCATCGCCGCCTCAGCAGCAGCCCTGGCGGCAGCCACACTTTCCTGTGCAGCCGCTGCAGCTTGTAGGATGCTGATAATGGGAACAATGCGGCAGAGGAAAAGTGCAGGAGTGGGACAATGAGCCGGCCGCAGGGACTCTCCCAGGCCAGGCGGGACCGAGGAAGGAGCTGCAGGTCCCAAGGGCCAGGCCGGAGACTGCTCTGTGTCTGGAGGTGGTTAGGGGGGTGCCCAAAGCCCCAGGAAGGAGGGCTGGCGGCTGGCTGTCCCTCCTTAGGGTAGCCGTCACATTGTTCCAATCCCCAAGAGACTCCCCTCTCGCTCTCTGTGGATGGGGCAGTGCCGACAGGGAATTATTAACCCAAGGAGGGACCTTCCGGGCCTCCCCGGTCAGGAGGGCAAGTGTCCACAGCTAGAACAGGAGACGATGGTTCCCAGGATGACCACAGAGCTGACCCCAGAAGCCCCTCAACCTCAAACTCACTCTCCTGCCTCCCTGCCTGTCCATGCCAAGCAAGAGAGCTCTTCAACCCCCCACCCCACCCCCATAGGTGCAGAGTAGCTGGGTACCCACAGGATGACACAAAGACAGGCCTGAGAATCACTCAGGGGGACTGGCTGTTGGGAGCAGCAGGTAGACAAATATCAGGGTTTGGCCAAACATTAGACCAAGTTGCCTTGCTGGCTGAGTCCTCTACTCTCAACCAGGAGTGTCTGCTAAGGTGCCCCAGGTTGTCCATGGTACACAGCATGTGGTAGGTATGAAGCAAATGTGTGTAGAATACAGGGTGGGGCAAAAGTAGGTTTACAGTTGTAAGTGTACAGAATTTATTCTTGTATTATTATTTATTAATTATTGTATTATTTTCCATGTGAACAACTTTTGCCCAGCTCTGTACACTCAACCCTGCCCTGCCCTGTCCCACCCCGCCCCAGGCCAGAATTGGAGACTGCAGGAGACCGCAGGGGGAGTGGTCCAAGGAGTCAGTGATGAGCCTTGAGGAACATTTGCCTGTTTCCTGTACAAAGCCCAGACCACAGGCACTGAGACCGTTTATTCATTGCTTAGCTCACCTTATACTGAAAAGGACTTCAAGCTACCTATAGGAGATGAAATAAAACAAGGAAGGAAGTCCAGGGGAAAGGAAACCAAGGGCTGGGAGGTAAAACGAGCCAGGAGAGGGATGTCCACAGCCTCCTGTCATGGAGGCCAGCACGCAGGGGAGGGACACAGACCAACAGGCCCCTTGAGAGAGAAATATGATCACCAGCTGTTGCGCGGGAGGAGCAAAAAATAATAATTAGAAGAAGAACCCAAATACCAAAATGTTATTTTTGATACTAAAACCAAAGACCAATTTTTGCTTAAAGTCCTCCTGGGGAGAATTCAGAGTGAGGCAATGCCGCCTTCCCCAGCGAGGGGGGCTGCTTCTCAGAGTTCTCCCCGGTCAGACAGGGTCAGGATGGAAGGCCTAGAAAGCGGCTCTGGGATATGACCCAGGGGCCCAGCTGTCTGCTGTTTTGGCTTCATTTTAAGGCAAAATTTTAAGGGGCAAATTCTAGTTATCAGATGAATTAGATATTTCACACAGTCCCCAGGCAATCCTCCACCAAACCTGATTCTGTTGTGCTCTGGCTGGGAATCAGGTGTAAGGAGTAGGAGGTGTTTCTGTCTACAACACCTGGGAGGGCCCTGGTGTGGGCTTCAGCACAGGCCTCTGCTGAGCTGCATGCTGTGGGTGGGGCCACCATCCTCTTGTGAAAGATCAGAGGTTTGAGAGGCTACTCCACCGGTCTCCACCGGAGGTCAGCCAGGTCAAGGACCCAGCCAAGCCAGACTGGGCCTGGCCCAATGCAAGGTCTACCTGGTCACGAGCAGGTAACCTGGCTTTTACCCTCCTAAGTACTCCCGCCCAACCCCCCAAGCACCACCCCTTGCACACACCTCAATCTGTATTTGTAGGTAGAACTCATTCAACCTTAGCAGCAGCATCTGTATAGGGCAGTGGTCAGCAAACTATAGCTCACGAGCCACATGCAGCTCGAAAGCAGCAGTTTGCCACTCTGTTGACTAATGAGTTTGCTGACCACTGGGATAGGGGCTTAATCACAAGGAATAACAACAGCCTGTAATTATCGGAATCAATAGTCTAGGTCAGTGGTCGGCAAACTCAATAGTCAACAGAGTGACAAACCACAGTGCAAGCCACAGTTTGCCGACCACTGGTATGGGGAAAAGGTAGCAGCTTTGCTGGCAGGATCCAATGCACCTTTGAAGGCCTCCACCTCCATGTCCCCAGGATGCAGAGCAGCCATGTGCTGTACTGACCAGGGAGGTATGTGTCAGGCACCAGCTGCAGCCCTGGGAGCAAATCCTGTCCACTGAACACCGAACTGCATCCATCTAGAAAGATTCTGGTGCATTCTCCAGGTTGGGGCCAGGATACTTTTGAATTTGTTCCTAACTGGTCCACCTGGGCCTGCTGCCTCTCCCTGAGGTACCCCCAGAGAGCTGGGGGCCATGCTGGGTCAGTGCCCTCACCCACACAATCAAGGGCAGTGCACTGAGCTCCCTGTTACGGACTGTTTTGTCAGCATTGGGCATGCAATCAACAGAGATGACACCAATTACTTGTGTCACAGCTTCTGGGGAAGACGGAGATGTATGACATCCAGTGTGGGGGCCATCCATCAAGGCCTGAGACGGGCCGAGGGTCTGTCACTGTGACAGGGAGTTGAATCTCCCAGGACAGCTGGTGGCAAAGTGCATTCTATCATCAGAACTGACGCCTGGGCCGTGGCATGCAGCCCAGTGTGAGGAGGAGGACTTTTGGAGCCAGGCATTTAAGCCAAAAACCATCCACTCCTCTCCCCCTACACCACACACACACACACACACACACACACACACACACACACACGCCTGTGTCTGGTCAAATTGGACCCTCCCTAAACTTCTGAGCTTTTCATACTTCTGTCTCCTCCCCTGGAATCTCCACCTCAGCTTCCATCTCCTCCAGGTCAAAACCCTGTTCTTTCTTCAAAGTGCCAATCAGAGTGCTAACTTCCCCCATTTTAGTCCCCTCCGGTTTGAATGCGCTTTCCCCTGCTGTTTACCAGGAGTATGCTCTACTTTTTAAGCACCGCCCCTTGCACGCACCTCAATCTGTATTTGTAGGTATAACCTGTCACAATCATAATTTATTAAATATTTACTATAGCACGTGTTCACATTCATTACACTGTCTCATTCTCACAACCACTTAGATAGGTTTTAGGCCTACTGTCATAGGTGGGTAAACTGAGACTCACGGGCATTGGTGATTTGCCCTAAATTACAAGTAGCATGTGATAGATGGGCAAACATAGGTATAAAGAAGGCCCGACAGCAGGGATCTGGGAAAGGGGACTTTGGGATCATACCCTTGGGGCCCCTCCACTAGAAGGAGGCTTCCTTCAGGATACAGGGGGCTGAGATGATCTGGTCCAAGGACATCCCACCAGCCTGGGAGGACATTTGGTGTTGGGGGCCCAATCTCCTCTCTGAGTGCAGGCCGGCTTCAGCTCACCCTGCACAGTCTATGTAGGATGAGACTCACAGTTCTGAGGGTTTGAGTCTTTCTTGTGAAACATGATTCCCAGTTGAATCCTGGCTCACAGGATGCATGCTTTGCTTCAAACCCTAAGATGCTTGAGGACAGGTCCTTCATCCCTAAGAGAGGGACTGTCCTTGTCCAGCAGGCATCGGTCTCCTCCGTTCTCTGAGAAGCCACTGGCTGTCACCACCGGAGGGATCTGCCCGAGAGGCCTTTTACCGGAGGATTTTTCTAACCCTCTTCTTTATGCTTCCACATCAGGGCAGGTGTTACCTAACTTTTTCACTGGGTCGTGCTGAGGGACTGCAGAAACTGGGCTGGGCTTTGTAAAAAGTGTAGTGCCACTCCCATGGGAGGTGCGGTCAGCTGGATTGGGGGGTGAGAAGGGGAGACTGGAACAGAACCCTGAGCCACAGAGAGGTGCATATCTTAGTCTAGGTCAAAAAAGGCTGAGGCTGGCAGGCCCCCAGCTAGGGATCACACCAGAGGTCTGGGAGCCACCAGCACATGGCTCTGCTCTTGGATGGAATTCAGGGAGGTGGCTCAGCCCAGGAGCAGGGACTCAAGGAGTGTGGTGGGTAAGGAAACAGACCTGAGGAGTGAAAGGACTGATCTGAGGTCACCCAGGTCATGACCAAAGAGCTGAGATGGGACCTCCTTCCCCACACTTTCAGGAGAGGCCCCCTATGGTGGCCCCATAAGGGGACTTTCATGGGAGAAAACACTAACTAGCATGGAATTCTTCTTCTGTCTTCGGTGTAGACTCTGTATCCAAGAAACCACTTAATTGTGGCAGTTGCAGGAGCCACTCAGCCATGTGCCCTTCAAAGAACTCACGGAAGATGTCACGTGGCCGTTGCAAAGGACCATCTTTTCTAACTGAGGAAGCTGAGGCCAAAGAGTGTGATGAGGAGGCCAAGTCTCTCACTCATGCTGCAGCGGGGATGCAGGTGTAACGCCCCGGCTTTCTGCCACCTTGCGTTGTCATCTATCCTGGTGCCATCCCAGGTCATAGGCCACCAGTCTGCTGCCCCAGCTTCTTCCCTCCTAGTTTCCCTCACCCCAGCTCTTGATTTGCTTGATACCACATGTTGCCCTCAAATTATATACTGTGCCCCGTGAACCCCATCTCAGAGCCTGGGCCCCAGCCCGCTGCCTCCGTAGAGCTCAGGACACCAGGAATTGGAAAGTGCAGCCATCAGCACTTTTCCGATTTAAAGTGACCCCGTTGCATTCATTAATTAAACCTCCTTGGCCTCTCAGAGAGGGAGGCCACAGAGTTATTCCTACTTAAAGCCAGAGGGAGAGGTAGGCAAGCGCCAGCCCACTCACTGAAAGGAAAAGCAGAAGCAGAAGGGTAACTGGAAAGTGAATGGGACGTTTCTCCTCTGTCCATCCCTCCACACGCCTGAACCGAACCTCCACAGTAAGTCTGAAAAGGTTCCACACTCCCATTCTTCCGGGCTCAGGCTGGCTGTGGGGAGGGGCGTTAAGCCTGCTGCAGCATACACAGGAAAGAGAAGAGGGGGAGAAACAGCCTAGAAAATGCGAATTGGCTCAGGGAGCGGTAATGGGAAGATTTCAGCGTGATGTATGGTGCTGCGAACGTTATTAATGGTTTGCTGATTTTTACCTTTAAAACCTTTGAGCAGATTATTTATTATGTCCTTGGCATGCCTATGATCTATGAAGGGGGCACTAATCTCCGAGCACGGCCCCCCATGTCCCTGCTCCTCTACAGCGTCTAATTAGGCTGGGACACTGCCCTCCCTGTCCGCGCTCTCACCCACAGGAGCAGAGGAGGCGGCCTGGGCTCTGAGGTCTCAACTCAGGGCTGGGGAGCCAGCATAGCCTGTAAATCAGGGAACCCAGTTTCTAGGCCTGACTCCACATTAACTTGCTCTGTGACCTTGGGCCAGGGTGCGATCTCTCTGGACCTCGGTGCTCTTATCTGTCCAGGAAGACACTAGGCTCCAGTGAGACAGAAACATGTACACAGCAGAGCCAAGATGCAGAAGCCTGAAAGTCTCAGGCTTCCATGACAAAGAGAACTGAAACACGGCAGTACTTTTCCAACACTTCACTGTCGCCAGCCCTGGAAGCCAAGCTTTGCTGGGTCAGTTGGGAAGTCAGTCTTGTTCTGGGTCCTCTGCTGTGGCTGGGAGGGCCTGGTGAATCCTGCCTCCGGAGTTAAGGAGGAATGGCTGGATCATCTAAGGATGTGGATTAGGGACAGAGCCAGGACTAGAAGCCAAGTACAGCGAGGAAGGCCATCTTGACCTGCCAAGTGCAAGGCCTCAGGCAGAAACACCTGGATCTGAGATCACACCTCTCGTGAGGCCAGGCCCTTCCCCCAGGGACCCAGGGGTCCCAATAGTCCTGGGTCCTCTCTGCCTCAGGTAGCTGCTCCTTAGCCTGACAGCTGCCATCACCTCTGTTAGATTGGCCTTTAGGGTGGGACTACCCACCCTTGTGAGGGTCTGGCCCACGTGCCACAGGGCGTTCAGCATCTGGGCCCCTGCACACCAATCCTTCCTGGGTCTGTGTTTTTGGGAACTGATGGTTGTTTGGGGCTTTGAGCCAGGGGCCATCTTAGCTGCCAGCTGTGCTGGCTGAAGCCTGGTTCTCCTGGCCTGCCCTCATATTGGCCAAAGCTTCATCCTCTTCATGCTAACCAAACTCTTTTGCCTTCCAGATTGGGTACCTCTTGGTCACTGACCTGTGGGAATCCTCAGAGCACCTCCATTTTCATGGTTCTTATCCCCCTCTCTACCCTACACCCTCTACCCACAGACTATCACCCCACACACTACATGACTTTCCATGGTTTCTCCTAATTGCTGTCACCCCCACCCTACAACCCCCTGACCTTCAGTCTCAGCTCATGATGAATTCACCCCATCCTGAGCCAGTCTTTCCTGCCTAGAGAATACCGGCCCACCATGCCACCAGGCACATAACCTGGCTTGCTGCTGCAGTTGCTGCTGAGGCCACTTCCACAGCACGTCCCAGTTTTTCAGCCACCGTCTGGGGTTTCCTCTGTCACATGGCCACATGGAGCAGGAACACCGCTCTGCTATTTCACATAGGTCAGGAGGGTAGCACTGCTGACAACTGAAAGTCTCAGACGGGAAGAGGCCTGCCCTCCTATTGGCCAAAGCTCCATCCCCAGGGTGGGCCACACAGGCAGATACGGGAAATGGGCACATCAGGGCACGAGGTTTCATCTCTGCATCCTCAGTAGTTGGCACATGGTCTGGCACCAGACAGCTGCTCAACATGAGCTGGATGAAAGTCCTAACAAATGTCAGTCTTCCTTGAGAGCAGTGCTCCTTGAAACACAGGCCCAAGGAATGCAGGGAACCCTCTCTCAATCAGCCTTGTGGTGCTGTTGTGATGTCCAATCTCAATGAACCCATGGGCAGAAATCATACTCTCCATCTTCAAAGCCAGGATGAATGGGGCACTGTCTGGTGTCATAGAAGGGTTTACAAAAAGAGACTAGAATCAGCTTATCATGTAGGCATTCTAATTCCTCACTCCACCAAATTCAGAAATCTTTGAGGGTTTGATTATGATATGTATTTGGGAAGGCCAGATGTGCATGGAAGGCTGCTATCATTGGGGAAGAGAGATTGTTGCTTCCTAAAGGCAAAACAGAAGAGTTGTTCTCTTTACCCCTAGTCCCCCACATTTTCTAGAGCTGCCTGTCCTGCTGGGGCCTGTCTCCAAGCCCAGGAAAAGGTCTTCATGCTGGGACAAAACAAAATAGGATGTGGGGGTTCAGCCTTTTCTAAGAAATGAATCACTTTCCAACTCTCACCCTTTCCACCCTTCCATCCATTGCACCAGGGTTCACAGGGTCTGTCCTTTCCTGGAACTACTGTGATTGATGAAGCTTTGATGGATTTCCCAGTTCATCCCTTTGCCTTGAGGCACAATGTTCTCAAGCAGCCTGGAATGTTAGGAAACAGCCTCAGACTTTCTGGAGGATAGTAGGAAAGACAGAAATCAGGAGAAGGATGCTGATTCTCTCCCAGCCCTGTACCTATGGGGGAGCCAGTCTGCTCCTGAATTTCAGTCTCCCCAGTTATAAAATGCAGCAATAAAATACCTGCAGCATTTAGTGTGGGACTGCCTGTGAGGAACTGGCTCACTGCTGCAGGGCCTTCAGCATCCTGCCCCCTGCAAGCCAAGTAGCCTTAGTTTCCCCAGTCCTTCTGACAAACATGTTCAGTGCTTTCCCAAGGCTGCCCAGAGTTGGAAAACCACAGGTTCCCTGTTCCTTATCAGGGTGAGGCTGGGGAGGAATCAGGGATGCTCCCTAGGAGGTGGGTCCTGGGGTAAGGAGACACCAGCTGGAATAAGATGTAAGAACGTGGAAGACTCAGCCCAGCAGATAAGGGCAGCACTGCAATGTGGCCTGAGGTGCAGCCCAGTAGAACACAGCTACACCGACCGGCATTTGGCAAAGGGGCTCTAAGGAGATTTGGAGGGGCTCAAAGCCCAGCCCTAGGGTGCAAGGCAAGAGGACCCTCAGAATGTGGGGCTTGGTGCCAGGTTTCATGAAAGAAGAAACCCAGGCTGAGTAGAGTCAAATTTGGGTTCAAATCAAGGCTTTAGCATCTACCAGCCGTACTTCATGGGGTGACTCCCCTCTGAACCCATTTTTCCATCCATATTGTGGTGATCAGAAAAAATGTGTAAGGTTGTGGCAAGTATTAAAGGTGACAATGTACATAAAAGCCTCTTCCAGATATTCCTTAGGAACACAGTGAAAGATTGCTGGTTTCCTTGTGGATAGGAGGAAGTTGCACCTTCAAACACAAAGTAGACGTTCCATGGAAGGGCATTCAGGCCGAGCTGAATTCACACAGCAAGATCTCGAGCCCAGTAGAAAGGCAACAGCCCAAATTAATCCCAGGACTGTTTTGATGCCTCTGGCCAAAGGCTGGGGCTATCCTGGAGCCTGGGGGTTCAAGTGCTATGGGGCCGTGTGTATGTCCACACTCTCTCTGTTCACATACCTTGACTTCAGAGACCCTAACTATCACTATTCACTATCCAAGCTCATGCTTGACTTCTCTGTTCCTTTGCTGCTATTGCCCATCACCTCCACCTGGAATGCCTTTCCCCTCATCTCTCACTGAAGCTTATTAGGCAAGACCCAAGCCCAGTGTCACTGTCCACCTGGTGCTTTCCTAGACAGTCAAACTAAAGGGAGTCTGGCCTATTCAAGTGTCCATGATAGTTTATCCACATCATGCTCTCATGGTGAGGGAGAGATGAATCTAGGATGGATGCTGGCAGTGCAATAGTGTGGTGAGGGGAGAGATGAGTCTAGGATAGATGCTGGCAGTGCCATGGTGTGGTAAGGGGAGAGGTGAGGTTAGGATGGATGCTGGCGGTGTCAGGTGAGCATGTGGGAGAGGAATGGGCTGAGGAAGAGGGAAGAGTTCTGCTCTGGGCTAGAAGCTGAAACCCTGCATTTGGGAGTCACGAGCCAAAACATAGGAGCAGAAATAGCAATCATCTAGGGAGATGAAGGGGAGAGAAAGCAATGAGCTGAGGGTGGGAAGATGCCAGTGTTTCAGGTTAAAAGTGCAGGCAGAGAATAGGAGCCAGAGCTGGGCTAGTGAAGGACATGCTGGAGGAAACATAGTCTCAGAGCCAGAGGGGTATCATTAGGGGTGTGGGCCACCTCCATCCAGGGAGATGATGAATGAACAAAGTCCCCAAGTTTGGAAAATAATCAACCAGCAGTAATTTCTAGGTCAAGAGGTTGGCGGGAGCAGTGAGTTGAGATGGAGGGGGATCTAGATGAAAATGTGGGAGGGACAGTAGCAGCAGTGAGAGGTGGCACATTTTCCTGACCTGTTGAGCTTCAATGGGGACCTTCTCATTGACAAACTCTATGCCTTGGGCTGTGAACACCCCAACCAGGTCTAAACATTTAGAATCCAGGAGACCATAGGTAGGTCTCTATTATCCTAGACGAATGAAGGCACAGATGGCTGTCTGGGGTAAGGGAGCAAGAAGCAATGGGTGGGTGAAGACATGGCCCAGAGGAAGAGCATCATGAGACAGTGACCTTCCACTCCTGGGTGCTGGGGCTCAGCTTGGATCTTGGGGCTCAGATTTGATGCTGGGAAGAATCAATGGATGGAGGATTGAAATTGTGGACCAGTTACACCAGGAGGCTATGCTTGACTCATTTCAATGGAAGTTATAAAACAGGTTTAGATCACTCTGCCGGGTAGCTGGTGAGTAAGGGCATAAACTCAAGGACTTTGATGGCGTAGGTCTGTGTCTGCCCCAGGTAAGTCTGAGGCTCCTGGCTGTGCCTGTGGACACTGGGGATGGACAGGGAGGCGGCAGAGAGAGATTTCGCTTTACCCCCCTAATTGCCTCTCAGGAGAGGGAGGCAGAGAGAGAGGTTGACTGTGACTGACCTGCACTGTCCCTTGGGGAGACTACATACTGAGGGAGGACAGTGAAGCTAATGGTCTGGCAGGCAACTAGGTAGGAGGTTACATGTGTTTTCCTCCAGCTGCTCATTGAAACATGTATCCCTGGGCCCATCATCAGACACACTGAACCAGAGCTTTCTGAGTGGAGCTGTCCATGTTAGTGAAGCTCTCGGGTGGTTTGCATGTTCATTAAAGTGAAGTAGGGCCAAGACCGGTTTGGCTCAGTGGATAGAGTGTCGGCTTGCGAACTGAAAGGTCCCGGGTTCGATTCCGGTTGGGGGCATGTACCTTGCTTGCGGGCACGTCTCCACTGTGGGGTGTGCAGGAGGCGGCTGATCGATGTCTCTCATCGATGTTTCTGACTTTCTATCTCTCTCCCTTTCTCTCTGTAAAAAATCAATAAAATATATTTTTAAAAAAAGTGAAGTGAGAAACCTGGTCCATGTTTAGCTTGGAAACATCTCAGGACGTGACCCCTTGCAAGCTGCACCACACTGAGGGCTTCACAGACTAAAGGCAGGTGAGTTCTCCGCTGAGAAGGGCCCTTCTGGAGACAGAACCTGGGCCACAGGGACAGACGCAGATGCAGGGAACTGAGGCAAAGACGAGGGTAGATGGGGGTGCAGGTGAGGGGAGCACAGGTCTAGATTAGAAAGGAGTAGGTGGTTTTTGTTTTTTAATATTTTTATTCATTTCAGAGAGGAATGGAGAGAGAGATAGAATCATCAATGATGAGAGAGAATCATTCTGGTCAAGAAGGTGGTGGGAACAGTGAGTTGAGATGGAGGTGGATCTAGATTCTAGATGAAAGACAACAGTATTTTCATCTACAGGTGACAATGTACATAAAAGCCTCTTCTAGATACGACTTAGAAAGGCAGTGAAAGATTGCTGGTTTCCTTGTGAATAGGAGGAAGTTGCACCTTCAAGCACCAAGTAGACACTCCAGGGAAGGGCACTCAGACTCATCTCTCCCCTCACCATACCATGGCACTGTCTGTCTTCTTACCTGGAAAAAGGAAGCTGGACTAAATCAGGGGTGGGCCACCTCTGCGGAACATTATACACATCTGGGAATTTGACAAAGTAGCTGGGCGGGGACCCTAATTCAGACCCATAAAGTCAGAATCTCTGGGCCTGGGATCTGGCCCTGCTCTTTAGTCCTCAGCCACAGAAAGATGGTGCTTTGGAGCTGGAATCTCTGATCCCCAGCTTTCCACCATCACTTACTCCCCTGTTCCATGTAGTTCGAGGAGAACTCTCTGTCTACAAATGTTTGCATAACTACTGATACTGTGATACTTCAGCAACACTTGAAGTGATGAATGAATTGAGTTTTGCATCAGGGGCAGGCTGAGGTGACAGGAACAAGCAGTGGTCTCTCCATTGCATCCTCTCTGCCACTTAGTGACAGATCATAGGTGCCAGAGATGACTGTCTCTGTCATTTGTGAAGATAGCAGATTATGGTTGGAGCATCTCTTAGGTGTTTCCTGGGGACTTAGGTCACAGAAGAGGTGGGAGCTCCCTGTTCACTAAGTGCTGGACATCCCTGCCTATTACCTCATCTAAACCAAGCCCACAGTGCAATCTGCTCCACTGGGAGCTTCTGGCTAACGTACCGGTTCCTGTAGAGAGAGATGTAATTTTAATGTAAAGCTTTAAAGAATCACCTGCACAGAAATTTTAAAAACATGTCAAGTTTTATTAAAACATCTCTAGCACTCAGAAACAGAGAAGAACAAAGGCTGCAGGCATGAGGACACAGCCCAGGCCCAACATTTGCTTTATTTATTACTAGAGGATTGATGCACAAAACTTGTGCAAGAGTAGGCCTTCACAGCCACAGAGGCTGCCTGGATCCCTCGCAGCCACCCCAGCTTTTTCTGGAAGGTCGTCTGGTCTAATCAGCATATTACCTTTTTATTATTATATATTACTTATTTATTTTTATTATTAATGTTTACATTTATGTAACCAGTGAACAACAACTATTCTTGTAGCACAGACTCCCATTTTCATCAGTCTCAATACACAAAATGGTCATGTATGAGTCAAAGAAATTCAGCCCCATCACAAAGCTCCCTTCCCAGATGGGACCAAGGCCAACACTGGCTATAGAAGGGTACAGAGAAAGGGCATTTTCTAAATCTCAAAAATGACAAATAGAATGTCAAAAGTATTACAAGGGACACATAGAAATCAATTCATTAAAAAAAGGTAGGATTCCAGTTTTAAAAGTGGGCAAAAGGCATATATATATATATATATATATATATTACATGCAAATAGCTTTTGTAAAAACCTAGAAAACTCTGTAATCCAAATATAACTAAAATTAAGACCCCATTAAAATGGGATACTCTTCTTGCCCATAAAGTTAGCAAAAGATTTATTGTGTTTTTTTTTAATTTTTTAAAATATATTTTATTGATTTTTTACAGAGAGGAAGGGAGAAGGATAGAGAGTTAGAAACATCAATGAGCCGCCTCCTGCATGCCCCCTACTGGGGATGTGCCTGCAACCAAGATACATGCCCTTGACTGGATTCAAACTTGGGACCTTTCAGTCCGCAGGCTGACAACTCTATTCACTGAGCCAAACCGGTTTCGGCTAGATTTATTGTTTCAATGACTATACCAGTGGTTGGCAAACTCATTAGTCAACAGAGCGGTAAATCGTAGTTCGCAAGCCGCAGTTTGCCAACCACTGGATCAGACCAAACACTGATGAGAAGGTGTCAGGCCAAGTGATGTCAGTTGGTACAGACCTTCAGAAAAACAGTTTGGTGGCAGGATATCCAGAGCCTTCAAAAAAAATTAGACTCAATAATTCCATGCCTGGGTATCTATCCTAAAGAAATAATCTGCAGTTCAAGGGGGCGGGGCAGTTTTTAAAAAAGAATGAAAACCATCTAAATAGTTGACAAGAGTGAAATGATGTAATAAAGTATTTTATATTCCCATAAGAGGCCCAGGCATAAAATTCATGCATGAAGGAGGGGTCCCTCAGCTTGGTCTGCACCCTCTCCAATCCAGGACCCCTTGGGGAATGTCCAATTGCTGGCAGTCAGACATCCCTCTCACAATTCAGGACCACTGACTCCTAACCACTGAACTGCCTGGCTGCTGATCATCCCTCACCACTTTACCTGCCTGATCACCCCTAATTGCTCTCCCCTGCCAGCCTGATCACCTCTAACTGTGCTCCCCTGCCAGTCTGATTGCCCCCTAACTGCTCCCCTGCCAGCCTGATCTTTCCTTAATTGCTCCCCTGCTGGCCTCATCACCCCTAACGGCCTCTGCCTTGGCCCCTGCCACTGTGGCTTTGTCCGGAAAACGTCTGATCTCTCCAGTTTAATTAGCATATTATCCTTTTATAAGTATAGATAATGTACTATTCAGGTACTTAAAATAGGTTTATAAAAACCTGGAGATAAAGAGGGACCATGTTTACATTGTTAAGTTTTTTTCTTTTTAAAAAGTGTATAAGGATGACATCCACCATCAAATGGTTAGAAAAACCGTTTGATAGGGGAAAAAAATCAAACCTCTAACACAAGTTATCTCTGAGTGGTGGGATCATAGGTAACTGCTTTTCCTTCTTTCCCCTTTTTCACATTTTCCATTACCCAAAAATATATACCTAAATTAAGAAGCATGGCCAAGTAGCTCAGTAGATTAGAGCATATCCCACCCCAATACATCAAGGCTGGGGGTTGGATCTCCAGTCAGGGCACATATAAGAATCAACCATTGAATGAATAAATAAGTGGGCCCACAAATCTCTGTCTCTCTCTCTCTCTCTCTCTCTCTCTCTCTCTCTCCTCCAAATCAATTTAAATATTTTTAAAAAGGAAATGCAGAGCAACTTTGTCCAATGACCCTGAATTTATCTGCTTCTCCCTGAATTTTTGCACATCTGCAGAGTCACCAAATATATTCAAGACTTAGAGAAAAGCACCTCAAAGTCAAAGGAGGTGAGTGCCAAGAGGGGCCAAGGAGAAAACTAACAGGAGATCAATAGACAAAAGAATGAGAGTAACACTGGCTTGCAAAAACAAACACACAAACAAAAACTCTCCTGGAGCTCTGCCAAGCAGTCCCATCGCCCATTTCCCGCCCCGCCCTCCCCTCCTCCCCCTCCCCCACCCCCTCTCCTTAGGCTCCACAGGCAGATAGGGGGCGCTGACCCAGGAATAACATGGCGGAGCTGAGACAACCTTCACACCATGCCTGGGAGGGCCCGCAGATCTTCTGAAGCTCCAGAATTTAGAACCCAGGACAGCATGGTGTGGCTGTGCCCTTGGCTCATCCTTGATCTTTCCCCCACGCTCCTTGTGCATTGACAGGGTGCAGAGCCACACTCAGGTTTGTGGACAATACAAGAATAAAAGCAGAGTGGCAGACTCATGGGCACCTCACTGCTGGATCTCTAGAAATCTAAGTTGTGGTGGCCAAAGCCATGGGTCCTGCCCATGGCGAGGTTGCCAGACCTAATTTCTGTCCCAGAGAGACTTTTAACTCTTGTCTCAGCTCCTATGTCAGAGCTTTGGGCTGCTCTGGGCTCTGCAGTCAGACTCTCATCTATCCCTCGCTCTGGAGTCCCAGGGCCCGAGGAGGGCCCTTCTCGGGCAGAAGTGGAGCTTTTTGGAGACATGCCTGTGCCATTTCTCTCGGAGCTGGGGACTCCCTTATGCTCATCTCCAAACGTGTTCATGTCTCCATTTGAAGGCTCCTCCTCAGAGCCCTTCTGGGAGAGCTGAGAGCAGTTTCCCAGAGATGATGTTCTGGATGAGGAGAGGCCTGTTTTCTGGCCTGACCTGTCACCTGAGACAGGGGGTGGTGTGGGCTTCCCATCTTGGTCTGGGCTGCTGTGTCCAGAAGCCTTGCCTGACTGGCCTTGCCTGGGGCCAGCGTGTAGATCCCCTTCCTTCTCGCCTAGATTTCCTCTTCCCGACTCAGACTGGCCATCTCCTTCCACGTCCTGGACCTCTCTGGTGTCATTCTCTTCTCCTGGACTTCGGTCAGCACTTCCCCATAATTCGCTCTGCACACTGACCTCCGCCCCACAGCCCCCCTCTCTGTTCTCACCCTGGGCACCTATGCCCTGCCCCTCCCACCTCACTGCCTCCAAGGGGTGGCCTCCCCGGGAGTCTGTATTCCCTTCTCTCTTCTGAGCGGCTGCATCCTCCTCTCCTCCTGCACCTTCACCTCTGTCCACATCCTCATCCCCCTCCTCTGCCTCAGGGCTCCGGCCTAACTCCAGCTCCTGGCCTTCATCAGCTCCTTGGACAGTCCCTGTCCCCAAAGGATCTCTCTGAAGTGACTCCATCCTGGGCTTCTCAGGGGCCATGCTTGCTGTCTCCCCATTAACACTCCCTGCTTTTTTCTTCTGCAGAATTAGCTGCAGGTCAAAGGCCTCTTTAATGGGTGCCCTGGCTATGCCCATTGAGTCCTTCAGGGACACAGGGGTCACTTTCTTCCTCACGCAGGCCTCACAGGGACAGAACTCCTCCCTGCCGGCCTCCTCACCCAGCTGGGTCCCTGGGGCTCCCCTGAGGTTTGGCACATGGTCCAGGGAGAGGGAGGGCGTGCTCGGGGTCCGGGTCTGCTCAGAGAAGGCAGAGAGGTTGCGTAGGCCGTGGAGGCGACTCCTGCGCTGCTCTGTCTGCAGGGACATCTCCCACATGAGGGCTATCCTGGGAGGCCCCGGTGCCTTCCTCCCCGCCCGGCTCTGGATCTTTCGCAGCTCCTTGGCAGTGCTGCTTTGGAGCCGATGGCTCACGTCCTGCTGTAGCTCAGCCACCATCTGGTCCAGCAGGTCGTTGTTCTGCAGGCTCCAGCGGGCTCGGAGCTCAGCCATGGCACTGGCCAGGTGGGCCAAGAAGACCTTCTCCATCTTCCTCAGCAGCCGGGACACCCAGAGGGGGTCAGGGTCCGGAGACACTCTGTGAGCCACAGAAGTGCCCTTCTCCGCAGCTCCCTGGGTGAACTTGGTCTGGGTTTGCTCATGGTCTGAGTCAGCTGCTCTGGACAGCGTCTCCAAACCAGGCTCAGCCCTGGGACTGCTTTGACTCCCACTGGCATTTGAGTGTCTCTCGGTGAGGCTGCCAAGGGTCCTCTCTCCCCTCCCTTCAGGGTGCAGTGTGGCGGAGGCAGGATCCCCTCCTGCTTCCTCTTCCTGCATGCTCTCATCTTCCCGGGCACCTGCCCCATCCCAAGAGCCAGCCCCTGGTAAGTCTTGCCCGGGGGTTCTTTCCTCTTCTAGAAATCCACAGACACTCTCTTCGTGTGACTCTGCGCTTTCTTTTTCTTCTTGCGTTTTCTCTAACTGCACCGCCTCTCCTTGAATCCTGTTTTCAACTACTTGGTCCAGGTCCCTGCCGTGTGCCTGGTCCTCACTGCTTCCTCTTGCCTCGTCCCTCCTGGTGGCACCAGCCCATGCTTGGGGACTTAAAGGGGCCACGGAACCAACTGACTCATGATTTCCCGGTTCCTCTGGGTTCTCAGAGGTTCTGGAATCAGGCCTCTGGTAGGGGACTTCTGAGGGCAGCTCTCCTCTTTCAGAGACCAGAGCACAGTCCATGGCACAGGGTCCACTGCCCTCCCCTGAACCTCCAGAACCACTTCCGACATCCACGCCAGATGAGGATGTTGGTGTGAAGTCCTCAGTCACAGCGTGGGGCCCAAGGCCCGACAGAGCCTGGCTCCTGCTGCACCCTCCAGAGCCCGAGTCTGGTTCGCCCTGCCCAAGGCCACACCCCGGCCATGAGGCCTGCAAGGTGCTCAGGAGCTCCTGGTACCCAGAGGAGTCTGTGAACTTTGCCTTGCTGGCTGGAGACCCACGGTCTTCATTGAAGAAGTGGAGCCTGGCGAGGCAGGTGATGAGGGCCCGGGCAGAGCGGCTGAGCCTCCTGCCCTCCGGGCCGGACACTTCGGGCAGGCTGCTGGGCCGGCCCTGCTTGGAGCCCATCAGCGCCTTCATGATCTGTATGGAGACAGAGACCCTGTGCGGAAGCACACGCTGGCCCCCACCACGGTCCCCAGCGGCCCCTTCACCTGTTCCAGCCGCCTCGGGGGCTTCCGCAGCCCTGCCCGGAGGAAGACCCTCTCCTGGCGGGGGACCAGTCTCACTAGGCACCGGGAGGGCTCCCTCTGGGTCTGCCTTCCTGCTGGTGGCCCCTTCCAGGGATGGTCGTCTAGCCTGAATGGGCTCCTCCAGGCCTTCTGGGGGATGTGTGTCAGTAGGGCCCTCCGTGGGGCCTTCTGGGCCCTCCCCAGCCATCTCCATGCTGTCATCCACCATCTCATAGCTCAAGGGCATGGGCTTCTCCGGGATGTTGCTCAGCCATCCACGGACCACAGCTTCTGGCGAGGCCCGGGGCAGAGCACCCGGCGTCAGGCCACCACCGTCCTCTTGCTCTTCCAGGCCTTCCCCTCCACCAGCAACCTGGGCCTGAAACCTTCTCCCAGGCCGGGGACCTAGGCTGGGGCTGCCCCTTCTCGCTGCTCTGACTGCTGTCCCCGTGTCCCCTGACTGAGATCCGGGGGGGCCTGGGAGCTGCACGTCTAGCGGCTCCTCCCCCAGCTCAGCACCCCCTGGCCCCCAGTGAGCACTGTGGTCTCCTTTGATGCTGCACGAAGAGTGTTTCCTGACAGGGGGCCGTGCCCTGGGTGGAGTAGGACAGTACCCCCTGCACACCAAGCAGGCCTCAGAGAGAGGCCCCTGGCTGCCCTGAGGCTGGGGGTCCAGCAAGGCCTGTGTCTCACCACCAGGGGTCCTGCAGTTCCAGAATGTGCCCATCTGTGAGCCGCAGCCCCCTTGGTGGGCTCCTAGCTTGTCCCCCTCATGACGTCCACCTGACAGGCTCAAGGGCCGGGAAGGCTTGGGAACGGCCCCTGCCTTTCCTCCCAGGCCACATCCTGGGGAGCTGAGAGGGTCAGATGTGGTGGAGAGTGAGTGTGACCTGAACTCGGTCTTGGCAGAGGGAGAGAATGGGGGGTAGAAATTGGAAGCACAGTCTGAACTGCTCACGGGAGTAACGGGGACACTGCTGACCCCTCGTGCGTCCTGGGAGTTAGGAGAGGCCAAGGAGGGTGGCCCTGGGTCCCGGGAGGCTGGGCTCTTGGCGTTAGAGGAGCTTCCAGGAAAACGTGGTGCTGGGCGGGCTGGGCAGAGCCTGCCTGTGCTGGGGGGCCCCAGCATTAGCCTGGACACAGGGGAGTCCAGGTGGGTGTGCCTCCGGCTGTGGTGCTGCCTGAGACAGCCTCCCTGGGCCCCCCGGCCAAGGCCAGAAATGCTGGGTGAGGATGCGGCACTGGCTCTGTGCTCCTGCTTTCTTCTCCTGCCAGAGGCTGTGGTGCAGGTGGAGGCTGGGGAACAGCCTTCTGCAGTGTCGCCAGGGCCCAAACGGCTCGAAGCCAGGGGCGGTCTCCTCCCAGACCCATCCCTGGGCTGAGGGGGTCCAGTGTCCTGTTCCCGCCCCTCCGCCTGTAGGTCCTCATTCCTCAAAGACGAGGGATTCACAGTAGAGGAACAGGGTCCTGCCCCAGGGGTGGCTTTCCGTGGGGAAGTCACTGGCCAGGTCTTGCTGGCGTCGCCCTGGTGCCACTCACCCCTTTCACTGGACTCCTGAGCCCTGGCACTCACTGAGGCGTCAGAAAAACCACCTGCCGTGCCTTGGATCCTGGGTTCCAGGCAGCAGTGGCCCCTGCTGCCTGGCCCTGCTCCCTCTGGACCTGGGCCCTCAGCAGCCTGGGGTGTGCCACCAGCTCTCCGCCCTGATCCTCTCTGGGGAACAGCCCCGGAGGCCAGGTGCAAGGCACAGCTGCCCATACTGCCCTCTGGGGACCGGGAGCGGCAGGAGTTTGGCTCAGAGACCTCGGGGGCTCTGTCACTGGAGGCAGGGCTGCCGCTGCCCTTGTTGCTTCTTTTCCTGCCGGCCACCCCTGGGCTCCAGGGGCCCCTGCAAGGGGAATGCTGGACCCACCAGGACCTCCCCCGGGAGGCGGTCCCCTCTCTCTGGGCAGTGTACAGGGGGTTCGTCCAGATCTCATATCCGGACTCTGGCGGCCACTGGCCTCGCTCAAAGGCTCCTGTGCATCCTGCCTCTCGGGTCCCTAGCCCCTGTGTCCCAGGCTCCGAGGAGCCCTCAGAGTGGCCCTCCCACACACAGTGAAGGGGGTCTGCCTCCCTGGGAATGGTGTCCTGCCCACTGGCCCTCCCGGCCCTCCTGGACCACAGGAGCATGTTGTTGCCAAGTAGGTGGAAGCGGACTTTCATCTCCACAGACAGGCTGCCGTCCTCGTTCAAGTGCACCTTCTTCTCCACGCCATCGCCGGCCACCAATGGGCCCAGCTGGGCAGGCATGTCCTGAGGGTGCCTGTCGGGAGCAGGGCCCACCCTGCTGTGATGCAGGGACACCAGAGGGTCGCCGAGATCAGCCCTCTCCGACAGCAAGGAAGACCGCTGTGGCCTGCTGCCCAGGGTGGACCTCGAGTGGGTCGTGCTCAGCTTGGCCTTGGGGCCGCAGCTCCCTGGCACACAATGCAGAGGAAGAGAAAGAGGAAAAGATAGTGAGCGGCTGGGGGAGCTTTAGGACAGGAACAAAAAGGCCGGACAGGAGCCTCTCACACCTAAACACCCTGCCGCCTCCAAACCACACAGCAGGACAGAAATCATTCTAGGACAAATAGCCAGTGTGCTGTTTGTGAACCTGCATAGCAAAGTGAGATGAACTTGAAGCCTGAATTCAGTCTCAACCCTGCCACCTCCTAGCTGTGTAGCTTTTGGCAGAGCTTCTTTTCTGAGCTGTACAGTAGGAAAATTGGCACCTATTTAGAAGTGTGTTTGGACTCTGCAAGGCAATATATATAAAACTTCCTAAACACAAACAAACAAAAAAGACTTCCTGCAGAAAGCGGGTTCTGAATAGACAGCACGGAAGGCCAGTCAAGTAGCAGTGCCCAGCACTAACTCCTAGCCCTGCTCATGCCCACCCACCCCCAGAAGTAAAATCAATAAGCTGCTGCATACACATCTGATTGTAAACTGTAAAATGCTTTGTGGTTATTAGTGGTGACTTATCATCCTGACACTCATCAAGCTTTGGAGTTGATAAATGATTGTAAGGAGGACCTGGGCACACAATAGCAGATTCTAAGAGTCAAGCCTACACCCTGCCCCATGAAAAAGGAGAAGGGGCAACTGCCGACAGAAAGAAATGAACCTCGAGAAAGAATGCAGCCCTAGCGCTTTCTCATTTCATCTCCTGAGCTAACACGTGACAAGAGGAAAAGGCTAGTGGAGGGTGGGCCTGTGGCCAGCAAAAGGGCAGACCACCATGAGTGCATCTGAGCAGGAGGAGGTGTTGTAAAACTCTGCTTTCTGAAGCACTGAATGAGAATGGGGGCTCCTGCAAGGAGGGGCCATTACTAAGGGGTCTCTGTGGCTTCCGTACCAGGCATGCGGCAATCACCGACATCATTGTTGTCATTTCTCAAACAGCTTTTCACAAAGGATATTATTATTTGACTTGCCAAAATGTGCCTATTGCCATTTTAATAACTGCTGAAACTCTTCTTCTACAGTTAATTGTGCTTTCAAAAGAATGTGTTTTTTTCTCCT
>JAAGEH010000014.1:16053269-16064042 GCA_011751065.1 Lasiurus cinereus | reverse complement strand
CTTCTCCTTCTCCTTCTCCTTCTCCTTCTCCTTCTCCTTCTCCTTCTTCTTCTTCTTCTTCTTCTTCTTCTTCTTCTTCTTCTTCTTCTTTTTCTTCTTCTTCTTCTTCTTCTAAATAACAAAGCCTAAACTCTGGCACATAGTAGGCCTTTGAATGGATATGGTGGGATATTTAGATGGATGGGTTGGATAGATGATTGATGGGTTTCATTCATTTTAGTCCATTTGGCCCTCTGTTGTCTAAGAGAGTCATGGCTCTTAAAAGATGCAAATGCCACATACCTGTAACCCATGGCCTCTGTAATCTTGTGCCCACCATGGTCCTTAATAAAGCTTATTTTGGATCCTGGAAACTGAGAGTTCAAGATCTCTTCCTAATCCCTAATCTCTAAATGCCAGACTTCCCTCTCTCATACCTTAGTCAAATGCTCAACCCACTCAAGGTTGATGGTGATGTGATGAGGAAGAAGAAGCAAGAGAGACCCCAAACAACTGGCTGTCCAAGAATTGGTGCCAAAGGCAGGATCCCTAGATTATCCAGAAGGAATATCTGCCCAGCTCTCCCAACCCTCCATCCAGTGCAAACCACACTGGGGAAACTCCGACACCCACTCACCATTTTTGTTCTTTGAAGTCTGCCCTGATAAAGTGCCAGTCCCACTTCTTTGGGCACCTTCCAGAGGTCTGAAGGGCTCGTGGCCGGCACACACCAGCACAGAGGGGCTGCGCAGCAGAGCCTTCAGAGAACCTACCTGAAAAAGGAGAGTGTTGAGTCAGGGGGCCTGGTCTGCAGAACCTCCCTGCTGCTCAGAGAGACACAGGTAGAGAAAGAATCCCGCTCTCTGGCCCTTTCCTAATATGGGCCCTTTTCACACCAGATTTTGGATCCAAGGGAAGTATTCTCATCCATCTGCTATAACCAGTGTGGGACTGAGGTCCTACCACCATGATCTTCCTCTCAACTACACCCTCCTGTTAGAGGCTGTGGTTTAGAGGTTATGCTGGATGCCTCAGCTGGAAAAATCTTCATGAAGCTTTGGTCTGCTTACCTGCCCACACTCATACCTGCCCCCCACCCGCCCCCGAATAGGCATTTTTAAAATAACCAGCTTCCATATGGAGACCTGATTCACTATTCTACCCTTTTCCCAGGCAGAGCCCTCTCTGTGTTTTCCAGTATTATCTGAGCCCATCGCCTCTGCTTCTGTCTCTCGTGGAGTGGAGAAGGGAAGGCACTGTTCTCTGCACAGGGAGCCCTTCCATCCCAGTCTCCTCCAAGGGAGTGCTCTCCAGGCTCCTACCTAGAGGCTCCTACCATCCCCTTTCCGCCCAGCCACAGCCCCACCAGCAGGATGTCCTGGGCTGGGAGTTGAGTGGGCAACATCAGTGCTGGGTTGCATTCCAGGAAATAGGTCCCTGCTTTTAGAAAAACCTCACCTGGCCCCTGAGGCCACTGCATATTTGAGGGTTTGCACTATTTATAGCATTACACTGTAATGAGCAGTGTTGGGGAATTTGGTTCCATCTTTAAAGTGCTGAATCCGCTCTTTTTCGTTCTCTCAAATTAGAAGGGTATGTTCATTAACAAGGAAATGGAAACAAAAGAGAGAATGCTTGCAGCTTCTCCTCCCACCATGACATTCAGTGTTCTGTCCAGCAGCTCTCTCCACCCATTTCATCCAAAGTTGGTGTGAAACTACCAGGTACGTTTCTCTTTTGGTTCAGATCTCTAGTCCATCACACAAATGCAGATGTGGGTGACCCAACTCTACCAATTATAGATGTAGCCATGCTTCTAGGAAGTCAGACTTTCCCAGGGAATAAAGCAGAATTCAAGGCTCTTTTTAGAAAGAGGTAGAGGTCTAGGACTCATGGGGGGAAAAATATCATTATTGAGAGTGTCCATCCAGTTGAGAGTCTGCAAATGAATAATCAAATAATCATGACAAAGCCTGTCCCAGGAACAATAAAGTCACTCTGTTTACAGAAATACTAATAGTTCTATACTAAGTCTAGATGGAAACATGCTAATTTTTCCTCCAATAATTTATTTTGCACCTGCTCTCTTCCTCTCACAACTGTGGCCAATTGATGATAAGGACCCAGTCTTATTTGTCAGCAACATCTACATGGAGCACATGCTAGTGCACAGCCAATGTACCACAATTCAGAAGTGTTCTTACAGCACAACTCTGAATCATGAAGGTGGATCCTATCATTCCCAGCCATACAGCTATGAGCAAATTGCTTAACCTCTGTGCCTCCATTGTCTTATCTCCACAGATGGGATATATTGACTGCCTTGTGAGTCAGTGTGGTGGAGGCTATGCCCTAAATTCATCAATGTCTAACCTACTCTCTTTCTGGTGTGCATCCCAGTCCTGCAGGACTAAGAAAGCTCTAAACACATTATCAGGAGATGTGGCAGCTCCATAGCACTGGTCAGACCTGGCGTTCCAGTGTCCCCATGTACCAACGTGTACATGCAGCAGCTTCCAGATCTCAGCTTCAGAAGCCTGAATGCCACAGCTGAGATGCCGGCTGAGCTCAGTGATCACAGGAGCTCCAGGCAGAAATAGCAGCTCCCTATAGTTTTGGGAGCCATTCCTGTAACCCAGACTTTATCCCTGCAGATGTCTGAAGATTTGGAAGCCCCCTGATGCCTTGTATTAAACTGATTTCTGCTTAAGGTACAATGAGTAGTTCCTATACTGAACTCTCATGAAATAGATTGGATAATAGGAGAATTGGATAAGAAAATTATGAAAGTGTGCAAAGCAATGTCTGGGGCTATTAAGTGCACACTAAATGATAGCTAATGATATGAATAATAATTGTTTGATTAACTGATGAATGCCTCCACCCTATCTACTTTTAATTAGTTGCAGGGCAACAGATATATATATATACTATATACTCTGAGTGGCCAGTTAATTATGTGTTCAAAGATCATAATAATCTGGCCACCCAGTATATATATATCTTATCTAATAAAAGAGTAATATGCAAATTGACCATACCTCTGCTACACCTACCAGCCATGCCTGCCAGCCAATCAGGAGAGAGTATGCAAATTAACCCAACCAAGATGGCTACAGAGAGAGCAGGAGGGAGGCTTGGGTTGCCCTGGCAATGGAGGAAGCCAAGCTTTCCACACACCTGGCCTGCTCAGGCCTCTGCTTAAGGCTACAAAGTTTCAATGATAGAAGATGAATAAATTCCAACAGAAATGGCTGCCACCATGGAGCAAGCAGAAGGCTTGGCTCTGCCCCAGGCTACAAAGTTTCAATTGTAGAAGATAAATAAATCCCAGATACTAGGGCTTTCTCTTGGGTCCCTGGGAGGCATGGTGGGCCTGCAAACCAACACAGGCCCCTTGCCCAGGCCACCCAGACCCCATGCCCCACTCTGATCTGGGACACCCTTCAGGGCAAACCAGCTGGCCCCCATCTGTGCACCAGGCCTCTATCCTAATAAGAGTAATATGCAGATTGACCATCACTCCAACACACAAGATGACTATCCCCATGTGGTGAAAGATCCTGCCCCCATGTGGACACAAGATGGCCACCACAAGATGGTCCACAGAGGAGGGCAGTTGGGAAGGACCAGGCCTGCAAGGGAAGGCAGTTGTGGGCAATCAGGCCAGCAGGGGAGGACAGTTGGGGGTGATCTAGCCTGCAGAGAAGTGAAGTTGGGGATGATCAGGCCTGTAGGGAAGGGCAATTGGGGGGAACCCGGACCTGCAGGGGAGAGCAGTTAGGGGTGACCAGGCCTGCAGGGAAGGACAGTTAGGGGTGACCAGGCCTGCAGGGGAGGGAAGTTAGGGCAAACAGGGTGGCAGGGAAGCGTTTAGGGGGTGATTAGGTTGGCAGGCAGAATTGATTAGGGGCAATCAGGAAGACAGGCAGGCAAGCAGTTGGGAGCCAGCAGTCCTGGATTGTGAGAGGGATGTCCAACTGCCCATTTAGGCCCAATCCAGGTGGGCCTAAACGGGCAGTCAGATATCCCTCGAGGGGTCCCAGATTGAAGAGGGTGCAAGCTGGGCTGAAGGACATCCCCCACACCATGCACCAATTTCATGCACCAGCCTCTAGTATATATATTTCCACCATTTATTTTAGAGAGGAAGAAAGAGAGAGAGAGAACCATCAATTATGAGAGAAAAATCTTGACTTCCTGCATGCCCCTCACTGAGGATCAAGCCCACAACCTGGGCATGTAATCAAACTAGTGACCTCCTGGTTCATAGATGGATACTCAACCACTGAGCTACACCAGCCAGGCAGCAGCCCCTCTTTTTAAGGATGACCTCCCCATTTCATCTAAGAATTTTTCTCTGAGATTCAGAGAGCTTTTTAAAGAAAACATCATGCCTGACAGCCTACCTTTTCCCCACTTGGCGTGTACACCTGCTTCACAGGGAAGTGCAGAAGGCCAGCAGCTCTGCTGAGAAAAGCCGACAGGCTCCTGGTGTCTCTGTGACTGAGGACCACTGTCTGCTGGAATCGAGGGTCTCCATTCTTAACCAACATTATCCTCCTTGGGGTTTTAGGATTTTTCCGGGAAGAGGATGTTCCTGGCCCTTCACATGGGTCTTCAACATCCTGGGACTGCTGAGCAGAGGGACTTCTTCCCCGTGGCCGGCATGGCCCACTGGAGGTCTTGGGAGGCTTCCTGTCAGAGCAGAGGTAGCAACCACCATCCTCCAGCTGCTCCAGGACGCTGAGGTCATGCAGGCCCCGGGGAGTGGTGACGGAGCGCACCCCAAAGGAGAGGGGCACACGCTGGGAGAGCTCATCCATCAGTGTGCCCAAGCTCTTGAAGGTGCGTTGGTGGACAGCCAGGCGAACTCCAGAAAACCGAGGATCCCCTCGCTTGAGGAAAGTTATCTTCTTAGCTGGCGTGACCTGAGTGACAGAGGGGGTCCGGGCCATGGAAGGCAGGAGGCACTCTCGGTAGCTTGGGTTCTGGGCATCCCTTGGGGTGCTGTTCATGGCATGGAGGCACAGACAGCTGCAATCAATCAAGGAAGAGAGTAAGAGAGCGGCCTAGAGATTCATCATTTGCTCTCTCTTGTTGGAGACAAAGGTATTTCCTGTCCACTCCAAATTTGCTTCGCTCTGCTCTGTATAAGCAGGTTAATCCATTTTAAAAAATATTTTTATTGATTTGAGAGAGGGAAAAAGAGGGATAGAGAGGTAGAAACGTCAGTGATGAGAGAATCACTGATTATCTGCCTCCTGCACTCCCTGCACTGGGGATTGACCCCCCCATAATCCAGGCATGAGCCTGACAGGGAATAGAATGGTGATCTCCTGGTTCATAGGCTAAGGTCCACCACTTAACCAAGCCAGTCAGGCAAGTTAATCCATGTTGATGGAATAGAAGAAAGGCCAAAGATTTGGCATTGGATAGATGTGAGTTCAAATTCCACCCCGTTCCCCTTACTCCATGTGACCCAGGAGGTGAATGACATGCTCTGTGTTTGGTGGACCTCCTTGTCGATGTAGCCACATTCACTCTGCTGAGTGAATGAGCAAATGAGTTACAATGAGCAAATGAGTTTATACACAGAGAGCACCAAGAACAGAGCAAGCACCAATACATCTTGATTCCTTTCTTCCCTCTTGCTATTTCTATTACTTGACTCTACCACCTGAGCTCCTTTGAATACCTTAGGCTTTATCTCCTATAGAGGTGGGTAAATTAGGAGAAGACCATAGAATACAGATGTAAGAACACAGGGCAAGCAGTCAGGAGGCTGGGGCACCTTGCCCACTCTCTCATTGCCAAGTCTCATGTTTGGCCCTGTGGGCTGACCGAAGAGCTGGACTTTCATCCTTCAACTACGGGGTGAGAGGGTCCCAAACCCTTCAGGGACCAGAGTGCAGACAAGGAGACTTGTAACACAAAGAGATGTCAGTATTCCACATTGTGTGCTTTCCATTATATGGTTATGTTTGCTTTCCAATGAAAAAAATGCCCCCCTTCCCATCCTTCCAAAGTCTTTGGAAGATGTCTGATGAACGTAGGAGTGAGTACCCCAGCCTGCTATATGGACACTGGGAGCACAGGCCTTTCATGGTTGTATCAAAGTCATTTGTCCAACTACTCATTTCTATTCCCACTGTGTGGAGCTCACTGCCTCACCTGGAACTACTCCAGAAGAAGCCTGACTCTTTCTCTCCAGGTCACCACACCATGCTCTGTTCTATGTACCTGCTGGCCAAGTTGTCCTGAAACCCAGGTTTTACCTAGATATTTCCTGTGCTCCAAGCTCTTCAAGAGGTTTGCAGTGTCTGCAGAAAAAGCTCATAACCTTTAACCCACAATTCGAGGCCTCTCAGGTCTGCTCCTAAAGCCTTTCAGTTCCTGCTCTTTCCTACATGAAGTCCCAACTCCAATCAAACTGCCTGTCTCAGGCCACCCCTACCCTTCTGCACCCTGCCTTGGCTCTCCTCCTTTGTGGAACTTTCCCCAGCTCCCAAGTCTGGGGCAACTCCTATGTTCAGCATGGTTCCCCGACATTTTCCACATCCTGGGCTATCTCTCTCCTGGCCATCTACCCCAAGGCCTGGGAGGCAAAACCAGTACTTCCCGGGGCACCCAGCCCCAAACTTGGCACATAGCAGGTACCCAGGAAATTAATACTGATTAATAAGGCAGGTGTTTCCCAGAGCCTCATACAGAGCCCAGGCCTGCCAATAAGCTGATAGTTGAGTAATTATGATCTTGTGAGGAGTCATCCCTGCTTCCATGTGGTTCAGACCTTGCCAGACCTTCACTAATGTCCCTGCCTCAGCCATGGTCCCTGCTTACAGTTCCTCTAGCACCCACATCTCCCTTCCTTACCTGCCTCCCTATTTACCCCATTCCTCTGAGGGGAAAAGATTCTTCTCCCATTTTCAAAACCTTGGTGCACAAAGAGGCCTTGTAATCCTCTCTCATCTCTGGCACCAACTTTATAATTAGCTCCTCCAGCCTCCTCCTTCCCCACTAATCCCTTTAAGCCGCTGTCTCAGACCTCCCGCTCACAGCTCTGCAGCTGCCTGTGCTGCTACTCCACGTGCCTTCCCAAAGGACTAACTGTTCTCCTCACTGGATTTTTATTTTCACTCATGACAGTGAGCATCCTTCTTGGCTCTCCCTGAGAGACCAAAAAGAAAGAGAAGGGACACTGGGGCCCTAACCTGTTTGGCTCAGTGGATAGAATGTCCGCCTGCAGACTGAAGGGTCCCAGGTTCAATTATGGTCAAGGGCATATATGTTGGTTGTGGGCACATCCCAGGAGGCAGCTGAATCAATGTTTCTCTCTCATCAATGTTTCTACCTCTCTAGCCCTCTCTCTCTCTCCCGTCCTCTCTGTAAAAAAACAATAAAATATATATATTTTTTAAAAATGGACACTGGGGGATATAGGGATGCTAGGGGGGACATGATGGTATGGGGGCACAGTGACATTGGGGACACAATAACATCGGGGGACATGACATTGGAGGACCCAGTAACATTGGGGAACCATGTCCCCCATAATCACCATCTTCCCAACATCATTGTGTCTCTCAGTTCCACTGTGTCCTTCAGTGTCATCCCAGCAGATGAGTGGAGTGAGGAGCAGTTTGGGAGGCAGGGGTGAGGGAATGATGGGAAGGGCTACTCTCTGTAGGAGCAGGCACACTGCAGGTGAGTGCATCCCCCTCTGAGTTGTTAAGGTGTGATGAGTGCCCCAGGGAGGATGAAGCAGCACAGACACTACAAGGTCAGCTCTGGCTCCAGGTGCCTCAACAGCAGAACCCAAAGTCCTAGTCCCCTGACATCTGTAAGGCTAATGACTGACAAAAGCAAACTCAGGAGGTCCCTACATTTGACCCAAGAACAGGTCACTAAAGGAGGAGGCTGATAACAGAGGATGGCGAAACAAAGGAGAAATAAGAGGCAGGTGTCATTACAGGTCAAGGTGACAACTGCCCAGTGTACCTAGGACTGCTCCAGTGTTAGCACTGAAAAGCCTGCAGCCAAGACCCCACTGTCCGCCCACGGCCTGCCCCAACTAACTGTCTGCATGCCCTGGGCAGTTACCAGGATCAGGTGGCCTCTTTTGGGCACTGGCTCTGCAGGCAGGCTTTGTTCAGCCACCTCCATGACTAAGCTCTAAAGGTGATCTCCTTTTGGACCTCCAGGTGGGCCACAGGATCAAACCCCCCACTCCCCACCAGGGGTTGCCTCATGTACGGAGAAAAAGATGCCACTATGAAGGATAGGAAACCGAGTTCTGGTGACCTAGCTGAGTGACTGAGTATAGTGGGCTGCAAAGCAGAACCCAAACTAGAAAGCTGGACACATTATGGGAGCCAACAACTCTCTCCTTAGCTTAATGGATTTGAGTAGAAACAGAGGTGAACACAAGGCGAGGGAGCAGCCCCAGTGAGTGCCCTGCCATTCCCAGATTCTGAAGCTGCATTTCTGAGTCAGGAAGGCCCCTGGGGGCAAAAGAGGGAAGAGGGGATGTAGCTCTGAAGCCCCTGACAAATCCTCCCACTGTGTTCCCATAGGGGACAACTGTCCCATTCCTACATGCCAGTGGGGGTACAGGGAAGAGAGAACATAGCACAAGCCCTCGGGTCAGCTGATTCATGAAGCCACATGGATCGGTTTTTCCCTCCATGCTTTTTCTCCTTTCAAAAGCATGAGGTTCAACCCTGGCCAGTGTTTCTCAGTGCTTAGAACATCAGCCCTCACATGGAAGGGTCACCAATTTGATTCCTGGTCAAGGGCATGTATCTGGGTTGCAAGTTCAGTCCCTGGACCTGTTTGGGTGCATAAAGGAAGCAACCAATGATGGTGTCTCTTACACATCAATGTTTCTCTCTCTCTCTCCCTCTCTCTCTCCCTCCTTCCCTCCCTCCCTTCCCCTTCCTCTCTACAAAAAAATCAATGAAAAAAATATCTTCAGATGAGGATTAACAATAAAATAAAATCATGAGGTTCCTCTCTCTAAGCAGGAGCAGGAAAGACTTGGCCTCTTTAACAAGACAAGCTACGTAGACTAGATAGCAGCCTTGGCCCAGTGAGAGGGTGACTTGAGTCCTCTTTGCCATATCATGAACCAGGTGGGCCACAGGGTCAAGACCCCCACTCACTGTAGATGGGAGATAGCCCTTCCCCCATTAACACTCAGTGGGAATGAGGACAATAAGAGAAGGCTATGAAGGCAAGAAGCCTGGCTCCTGAGTGCAGGGAGTCAGGGAGAAGCGGCAACGAGAAGAAGGCGTTGGAGCTGGAGGACAGCAAGGAGGGTCTGGTTCCCAGCTCTCCACTCTCCACTCCCAGCTTGGGGTCTGGTGGGGAAGTGCCCATGGTGGTGGGAAAAAGTCCCACCACCAGATAAGGTGGGAGATACTCCCACAGCAGAAGGCTTTTGTTCAGCCACCCCCATGACTGAGCTCTAAAGGAGACCTCCTTTTGAACTCCTCACTCCCACTTGGGATAGGGTCTCATCCAGGTGTGCTAGGCAGAGTAGGTTAGAGGAGGCTCTATGTTCAGCTTTCCCGAGTTACCTGGGAGGTATAGACTGGACCACACAAAAGCTCAGGGAATAGGTGAGCACTAAGACTGGGGGTGGGTACTGGGGGGATGAGTCATTGATGCTAAAGGGGTCCCAGCATACTCCAGGGTCCACAGCACAGTCGTCAGAGCTTCATGGGACTGATGTAGGTCAGCAAAGGATGAGAGAGGGCTGCCAGGGGATTTCAGGAGGAAGCTGGGTGAGAAAGCCGAGAAGGCATCCCAGCTGTTTGTGGGTGGGGGAGGGAGGCAGAGAAAAACAGACTAAGGGGCAAAAGAAGGAAAAAATAGAAGTCACAGGAAATGCTCCAAAAGGTGACAGGGGCAATGGGAGGAATTGAGCAGGGTGGGCCTGCAGGGGAGGAAATAGCCCTGGAAGTGAGTGAGGCCAGGGTGAGGGGCTGGAGGCAGGAGGAGGCAGCAAAAGCGATGGATTCAGGAAGAGAAGAAATACAGTGGAGAAGTCTGCAGGCAGGATGGAGGCTGGGCATGGAGGGAGCAGAAGAAAATTTAAGGCAATGACACTAAGGCTAAACCTGAGGGAGTGAGCCAGAAGGAGGGACCAGTGTCTTGGCTGAAACTGTGAAGGGTGATTGATATTACACGTGGACAGCTACCATGACGTCAATAGTATATGTCCCAGAAGAAAATGCTTATGACATGCAGCCTTCAGAGAACACCAGGACCTCTGTGCTTAGCAGCAGAAGCTAGGCCCTTCACAGGATCCTCCCCTGACACATAGTCTACACAGACAGTATGAGGTCTAGACCATTTCCAGCACTGCCTTTTAGGGTGTCCAGTTTGCCAAGGAGCAGCAATATTTTATGAGCCACAAAGAAAGAAAAAAAAATGGTGGCAAACTAAGATAAAAACATGTTATTTAGAGCTAGGTGCATCCTGACTTCAGAGATATTAAAACATGGGGAGAAAACATGTGTATTAAAGTCAGTGAAATGCAGTATAACAAAGAGCCAAGCACAGGCTGTAAACATATCCATGATAAAGCCACAGCACTGAGGCAAGTTTGCAACCTGATAGTCATGTCATGATGATCAAACAGGTAAGTGTGACTCCTAGGAAAGAGCAGGGGACCATGAGATACCACTTTACACCCATCAGGATAGCTATTGTTAGAAAGAAAGAAGGAAAGAAAGAAAGGAAGAAAGAAAGAAAGAAAGAAAGAAAGAAAGAAAGAAAGAAAGAAAG
>JAAGEH010000014.1:15977675-16053169 GCA_011751065.1 Lasiurus cinereus | reverse complement strand
GCAGGCAACCGGTCAATGATTTTACTCTCTCTCTCTCTCTCCAGGCCTCTCTCTCTCCCTAAAATCAGTGAAAACATATCCCTGGGTGAGTATTTTAAGAACAAAAACAAACAGAAAGCAACTAATATTGACAAGGATGTGGAAATTTTGCCTGTGGGAATACAAAATGGTACAGTGCTATGGAGAATCATATAATAATGCCTCAAAAATTAGATATACTAGTAGAATTACTATGTGATCCAGCAATTCCACTTCTGGGTACACACCCAGAAGAATTGAAAGCAGGATCTTGAACAGATATTTGCACCCCTATGTTCATAGAAGCATTACTTAAAATAGCCAAAGGTAGGAGCAACCCTAGTATCCATTGACGAACGGAGACACCAAATGTGGTACATTCATATGATGAAATTATTCAGCCTTAGAAAAGAAGGGAATTCTGACACATGTTATAATAGACAAATCTTAAAGACATTATGCGCAGTGAAATAAGCCATACACAAAGAGACAAATACCGTATGAATTTACTTATGTGAGGTACAGTCAAATTCATAGAGACAGAAAGTAGAATGATGAAATCCAAGAGTTGGAAGAATGGGGAGTTAGTGTTTAATGGGTATGGAGTTTCACTTTGGGAAGATAAAGTTCTGAAGATAGATGGTAGTGATGGTTGCACAGCAGTATGAATATACTTAATGCCACTGAGCTATGCATTTAAAAATGGTGAAAATGGTTAATTTTATGCTTTGTATATCTTACCACAATAAAAAGTGTAAATTAAAATAATAGAAAAATAAAAAATGAGCCAGTGAAATGAATTGTCCTTTAAGAAAGGCAATTTGGTGGATGAAGATTTTCCAAAACTGGATGTAGAATGGTGGGGGGTGAGGGAAATACCACGCTGGCTCCACATGGCAGACCGGGCACACCATGGGCTCAAGGTTCTGATGGTGGATTCAGGAACAGTGTAAACTGAGGGAGAGGAAAGAGGGTCTAATGAGAATAAGGCTTTTGATTAACTGATATAAAGCAACCTTGTCACAAACTTTAATGCCTATTATGTGATGGACATTTTGAGAGACACAGAGAACGAGGCACAATGTGGAGAGATGGGCTCATACTCCATGGAATTTATAATCCAGGGGAGAAAACAGAACTACTCTCCCTTTGGTACATGACTGACCCTGGCTCAGCCACCTTGGCTCTGCCAGCAACTAGCTGATGACTGTGGGCAATCTACTTGACTTCTCTGCATTTCAGTTACTTTAATCATAAAATAAAAGTGCTAAACTAAAGGGCTGCTGAGGTTACACTAGGAGTTTGTAGGAAAAGATAGCACATGATGCTGTGCTATAAATGATTACCTTTGAATCTGGAAAACCTCTTGAGAAAAGATGGAAGACATTCATTCTTAAAATTTTCCAGGTAAAAACCCTCCTTTTTCACAATTGTGAAATCCATGAAGGATGTCTCCATCCAGAAAAATGAGCACATTCCCAAATGCACAAAGTATTGCATACAATTTCATGGGCCTCTGAAACCACCCATAGGAGGTCCCTACCCCAGAGATCAACAAGGCCCAGGGTAAGAACCTTTTATCTAAGTCTGAGAATCTAATGTAAAACATGGGATGATAGTTGATAACACTATATTGTGTAATAGAAATCTGCTAAGAGAATAGAAATTTCAGCAACACATAAAAGGACCTTTGATGTAGTCCTTGGAGATTAAGAAACTAAGAGGAGCCAAAACTGGTTTGGCTCAGTGGATAGGGTGTCGGGCTGCAGACTGAAAGGTCCCAGGTTCGATTCCGGTCAAGGGCATATACCTTGGTTGCAGGCACGTCCCCAATAGGGAGCATGCAGGAGGCAGCTGATTGATGTCTCTCTCATTGATGTTTCTAACTCTTTATCCCTCTCCCTTCCTCTCTGTAAAAAAATCAATAAAATATATATTTTTTAAAAGAAACTAAAAGGAGGGACAACAGAGAAAAAGACAGTGGAACTCTGGGCTGACCAGTATATGCTGATGATGTGGCTTAGGAAGAAGACAAGAGATCCTGTTTGTGAATATAGATTCTCTCTCTCTCTCTCTCTCTCTCTCTCTCTCTCTCTCTCTCTCTCTCTCGTTCAACCTATAACTACTGGAAAAGTTTTCCAAAAATGGTTCCCTTTTGTTGTGATGATAAAGGAAGGGCACATCCATGACAACTCAGGAAAGGGGAGTTCAGACTGAAAGAACCCTGAGATTGACACAGGAACTAAAATCATTGGAAACCCTGTTTAAAAAAACAAACAAAACCCACATTAGAGTATCTTCCTGTATCCCTCTCCCTCCAATACCCCCCACTAAATACACACACACACTTTGCTAATATGCTCTAGATAGCTTTTGAATAAGGGAAGTAGGCTAATGAGATGGCCTAGATTTACAGGGCTTAAAATGCAATGTGGAATGTGCTAAGTGGGGTATCTGAGCTCCTTGTATGCAGTAAGTGCTTCTGGGTCTGTCCCTACTGCCAAATGAATGATGCTCGTGAGATCATGCAGTGGTAAGTATAAGGTGAGGAGTATAGTCCGCAAAGAGTAAGATAGTAATAAAATGTGGATAGAATAACCCCAGGGCAGAAAGCTCTTCTTGCCCAACCATGGGCTAGGGCATAGAGGGAATAGGCAAGGGAAATGGGAATCCAACAACTGCCATAGGCTGGAGGTAGCTGGGAGACTCTGTAAAGTGCATAGATGGGACTCACACTCCCAGGCTGCCTATGGGTCTGAGCAGCTGAGAAAACAACCAAGGGAGCCTGTGGTCCAACAACATATAATTGCAAGTGAAAGCATTGGAGCGAAGATGAATAAGTCAATGCTGGAGAGAAGGAAGGGACTAGATTTCTTTGGGTGACCCTTGAGGGCAGAACTGGGAGTTATTAATGGCCAGGACTTTCCTAGGACTGAGCCTGCTCTCAGCTCAACTTAGAAAACAACTTTTAAACAACTAGAGTGATCCCAAGATGATTGCTATATCAGAAATTGCCTTAACTACGAATAACAGAGACCCTCCTCCCAAAATAACGTAATCCAGATAAAATTTTATTTATCTCTCACATAAAAGAAAGCTGGAGATAGACACTCTGAGCTGGTACAGAAGCTCCATGATGCCATTAATGTTTCTAGCACCTTCCATATTTCTACCCAGTTGGCCTTACTGCTAATTTTCCTACAATTTTCTCATCATCACAGGATAGCTACTGCGGGTCCTGCAGTTTGACTGGGATTCACTTAGCCTGAAACTAATGGTCTGCTTCCCCAGTCACCAAGATAGCATCTTCCAGCCATCCCCTGAGTTCCTGCAGGGTCCTGACCATATCCCATGGCACCCAAGTGGCTCAGGAAAGCTGAACATCAGAACCTCCTCTAATGGATATCTCCAAACATGCCTTGATGAGGCCCTGTCCTGAGTAGGAGTGGGGTCAGAGGAGTCAAAAAAGGAGGTCTCCTTTAGATCTCAGTCATGCATCTTGGCTGGACAAAAGCCCTTTGTTGTTGGAGTATCTCTCACCTTATCTAGATATTCCTCCCCCACTGCTGGTACTCCTTCACTTGAGCCCAAGATGGGAGTAGAGTGTGGAGAGCTGGGAGCCAGAACCCTGTCTTGCTTTCTTCCAGCTCTGTGCCCTTCTTTATCCCACTCATCCTCATTCTAGTAAGAGGAAGGAAGAAAAGCAGAGGCACTTACTGAGTTAGGTCCTTGGAAAGTTGACCTGACATTTTTATCTATCAACTTCTGCCCCGTCCCCCTGCAGAGCATACATGGCCATCGCTGCTTGCACGGTGAGCTGGATATGTCCACAGCAGAGGTGGGAGTTGAAGCATATCAGCAATGACCAATCTGGGCCATCACTGGCATTCAAGTGGAAAAAGTGATATAAAGTTTGAGGGTGATAAAGGACAAATGGAGAGAAAACTTTAAGGCAAATTCTAGAGAACAGGAAGAGGTGAGAACCACCCCTTGGACCCACTAAAGATGCTGCATTCCTGCATCCAGCCTGGGCGTCCTGCCATCATGGCCATCATGCCCAAGAGAAAGGCTGAAGGGGATGCAAAAGGAGATAAAGCCAAGGTAAAGGACAAACCACAGAGAAGATCGGCTAGGTTATCAGCTAAACCTGCTCCTCCAAAGCCAGAGCCCAAGCCTAAAGAGGCCCCTGCAAAGAAGGGAGAGAACCTTCTTTTCCCCAAAGGGAAAAGGGGGAAAGCTAATAACGGCAAGGATGGGAATAACCCTGCAGAAAACGGAGATGCCAAAACAGACCAGACACAGAAAGCTGAAGGTGCTGGAGATGCCAAATGAAGGGTGTGTTTTTGATAACTGTGTATCACTGGTGTTTGTTCATTTGAAATACTATTTTTTATCAAGTTTTATAAAATTTCAGAATTTTGTTTTACTTTTTTTTTAGCTATGTTTGTTAGCACATAGAACACTTCATTGTTGGTATTTGGGGGAAGAACATATAGTACTAGTATATTGTCTCCAAAGCTAGATTGACATGGGGAAAAAACACCTTTCCCTTCTAATTTTGAGAGATTTCCTCTTGGTTCCTAGAAGAGATCCCTTGAGTCTGACACACATTAGGCACTTGGGCACAAACACCTTGTGGTGTGGGGAAACTAAAATTCATTTTTATGTCCCATTCTCCCTCTTTACTTTAAGCATAGATGTTGTCTCCCATAAGCCCAGAGATCTATTGGGACCTGACCCCCAAAAAATTGATTACTAGTTTAATGGGCAATCTAGACTTTCTGATGTTGCCATTAAGATGGCATCCCTCAAAAGAGCAGCAATTCCTTTTTTAGATTGTGGATCTACAGATTGATATTCTATCATTTTCATTTCATTTCCTAAAAGTCAGGGTCGGCTTGTGAAAAGTTGTTAAACAGCATGCTTAATGTGAAACTTTATATCACTTTCTCCACTCTAAACTTTCCCTGTTCAGAGCATCAGATGAAGATTTCATTGAGTTTTATAGTGGCTTTCTGATTTTTGGTCGTTCATTAAAGAAGGGAGCTTGAAAGTTGTATACTGTCAGCAATTGTCTGTTCATACCCTGAGGGAAATACCATGATTGTTTATAAAACATATCTTCAATAAAGCTGGATACAATTTGGCTTGGAAAAAAAATTCTGGAGAATGGAGGGTTTTGCTTTTACTTTTGCTTTATGCCCACATTGTTTCCCAAGAGAGGAAATCCCTATCTGCAGGACAGCAGTGTGGGTCAGAGAAAAGATCTCTGCATTATCAGACAGACAGCCTCCACTGCCTAGCCCTATGACCATGGGCCAATCACTTTGCACCTCTGCCTGGGCCCCAGTTTCCCATAAGTAAAATGACCTCCAGGTTCAGTTCCAAACCCCAAGTTCAGTGGTTTGCAAAACCATCCAGTTTCTGAAAAGAGGGGGATCTTCTAGGCATGATGGTCTTAAAGGCACGTGGAGGTGGGCGAGCCCTTGGCAAGGTTCTCTCCTGAATGCACACTGGGAAGGGACTTTGATGACCCCAGAGAGATGGGAGGTTAAGTGAGGTCAGGGGTATCACTGAATAAGATTTAAAATCCTATCAGATAGCAAATCATTGGTGGAAGTGGCATGTGGGCCAAGTTTACCACATAAAGGAGGTCAAAAGAGTCAGATGCTTACCCAAAATAAGAGAAAATATTAAACATGCCAATTAAGGTTAGGATCCCTGGAACAAAATTAAAGGCCTTTAACAGAAAATGATATAAGTTGTTTATGATATAAAATAGGCCAAGATGATAAGCGTGAAAAACTTTGGGGTGGGGGGAGTCTAAAACATCTCCAAGTATAATGGGGCATTAGTAGTAAAGGACCATGAAGAGAAGGGCATGGAGGCCATGTCTTATGGCATAAGAAGCCATTAGTTACTGATGGGTTAATAGCCAGCTATAGGCAGAGGGAATCAAAAGGTACAGCTCCTCCCCCACCTTCAGGAAGATTATGATCCAGCTGGGAGGTGAAGTGGGGAGATCAGGGTGCTAGAAGAAGGCTTGCTCCTTGGATGTGCAGTGGAATCATCTGATATATTTGTTGGCTAGGGCTGCCATAAAAAAAATACCACAGACTGGAATTTTTCTCATAATTCTGGGAGCTGGAAGTCCAAAATCAAGGTATCAGTGGGTTGGTTTCTCTGAGGACTCCCTTCTTGGCTTGTAGATGACCGTCTTCTCCCTGTGTCTTCACATGGTCAGAGGTGTGTGTTTATGTCCTGTTCTCTCCTTCTTATCCAGATATAGTCATATTGGCTAAGGACCCGCCTTAATAAATTACCTTATTTAACTTAATTACCTCTTTAAAGGTCCCATGTCCAAATACAGTCACATTCTGAGGCACTGGGGACTGGAGAGGAGGATTTCAATGTATGAATGTGGCAGGATAGAGTGAGGGCACAGGGACACAATTCAGCCTTTAACGCCTGGAAAGCTTTTGAAAGTACTGACACCCAGACTTCACTTTCAGAAATTCAGAACCTTTGGTTTGGGCTGAGGCCCAAACAACTTTTAGTATTTAAAAAGATTTTCAGTTTCTTTTAAAGGCTCCTCAGCTGATTCTCAGCCAGTGTTGAAAACCCAGACTCAGTTGGATGCCAATTACATTCCAACCCACGTGATGTTAAGTCTAAATCTTTTTGCACAGGTTCCTAAAAGGAGAGACTGGTCATGGTATCTGGAAAATTTGACCAAAACTTCCAGGTGGGACTTCCGGGGGATGGGAAGGTATGCATTGATAGACAGACCAGGGTGAGACCTGCAGCAACTTTGGGAGCAGAGCATTGCTTGATGGAGTGAACATCTTAATCTCAGGAGTGATGGCATCGCCTGTTTTGGGGAGATGGGGTTATAAATAAAGCTGTCACTGTAGGCAGGAACCTGGTATACTTTTGAGCAGGGGTATGAAGTCGTGAAAGTGGCGACCACACAAGATCAACCAGCAGGATGGATTGGAGGGTCTAAGGAGAATAACACCCAATGGGGATATTGTCATGACAACAGTACCTAAATACACACACAGGGAAAGGGCATTTCTTCACATTACATAATGCATCTATAATCACGGCTCAGCAAGAGTTCACAAAGCCTAAAGAATCCTTAGCTATATATATATAATCATACCATATGTAATCTTTTGTATAGTTCTGAACAGGCCTAATGAATCTATGCTGTTATAGGAGGGGACAATGGTTCTATTCACAGGAGGAAGGAGCCAAGATTGTGAGCACGCTTGAGGACGGCTACCCTGCAAAGAGAGGCAAGGCTGGGAAACCCCCTGAACAAAGGAGAAGTCCGAAGCTGGGCATGAGTCCAAAGGGTATTTGTCTCCTGGCCTCAGGGTTATGAATGCCTCAAGCCTTAGTGGCCCTTCAGATTGCAAATGCCATGCTCTCTCCCCCAGTGAGGTTGCCTTGATCTGCTGATGAGGGCTGGTTGAAGGCAAAAGAGAAACAGTCTACACTCGCTGAAATAAAAACCAAGGATGCACAGCCCACAAAGATACTGCACTGCTGCGGGGACCATACAGTGACAGCAAGTGTCTGGATTCAAAAACAGGAAGGGGGAACCAGCCAGCATAGATTTGGACTCATTCCATGGAAGTAGAATGAATAATTCCAAACCCTGCTTTCTCTGACACTTGCGGTGGCCTTTGTGAGCGGGGTATCTCATTTCCTTGAGAATGTTTTTGTCATTTTGTCATCATGCTTCACACAGTGGGAGGTGGTGGTGGGAAGGGGCCACCAGAGGCCAGGTCCTGTTGTGGAAGGAAAGGGAGCAAAGATGGGACCAGACCTTCCCCAAATAGGAGGCAGAAGGGCAGGCTGGGTGGGTTTTGTTTTCACAGACTTTCACTGTGTGTTAGTCAGGGTTACCCAGAAAAACAAAACTAATATAATTGATAGATGATAGATAGATAGATAGATAGATAGATAGATAGATAGATAGATATTCATTATGAGGAACTGAATCATGTAATTATAGAGGCTCAGAAGTCCAAAATGTGCCATCTGTAAGCTAATGGCCCAAAGGAGCAGGGGTGTAATTCAGTCCAAAGTCCAAAAGTCTGAGAACCAAGATGCAAGTCCTACTTGATTCTGAAATCCCAAAAACCAGGACAGAAGAAGATGGAGAATTTCCCATCATCTAGCTTTTTGTTCCATCAAGGCCCTCAATGGACTGGCTAATGCCAACCTGCATGGGTGAAAGCAATCTTCTTTAACTGATTCAAATGCCAATCTCAGAAAAGACCCTCACAGACACACCAGAAATAATGTATCACTAGCTACCTGGGAATCCTTTAACCCAGGCCAGTTGACACATGACATTAATCATCACACCCTGGTTCTGACCAATTCTGTAAAATAACCCGGGGCAACCACAGAGTGCAACCATGGGGATGGAGACAGAACATTCTATTCAGCCTTTTCTCCTCCGGGAAATGGGTGGAAGCAATTTGCAATATGCAGATGTAGAATAGACTGGAGAGAGACATACCTGCAATCTGGAGCTTGCTGGGCACAGTGGGCAGAACTGTGTTTACCAGGAGGTTTGAGAGGATGGTTATGATGTGCTTGGGACATAATAAGATAGCAATAAAGATTAGGTCTTCTTTTTGGTTTAATTAATAGGTAAACAATCAATTCTTGGCTATATAATCCAATTTATCCAAAATTCAGGGGAGGGGAATCTCTACCTGATCCTGATTTCCTTTCTCCCCTAAACTCTTATAGTACTTTATCTCTTTCTCCCATTCTTATGTTGACTATATAATTGTTATGGGCATACACAGCTTATTTCTCCTACTGTACTAGGATAGAGTTAGGCTATTTATTTTGGAATCCTCAGGACATAGCACAGTGTACAGCACATAGTAGGTGCTCAGGAAATGTTTGTTGAATGCCTAAATGAATAAACATGCATTGGAAGTAATGGCCATATGATTCTTAGTCTGAAATTGACCTTACAATAGGGTCAATGATGACAATATTAGGATTTAAAAGCATTTGAGGACCCTTTGATGGTCTAACACTATTTGGAGCCAAGGATGACCTACCAGTTCTTTGAGATGACTCAGCCCATCTATCAATCATCTCCCCCTCCTTAGACTGAGACTGTGGTATATAATGAGTGATATCTCAGCCACTGTCCTCACTTATCTATTATGCTGGGTTGGGCCACCCCCACAAAAGCTCAGGGCCTGGAGCCACTGAATCCCAGAAGTCACTCTGAGAGTGAGGGTCAGCATATGATGGCATCCACCTGTCAGTCAGGGTGCTAATGGGAAACACAAGACATAGCCAAAAGGTTAGTTGAAGAGAGTTTAGAGAAGAAACATAGGTATAATGTTCAACATTCTGTGTCCAACAAGGAACGGTGATGTGCCTAGAAGACAGCAGCAGTGGGAAGCTGCTACTGCCCCTGGGCCTGAAGGGGCAGGAGAGGAAACAGCATTGCTGGACCAGTGAAAGCTGAAGCTACAGAACAGCCATCCAATGACCTTGAGTAGAGGAATGCAGACATTGCCAAAGTTATGGACAGGCGGGGAATGGAGAAACAAATACATACCCCGACCTTTCTATCCTCTTGCTCTCTGACCTCCAGCTGGTGCTGCCCATTGAAAAGCCAGAGGGCAAGGGAGACCATGAGGCAATCCATAGCAGTTAAACTCCTAAGTCAAAGGACTAAGAAGAGATCTGGAGAGGCAGACAGAGATTTAATAAGCCCAACACCCTAAATGAGATCTGCTTCTAGCCAAAGGAAACCCTGAGCAGGGACACCAGTAACAGCCCTGAAATGTTAAGTGCATGCCAGCTCCATAAACACTCTTCATGACCCTACTGTATGCCAGGCCCTGAGGAGGCACTCAGAGTCAAAAGCCTAAACAGCATTGCCCACAGTCCTGGAAGAGAAGTACAAATTATTTTTTATCCTTCTTGAATCTGATGGCAACACCAGAACACGAGGTGGGGCCCAAACCTGCAGTCTGTGACGCAAGTTGCCCCCAAAATTCTCCAGACTGATGTCAAGTCATGTAGTAACCAGTAATTCATGGTGGGTCATTGCTATGAGACATTTTTATATTATTTTATGGAATCCCATGAGAGATATAATAACTAATATCTCTCTCCACTCCCTCTACATTTTTTCAGGTGAAAAAAAAACTGATTAATAGGGCTGAGAACAACCCAAGTATCATGACTGAAAACCCTACTCTTTCTCTTTGCCTGTTGCTGGGAAGGGTGGCTGAAGGCCTGACCAGGCTCCTAAATTCACCCTGCTTCCCAAATACAGGCTTGAGGCTCTTAAAGCAGAGCAGACAGAGCTCAGAAGGTCAAGCTGGACCACACCACAGAAAAAAGAAAAAGTGATGAAAGCACCTGCTAAGGGGAGAAGGTGGGTACCCTTGGCTCCTCTTTGACACAAGCCCATTCACTTACCTCCTACCTAACCTCAATCACATGTCTATCCCCTGTCCTCTGCAAACAGTTCAGAATAGATGCTCTCCCAGAATCCATGGCTGTGGGCAAGAACAGCAAGATGCTCACCATATGGACCACAGGACAAGATGCATCCTACAGGACAGCCTGTCATCTTTGAGGTTCCTGCAAGCATATGAACTGATTCTCTGTGGTAGTGACTAGTTGAAGATGATCAAATCAAAGAAAGCAAGACTGTCAGAGTATAGACAGTGGGTGTGGGTATGGTGTTGTTTCTTGGTTTCCATGACTGTCCAGGGTCACCCTTAAGTTACTGGCATTGCTCAGATACCACTTGCTGCAGCTGAAGGAGGCCCTAGGTTTGGCAGGGCAGTTGGCAGAATAGTACCAAGTCCCTGGGCTCTTGCTGGATTAGGAGGCCATCCAAGGGTTTAGTGGATATCCAACAAGAATGGACCTATAGGCATAGTTGCTCCAGCATTACTGCTGCCCCACCCCTATCTGTGGGCAGATCAAACCCAACTCTAGGCATTATGGTTCTTGCACCTAGAATGAGCCCATTAACCCCAACTTGGATTTCTCCTCCTCAAGAGACACCAATAAGCATGGACTCTCCAGTCTCCTTTGGACCTTCCTCACCTGGAATTAGGGGCCCACCTCCCTCAGGAATTCATCCACCCAGGCCCTAGGTAATGTTGAGCCTTCTTGACCACTTTTCTCCTGCCATACCTAGGTGAAAGTGTGTGCTGTTTGTGAGCTTTTTGTCTCCTCTTTGCTACATTTACATGGTCAATAATAATAAATGCACAGCACGCTTGAACTAGGGGTGAGGAGGGACAAGCAAAAGCTTGGGAGTCAGAAGACTAGCTCTTTATCCTGATTCTGCCATGAGGAAGTCACTTCATCTCAATGGGGAAGCTGCAGGAGGAGATGGAGGCTCAGGAGCTTTTCAAGTAACCTTTGAGCTTCAGTGCCTACGATCCCATCACCTCCTCCAAGAGGATCACCTTCTACGTATCCAGCCACCTCCCAAGTTAACCTCTGGGCATTTTTTACTGTACATTGCATTACCATCCCAGCCCAGCCCTAGAGACCCATTGCTTTTTACACCTTCTGTTCCTTCTTAAGCATCTTAAGGAACCATAACTAGTAAACTTGTGTTATTGTATGAGGCCAATTTACTCCACAATTACCTACTGAATACCTCCTAGGTCCTGGGCATTTACAAGAAAGAAGACTACTCAGGTCAGAGTTCTCTAATATTTTACTCTCCTGGTAACTATGAAACAGAGAAAGGAAAAACCCTTTGATTTAAACAACTTTATAGCAGTCTATCCCCTCCATTTCCCTCCCCTTCCCCTTGTTGCACAGAGCTGCTAGTCAAGGAAGCAGTGCTGAGAGTGATGGGGGGGGGTGGTAAAGAAATGATGGAGGGGGTGGACCTTCTTTGCTCTGTTCTTACAACTTTTCAGTAGGTTTGCAACTACTGTACGTAAAAATAAATGTTAGTTACTTTAAAAACATAATAGTGGGGACTCAAGATTTGCTAGAGGACAGTAGGTGGAATGCTTAAAGGCAGCAGGCACCAGAAGAGCCCCTATTGACCTGTGGACAAAACCATCCCTACTGAAGAGGCTGACAGGCCGAGAGACTAGACTGGGAGATGGTGACCTGGGCTTACGTCTAGCTCTGCCACTAACCCCATTGTTTATTCAGCAGCTCTCTGTGGATGACCTGCCTCTGCCAGGTGAGGTGTGGAGTGTTGTGTGAATGTGGATGAGTTGCTCTACCTCTCTGGGCCTCAATTTCCTTGTCTGTAAAATAAGTTATTTAAATCAGTGATACTTATGGGTCCTTCCAAAAATCACCCTTTCTGAGTCGGCAACAAAGACTCCAGGGACCCTCATGTCTAGGCATCGGAGAGAGGTACTGGGGGCTTATGGAGTGGGTTAACCCTTGCTTTGCCCAGCATGAAGATGTCAACATGAGACAAAGAGAGTTCAAGCCAGTCTCCCTCAAAGCCCCAGTGCTACTCTTTAGCAGCTTCAATGAATTGAACTCATGAATGTCCCTCTCTAAGCCCAGTCACCACTCCTGCATAGAGTAGAGATGTCACCACCTGCCCTGCAGGGTTGTGGTGGTATTACCTGTGCCTTCCTGCCATCAGTGCCTTCCTCTTTCCCTTCCCCCTTGAGGCATCTCAGGGCCCCGCCAGCCCCTGGAGCCTGCTTCATTATGACCTCCTTGGATGAAAGGCGCTGGGGCAACAGGAAGGACTGTTGCTTTAACTGCTCTGCGTTTCCTCCCTTTGTCTCTGGCATTATAAACAAGCCTATTCCCCAAAGCCACATCTGATAATCCAGCTGCGGGAGGTCAGCGGTCAAGCAATCAGAAATGCTCTTAGCTGGGATTAGGTAATTCAGAGGGGGACCTGATGCCATAGCCTGTCGGAACCAACCCATCCTCGCTGTCACTGAGGCTGGCTGGGCACAAATGCCCCTTGGGAAGCTGCCAGGTGCCCAGAAGAGTGAGAGCGAACAGGACAAAGGTCAGCTTGTCAGCCTGAGACAGCTCCCCAGCCGGCCCAGCAGCAGGACCTGAGGCCATGACAAAGGCCCTGTTTGAGGAAACTCTTTGCACCTACTCTCAGCTGATCCTGCAGCAACCTTGTAAAGGAGACAGACAGAGCATTTTAGTGCACAAGATCATGAGACCAGAGAGGAGAAAGGCCTGTTCAGGGCCCACAAAGTAGAACCTTCTGGGTCAGGTATCTAGACCCAAACTCACTCACTCAGAGGCATCAGCTTCATATTCCCCAGCCCTCCAGCTTGTCACAGAATCTGCTGAGTGACAGGTCCTCTTGCCCGCCCTCCTCCCCCCCACCCCAGTAGAGCTATTTATCTAAAACACTATTTATCTAAGATAATTAATCACCAAGGCAATTAAATGATAAATTTAATGAGCATTTACAGTGTGAGGTGTTATGTAAGGACCAGAAGAATCTTCTAGGTCTTTTTGGCAATATATAGAGGAATAAACACATCAATAAAAAAAAGAGTCAAAAGACCGTCCTCTGTAGTTAAGCAACCTACTTGATATGTGCTAGATGCTCTGGTTCATTACCTCTCCACTAAGATTTCCTGCAGGAAAGAGTTAATGTGGCTGGAACTTGTGGGAACTTATCTCCCACATAGGCTCTATTTCCCTAAATTTGTTGAGACAGGAGGGGAAAAAGAGGGAGGAAATAGGAAGAGAGAGAGGAAAAATGGATTAGTTTCAAGATCAAAAGATGCTCAGAGATCCAAAAGGAAACACAAGTTCCGGGGGTGGGGGGATTTTCAGGACTCTGTATCCTCCTGATAAGGAAGTAGTTCTTGGGATGGTCCCACCCTCTTGTCTGCAGCCCCAGGCCGGTAGCCTCTGCAGAATGGCAATGGCACCCACTCCTGGAGCTGATGGCCTGCGAGGCCAGAGCAGCTTAAGAGGTACAAACACAGACCCAAGGAGCATATCCTAAATCCACAACAGGTAAAAACAATTGGCGAACACCTGCTTTGTAATATTTTGTTAGTTTCAGGTATAGATTATGTACGTTTAATATATGCACACAAAAGTATTGGCTAACCTTGCCTATGCAAATTAAACTCACATGCAAACACACTTTCATTTATCCATTTGAGAAAATTGAAGTAGGAACTTTTCATGGATGTTGGAGACTTAAACAGAAATCTGAGTGAATCAAACAGGAAAAAACTTAAAGAAAGAATTGCAATAATCCATTCCTTTGAATTTCTTTTCTTACAAAATTAGGTTAAAATTCCTACTCAGATTGAGGGTTGGAATTATTGGGACCAGAGCTAAAAACAAATAAGGGGACTCATCAGATAGAAGGACACAGATAAACCCATCAGCTGCTCATTGAATAATGGGAGGAGCTACAGCTGGGTAGCTGGGGCCAGCTATTCTCACAGAGAAAACACACACTATGTCTGCTGAGTGTTATATTTGCTCACCCTCAGCTCTAGTCTTTGCAAACCCATCATCAGCAGAAAAGGTAATACAAAGAGGAAGGAAGGAGGAATGGAGGAATGGAGGGAGGGAAAGAAGGAGGGAGGGAGGGAGGGAGGGAAGGAAGAAGAGAGGGAGAGAGAAAGAGAGAGGACATGGACATTGTATAACCTAAGATCTAAGATTCAGGTAATACAGTTGTGTAACCTGTCCCACCTCTTTCCCTTTTCTTCCTACCGAAATTTTAAATGTATTTAATAAGCTTTGCTATTTGAGCATCTTATCATGAGCATTTTTGTTTCATGACCCTAAGGAAGGCTCAGATGAACTATACTTAAGAGTACCAGTGTGTCAAGGTATCCCCATTCAACAAATCCAAAGGATGCATGGCATTTAACTTGGCGAAGACAGTATGAAAAGCACTTCAAGTGGAAGGAACAGCATGAGCAAAGGCCCTACGACATTTTTCTCCTTTTAGGACATGGTGTTGGCAGAACGTTGCATGGGATGATTTACTACAAGGTGCTAAATGGCCTGGGTATTTTGTTGACTTGTCTTCTGGTTTTACTTTACTTATTTTTATTTAAAACAAAAAACAAATACATAAAGCTACCACAAAATGAAAACTGGAGGATTTAAAGTGAGGTTGACAGGAGCCTTAGACTGGCCCAAGAAGGAAAGCTGCACAATACAAATGCTTGTGCTTTCCGTCTTAGCAATGACACTATTCTGACAGGGAGGCCTCATATAGCTCAGATAGTTGGAGAATGAGCCATTAACATAAGTCAGCTTCCCAGGTAATAAAGGATATATTTCATCAAATACCAAGATTTATTTTTTCCAGGCCATAAATCATTCTAAGTAGGAAAAGAGATAGTTATAACATTAACCTATAAAATAATTACAATCTTTTTCATTCAATATGCAGCCAATGCAATGCCCTGGCTCGCCAAATCCTGTGTTATAGTCCTCCTTCCTAGTGTATGAGCACACTTCCTGTCCCCTGCAGACAGGGCACCCTGGTGGCCAGCTTTTGCCAATGAAATGTGAACAGACATGACATGTACCATTACGATGTTGAGGCAGTGAATGTGGAGACCACGAGTTGGGTCAGCAGAGCCAATTAAAGCAGTTTGGGTCCCTGAGTCACCACATATAGGACAATAGTCCCAGAGAGATGCCTGGATTGACAATGATCCTATGTAATAGAGAAATAGGTTTCTGTTGGGTTAAGCCACTGAGGTTGTCTCTGCAGTGTTACCTAGCCTATCCACACTAATATATATTGTAAACATGAGAATAATAAAAATACACATTTTAAAAAACAAGCATGGAAAAAACACTCCAAAATGTTTATAGTTCTGTTTTTAGATGATGACACTTATGAGATCATTTAAAAATACCTTCTGGATGTATATTCAATATTCTATCATGTAATATTACTTTAAGTGGTAAAAATAATTTTCTTTTAAAAGCCCCAAAAGTTATTGTTGCAGGCATAGACCCATAGATTAATGAAATAGAATACAAAACCCAAAAACAGACCCACAGAAATATGTTCAACTGATTTTTGACAAAGATGCAAAACAAGAAAGTCTAGCTTTCTCAACAAATGGTGCTGGAATAATTAGAACTTCACAGTAATAAAAAAAAAATTAACCTCACCTCAACTTATACAGTCTTACACAAAAATTAACTCAAAATGGATGCATGGGTGGATAGAACAAAGAATAAAAGTTTCCCTCTCTCCCCCTTCCTCTTTCTCTCTAAAATCAATCACTCAATCAATTCTTTAATGTCAGAATGGTGTGTTTTTTATTCTGACAGCAGACTGAGAAGTCCTGCCAGGCAGCCCTGCTGGATTTGAGTCACTCAGAATTGTCTGCACCTAAAAAGCAAGCAGAATGCTTTTAGGCAGCATAAGCCAGAGGGCAATAGGCTCTAGCACAGTGGTTCTCAACCTTTCTAATGCCGCTTACCTTAATACAGTTCCTCATGTTGTGGTGACCCCCAATCATAAAGTTATTTTTGTTGCTACTTCATAACTGTAATTTTGCTACTGTTAATGAATTGTAATGTAAATATCTGTGTTTTCCAATGGTCTTAGGCTCTACAGCAGCAGTTCTCAACCTGTGGGTTCCGACCCACAGGTTAAGAACCACTAGCAGGGACACCTAAGACCATCAGAAAACACAGATATTTACATTATGATTCATAACAGTAGCAAAATTACAGTTATGAAGTAGCAACAAAAATAACTTTATGATTGGGGGTCACCACAACATGAGGAACTGTATTAAGGTAAGCGGCATTAGAAAGGTTGAGAACCACTGCTCTAGCAGAACTGACCAATTTCTAAAAACAAAACAAAACATAGTTTTAAAGAGAAAAGTCAGGGAGGTTCTTTTTCTTTCTTTTTTTAAGGCAGAGCTTTAATCAAGGCACAATGAAGCTGAGAGCTGCCCAGGTGAAGTCAAATTTTATGTTTTCTCCTCCCTTACTATTACATAATTCAGGAATTAACTAGGCTCCTAAGCCTCTGTTTGCTCATCTGAAAAAGAAAATTAAAATGATCGCAAGTTTTACACGAGAGCATGTGTTTGAAAACACCTGGCACACAGCAGGTGCTCATGCTCAATCTTTCCTTTTTGATGGCTTCTAGTCTGACTTCTTCCAGAGGATGACCAATCCGCTAGGAGGTCGTTGCAAGACGTGGGGATCAGTGATGGGAGACACATTCTTAGCTTCTCAGAAAGGAGAAGAGAGCAAGTATGTTAGTGCCCTAGAAAAACATCAACAATGTCTTCCCATCTGTCTCTTTTTTCCAGATGACAAAGAGTCTGGAAAGAGCTGGAATGCGGTGTTTCCTGCCTGGGAGAGGAAAGCCGGTCCCAGCACCAGGAAAGAGGAGATCCCGGTTCTGCCAACAACCCAATGTGGGAGCTGGAAAAACACTCCTTCCTCCCCTGTGGGCTTGCCAGGTACCTCTCACCTGGGCAGGTGGTGGTGTGTGGCAAAGCATCCAGTTCCAGAAACATGTGATAGATCCATGCAATTCAGAGAGTGGAAGCAACTGAATGTTACAAGGAACTGATTTACAAGACCAGAGCAATAAAACTGGGTGCAGTCTGTGTCATCCTGGCAAACATGGCCAGGGGTGGGCAGAAAGGGAATGGGTGGTGGTGAGTGAGGACAGCAGAGCCTTCCAGCATCTGTCAACAAGGAGGTATGTTGCCAGGTTTGGGATGTTAGGAGGCCCTGCTTGTCCTGAGAGCAGCCAGCTCACTTCTGCCTCTGGGAAAGTTTGTTGCTCCCTGGCCCTCTTCTCCAGGAGGTCTCAGGCTCCATTCAAGGGCCAGGCAATCGCAGGGAGTGCTCGGGACTGGGGCCAGGATGCTGCCTCACTGGGGCAGGGAGGACTCAGGGATTTCTCTGGACTCTGATTTCTTCTCCAAAAATTGAAGAAGCCAGACATGCTGGCCCCTAAAGAGCCTGCCCACCTTGCAGATCTGTGTTTCTGTAGGAAACCAGTGACTTCCGAATTGCAGCTCCAGAGCTGGGTCACCTGCCTCACTGCCGCCCACCCCTGCTGTACTCCTGCCCTTTGAAGATGCATAGAGACCATGTGGCCTGATTCAGCCTTCTTTTCAACTATACACAGCTTGGTGATCACTGAGCGTGAACTGGGTCAAGGGCAGGCTACAGCATCTTGAACAGAGACATGGAAGCAGCCCTTTTGGCTGGTCTGTTCACCTCTCTGGGCCTCAGCCTTTTCACCATTTTTCATCAATAAAATAAAAAACACAATCCCTGTCTATCCACTAGCTTGCCCTAAGGATGCCATGATGCAGTGACTAAGGGGAGCAGTTCTGAAATCCAGCTGCCTGGTAGGACCCACCCAGAGCCCTGCTGGGTTGGCACTCTACTGTTATTACACTAAAGATGAAAAATTCAGCCAATTATCTGGTTTATATAACACTAACAACTGGCTTGAGTGATTTTTGTACTAATGACCATTTATTTTAATAATGTTTGGCATTCCATTGAGTGAGCCCATAGAGTGCTCTGGGATTTTTATAATGCATCAGGTTCTTGTGGGAATGATAAAATAAATACATAAATAAGAAATCTTCCATTCATTTCTGTAAAGATATCCTCCAAACCAGTGGTTCCCTAACATCAGTCTTCAACACCAACCATGAGATTTTGGTTGAAGTCACAGATTTTCCAAACACCAGAGGACTGAATCCAAACCTCTGCGGGTGGGAAATGGGGAGGAGCTATGGCTCCAGGTAATTCTGACGCCCGGCCAGTATGGAGAATCACAGCTAACTTAACCCAGATGGGCACATCCTGCCCAAAAGGAAGGAGTCTGGGAAGGGAAGTCATGTGACCTTGAGCCTTCGGCTTCCACTTCCTGGGTCTTCATGCTCCCAATTGTGAAATGGGACACCTGTAAATGATGGGCTGTGGTGATCCTTGGAGACATTCCCCAAAGGCTATTTCCTATCAGTCCCTCTGTCATAGCCAGGTCAGGTGGAGGACACATTATTTGACATTGGCTTTCTCCTCCCAAGCTGCTTGTCCTTTGTCTTGTTGAGGAAGACTGATTCCTTCAAAGCTCTGTGCATGTCCTGCCCCATCTTCATTCTTGAGAACATAATAGAGCCATCCCTGCAGCTCAGAGCTTAGAGACAGGTGAGAACCAAACTGTGTGAGGAAAAGCAGAAGGTGCCATGCAAACAGCATTGCATCATCAGAGCCAGGAATATTGCTGAGAGGCTGTGGTGATAAGGATCTCAGAACAGCAGCCTTGTTTAGGGGTCACTTTCCCTGGCAGCCTGATCCTCCCATTCCTCCCTCCTCCCCCCACACACATATACAGGACCCACCATCATCATCTCCATTTCATGATGAAGGAAGTGGAGGTTTGGAGATTTTTTTGTATTTTTTAAATAAAACTTTTATTGATTTCAAAGAGCTAGGGAGAAGGAAAGAGAGAAACATCAATGATGAGAATCATTGATTAGCTGCTTCCTGCACACCCCCTACTGGGGAACAAGCCTGCAATCCAGACATGTCCCCTGACGAGGAATGGAACCTCCACCTCCTGGTTCATAGGAAGATGCTCAACCACTAAGCCACACCAGCTGGGCAAGGTTCAGAGATTTGAACTACCTTGAGGCAAGATCTGAGTTGGAACCCAGAAGTATGGACACTAGTGCTGGTTTCTGAGTGGCTAGGTGCCTGGTGTGTTATAGTAAGACTGTATCTTTCATTTCTGAGCCATTGAAGGATTTTGTATACTTCACAGGGAGGATGGACCCAGAGAAGAGTTGATGCAGATCTCAGAATCTTCTAGGAAACTCTGGGTCCCATTGTGTGGATAAAAAGGGAGGGAAGGATATTGCTTTGGGTGGGGCACATCCCATATCCCTATGAACTCCCCGTCCTCTAAGAAGGGGTACCAATGGAGCAGGGCCAGAGCCAGCCTCTCTAATGTCCATGGTCCATGTCAGAGCCTCTGTGGCCCACAGTTAAGGGCAGCAGTCATGGACAGAGCCCTGGATTCAGACAGGAAGTTGGAGCTCTCAACCACCTCTGTTACTATATATCAGCAAGTGACTGAGCGGTTCAGAGTCTTACATACAAAACAAGGAGGTGCTGCTCCCCTCGGAGAGGGCTGCTGAGATTATAGTGAAGACTAAAGAAGGGACACAGAGAAGGCCTCTCTTGTATCTGTGCTCTCTGGTACTTTGCACCCATTTTTCTCAAATGTCAGCCCTCAGCTGTCACCCTTCTCCCCTTAAGAACTGCTTTAGCAGAAAATAGCCTTGCCCAAGGCCACCCCTGCAAGACAGCACACCTCCAATGACATATCTAGGCCCAGCTATGAAGGCCTGGTCACCCTGCCCCACGTTGGGACAGCAGTAAAGAACTGTCCTACCATCACAGCTCCCTGAGAAAATGTCTGAGTTTCCACTGAGATGACATGGTGGCCTGGCTTCTTTTCCTGCTGGGCCTGCTTCTCTTTCTTCCCTCCACAGGGATTGGTCCCAAGGGCAACTCCCTAACTTCCCTTGAGTAGTCTGCTTTCTAGGAATCCACTCTGTGACAGCTGACAGTGAGCTTTTAATGCTGTTGCTATTGTATGTGTTTTTTAATTGTGGGGAAGTACACATAACATAAAATTTACCATCTTAATTATTTTTAGTGTACAGTTCAGTGGCATTGAGTACACTCAGACTGTTGTGCAGCCATCACTACCATCCATCTACAGAATATCTCATCTTGCAAAACAGAAACTATGTACCCCTTAAACAGTGACTCTCCATGCCCCCTTCCTCCCAGGCCCCAGCAGCCACCCTTCCACTTTCTGTCTCTATGAATTTGACTCCTCTAAAAACCTCACCTAAGTGGAATCACACAGTATTTGTCTCTTTTTATTACTAGTTTAAGCATAACAGCCTTAAGATAGATAGATAGATAGATAGATAGATAGATAGATAGATAGATAGATATCACATTTTTAAAGATATTTATATTTACTTATAAACATCAATGATGAGAGAGAATCATTGATTGGCAGCCTCCTGCCCATCCCCCACTGAGGATCAAGCCCACAAACCAGGCATGTGCTCTGATCAGGAATTGAACTTCGACCTCCTGGTTCATAGGTTGATGCTCAACTACTGAGCCACACCAGTCAGGCTACATATCACATTTTGTTCATCAATCCACCCATCAATAGACACTTGAGTTGCTTCCACCTTTGGCTATTGGGAATAAGGCTGCTACGAATATGGGTTCAAATGTCTGTTTGAGATCCTGCTTTCAATTCTTTTGTGTACAATACCCAGAAGTGAAGTTGCCAGATCCCATGTTTAATTTTTTGAGGAATTTCCATACTATTTTCCATAGTGGCTACACCATTTTGCATTTCCACCAACAGTACACAAGGGTCCCAATTTCTTCACACTTTCACTAACCCATGTTCTTTCAATAGTGGCCAACTTCATGGCTCCTGTTGTTTTTCAGTGTAGGTCCCCAGGCTCCTTCTAGAGGTGCTATTCTTCTTATGTGCCCCGGGCAAGTTTGACATAGAAATTGTTTTGAAAACCTCAGTTCTGAAATCCTGTAGTTACAGCATCTCTCTCCTGCACTGATCTAATCCTTATTTCCAAGCTCTTAAAATGAGCATCACAAGGAATGGCATCCAATCATGCCCAAAGCTCTGGGTTCTCCGTTTACAAGTGCCTCCACATCTTTGCCAATAAAACAAGAGCTTTAAACCAAAAGAGCAGAAAGGTCCCTTTTGCCTTGCTGTTCTTTGACGCTGTGGTGGATAAGAGACTCAATGGGGAACTCATGTAGGGAAATCACTTTTACTGAGCATTGACACACACACAGGGTATTGGTCACAATCTTTCACTTTCTCAGTGTTTATCCCTCCCCAATCCCACAGGTACCTTCCCTAGAGACACCTGCAAAAGTATCAACCTCATAACTTTCCCACAACACTTAACACAAGTGAGGATGAGTCTTCAGAGCCAAGGACATCACTCACAGCATGAAGGGCTGCGGCCATTCCCTCTCCTTTTGGCCTTGCTTCCTTTCAGAGCTGGTGGGCATCCCTGAGTCTAGACAGAAGCCTGCTCCTTAGAATTAAAAAAAAAACCTGGTGGAGTCTTCCTTTCCCTTAGAAGAAGCTTAGATCTGCCACTCTAAGGGACTCACTAAAGCTATTACAGAGAAAGAAGAATGAAATTGGAAAAAACCAAAGACAGTAATGACTTTCTTACAATGCTCCCAATCCTCCTTCTCCTTCTCCTTCTCCTTCTTCTCCTCCTCCACTTCCTCCTCCTCCTTCTTCTTCTTTACTCACCCCATCCACACTTGCTGGCCAAACAACTTAAGTAATGGCAGTTAGAAATTCCTTCTTAAGAAAAATGTAGATATTTGTCAGGCACCTGCGGCACTACCCTTATGCTAGATTTAGGAGGGTCTGATTCCAACTGAAAAGAGACACTGGAGTACAACAGACACTGTGGGTCTCCTCCCTTGGCCATTTTCACACCACTTTCTCACTTGCTGGCAGAGGCATGATTGGGTAACCATGTGTCTCTTGGGCCTCTTCCCATAGAGGCCATAGAGGTTGAATACTGACTCGTCTAATTCAGTCATGTAATTCCATTTCCCTTGTCATAGGTCGTGTGACACAACATTGGCCAATATGTGGCTTCTAAGAAACTATTTGTATCCTTTAAAAAATAATACAAGTTAGAGATTTATCTCTTTCTGCTTTTGATTGTTGTTGTGTGTGGATTGGGATGTTTGACACTACTGCAGATACCTTGTGGCCATGAGTAGAGAGCTAAGAGAATTCCAGAGTCTTAACGTTAAGCCATTGAGTTAAACAACCCTAAAACCACCCTGCCTCTGCACTTGTTAGACTAGACAATAAACCCCATATCTTAAAGCAACTTTTAGCTGGGAATTCTGTTTCTTGCAGCCAGAAATAATTGAACAGAAAAGTGGCCCAACAGGCAGCTTTGACCAAAGGGGCCAATAGGACACAGAGCAGCATCAGCAGTGTATTGTACACTAACTTGCATTTACATTTGCAATCATGACCTGCCATATGACTAAGATTGGCACCCAAGATGAACCCATTGGCCATGCTGTCATATTTTGGATGAGAAAATTGAGTCTTAGGGAAATTATAAGAGCAAGAATCTATAGTTCCTTATATTTTACAAATTGCTTTTACATAGATCATCTCACTTAATCTTTAAAAAAATTACTATAATTATCCCCATTTTATAGGTAAGTTAAAATTGATGGAGAATATTAAACTATTAATAGGTATAACTGTGTTTTATAGTATATAAAGTGCTTTCCACATCATAATTTGTTTAATTATAACCTTTAACTCTGACCTGTAAGGTAGAAGTTTATAAATGAAGGAGCAGGCTCAGAAGAGTCTATTCACCTGACCAAGCTCCAGGGCTCTTCCTACACCAGCTGTTCTCATGATACAAGACCTAACCCACAGTCTCAGCATCCCTGGGAGCTTCTTAGAAATGTAAATTATCAGGCTCCACCCAGACACTGAATCAGGAACTCTGGAACGGATTCCAATAGTCTGTACTTCACTGAGATTTCTAGATGATTCTGACCCTCACACATGCTTTGCACCAAGGTGATTCCTCAGTTATTTGTCCAAGTTACTATCCAGGTTAGCCAGAGGTGTTAATCAAGGGCTAAGTGTTCTCTCTAATACAAACATCAGAGGCAAAACTAAAAAAAAAAAAAAAAAGATAAGAAAATATGGGCTGTGCCTCCTCACCCATAAAGATAAAAGTCAAGAGACAAATCATAGTTGTTGATCTAAGACTATAAAATGGTGAAGTATATGCTATACTATAAATAAAAGATTGTCCTTCAACTTTGAAAAAATTATATTGGGATCATTAAGCAGAGAAAATATATACCATTGTATACAACAGATAAGTTGACTAACACCCAACTAGTGGATGTCCAACACCACATATCCATCCAAAAGAGCTGAAAACTCCTCTGAAACTGATCATAATTTATTTTGATAAGAGAGATTATACATATGGATCACCTTCTATGCATCAGATACTTACAAATATGATGTTATCAAAGCTCGAGCAATCCTTCCCAGTAATCTTATCACGTTGTCCTTAAAGAACCTCTGGTTTAGAAAGCTTAAATAATGAATGGTGAAACTACTATTCAAATAAAGAAATAGTTTTCTTCAAATGCTGAATTCTTTTGGCTACTTCATTTTATTATTGATCATTTTGCATCTGGGAGAAAACCTTTTAAAGCAACCCACATCTAACACCAAAGGCCTTCTGCAGCCTTGAGATTGGCTAGTTCCCCACTTAGGATCCTCTTTGCTTCTGTACCTCCTTTCCACCTCATGTCCCCACCTCTTGTCCTGAGGGCCAGGGTCTGCATGGCACTCAATTTTTTAACCCTTGAGGAGCTCCGAGCGAAGCAGGTACATGTAGATGTTTACTTAAGACAATTCAGACACTGGTGTTGGGGAAGGGCCTTGATCTTTGGGGGATGATGGCATTAAAAGGAAACATGTTCTCCCAGCATGACCCCAGTGCCTCAGACCACTGCTGGACAAATGAACCCTTGGTCTGAGCCAGAATGAAAACTCTTTTTGTTCCTGTGGGTTAGACTATATCAGTCCAGCACCTCCTACAAGCACAGGGTGGTTGCTCAAGAGAGATTGCTGACAGATTGATTTACTGACTAATTTATACAACATACTTACCCAATGACATAGGCATCTTGGAGGGAGTTCAGAGGAAAATAACCAAGGTGATCAAAGGATTGGAAAATGTGCTTTATAGGGAAAGGTTCTAGGGACTGGGGTTATTTAACTTAGAGCAGAGAAAGTTGCATGGACTATGGCGCTGGAAAGAAGCTATGGCTTATTTAGTCCAACCTGCTTGCATCCGACCTGGGAAACCAAGGCCCAGAGCACAAACAGGGCAGGGCTCTGCTTTGTGACGGCTGGTCCAGTGGTCTTTCTACAACACCAGGTCTTCCCAGACAGCATGTGCATAAACACACACACACACACACACACACACACACACACACACACACATTAAAGCACTAAGCTGCTGAAAACGGAGACCTGTGCTTCTCTCTCACCAAGGTTAGATTAGAAGAGCAGGTCCATCTGAGTTCACCACAGTTGATAAGAGGATTTCTGAATGGTGTCTATATATCTAAGAGGGTAAATACATAAGGATTTGGGTTATACTTCTCTGGAGGTTGCTCAGAGCAGGGTATGTTCTCCCTATCTGAGGTGCATTCTGGGCTGTGGGAGGGGACCAAAAGCCCTCCGAGGGTCACCTCCACCTTATACCTCTGGGAGGCAGCGCTTTTGCCCCTTTTTCATGTTTGGTGAATTTCCAGCCTTCAGTGTGAGGGGAATCAGCAGTGGGCTATGGAAGGTACAGAACCTTGTGAGGCATGGGGACAGTGCATGGCAATCACACTTAACTTGGCTGAGGGCCTGCCCTCACTGGCTGTGTGCCCTCTGCAACTCACCTACCCCCATCCTCCTGAACAGGAGGATGGCGCTTGCCTTGCCCAGGAATGACCATAAAAAGAGCATCGAAGAAGAAAGAGGTCTGAGGCAGTCCCGAGTTTGATTTTGTGGACCATTCACAACTTCATCTCTGGAGAGATGGGCCTCATAATGCCAACCTTCAGGCCAGTAGAGAAAATTCAATGAGGTCATTCCTAGGGATTCCCAGCCCCATTCCAAAATACATATTCTCCTTGGCCCTTCATAGCTTTCTCTTGAAGTATTGATGCTCTCAGAAGCAAATGTGTTCCCCCTCCCCAAACCCTTCATACAGCTGGTCTAACCCTGTAGAAATTGATTCCCCCACCACACCAACAACCAGAGAAGGGTCTTTGAGAGAGACTCCTCCCTCTCTGGCTCCAGTGACTGCACTGCTCACTCCCCACATCCAGGTGGGAGAACCAGACAGACTATACTATTAACATCCTATAAACCAACGAGCAGGAGCCTGAATCTTAGCCGTGCTGTGTTGAAACATGACAACTCCAAATAGCCCGGCAGGCTGAGGGAAGAGCCCTAATCTTGCATCACCACAAGCATACTGCTCAGACATCCCTCCCAGAGTCTCAGCCTGAAATGCCTCCCCATTGGTGGTGACTTCCCACCGCCAGGACACTCTGTCCTAGGTGGGTGACCCACAAGACCCCAACTCACCATCCTCCAGGGAGAACAAGGACATGCTCGGCTCCCTGAGCCCCCTGAGCCCCAGACGAAAGTCAGGCCACTCTGAATGTCGTCTCTCTCCCCACAGCTGGTTCATCCTCCAGGAACATCAGGGCTGGTGGATCTCCTCCGGATAGTCCTCACAGCCACCCTCCTCAGTTCAACAGCCCAGAACCCCAGCCCGTCCTACCTCCTCAGCCCAAGCAGAAAGCCCATTTGCACTGAGGCCAGCCACCCTGTAGTGCTCCCAGAACAGGGCTGGATTATTACAAACACAAAGAGGATTAGAGGGGGACACCATCTGCAGAGAGAATAATTAGCTTAGTGGGTTACACAGATTGTTCCTGGCCCTCTGCCCAAGGGTACACTCTTTCCTTCAAGACTGTTAAACACAGTCCCATGGGTTTGCAGAGAGCCCTTCCAGCCCTGGGAGCTCCCACCCAATTCCTTTCACCTGGTTGCACCACAGGGAGTCTGTGCCCGCGGGAGTATAGTTCCACAGGAGTGTCCCACAGAAACTTGAGTCCTGTGTTGGGGACACAGAGAAAACAGTGGCTCACTGGTTACCATCTCCCCAAATAAAGCAGAAAACAAAACACAATAGCATCCCATGAGACAGGAATTAGGTATATGGAGGCCTGAGAAAACCATCTGACCAGGAAACCCGTCAATCAGCTGTTTTCAACACCAATGTCAAATAGCCGGTTCCTCCTCACAAGACCCTCCTTCCTGACTTTAGACTAAATTAATCATTGGGCTTTATGTTGGCAGCACTTTGGGGGAACTATTGAAACCTGGGAGGATCAAGTCCACTCTCTCTGAGGGAAAAAAAATACTCTTTCTTAGAATATCTTTGTTTATGTGCAGGGTTGCCTGGGGGCAGGGATGAACTATGTGAACTGAAGCGGGTGGTTTCCTCCCTGTGAATTAATTAGGTTAAAGAGCCACCTGTGGACACAATCGGGACTGAGACTGCATTGTCAAGAGGTAAAAACTGAGGCAATGTACGATCCACATAAATATGACTGATCCATTCTGCCAACAAAATCACTCAAGGCTTACAGCTGGCTGCCAGTCACAGCCATTCGGTCCAAATGATCAGATGTACATGGATATGAGCTACAGTGTGGCACTCACTCTGCATGTGAAAACTGGCTGTGTTAGTCAGGGTTCTCCAGAGAAACAGAACCAATAGGATATATACAGGTATATAGAGAGAAATCGATTATGAGGGATTGATTCTTGCTGAGTACAGAGGCTAAGAAGTCCCACAATATGCAATCCACAAGAGAAGGCCCAGGAGAAGCCAGGGTGTAGTTCAAGGCCCAGCCCCAAGTCCTGAGAATTGGGGATGTAAGTTATGATCTGAGTCCAAAAGCCTGAGAACCAGAAGTGTTTATGTCCAAAGGCAGGAGAAGGTGAAGGTCTCAGCTCAAACAAAGAGAGCAAATTCACCTTTCCTCTGCCTTTGTGTTCTACTGGGGCCCTTAACAGATTGGATGATATCCACCCATATTGGTGAGGGAGGTCTGTTTTACCCAGACTGTCAATTAAAAAACAATTTTTTTTTTAGCGACCCTCAGACAGGGTTGCAAGTGTGTTCAAAGTGTACATGATCAATGTGTCCCACAATGCACATCAAATCTCACAGCTAGCTGCATTCTTCACTGAAACACAAGCTGAGTGATCCACTGCTAACAGTCAAAAGCTAGGGACAGTAAAATAAGGAAGTGGCTCAGCTAGAATAAGCAACAGGAAAGAGCCCAAGTGGGGCTGTTTTGCCCCTCTAGAAACATATGGCAAAGAAGTGAGTCTAGGTGGGATTCCTGTTAGCTCACTGGAGAGTTGAGAAAAGGGGTCCTTGGAGACAGATTCAGAGGGTTAGCCTAGGAGAAGCTGCTGCTGCCCATTGCTCCCCTGATTGCAAGTCTCATGGGGTTCCTTAGAGTTTAGGAGATGCACGCCTGTGGGAGAAGAAAAGGGAAAAAGGTGAGGGTGAGCTTATAGGGAGGGAGAGTGCCCCTCAGTCTACTAATTTGAATGCTCATCTCTTTCAGAAAAACCTTTACAGTCACACTGTAAATAATGTTTCACCAGCTATCTAGGCATCCTTAGCCCAAAGTGACACATAAAATTAACCATCACACTGGGCTTGCCCAAGTAATTTTAATAAGTTAGAACAAACATTGTCAAACACAATAGTCATGGCTGAAATCCAGATTATTCATGCAAAGTGCAGAATACGGGCAGCACAAAGAAATTTCAAATGGTATGTGTTGGTTCCCATTATGAGCACCTGCAAATGGTACAGCGTACATCGGTGTTTAATAAATGCCACTTCGTCTGAACTTATGAATAAGCACATAAGGACACTCAAGTCTTTCACTGACCTTTTCATTTTCTGGATATTCGACATGGAAACCATTGCAAGTAAAGGGAAAATAAATCTGTTTGATGCCCACATTTGTGAAATGGAATGAGTCAACCCAGTGACCTCTAAGTGGAGAGATCATTTATTTCATCAGCCAAACCAAGATACCTTAGGAAGTGACAATAGGTGTAAACCGAGACTGTCCTAGGCAATGTGGACCTGGGACTACCCTACCCTTGAGAAGGACCATATGTAAATGTCTATGATTGAATGAGTTGTGTGGTTAAGTGGACTTTGTCCTCCAGAAAACCTATTTAAATTACTCAGAGCTCTAAAAGAGTAACTAGAGCTTTTGTACCTGACCCACAGAGGCCTTCGTATCTATCAATAAGATATTCCCAACTCAATGTTTTTAATATTCCTCTATATTCCAGTGCCTCCTTAGCCACTATTAAAAATGCAAAGGAATATGAGAGAAGCTAACATCAACGAGGTGTGCCTCCCAGACCACAACCTAGCTTCAGATTTCCTTGACTTAAGACCCTTTGTCTACACCTTCCTCCCCAACTCACTCCCCTGTCCATTTCCCAGGCCTTGTTGCCCAAACATGATTGGTTCTAGGAACCTCCACTCTTGGAGATCAGTCCCAGAACACAGCCTTTCTTCTTTTTTTTGTTTTTTTTGTTTTTGTTTGTTGTTGTTGTTTTTTTGTTTTGTTTGTTAATCCTCACCCAAGGATATTTTTCCATTGATTTTTAGAAAGAGGAAGGGAGAGGGAGAGACATAGAGAGAGAAATATCAATGTGAGAGAGACGCATCAATTGGTTACCTCCTGCACATGCCCTAATTTGGAATTGAGATTGCAATCAAGGTATGTACCCTTGACCAGAATCAAACCCAGGACCCTTCAGTCTGCCATCTGATGCTCTATCCACTGAGACGAACTGGTTAGGATGCAGACCACAGCCTTCTATCTCTGACTTCTCTTCTGCTCTTCATCTGTTTTCTCACTCAGCAGACCTTAGTCATATTCCTTGGATCCCTTTGCCTCTTTTCTAGCTCAAGATTGCCCTGCCCCCAGTCTAGTGTCCATGGGACATGACTTCAGCCAATCTCTTGTTCATCCATCCAGACCTCATTCCTCTTTTCCACCTTCAGGGGTTGGAAGCACCTGAAGGATTTCACTCATTCCTGTGGATTGAAGTTCCTTTAAATTCATGGTCTCAACATTAACTGAGCCTCCAGTGCTACTCCCCAATGCTTCCACCAGGCCCTGATCAGGCCCAGTCCTCACTGTTGCCACTATGAACTGTCATCAATTTCCCCAAGTCACTGTCTCAACAGACTGCTGATCAGACAATAAGAGCTGGGCTTTTTGCCCACTGGGTTCAAACTATTCCTACTTGCAGAGGAATAGAAAATCCCCTGGAAAGAAATTGCTGTAGGGTAATCTCCATGATCACCTTCCTCATCTACTATGTGTTGCCTCTTTGCAAGCTACAGTCTGCAGTCCTGGAGAGCTAGGTGGCTTCGATGGGAAACCCACTTAAGATCCTGGCCTCAGATCTAAGGTGGCTGCTGTGGTTGGGCGAGGAGTTTCCTCTTATGATCATCTGGATCCTCCTCTTTCTTCTGCCTCTTCACCCCTCACTTCTCCTGGGAGGAAGGATGCCCACTTCCCATCTTCTTTCTACCGAGAAGGGCTTCTGAACCCCAGGCAACCAGGCCACCTACTGGCCACTTCTGCAGGGCCCCATCACTGGGAGCTCCTGATAGGGCATAGTTAGCCATGTGTCTGACCTCTACAGCCAGACTTCAGAATGAAGGGAATTTCCTTAGACCAATGCTACTAAAGTATGCAGCTAGAACTGAGTCATGAACTGCTTGTTACCTGCACAAAATGAGATTCGGCCAGATACTGAGAGTAAGCATTTAGAAACTTTTATATGATTCCACCTATGGTAATATCCAAGTGTGAAATAGTTGACCTCTGTTTTGTATATCTAATGTTTTCTTTCTTTCCTTCCTTCTTTTCCTCTTTCTTTTCTTTTCTTTTCTTTTTTTTTTTTTTTTTACCTCCAGTTTTAATGAATGACAATACCACATCACATGCTACCCAGTTCAGGGTGAGAATTTTCTAATAAACATTCCTGATACTAAAACTGTTTCCATTCAAATCCTGCAAAGGTCCACCCCAAGCAGAGGAAACAGAGGCTAAATGGGCCCTGAGTTTCTTGGGGGAAATGCAAATTGATGTGTTGCCTCTTTGCAAGGAAATGGAGCAGCAAGAGAACATTCTAGCTACAAAGAGAAGACTAACAAGCAATAAACATACGTCTCCATCCTTCCTGTGAGGCTTGCCTGCCCTTAAAAGTGAACTACACTTAACCCACAGGTATTTTTCCATGGAGCAGTGGCTCCCTTTGTTTCTTGGAGCCTCTGCCTTCCCTTACCACCAGGGCCCTTGGGTGCTTATCCTGCTTCCTCTTGACCACAGGGCTCTGGCTGTGAGAAGCCTCTGGCAACTCACTACACAGCCTCTAGGCACCAGCATCTGCTGCTGTTTCTCCTGCTCTCAGTCATCACCCACCTCATGGCCAAGAAGCACCAGTGCCAGTCAGCTGGTGGCACAGGGATAGTATGTTCTCTAGTAATTCATTTTATTGTTTTCTTTTATGTATTGACCTGAAGATTGGAAATTTAAAAAACAAACAAACCATTTCTTTCCCAAAGATTGTTTGAGAAGCACTTCCCTGCCCTACAAGTCACAGCCTTTGAAAGGAAGGAACCTTCTTGTAATTGTGCGTATCTCCCTTATCCCACCCATTGTATGAGTCTGCTCAGGCTGTCATAGCAAAGTGCCACAGACTGCATGGTTTAAGCAACAGACATTTATTTTCTCACAGTTCTGAAAGCTGGATGTCCAAGCCCGAGGTGTCAACAGGGCTGGATTATTCTGAGGCCTCTCTGCTTGGCTTGAAGATGACTGTCTTCTCTCCATGTCCTTACATAGTCTTCCCTCTGCCAGTGTCTGTGTACTAATCTTTTCTTATAAGGACATAAGTCAGATTGGATTACATCCCATCATTTGACCTCATTTAAAGGCTCCATCTCCAAATGCTATCACATTGTGAGGTACTGGGATGAGGGATTCAACACAGGGCTCTGTGGGGAACATCATTCAGCTCATAACACAAATGACATCACACAGTTAGGATGTAGTCCTTCCAACCTCTATATCTCCTCCACCCTACTCCCAACACTCTCCAGCACCTTTCTTAGCTCTTGGATTATAACAGAATATCAAATATGGCAGGACATCGTGGACTTGGCTCAGTGTGAAAGTGTCTGACCAGTTATAAACTGGGAACCAATGGGACCATATGCAGCAAAAATGATGATTATTCAGGGAACTTCTCTCATTAATTTAACAAATATTAATCCATTTTTGGTATGTGTCTGATACTATTCTAAGCACTGGAGATGCTAAAGAAACAAAACATGCTCTAATGGGCTGATCTGCAGAGTCTCCAGTCTCTCCTTTCACCTTGCAGGCTCCCAGGCTTCCTCCTTGCCAGCCTCAGGACCCTGGCCCCTCTGGCCTCTCTGACATACCCTCCTGTCGAGAGAGGCCCTCAGGGAAACTTCAGACTTAGACCGAGTCCTTTGCTCAGTGTGGTGAAGGCTTTGATTGAATTGGGGGTTTGGGGTTTGGGGGAGAACTCAGCACCTATCCCCATATCTCTGAAGGGATTTGGGAGACTAGAACTTTTCCCTCTTCCCCCCAAAATTTCATTTATTACTGCTAAGTTCCCAATCCTTCATGGAGTGATTTCTGAGTTGCTGCCTTTCTGCCCTGCATTGATCTTGATTTCTCCCCAACCAGACCCGTGTGTAGAATAGACAGCTGTGACTTTGGGGGTGAAGAAGGACAGTTTAAAGTGACTCTGACACACTCTGCACCTCAAAGCCTTTGATCCTCTCCCCTCCCCACCGCTGAAGACTTCCCACGGTGGCCTCCCCTCAGACCCCAGCTCCCTCCACTGTGTTCGCCCCCATCCTGCAAAGGCAGATCCCTCATCTCTCCTATTCCCAAAGTCCTCCACTTCTTTCTCCCCCAGACAATAGCTTATTATCCCCAGGCACAAGGGCTATGTCAGTTTCTCCAGGAAGCCATCCCCCGTCTGGACTGGGCTCCCTTCTCTCTTCCACACACCCCCTTTCCCAGCATGCACTGTTACACCATTAGACAGCACATCTGTGACGAGATCTACTCCTTCCTGGAGTGGGCACATGTTGAGTGCAAGGCCTGTGTTCAATAAATACACGTGGAGCATCTGCCTCCCACCACACATTCTTCTAGGCTTGGTGCACCTCAGTGAGCAAAGCCAATATCTTGCCCTCGTGGGCACTCCCTTCCCGTAAGGGACAGTAAACACATAGTAATAAACATGTGGTAGGTGGTAATCCTGTGAAGGAAAAGAAAGCAGAATGAGGGGCTACAGAGAGAAGGGGCTGTCACTATAAAGGTGTGATGGGAACAGGGAGCATCTCTGAGGATGGCAAGGCCTGAGTTTGTTGAGCAGGCACGTGGGAGAAGAACCTTCAAGACAGAGGCAATGAAAGGTACAAAAGGAGGTGCCCAAGGCATAGAATGTCCAGCAGGGAGGATAAAGCAGAGGAGGTGTGAGGACAGGAGGACAGTGCTGAGAAATGGGGAAAGGGGAAGTCAGGGCCACGTCATAGAAGGCTTTATAGGCGTCTCTGTAGTTCATGCTTTTAATAGGATGGCGACTCTTCAATGCACAATAATTTTTATGAGTGAATGAATGAATAACATGCGGAGATTTACTGTGCCCTAAAAATGACCTTTCTCCACTGCGTCCTCTCCGCCCCACCTCCAGCAGCCCTTCCCCAGGAAAATGAAGGGTTCCTACCTGTCTAACAGGCTGAGCGTCACAAAAGCTAAATTTATCCTCTGAGAAGTGTCCACAATAGGGTAGAATCTTGGCTCATCATAATGGTTTGTCCTTGATGGGCTACTTTTATGTTAATGAGAATCCCCACCCTCCACCAGCCCGGGGAACAGTCTCCTCAGATGACAGACTGTCTCTTTCTCAGGGTCCTGACAGGAAGTTGGACGTGCAGCTCACATTGGTGACCAGGGGACATATCCTGCAACCTAAACGCCCCCACTTCCTGGTTCTGGCAAATCGCTTTACTTCTGTGAACAAGAACCCCTCATTACCTGGTCCATCTCATGACCTGATTTGACCCAACTTGAGTCTTAGAAATTAGTTTCTCTAGCACTGAGAGATTGAGTGTAGGCAGCTATGTGTAACTCTAAACCCAAATAACAATGTCTTAACAAGATGTGTGTGTGTGTGTGTGTGTGTGTGTGTGTGTGTGTGTTTCTTTTATATCATAAAAGGTGCAGAGGTCAGTAGCCAATGGCTTGTGCAGCAGACTTTGGCTATCCTCAGGGACCTAAATAGGATTCTCATTCTCGTGTTTGCAATAGGACTGCTGGTGCTCCGGCAATCACTTCTGCATTCCCAATCAGACGAAAGAAAGAGATAACATTCAAATGGACTTTCCAAAGGCTGGAAAACCTATTCAGGAGCTATGTCACATGACCACTCCTATCTGCAAGGGAGACAGGGAAATGTTTTTTGGCTGTGCATGTTGCTGCTCTTGGGAAAACTGGAGTTTTCTGGAAAGACTAGGGGAGAATAAATACAGAACAGATCACAAGCAGTATCTGCCAGGATCCAACCTCTTGAACTTCCCGTCATCCATAAATATCTTCCTTTGCTTGCATATTCACAGTCCCTACGGGACACAAAGGACTCTGGGTGATGCTCTTCTCTCTCAATAATGTATAAGATGTGGTGGCCTCCTGGCCGAAGGATCTAAAAATTAAAGAGCGTGCCCCATATACAATGACAGAAAAGGACAATAACTGTCACAATCACTCCCATCCAGAAAAGAAGCCAGTCACAAAAGGGCAAACACTGTATAATTCCACTTACACTAATACACGGTAGTTAGAAGGAGCTGGGGAAAGGGGAGAACGGGCAGTGTTAATGAGGACAGTTTCAGCTGGGGAGTTATGGAAGCAATGGAGATGCATGGTGGGGATGGCTGCCCAACAACATGAAAGTACTTAGTGCTACTGACTGAATTCATTTAAAAAGTAAATCTTAAAAAAAAAAATTAAAAAAAAGTAAATCTTATGTGTATTTTAGCCCAATAGAAAAAAAATAAGCCAGTCACAGGGGAAAAACGATGCATGATTCTACTCCGATGAGGTATCTAAAATAGTCAAACTCAAAGAGTCAGGCAGTAGAATGGTGATTGCCAGAGTCTAGGGAGAGAGCAAGATGAAGAGTTGCTCATCAAGAGTCATAAAGCTTCAATTAGGCAAGATGGATAGTTCTAGAGGTCTGTGTACAACAGCGTGCCTGTTGTTAACAATACTATACTCTGCACTTGGGAATGTATTGAGCATAGATCTCAGGTTCTATTCTAGCTGTATCAGAATTTGCAAAAGAAATATGTGTCCCTGGCCAGTGTGGTTCAGTAGTTTTGAGTGTCATCTCATGCACCAAAAGGGTGACGGTTCAATTCCTGGTCAGGGCATGTGCCCAGGTTGCAGGCTCAATCCCTATTAGGGGGCAGCCGATCAATGTTTCTCTCTCTCCTTTTCCCTTCCTCTCTTTCTGAAAGAAAGATCAACAGAAAAATATTTTTATTTTCAAAAAGGATTATGTGCTCTAGAAAGAAAAGAGGGCATGCAGACAGACCCTGGAGTGCTCCAACATGTAGGGGATGAAAGTGGAAAGGAAGCTTTCACAGAAGGCAGGGAAAGAATAGGGGAGAGACAGATGACCATCCGGGAGAGAACAGCTTATTAGAAGCCAAGAAGTAAACATATGTTCAACAGAGGCAGCCACCAAGGATGACAAGAATGAAAAGGGACCCATGACTTAGCAACTACTTGTTGCACAGGGGCACACTTCGTATGGATAAACAAGAGTGTAAAGTTGCTGATGAATAGGTAAGGTTACATGAGGAGTTCAGCAACCTCAAAACATCCCTTATTCCTGATCATCTGCAGGGGTGGGGCAATGTGGTCCTAACCCAATCTCTCCTCTTGTGGGAGGAGCATTGAGGGCCTGTAGTAGTATGACCATGAGGTAAGGAAGGTAGACCATGGAACAAGACTTGATGGAGTCATGTGGCCCACGGGGATGATGGCTCTGAGTAGCAGAGATGGCAGATGCTGGAAACAGGCGCTCTTACTCAGCCCCGCCCCTACCGGGGCAAGAGCTGGAATCTGGTTGCTCTCGCTACTAGACAGAAACCCCTGGCCAGTCAAAAACCCAAAGAGCCCAAAATACCTGGCCAGGTAGCAGTGGAAGCAGCCCCAGGACCATACATCTCAGCCACCAACCCCAGCCAATGTCCCCGTCTTTCCTCACTGTGGCTCCTGCACACAGAGCTGGGGTCGGGGAGACAGGGGAGAGCAGGACGTGCCGCTCGGGTGACCAGTGGACACCAGGCCTTCCAGGACAGAGAAGGACAAAACCAGCCAGGAGCGAGAGGACTAGAGCCCTGCAAATTTCAGCAGGTGGATGCTCAGGCACTGCACTTGGAGACAGCCCTGCCAAGCTGCTTCCTGCACCTCAAGGCGAAGTCAGGATGCTGGAAACAGAGTCACTGGCAGTGACCAGATGTGAGAAGGAAGCCAGATCCTAGTGAAGAGAGCAAATGAAGGGCATCTTTGCATTGAGACAAGTCCTTGACTGTGGGAGGAAGAAGAGAATAGGGCTTGGGTAGGGAATATGTTGGAGGAAAGGCAGGGGGTATTTGCAGGGAAGCCTGAGAAGGCTCATCTCTGGAAGGCAAATGGGCTATGAGAGAGTTGTTGGAGGTAGGGAAGGGATCAGGGTCCCCAGACAGGTATCAGGAAGAGATCCAGAACCCAGCTGGAGAGGAGGGGCCAGGAGGAAAGGAGCCTGAAGAAAAAGCCACCTGAAAGCCAGTCTCCATGACCTCACAAAGCCCTGCCCTCACCCCCAGGTTCTGGGAACTGAGTCAGTACTGGTGGTCCACTAGCAACTGGATGCAGAGGCAATGGCATTTTTAACACCCCAGGGAATGAAAGAAGTCTTCCAACTTCAGGTGAAGAGAAAACGTGGCTTTTAAAAGGAAGTTTACTAAGACTGGTCTGGCAATGAGGTGCGTGCGAGAAATGGCCCCTCACGGTGCCTCCTCAGATGGACACCTTGGACATCACCCCTTTCCCAACACCACCTCTGAGGCCCCCAAGGGTTGTGTCCACTCCAGAATGCCTGGTCAAAGGCTCCTCAGCCCCGGGAGCTGGGGGCTGTCGTTAGAGCCTAAAGGGACAGCCCCTGATGCCCAGAGCCTGCTGGAAGGAGAGAAGGGCAGGTATGCAGGCTCTGGGGCTGTCTTCATGCCAGGAGGGTCAGGGAGGCCCTGAGGCCTATCACAGTGGGTGCCATCTCTCCCCAAGGAGACTTGGGGCCTTGGAGTCCACTGGGATTGCATGCCAAAGTGTGTAAGGAGTGTGTGGTGTGTATATGTGTGTATTTGGGGTGGGAGGATCTGTTTCTTTAGGGCTGGGAAGGGTCAGTTTTCCTTAGTTTCTCAGAACCAATTTGGTGACAAGGAGTGATGAGAATCCCAGCCATACCTGGACCCATCAGCAAACTCCTTCCAGAGCAGGGCTGTCCACAGAGGGGTGCAGGCACTGACCTCAAGCACTGAGTCCCAGCCAAGTGTGCACTCAGATCAGCTTCTGACCCGCAGCTATGAGCTGGTGGGCAGGCACAGGCGAAGGCTACCCTGGGGGCGCCTCTGTCACTGCCTTGGCACATGGCTTCCACCACCTCCTCCACATCTTCAATGAACTGACCCAACAAACATCACTCTGGGCATCTCTGAGGCTGCAGGGAAGGACTGCCGGGGTCAGCAGCAGAGTAGTGGTAGTGGGGAACAGGAAGTCCTGGAGGCTGAGGCCAGGTCCCTGGACCTCCCTCTGACACCAACTCAGCCATCAATTCTACTTCCTCCATAGACAGTCCCCTCAGCCATAGCCTCCTCCCATCCCAGGGGAGCAATGCTCTGGGATTCAGGATCTCCATTCCATGCCAAGCCCCTTCTTACCTCTTTCCTTCAAGGCACTTGTTTCTTCTCCGTCTGTTGGTGATCTGTAAGAACCTTTCTGGAAGGGCCAGACAAATGCTCAAGTAAAAAAGTAAAATGGAGCCTTCCCTATAGATTGGGGAAAAGGTACCCTGATCAAACTTTACCCCGCTGGCCTGCCAGAGTGAATTTTCACCAAGCAAGATACATTCCTTCTTGCCCTGCAGAGTCTCTTCTCAATTTACTATGAATTTACCTCTGGAACAGCTAGTGGAAAGTAGGCTCAGAGAGAAGTCATATTTGTTTTAGGGAAGAGGAAGGAAGGACCGTGATTCAGGACTTGGAGGCTGCTGGAAGTCTACAAACTCAGGTCTGCCATGGCTAGCATGAGAATGCTCAGAGGCATGAGCAGCATTAGAAGGAGTGCATCCCCAGAAAAGGGAGCAGGGGGGGGGGGGGCGGGGAGAGAGACTCACGGCGGTGGGGAGCTGTCCAGAAACGAAGGCATCATTCTGGCCAGGCAGACACATATTCTTTGTTCATTCTTCAGGACATTAGGGAGCCATGTGAGGAACACCGGGAGTGTTTTGACCAGTGATCCTGATTCCCCAATGTCACCCACCACCCCTCATGTTATGCCTCTCAGAAACCAGAAGGTCGGGAGCACCTTCGGAGACTGTTGAACTGGGAAAAGTTTGATGAAGTGAGAGACTGCCGCAGAAGCATCCTGCTGGATACCCTCTACGATAGCATCATCTTTGCCGTGGGCAAAGGCTTCCCATGGGTGGAGGTGGTCAAGGTGGTCAAGTTCACTGAAGAGCTACTCAAGGAAACCAAAGGTATGGTACCTCCAGGGCAGGAGTCAGAGAGGCTTGCAGGAGGAGGGGAGACACACAGAACCCCCTGCAGTCCACCCCCGCCCAGGAGCTCTCTAAAGAGCCGAGAGCCCCTTTCTACCTCCCCTACACTATTTCTCCCGGCATTTACCCTTCCCACATACACATCAATGGAGTCCCTGTCCAGGCTTCTTGAAAGCAAAGCAAACAGAATGTTTTCACTGAGACTTCACTAGTCTCCCTGGCTGAAAATCTTGCACCAATCCTGGCTGTTCACACAGCAGCCAGGATGTTCGCTTCCCAGTCAGACATTGGGCACTTTAGCATGAATTTCATCATCAGATCAATACCTCTGGGTAGCTAGGGTTAGCCCAGAGGGAAGTCAAAATTTTTTTTAGAGAAGAGAGAGGAAGGATCGTGATTCAGAATTTTGGTTTAGTTTGTTTTTGCTTAACATCAATCAAATGTCACTCCTCTGCTTAAAATTCTTCATTGACTTCCCATTGTACTCCAAAAGATGGCTCATTGTTCCCAGGATCAGGTTTGCTCTGCTGAGTGTTTTGAGGGAATCTTATACAGGTAAGAGTTCGCTGGCAGGGTGGGGGAGTAGTGGGCAGGTGAGATTATAGATGGAGCATCTACGGATGGATGACAGAGGGAACCCCTGTCCTGTGTTGAGCTTCATGAGAAGAGTACATATGAGCCTCTGACTCTGTGAGCTCTTGGCACAAGGGAATGTGGTCACATCTGTAGACCCTTGGGGCTGTGAGATGCAGATTCATTCATTAAAAAAATACATGGAGCAGCCCCTTCTATGGTCACCATCATAGTAATATTTAGCCAAGAATCATGAATAGATGCTAAAACCAGTGGAGGAATGCTTAACAAGAAATGGGAGGCTTTCATATTATCTAAGACCCTCCCCACAACATCTTTACTGATCCCAACCGGAAGGGAACACTCTGACAAGTGTGTGTGGGGAACCCAGCAGACAAATGGATGTCATCAGTAAGAGGACACACTGAGAATCCATGTCCCTTAATAGGATGCAGAGGAGCCTAGCATCCTTCTGTAATGGATATAGAAACAACTCAGAACATGGTCTGATGAGAAAACATCAAGTTAGAAGCATTAAGCAGAGTCCCTCTCCTATAAGTTTCGAAAACATTAAGGTCCTGAGAACCAAGGAAAGATGGGAAGTGTTTAAACTGAAAGACACTGAGGAGACGTGGCTACTAAATGTGACATGAAGCTCCAGTTTGGGTCCTTTTGCTATAAAGGATATTATTGGGATGACTGGAGACACTTCACTGAGGTCTGGGGGTTAGATGGTAGTGGTATGTCAAGGGTGATGGGATTCTGATGGTTATGAATGTCCTAATGTTAGGAAATGTGCATGAAATGATTCTGGGATAATGGAGCATTATATGGGCCAATTTGGGAAATTTTTCTTTGCACTATTTTTTCCAGTTTTATTGCAATACAATTGACATATTAACATTGTACTAGTTTAAGGTGTACAACATAATTATATATTCTATCTAATAAGAGAGTAATATGCAAATTGATCGTACCTCCACTACACTCACAAGCCATGCCCACCAGCCACACCCACCAGCCAATCAGAACAAGTATGCAAATTAACCCAACCAAGATGGCTACGGCCACAGAGAGAGCAGGAGAGAGGCTTGGGTTGCCCTGGCGATGGAGGAAGCCAAGCTTTCCGCACACCCTGGCCGGCCTAGGTCTCCACTTAAGGCAACAAAGCTTCAATGGCTATGCGAGCAGAAGGCTTGGCTCTGCTCCAGGCTACAAAGTTTCAATTGTAGAAGATAAATAAATCCCAGATACCAGGTCACCAGGGGTCATGGCCCCTAGCCCAGGCCACCCCACACCCCAAGGAAACCCCTACCCTGATCCGGTACACGCTTCAGGGCAAACCAGCTGGCCCCCACCCATGCACCAGACCTCTATCCTATCTAATAAAAGAGTAATATGCAGATTGACCATCATTCCAACACACAAGATGACTGTCCCCATGTGGTCAAAAGATCCTGCCCCCATGTGGACACAAGATGGCCACCACAAGATGGCCAGCAGGGAAGGGTCATTGGGAGGGACCGAGCCTGCAAGGGAGGGCAGTTGGGGGTGATCAAGCCTGCAGAGGATGGCAGTTAGGGGCTAACAGGCTGGCAGGGGAACAGTTAGGTATCAATCAGGCTGGCAGGGGAGTAGTTAGGGGGTGATCAGTCTGGAAGGCAGAAGTGGTTAGAGGCAGTCAGGTAATCAGTTGGGAGCCAGCAGTCCTGGATTATGAGAGGGATGTTTGACTGCCCATTTAGGCCCAAACCTACCTAGATTGGGCCTCAATGGGCAGTTGGACATCCCTCAAGGGGTCCCAGATTGGAGAGAGAGCAGGCTGGACTGAAGGAAAATCCCACCTCCTGTGCACGAATTTCATGCACCGGGCTTCTAGTATATATATATTGCAAAATGCATAGTTATAATTTTTCTTAATAGGGAGAATTTTTAAGGTCTACTCTCTTAGCAAACTTTCAATTATACAATACAGTATTGTTAACTATAGTCATCAAGCTGTATGTTACATCCCCAGAAGTTACTTATCTTATAACTAGAAGTTTATACCTTTTGACCAGCTATATATCCAACCCCCTCTGCCACCTCTGGAAGCCACCAATCTGTTTTCTGTTCCCTTGAGTTCAGTTTTTTATATTCTACATGTAAGTGAAATTATACAGTATTTGTCTTTCTTTGTCCATCTTATTTCACTTAGCATTATGCCCTCAAGGTTCATCATGTTGTCACAAATGGTAGGATTTTCTTCCCTCTAGAGATCCGGTGCATGAAATTCTTGCATGGGGGTGTGTCCCTCAGCCCAGCCTGCACCCTCAACAATCTGAGACCCCTCAAGGGATGTCCAACTGCCTGTTAGGCCCAATCCTATTGGACATCCCTCTCACAATTCAGGACTGCTGTCAGACATCCCTCTCACAATCCAGGACTGCTGGATCCCAACCGCTCGCCTGCCTGCCTTCCTGATTGCCCCTAACTGCTTCTGCCTGCCAGCCTAATCACCCCCTAACCACTCCCCTGACAACCTGATTGATGCCTAACTGCTCCCCTGAAGGCCTGGTCACTCCTAACTGCTCTCTCTTGCAAGTCTGATCCCTCTCAACTTCCCTCCCTTGCTGACCATCTTGTAGAGGCCATCTTGTGTCTGCAGAGGGGCAGCCATCTTTGACCACATGGGGGCAGCCATCTTGTGTGTTGGACTGATGGTCAATATGCATATTACTCTTTTATTAGATAGGATAATATTTGTGTGTGTGTGTGTGTGTGTGTGTGTGTGTGTGTGTAATCACATTTCCATTCATTTATTTTTTTCCCCATTCATTTATTTTTTTCCCCATTCATTTATTTTTTTCCCCATTCATTTATTGATGGACACATAGGTGATTTCCATCTCTTGGCTCTTATGAATAATGATGCAGTGATCATGGGGGTGCAGATATTTCTTTAACTCAGTAATTTCACTTCCTTCAGACATATACCCATTAGTAAGATATTTGTGTCATATAGTAGTTCTGGTTTTAATTTTTTGAGGAACTTTTGTTTTCCATAGTGGAATTTACATCTCCACAAACAGTGAACAAGGGTTCCCTTTTCTCCACATGGGTCCCCTTTCTCTGGTACTTGTTATCTCTAGGCTTTTTGATGACAGTCTTACTAACAAGTATGAGGTGATAGCTCATTGAGGTTTTGATTTTCATTTCCCTGACGATTAATGGTGTTGAGCATCTTTTCATGTACCTGTTGGCCATTTGAATATCTTCTTTGGGGCAATGCCAATTCAGTTATTTTGCCCATTTTTAAATTGGATTATTTGAGTTTTTGTTAATGACTTGTATTAGTTTCTTATGTATTTTGGGTATTAATCCCTTATCAGATATGTGGTTTTTTAAATATTTTTCCCAGTCTATAGGTTATCTTTTCATTTTGTTGATGCTTCCTTTGCTGCACAGAAGCTTTTAGTTTGATGGAATCCATTTGTTGATTTGTTGTTTTATTGCTTGTGCATTAGTGTCATATCCAAAAAATAATAATTTCAATACTTTTCCTCTATAAGTTACATGGTTTTGGACTGTACTATTTTTTTTAATATACTTAATTTTTTAAGAGAAGTTTTAGGTTCACAGCAAAATAGAGCAGAAGGCACAGCGGCTTTCCACAGAAACCTTGCCACACACAGCCTCCCCATTGTCAACATCCTTTTCAAAAGTGGTACATTTTTACAATCGATGAACCTATATTGATGCATCATAATCACCTAAAGTTCATAGTTTACATTAGGGCTTACTATTGATGGTATACATTCTATGAGTTTTGACAAATGTATAATGACATTTACAAATTTGAGTTGGTTAACCCAAAGTAGTTTCACTACCCTAAATCTCCTCTGTGCTTCCCCTATTCATCAGTGTTCACATCGCACATCCCTCGGGGTTAACCAACTCCTGTCAACCACAAATCTTGTTATTGTCTCCCTCGTTTTTCCTGCTTCAGGATGTCATTTGGTTGCTATCACAAAATAGGTGGTAGCCTTTTCATTTGGGTTTCCTTCATTTAGTAATATACATGTCAGTTTTCTTCATGTCTTCTCATGGCTTGATAATTCATTTCTTTTTATTAGAGATGAATAATATTACATTTTTTTTTGGATGAACCACAGTTTGTTTCTCTGTTCACTTACAAAGGACACTTTGGTGACTTCCAAGTTTAGGTAATCTTGATTAATACTCAAATAAATATCTGTGTGCAAGTTTTTGTGGAGACATGTGTTTTCAGCTCTTGGGACAAATACCAAGGAATGTTATTGCTGGATCATATGGTAAGAGTATGTTTAGTTTTCTAAGAACTCACCTTCCAAAGGGGCTGCATTTCCATCAGCAGTGAGCGAGAGTTCCTGTTGCTCCCCATCCTCACCAGCATTTTATGTCAGTGTTCTGAATTTGAATCATTCTAATAGGTCCAGAGTGATATCCCATTGTTTTGATTTGCATTTCCCTGGTAACATATAACAGTGAAGCATCTTTTTATATGCTGATTTTCTATCTGCATATCTTCTTTGGTGAAGTGTCTGTTAAGATCTCTTTGCACAGTTTCCAATCAGGTTGCTTCTTTGTTGTTGAATTATAAAAGTCCTTTGTATACAGTAGTCCCTCCCCTTGTCCACAGTTGTGCTTTTTATGGATTCAGTTACCTGCATTCAACTGCAGTCTGAAAATGTTAAATGGAAAGTTCCAGAAATAAATAATGCTTAAGGGTTTTTTTTAATATATTTTATTGATTTTTTACAGAGAGAAAGAGAGAGGGATAGAGAGTTAGAAACATCGATGAGAGAGACATCGATCAACTGCCTCATGCACGCCCCCTACTGAGGATGTGCCGTAAACCAAAGTACATGCCTTTGACAAGAATCAAACCTGGGACCTTTCAGTCTGCAGGCCAACGCTCTATCCACTGAGCCAAAATGGTTTTGGTGGATGCTTAAGTTTTAAATTGTGACCATTCTGAGTAATGTGATGAAATCTCATGGCATCCCCTCTGTCCCTCTCCAGACATGAATAATCCCTTTGTCCAGTGTCTCCGTGCTGTATATTGTCCCCAGTGTTGTTCACTTAGGGACCATCTCAGTTATCAGATGGACTGTGGTGGTATTGCAGTACTGTGTTCGAGGAACACTTACTGTTCCTGATGCGTAGTGTCCTCAATGTACCCAGAGCTCATCCACCAGTCCTATCAGCACCTCAGTGTCCTTCCCTAACCTCACCACATTTCACTATCTCCTCGTCCACCACACTTAAATATATATATATATATATTGATTTTTTACAGAGAGGAAAGGAGAGGGATAGAGAATTAGAAACATCGATGAGAGACATCCATCAGCTGCCTCCTGCACACCCCCTACTGGAGATGTGCCTGCAACCAAGGTACATGCCCTTGACCAGAATCGAACCTGGGACCTTTCAGTCTGCAGGCTGATGTTCTATCCACTGAGCTAAGCCATTTTCGGCTACCACACTTTCTAATCCAGCTCCATCTCTTGAAAATTTTGTACTGCTGCACCCACTCACCAAACAATACAGTGATTTCTTTTCAGACACAAATAAAACCCCATCACTCCTGTGCTTCAAGCCATTCAGTGTTCCCATCACACATCTTATGTGCACTTGGATCCACCTTTTATTTCTGGAGCAGCCATGTGCCGTTCCACTTCTCTGCTCCCACCCAGTGGTCCCAGTCTGAAGATTTGAGCAAGACACGGCATTACACATGAACTGGTTTCAGAGCTCTTGGGAAATTTCATCCCACCTCTGCCATCCGCAGCCCCCGTGCCCCAGGGCCTTCCTGGCATCCCTCTGGGTCCCACTCCCCACTGCTCACAGCAGTTCATGGGTACCAGAGTTCACCTCCGTTGGTTGATCTCTGCGGTGGCTCATGGCCAGAACAAACACTGACTAGGGAGAAGAAGAATGTCAGCCTCAAGCAGGTGGGAGCGCGGGCTCTTTCAAGTTTCCATCAGAGCCTTCCATAGGCCAAACCCTTCAAAAACAGTCAGTGATGATGCAAACCCAGCTTCAAACTGAGGAGATTAGATCGCATGGAGCTGTCGGCGTTTCTGGTATCACGTACCTTGCCAACACAGCCTATCTGTATCTTGTAGGTTTCTAACACCTTGGAGTTGGAAGATTTGGTGATCAGAAAACTTAACTCCCTCTCTGCAGGGAGCCCAAACAGCCAACAAGGTTCTTCCAGCCTCTGCAGGAACCATCCCAGCAGCCGGGAGCTCCCTCCTTCTGAGGCAATGCATTCCTATGTACACTGCTTTTGTTGTTAGGAAATTCTTGAAGTTCTTTACATATCTAGCTATATCTTCCTTTTACACCTTTTAGTCAAATGCTCCAAGTGTGTCCTCTAGAAGCAGAGTACAAGCCCTGGAGATATTTCATCATTACAGTGGTACCTCGAGATACGAGTGCCCTAACATACGAGATTTTTGAGATACGAGCCGTCGAGCAAGGGATTTTTGCTTTGAAATACGAGCAACATTTGAGATAGGAGTAATCGCTCGGATCGGCCGGCTGCACACGACCCACCAGTTTACCACGACTCGATCGTCTCATAGTTTCCCACGCCTCAAGGTTACAGAACAAATTAAACTCGTATCTCGAGGTACCACTGTATATAGTATGACCATCAGGTGTTCACTTTTGGACTAGAGATTTCCTGTGCCTTTTATCATCTTAATACTGTATCATTTCATAGAGCTCTCAACCCCCCACCACTGACCTTTCTTGTTGCCCTTCTCTGGGAGGCTTGAATTCCTGGAGAGGGCATCTATACCTTCTTTATTTTGTCCCCTCTATCTGTTCCACCAATGTTAAATAATGCATGTGGCACACAGTAGGTGTTGCATGAAGAAATGAATGAATGAATGAATTCTTGATGCCTTTGGAGAAGATAAGTTCTATATGCAGAGAGAAGGTTACATTGCTTGGCTTACCCTAGGGTTGAGGGTTGTGTGTGCAGATGATGTTAGAAGCAGCACAGTGGAGTCCACCAAACTCTATAGTCAGAAGATCTGGGTTCAGATCCCACCTCTACAGTTATTACTGTGTAATCTTGCAAACATTCTCTCCCTGAGCCTTCATTTCCTCTTCTCTAAAATGAGGGCTGTAATAACTCCATCTCTTAGGACATTTGGCAGGATTAAATGAGAGAGGGCGTGCAAATGTGTTTAATGCAGAGTGACAGGCACATAGTAAGATCTCAGCTAATGTCAGCTCCCTTGTGTTCACCATGCATGGAGGTGAGGCGGATGAACAGCAGATGCCAGTGGTCCAGGACTGGAAGTTACAGCATGCTATCCCTCAGAGGGCTTGCTCTCTGTGCTATTTCTTGTCTTCTTTCAACCTGCAGACCAGACTGAATGGTGGTCCAGACACCCTCTAAACACCTCATGGGACCCATCTTCAATCACACATGTAAGGAGGCATCCCTGCCCATGGCATCTGCTCTCTGTTCCTGTTAAGTGTAGGGGGAAGGGGGAAAGGGCAGTGAAGATGGCAAGTCAGATCCCTCCCATCTCACATCTGCCCTGCCCTCCTCCTGGGCACACGTCCCATCTACATATCTAGCTACATCTTCCCTAGGTCATGGAGTGCAGGATACAGACAGCCTGGGGTCCCACTGGCCAACCGACTCACATTCAAGCTCCTGTTTCAGCTAAAGTTCACACTGGTCTGTCACTCCTCTTAGACAGTAGCTTCTCCAGGAGTGTGTGTGTGTGTGTGTGTGTGTGTGTGTGTGTGTGTGTTTAATCTGGGGATAAGGATGGCTGAGCTCTGCTTGCATACTAGATAACGAAGTTGGCAGACAGCATTTAAGGAGAGTCATGTTTGCACAACAATGAATCAGAGCTCTGCCAGGACAGCCCACAGCTCAGCTTATCTCCCCACCCAATCGAGCACTGGGACCAAGAGGGGAAGGGTGGCCCTTTATTCAAAAGTGTAAGCTGATTCCGTGTTCTGGCAAATGGCTCACCAGGACATTCTGGTCTCAACTCCAGGCAAGAAGAATGAGTCCTTCCCTCACACCTCCCCTGACAGCCTCCGGAAGCCCGGGGTAGTTCCCATCATGAAACCACCAGGCACAGCACAGAGGGACAGAGGCTGCTAGCTCCGTCCTTGTGGGAGGAAATCACAGGAAAAGGGCAAATGTTGCCTACCCTGCCAACACCAGGAACAGAGAGAGATGTTGGGGCATATGTTGACTCTGAAGTCGATCCTCCACCTGGGGGAGCTGCAGAGGATTAGGGTGAACTTCCTGAATGTGACTGGCACATTGCAGCCATAACGGTAAAAGGAGAAACAGCCTCCCCTGCCCCAGCCATCACTCAGCAGGGAGTTCAGGCCTGTAGGTGTACAAGCCAGTACAAACACTTACCCGGACCCCCAACCACTACCAGACACCCCTTTGGTCACTTTGTAGATTTTGCCTCTTGGCATCCTCTGCATCTGGCCTCTTTCTGATGCTCCTGGATGTCTGGGCTAGGAAGCACCCCTTTATGCTGTCCTGGGGGTGGCAGGAAGTAGGCTTGATGACCAGTCAGTGGATATACAAGGTGGCCAGGTGAGTGCTGAGTGAAATGTGTCACCGCACTGGTATCTGCAGTCCCACCCACGGCCACACCTGATTCTCCAGGAAATGTCATCCAGGCAGCCATAGGGTGGAAGCAGATACCCCATCCACCTCCCACTGTTGGGGGCTGGAAGGAGAAAATTACTCCTCCAACCCCATCCCCCTGCACTCTCAGGGTCTATCTGCCAGCCCCCAAATAACCAGCCCAAGTAGGGGAGCCTCCAGTGATTCAGGACCAGCCTGAACAGAGAGCAGGAGCACCTTCCCAGCATGAACCTGCTGCCCCTCACACTAAACCTGGAGGTGGAGCCTTTGGAGGCCACTTCTTCATTGATGGCTAGAGGAAGCTTCCACAGAGGACATTGACTGATATTTTGGGAGAGCATTTATTGGGGCCTCTGGGCAACTATCATTTCAGAGATACCTCCCTGAGCATTTTAGCCTGCTCAGGCTGCCATAACAAATACCACAAACTGGGCAGTTTCAATACTAGAACTGTATTGTCTCATAGTTCTGGAGACTGGATATTCAAGATCAAGGTGTCAGCCGGGTTGGTTTCTCCTGAGGCCTCCCTCCTTGTAGATGGCCATCCTCACACTCTGTACTTCACATGGTCTTTCTTCTGTGTGTGCCTGTGTCCTAATCTTCTCTTCTTATAAGCATACCAGTTAAATGAGGGTCCACCTGCATGACCTCATTTAACCTTAATTTAAACCTCTTTAAAGACCTTATTCCCCAGTATAGCCATATTCTGAGGGTCCTGCGGGCTAGGACTTCAACATTTGAATGGAGGGGGGATACCATAAGTCAGCCCTTAGCACTAAGTGAGGTCACAGCTTACTAGGGCAGACTGAGCCAGAAATGAAGACTGTGCCATAGGAACCTTCCCAAACCTTCCCAGGGAGCTGTGCATCCTGCAGAAGGAGGCACTGTAGAGCCTGGCATTTGCACATATAGCACCATCAGTAATCCTTACTTCAAACTTGAATCATAAGCATTTTTTAAATTTTATTAAATTGATTGGGGTGACATTGGTCAACATGAACATAGAGGTTTCATGTGTGGATTTCCTTGTTACAAAATCTGTATAGCGCACCATGTGTCCACCTTCTCTCTCCACCCCTTCCCTCTGGCAACCACTGTTCTGCTGTTTGTGTTCATAAGTTTCAGTTTTATATTCTACATATGAGTGAAATCATATGGTTCTTAACTTTTACTTATTTCACTTAGCATAATGTTCTCAAGATCCATCCATGTTGCAAATGGCACTATTTCATCTTTTCTTATGGCTGAGTAGTACTCCATTGTGTTTATGTACCACATCCTCTTTATCCACTCCTCTATCACAGGACATTTTTTTTGTGTCAATGTCTTGGCCACTGTGAATAACATAAGCATTACTTTAAAGATAAAGGAACTTTATCTGAACTTCCTTTAAAGGCTCAGAGACTTTAAGTAACCTCCCTCAGGTTGCATTTCCAATAAGTGAGGTTGAATTTGAAACCAGGACTGCCTGGTGGCAAAGTACAAGCCCCACCTGTGACCTTCATCTTCATCAGACGGATCTGTACACCAGGCACATGAAGGCCTGAGAAGCACATGGCCCAGGAGAGTACACTCCAGTAAAGGGCGTGAGGCTGCCGGGGAGCAGGAAGAGCTGAGAACCTGTGGGACCAGGGAGAACACCTGGGGGCTGGGTTCCTAACTGGGTCACCTGGAGTTGCTCACCACATGGGCCTGGGATCCTGGCCCTCAGCAAGGTGGCTCCAGTGTGCAGTCCGAGCTGAGAAGGTGAGCTGTGCCATTTGGCTAATGTGTTCCAGCCTGGAGGTGCCACCCATGTGTGGGCAGATGGTACCAGTGCCCTTGAGATCAGCCCTCCAGGCCTTTGGAGTGACCCTTTGCCCTACCTCTACCTTCCCAAATCCTCCCACGATCAGCTGGACATGCTGGTTCCTGGAGGTCCCAACATCAAAGAGGATGAGGTACAGCTACGACGTGCCCTGTCCCTGGCACAGTGGGACGCCTTGGTCGTTTTCCATCTCAGGGATGCTGACAACAAGGATGATGACAAAGACTTACCATCAGGCTCCCCTCTCCAAACTTGAACAGTTGCAGAGCCTCGCCAGGAGGCCCACACACCCCGCATGTGGCTTTGAGGGACTGTCAGCTTCATGGAAGTCACTGTAGCTGCTCAGAGTCAAAAGGGACCCAAGAAGTCACCTGATCCATACCTCACCATTACTGAATCTTCTCTCTAGCTAAATGCCTCCTCACTGCTCAAAGTATGACTCCATGGACAACACTCTTGTTTTCTAGGAAGTTCTTCTTGCCACTGAACTGAAATTTGTCTCTCTGCCTAAAGGCTTCTGTTCTGCCCTCTAACCCCTCCTCACATCAGCTTACTCCTGCTCCACTCCACCAGCCATTCAATCAGCATCCAGAGCCCTGGCCCAGAGGACAGGAAAGAGTGATGACTCTCTCAGCAGTGCACTGAGCTCTCTGACCAGGAGGAATCGGTGGATTTCCGAACAATTCACAGCCCTAGGGAGTTGAAATGCTAATAGCCTCTTCACAATATTGAAAATGGCGACCCCAGTATTTACTGATTGCTTACTGTGTACCAGGCATGGTGGGAAGCTCTGTACACACACACTTCCTCTGATGCTATGAGGTGGGCATTGTTAGTGTCTCTGTTTTACAGATGAGAACACGAATGCCCATAGACACAAGTAACCTGTGCAAGTGATCAAGAAGCAACATATGGGCCCATATCAGACTGCATTCCCAGTCTGTGCTCTAACCCGGCACCCTGCACAAGCTCTGAGAATGACCCTCAGGGTCAATGTCAACTCCAATCCAGGGGCTGTGCAGGCTCACTGGTGACCTCCACATGACCATGAACAGTGGCTGAGAACAGAGCATGTGGCTGGCAAGATGAGGTGCTCTGGGATCCTTGGTCTTGTGGCCTCAGGACAGCCAGTTTGCTCTTTCTATGGCCAATCCAGGCCAGGCAGATGGACATCAGACCAAACCAGACACCCACTCTCCTCTCTTTACAGCTCACCAGGCAGCTACATCATGGACACACCTGGAAAGGGGTGTTCCCCAAGGAACTGCTTGCTCTGCACTGGAAGGAGGGGAGGCCAGCAGCCCAGACACCTTGGGACAGGCAGGAGCTGCAGGAGGTGGAGGGCATGCGAGCTCTCGCCCCAGGCTCCTCCTGCTTGAGTCCAGGCCAGAGGTTAGCAGGGCAGCCACAGAGCCAACTTCCCAGAGAAGAACCAGAGGCGTGTCTCCTGACCTAGCTCATTCCTCCCCTGGGCAGGCAGCACCCCTGCCCACCACCCTTCAGAGACATTTCTGACCAACCAAGAAGCCTCAGGGTCAGTGGGCAGCGATGAAAATAAAAACCAGTCCCTTCCCCACAGTGCGAGTGCTAACAGGCCCTAGACCACCAACACGTGGGCTGGAGCTCAGGTCCTGATTTTGTCACAATGAGCCTCAGGTAAGGCCCTGCCTCTCCCTGGGCCTCAGTTTCCCATCTGTGGGATGAAAGGACTAACTAGCTCAATAGTTACCAAAAATAGATTCTTCAGTCCCAAGAGTCTAACTCAAAATAAATTTGAGAAGCATGCATATACTCAACCTTTTCTGGCTTAGTAACACATTTTGCTGAGCCTATTAGCATATTACAGGCTCTGTTTAATATCTCTTGATCCAACATATTTTAGTATCCACCTCCAAGAGTCTGCAAAAAGAGCACACCAGATGGCTGCCAGGGGCCTCCTTGGGTCAGGCCCCAGTTTTCATTTTGGCTCTGCCACTCGCCATTTGCAAATACCCTGACCTTTTAGAACCTCAGTTTCTTTCTTAGATAAACTCGAGATGATGCCTACACCTGTCTCACAGAGCCCCAAGGGGTGGGGTAGGGTGGAGCTTGTGGTGACCTAGGGCCTGAGGGACACAAGGAGAACTCCCTAAGCGAGAGTCATCTGCTACTTCAAAAGCACACCTCTCCTCTGAGCTGTCACTGTCATTGGCACCTCAGGGTGAATGAGTTTGTCAGGGCCTTGCCAAGAGCAGAAAAAAATGGGCAGGGGGCAGCATTCAGGACACAGGATGAGGTGGCAAGGTAGGCCCTGTGCTCTGGTCTGCTTCCCACCATCCAAAGTCAGCCCTGGTAGGCGCTCAGGTATTTGGAAAGGTAAGCCAGCCAGGCTGTGACCTGACTTGGTTCCTCCCCTGGGCCAAGGCGGGGGCACCAAACTGGTTTGTCAGGGGGCACCAGTGGCACCTGGATCCTCCCCCTCACGCCCACCAGAAGGAGCAGCCCCTGTTCGTCTCCCAGCTCCAGACCCAATGTGAGGGGCAGGGGGAGGATGCCCAGGGTTCCTGGTCCATGCCAGTGCCTTTTTGCCTCAATTCTGGAGTGTCTGGTGTTGTCACCCACCCCCTCTCCTCCCTGCTCATTGCCCTTGTCCCCGAGCAGGTGCTGGCCTCCAGGGGCTTGGGGACCATCTTCAGGAAGTTCCCAGCAGCCAATGCAAATGAAGGCCACTCCCTGTTATTGAAGAACCACTTGCAGGTACAGATCTGTCTACCTGGCAGCCAGAGGCTTCTCCGGAGACTTAATCCTCTGAGTCATCAAGACTTCTCAGCCTGCAGCAAGCGGAGAGTGGTCCGGGGGCCAGGAAAGTGTGTCTCACGGGCCAGCTGGGGATGAGCTTTGCTGAAAACCAGGCCTGCCTGAGTGTCTTGGAGCTGAGCATTGGAATTATGTCTAAAGGCTCCTTCCCTGTTGACCCAGGACAAGGTCCCCACTTGTGTTTCATGACCTCCAGGCTGAGGTCACAGCTCACACCCAGTGTGGGGCCTCCCCCAGGATGCCGGGGAGCTGGGAGCTGGCGCACATGCTGAGGGCGCTCAGTACTGCTGGGCCTGGAGACCTTGGACCAAACTTGAGCCGAGTGCATGGCTGCCAGCCAAACAGAGAATGCTAGAGGCTGGCCTTGTTGGTGAGGCAGTCGTGGGGGTGGGGGTGCCAGTGACACAGCCCCATGAGCTACAGGCTGAGCTGGGGGAGGACTAGAGCGCCTTCCAGCAGGTCTTCCTCCACGGAGCCCAGAAGTGCAATGATTCACCTGACAAAATCGATATAGTCATTTCCACACCGGCCTGGACTCGAGCTTTGATTATCAGAAACCTCACCCTGCCCTCATTCTCTGAGATGCCTTCACTGGTCTTCCCTTCCTGCCTCCAGGTGCCACTGCCATCTCTCAGAATCACCCGTCTAACCTCTCACATCTCATCTTAACACCGCAGAGTGGCTCTGCAGCTCTCAGCTAAGGTTCTTAACTTTTCTGTGGTTCTTAGCTTGGTGAATCATTCTATGCACACTCTCTCCAGAAACATGCGCATGCAAAATTCTGGACAGTGCAATTCCTGGGGGTCCCACGGGTCCTGAAGCCCATCCTTGGATGTTCCCGGGTTCCATGAATTTGGGCTTTGGGATGAAGTGCAGCTCTCTTCCATGTGCCTTTCGCATGCTTGCCTTTTGCAAACTGAAGACCTCAAGTCTCTCTTTCCATGGCCAATCCACCTTTGCCTCCCAGGAGCCCCAAGCCATGAGGACCCATGCACACAACCACTCAGTACTCCACTTGTCTCTAGCCTTTTTCCCTCTGTCCCTCCACCAGGAATACCATCTCTGCCAAACTCATCCTGTTTCTGGGCTCCGACGTCCTCTGGGCAGGAAACCTTCCCTGGCGCCCAGGCCCACAGAATCTGGGGTCAGAGTGCCTCCTCTACCTGGTTATATTGTGCTTTCTCTTCCTCCTCTCTGCACTTGGGTGGGTGCCCAGTTTAACCCGGGCACTGACTTGCATGTTGCCTTTACAAGAGCCCTCAACGCTTGTTCTATAATTGTATAATGTACACGAGCACCATAAAAATAAGAGACTCCATATTGTCCCTTTTAACCACCTCTCTCCCAAAGCAAAAGAGGAATAGAACAAAATGCCCACCATATCTGAGTAGCATGAAGCTCACGCATGTGCAGGAAGGGGCCCAGCAGCCCTATTGCAGGTGAAGCAACGGACTGGCATTCTAAGGGTAGATGCCACGTGTCAGGATCACTTGTCAGAACAGGGCCCTTGGGACCTTTGGCACCATCCTCCTGCAGTTGGTCATTTGATGACCCAGTGATCCTTGTGTGCCAGTGTCTGAGTTCTTTAGGCTCAATCTGAGTCATTGATCAAAGTTAGAAAGCAATTTCAAAGCCAGTCCCCAGCTTGGAATCAGCATTTCTGTGCTGATATGTGTGTGTCTTTTGTGCATGTGTTCATGTGTGCTTATGTGTATGTGTGCATGTGCGCACAGTGGGGCTCTGAGATTTTGGAAAGCTCCAGCTGACTCCAGCTTTGCCTCCTAGGAGCCCCAAGCCTTGGAACTCAGGGCTCCTTCTGGTCCTGGGACCCTCCAAACCACCAACCTGAGACAAAGATTCAGGGGTGACAAGGTCCCTGGGATCAGCAACCTGGCTGGCTTATTTCCCAGAACAAGGCTGAGCAAGGAATGCAGAGATCGCTGCATTGAGGCTTGGTCTTCGAGGCACATTGAGAAACTGGGAGAACCCAATGAGATGGGAGGAGAGTGAACCTCACACTGAAGTGCATGCCAAGGCAGCAGCTTAACCTGTTGCTGTTGTTTTCCTCAAGAGCAATTCTTAAAAAGTATTTTTTGTGTGGTTTTCCACCAGCTTTATTGACATTATGAACAAATAATTTCTAGTTGTCAGTAATTCACAAGTATGTAATGTATGCAATGTAACATTTGATAGACACTGTGAAATGATAACCACCCTCAGGCTAATTAACATAATCACTACCTCACATAGTAACCACTTTTATTGGTAACTAGAAGCCTAGTGCACGAAATTCATGCACTGGAGGGAGGGAAGGAGGGAGGGGGGTCCTTCAGCCCACCCTGCTCCCTCTCCAATCTGGGACCCCTTGAGGGATGTTCAACTGCCTGTTTAGGCCCAATCCAGGTAGAATATGGCCTAAATGGGCAGTCAGACAACCCTCTCACAATCCAGAATCTATGGCTCCCAATTGCTCACCTGCCTGCCTTTTTGATTGCTCTTAACTGCTTCTGCCTGCCAGTCTGATCACCCCCTAACCTTTCTCCTGCCAGCCTAATTGATGCCTAACTGCTCCCCTGCAAGCCTGTTTGCCCCTAACTGTCCTCCCCTGTGGGCCTGGTTACCCCTAACTGCCCTTCCTTGCAGGCCTGGTCACCCCTAACTTCTCTCCCCTGCAGGCCTGAGTCCCCCACAACTGCCCTTCCCTGCAAGTCCAGTCACCCCCAACTTCCTTCCTCTGTCCTGGTAACCCCTAACTGCTATCCCCTGTAGGCTTGATCACTCCCAACTCCCTCCCTTGCAGGCCTGGTTCCTGCCAACTGCCCTCCCCTGCTGGCCATCTTGTGGAGGCCATCTTGTGTCCACATGGGGGCAGGATCTTTTGACCACATGGGGGCAGTCATCTTGTGTGTTGGAGTGATGGTCACTCTGCTATTACTTTTTTATTAGATAAGATAGAGGCCTTTTGCATAGGTGGGGGGCCAGCTGGTTTGCCCTGAAGGGTGTCCCAGATCAGGGTAGGTGTTCCTTGGGGTATGGAGTGGCCTGGGTGAGGGGCCTGTGGTGGTTTGCAGGCTGGCCATGCCCCTGCCCTCCTGGGAACCCAAGTGGAGGCCCTAGTATCTGGGATTTATTTATCTTCTACAAATGAAACTTTGTAACCCGGAGCAGAGCCAAGCTTTTTGCTCGCACAGTCATTGAAACTTTGTTACCGACCAGGGTTTGCAGAAGCTTGGCTTCCTCCATCGCCAGGGGCAAACCAAGCCTCTCTTCTGCTCTCTCTGTGGCAGTAGCCATCTTGGTTGGATTAATTTGCATACTCGCTCTGGTTGGCTATTGGGCGTGGCTTGTGGTGTAGCAGAGGTGTGGTCAATTTGCATGTTACTCTTTTATTAGATAGAATGAGAACATTTAAGGTCTACTCTCAGCAAACTTCAAGCACTCAGAACAGCATTGCTAGCTATGGGCATTACGCTGCACAGCTGATCTCCAGGACTTGCTCATCCTATGTACCTGGAACTTGGCCTCCCTGACCAACAAGCATCTTCCCATTTCTCCTATCCCCAGCCCTTGGCAACCAGCATTCTACTCTCTGATGCTATGATTTGCATTTTCTGAGAGTCCACGTCTGAGTGAGTCAAACAGTTATTTGTCTTTCTGTGTCTTATTTCAATTACCATAATGTCTTCCACGTCCATCCATGTTCTTGCAAATAACAGGATTTCCTTCTTTTTTACAGCTGAATAACACTCCATTGTGTGTGTGTGTATGTATCACATAGTCTTTATCTGTTAATCCATCGACATTCAGTTAGGTTGTGTCCATACTTTGGCAAGTGGGACTGATGCTGCAGTGAACATGGGAATGCAGATATCCCTTCAAGAGCTGGATAGAATGACCTTTGGATATGAACTCAGACATGGGATTGCTGGGTCATATTGAGGAGCTCTTTCAGACATTTTTTTCTAATTGCTCACACCCATCAAGTTATAATGCCATAATCTATGCATCTGATTACACACTGGATGTATATAGTACCTACTTTATTCACATAGAAAGCTTACTCTTTGTATTTGATTCAGGGCTATGGATGACTAAATAAAATTTAAGGATGATTAAATTAAATTAAAAATGAAAGCTATCAATATCTAACCTAACATTGTAACTACACTTTTTGAGTAATTTTTAATGTAATTTATTTACCTACCTAAATTGTAATTGTCAAATTAAACATGCAAAGGAGCAATTTACATAAATAATAGTAATAATAGCAATGCAACAAATCCTTTGAAACTGTCACTTTACTAGCAAAACAATTGATAAAGTTAATTTCTTTTTTTATTTTTTCTTTATTTTATTTGTTTTTCTAATCTCCATTTAGTCACCCTATTCCCTTTTCCACCTCTAGATGAAGTTGATTTATTAAAAATTATTTTCATGCTGAAATTGTTTTGGCTCAGGGGATAGAGCATTGGCCTGCAGACTGAAGGGTCCCAGGTTTGATTCCGGTCAAGGGCATGTACCTTGTTTGTGGGCACATCCATAGTGGGAGTCATGCAGAAGGAGGCTGACAAATGTCTCTCTCTCATCGATGTTTCTAACTTTCTCCCTTCTTCTCTGTAAAAAATCAATAAACTATATTTAAAAAAATTCTTTTCACTAAATTTAACTTCTAACTTTTGCCCCCAACTTCCCTCCTCTGTTGGCCTGGTCACTCCTAACTGCCATCCCCTGTAGGCTTGATCACCCCCAACTCCCTCCCTTCCAGGCCTGGTCTCTCCCAATTGCTCTCAAAAGAACTAGTTTCTAGGGAGTGTGGGGTGGGGTAGTTCAGGAAGCCTCTGTGGGAAAGTGGCACTTCTGGGAGTGAGGAGTGAGTCCTGCACAGGGAAGGGCACCCTAGGCTGAGTCCAGTATGCCAGGAAGGGGTGGAGGCAACCAAGTCAAAGGAAGAGATGTATGAGCCCTGTAGGACTTGGACTTTCACATTGTGAGGGATGCCAAAGGCCCCACCCACAGAGCTGATGTTTTTTCGTGGTGCAAACAGTATTTGCCTATTCTGACACAAATCTCCAACATAACATCTATCTCTCCAGTCATCTCACGCTGGCCTCTTATCAGACTCCCTTTTTTACACCCTTATCTCCAGCCCAAAGGGTTTGAAATAGGAATAATGTAAGGCACAGCTGAAGGAAGGCTTTACAATGACTTAAAAGTTAAACTATAGGTAAGGAGAAAGATATTCACATAAGAAAACAATGGGGTCTTGAACCAAGATGGCGGCATAGGTAAACACCTACATTGCTGCCTCGCACAACAATTTCAAAACTACAACTAAAAGACAGAACGGACATCATCCAGAACCACAGGGAAGCTGGCTGAGTGGAAGTTCTACAACTAGAAGGAAAGAGAGGGGCTCATGGAGACCCAGAGGAGCTGCAAAAAGCTGAGGCACTGAGACGCGCGCACTGAGAGAGCGGGTGCCGGAGTACCTGGCTGGCTTTCTCTGGCGGGAGGGAAACGGAGACTCCCAACGGCATTGAACCCCTTATCCTACGACTCTAAACCCCAGATCCAGCCGAGACTCATACGGGAGGAGTTTGGACTGTGAAAAGGGAGAGGTGCACGGAAATTTAGGGGAGTCGCAAAAGATCAGGTCCGGTCTCGCACGTGCACGGTGCTGCACGGAGGACAGACTGCTGATTGTGCCGCTGGCTTTCGCGAGTGGGCGGGAGACAGACCCTCCCAGCTGTGCCACTTCTGAGTCCACTGGGCCCCTGTTTCGGGCGAAACCTTGGGGACCTAGACTCGTGTGGTCCTGGTGCTCAGGGGAGCTGGAAAGGCAGCGGTTAGAGGCACTGCGGGTGCTCGCGCACAAGGACCGCTCCAGCCATTACCCAGTCACGTGAGACTCAGGGGCCGTGGAGGGCGGGGCCGACTGGAAGGCAAGGCGGTCCCTTAAGCCCTGAGACTCCACCCCTCCCAAGCTCAACAGAGACTTCTGCGGCTTTGCGTCTGCTATCATAGGGCTGAATCCAACACAGAAGTTTCCCCGGCATAGGGAAAATGCTGAGACAAGGGAAGGGATCACAAACAAAAGAAATGGAGAAAAAAAACGACTGGATATAGAGTTCAAAACCACGCTTATAAGGTTTTTCAAGAATATGCTAGAAAAGATGGATAAATTTAGCGAGAGCCAAGAGCAGATGAAACATACACTGACTGAAATAAAAAATATTATACAGAGTCCTAACAGCAGACTAGAGAAAGGCAAGAATCAAGTAAAAAATTTGAAATATAAAGAAGCAGACAACATTCAGCTGGAAAAGCAAGAAGAGAAAAAAATCCAAAAATGTGAACATAATGTAAGGAGACTCTGGGACAGTTTCAAGCGTACCAACATCAGAATTGTGGGGGTGCCAGAAGAAGAGAGAGAGCAAGATACTGAAAACCTATTTAAAGAAATAATGACTGAAAACTTCCCACATCTGGTAAAAGAAATAGACTTACAAGTCCAGGAAGCATACAGAACCCCATATAAAAGGAATCCAAAGAGGACCACACCAAGACACATCATAATTAAAATACCAAGAGCAAAAGACAAAGAGAGAATATTAAAAGCAGCAAGAGAAAAACAGTTTATTACCTACAAGGGAGCACCCATCCGACTGTCAGCTGATTTCTCAACAGAAACGATGCAGGCCAGACGGGAGTGGCAAGAAATATTCAACGTGATGAATAGCAAGAACCTACAACCAAGAATAATCTATCCAGCAAAGCTAACATTCAGAATTGAAGGGCAGATAAAGAGCTTCACAGATAAGAAAAAGCTAAAGGAGTTCATCAACTCCAAACCAGTATTTTTTGAAATGCTGAAAGGTACTCTTTTAGAAGAGGAAGAAGAAAAAGGTAAAAGACAAAAAATTATGAACAACAAATACATATCTATCAACAAGTGAATCTAAAAATTAAGTGAATTAAAAATTTGATCAACAGAATAAACTGGTGAATATAATAGAATCAGGAGCACAGGAAGGAAGTGGACTGATAATTCTCAGGGGGAAAGGGGTGAGGGGTGTACAGGGAGAAACTGGACAAAAATCATACACCTATGGATGAGATCAATGGGAGGGAGCTAAGGGCAGAGGGATTGGTGGGAGCTGGGTGGACGGGTGCTATGGAGGGGAAAAAAGAGAAACAAATGTAATAATCTGAATAATAAAGATTTAATTTAAAAAAAAAGAAAAAAGAAAACAATGGGATAAATGTTATTACATAAAATTGGCTTTGAGCTACCAAGAATCCAAAGTAAGAAGGGAAATGTAGTACATCCTGTAGCTTCTGAAAGCTAATAAATGGTAATATTAAATAGCTGGTAGGCTCTGGCCCTGTGGGGTCTGGGGTCAGAGCCTATGTTGATCAAGCCATAAATGCAGCTGTTCCCTGCTTCACTCCATGCCTGTACCCTCTGCCCACAGGCTGCTCCATCACCGAGGGCATTACCATCCTGAGGAATAAGCTTAGTGATTACCAGGGACAGTTCAACCCCACCCACCTGCTGGCTCTCTGTGACTATTTCTACAACACCTTCATCCGCCACTACAGACTCTACCAATATGTCCTGTGCCAGGACCAAGAAGTCAACCTGACGGTCAACCACGTGGAGGTGTGTGTGCCGCCCCAGCCCCTCCGGCTGGCTGAGGGCAAGGACAGGGACCTCTGGAAGCATGAGCAGCAGTTGGCTGAGCTCACTATGGCTGAGGTGCAGAAGCGCACCAACGTGCTGCTCCTGAAGGAGGCGCTGCACCTGGAGCAGGAGCACATGCTGCAGAAGAAGTTCTCTGAGATGAATGTGCAGGAGAGACAGGTTCTGACGAGAGAGGTAAGGCTGTGCCTGTAAGGTGGGATGCTGCTCAGCTGTCATGAGCAAACATTCATTCCTACTAAGAGAATATCCAGGTGCCAACAAGACTTGGGTTGTCTGCACACATGGGAGGGGGCAGAAAGAAACAGCAAGTCATTGACCATCTGCCACATGCTTTGCATGTGCGTTTCATGAAACATGCCTATAAGGTGTAATTCATGTTCCCATTTTAGTGATGAGCCAACTGAGGCTCAGAGAAGTTCACCAACTTGCTCAAGATCACCAAGCTAGCATGTGTTGGAGTTTAGATTTAGACTGAGGCCTGGTGGCTCCAAAATCCAAGTTCTTTCCACTGCATCCAGAATCAGTGACAGATTCCACCCAGAAAGACTCCCAAGCTCTGAACCGCAGATTCTCTCAGGATCCTTTGTCTGCCTGCAACGAGACCTGGGTGGAGATGACGAAGTAAGGGCCATGGGTCACATGGTTCAGAGTGGGTGATGCAATGAGGTGGGTAAAGAGGTGGGGTGTGTGGATCTAAGAAACTGGGCTGCCCTCCAGGAGCCAGAGTCTCCAGTGACCAGCTCTTTAACAAATGGCAACAAATGTTGTTCTCAGGGAGTCAACTTCTTGAGGACCTGGCAGAGTCTAAACTTATTTTTTTTAGCAATACATAGGCACTGATATCATCACTGTTGGATGATCTTTGAAGACAGAGGCATGTGACATATGTGTATGTATGTACATATACACATGTATGAGGGGGTAATAACCAGATGTGGCATTGAAGTTACAGGGTCTGTGTCCATCAAAAGGGTTTAGTTTCTGCCCTGGCCAGGGAAGCTCAGTAGGAGAGCATCATCCCACACACCAAAGGGTTGCAGGTTTGATTCCTGGTCAAGGGCACGTACTTGGATTGCACGTTCAGTCAGGGTGTGGCTTGGCGTGTGTACCAATCTGATGTGCTTTCTCCTATCGATGTTTCTCTCCCTCCCTCCCGCACTCAATCCTCCTTTTCTTCTAAAAAATCAATGGAAAAATATTCATGGGAGAGGATTAACAAAAATGAAGGGGAGGGAGGTATTTCTGAATTGTCAGGCAAAGAGTGAATGGCCCTGGAAAGTATCCAAATAAAACATTGGGAAAATCTCTAAGAAACAATAAACACAACATAATGAATGATACCCTTCTAAAGTTAAGTTTCCCAGGTAAATAGCTCATTGGGCTGTCACATAATCTTAGTGCATTAAGCCATCCAATAGGGACCAAATGGGAGCTTGTCTCCATGCCCTTCCAGGGGCCTTGCTCTAGACCAGTGGTCAACAAACTCATTAGTCAACAGAACCAAATATCAACAGTACAACAATTGAAATTTCTTTTGAGAGCCAAATTTTTTTTAACTTAAACTATATAGGTAGGTACATTGTTATCAACTTAATTAGGGTACTCCTAACCTGGCCTTTGCTAAAAACACATCCTCAATCTGATTGAGGTATGTTCGCTGAGGTCGACCCCTTCCAACTCTCCCATCCACATTCATCTTGTATACTTGTTTCGTCTATCTCCTTTCATTCATCCTCTCTATATGTCCAAACCATCTCAACATACCTTTCTCAATCCTCGACACTACATCTTTTTTCACTCCACAACGTTCCCTAAAACTAACTTAATAAACTTAAAGTTTTAAGACTCAAACTATAGGTATGTTGAATAAAATTTGATATCATACTTAATAACCGTATTATTTATTGATAAAGTTAAATTCCTTACAATATCTATAAAATTAAATCATGACAATGACTGACAAGCACTAATGTGAAAAATGGCCTTGCGTTTCTTTGGAAAGTTTGGTAAGTCAGGTTTGTATGTTGTTGTTTTTAATTTTAGGCCTGATTGCCCCTAATCACTAACCTGCCTGCTTCATTGCTCCTAACCACTCTGCCTGCCTGCCTGCTCACCCCTAACCCCTCTGCCTGCCTGCCTGATCATCCCTAACCCCTCTGCCTGCCTCCCTGCCTGACCGCCCCTAACCCCTCTGCCTACCTGCCTGATCGCCCCTAACCACTCACATGTCTGCCTCATCACCCCTACTCACTCTCTTTGCTTGCCTGATCACCCCTAACCACTTACCTGACTGCCTAATTGCCCCTGCCCACCTTTGCCTGCCTGGTAGCCCCTAACCACTCATCTGCCTGCCTGCCTGATTGCCCCTAACCACTTGCTTGCCTGCCTAATCATCCCTAACCACTTACCTGCCTACCTGATCACCTCTAAACCCTATGCCTGCCTGCCTGGTTGCCCCTAACCACTCACCTGCCTGCCTCATCGCTTCTAACCACTCGCATGCCTGCCTCATCACCCCTAATCACTCTGTCTGCCTGCCTGATCACCCCTAACCACTCACCTGTATGCCTGATCACCCCTAACCACTCATCTGCCTGCCTGGCAGCCCCTAACCACTTGCCTGTCTGCCTGATCTCCCCTAATCTCTCTGCCTGCCTGATCACCCCTAACCACTTACCTGCCTGCCTGATAGCCCCTAGTCACTTGACTGCCTGCCTGATCATTGCTACCCATCTCAGCCTGCCTGATTGCCCCTAACCACTAGCCTGCCTGCCTTATAGTCCATTACCCCTTGCCTGCTAGCCTGATCACCCCTAAACCTCTCTGCCTGCCTACTTGATCACCCCTAATCCCTCTGCCTACGGCCAACCCAGAGCTGGCTGGGGGTGAAGGTGAGACCTCATTCTCCTCCTACACTCAGATCTCCTGCCAGAATCTCCCATTCGTGGAACTCAACCAGAAGCCAAAAGCTAAGGTAGCTGGTTGATGCTGCCCTCATAAGTTGGCCTCCCAGGGCAGAGTAGGGTGAAAGGTGGAGAGATCTAGAGAGGGAAATGGAAGGTCCCAGCACTCAGTAAGAGGAGAGAATTGCAGATGGCTTTAGCCTTCCCTGAGCCGTGTTCACCAGCCATGTTCTGTTTCTTCCAGGAGCTGGAAAATCTCATCACTGAGGCCATTCATATCCAGATCAAGTGTCTGAAAGAGCTGCTTCAGTATGAGATACAGACAACTTTTGATATTTTGGACTTGAAACTTCAGAAGAAAACTTTAAATCTCAATGCTCCTATCCCTTTCCCACTCTCCATCAGTGGCCAGCCAGGCCAAGATGAATCTCTCAAGATCAACAAAGCACGCAAAGCAAAGAAAGCAAAAGGCAAGAAGCTATCTAAAGACTGATTGAAGAAGAATCATTGACAATTAAGGAAGTATTATGTGATATGCTCTGCACCCCATAGGTCAGTGATTTCTAGTGATTAAAAGAAATGAAACAACACCTATAATCTTAATCTCTATCTTCTTTCTAGAAACCTTCTTCTAGCATCTGAAAATATAACCGAAATAAGAAGGCTGTTCTCTGCCAAGCACAGAGCTTTGTGCCTGGTGGGCAAGCAAACATCCCCTCCTCACTAAGCCTGAACCTAGACACTGAAGACATAACCACCACCAATGGGTTGAAGTAGGTAAGAGTAGGGGTGACACCAGACAACAAGAAGGACTTCTAGGGAACATACATGGGGAGAACAGGTCCTGGGATTCAGTTGCCTTTCTGAGATGGGTACACAGAATAGACCACATACAGCCTGGTCTCTCTGCTGGAGAAGCCTGCCTCCAGATAACTCTTCCTTCTGAGAGAATCCACTCTGTTTAGATTGAGTCAGGGGAACAAGCTTTGTCTTAGAGGTCAGAGATCAGGTTTCAAACCCAGCTCTGCTGCTTGTCTGCTGGTCTACTATGTGACCTTGCCAGTGTCCTTTCTGTCTCGGGGCCCCATCTCTCTCTTCTATCAAGTGGGAGAGTTCCCGGCCAGTGTCGAAGGTCCATCTTCCTTAGGCAATAGATGAAGCAAGGTTTGTATTCCCATTTGTCAAGGGGGTTCAAGGTTCAAGGAGGAGTGGAGTATTTACTCAAAGTCACTCAGTGAGGCAATGAAACAACCAGGATTAGAACTCAGGCTTCCAGACTCGTTTCTGTGCTCTTTCCCCTGCAACATTTTGGCACGTGTAAACAGTCACACGAATCCTGTAGTTGTTGACTATTGCAGACATATAATTGACAGGTGAATAGGCCCCGAAGATCATAGCAGAAAGGACTCTTCCCAAGCCAGTGACCTGCTGTTATCTGTGCCGTCCACTCCATGCTCCTTGCTCACAATGGGACGGCCACAGTGCAGCTCTACCTGTGATTTTCACGTCTGTCTCTCCATGACCACAGCTGCTTTCTAGGTCTTGCCACTAAAGATGTGCCTGGGTCTCTGTTTCCAGGCTAAGCCAGCCTGCTTTGGAGGCCAGGCTGAACTGAGATTGAGAGAGGGAGCCCCAGGTGGGCATTCACCAGCCCTAGGGCTCTCTGAGAGAATTCCAGGAGACGGGATCTCTGGCTGGGAAGTGGCCTCACCGGGAGCACTGCCCCAGACTCTCTCTCTCTCCATCTTACCTGGATGCCAGAGTGAGGGTAATTTATACCTGAGACATTTTATAAGCTTCCCAATACCTCTTTGGACAGAAGAAGGAGGTTCCAGGTTTTCCTTAAATTTTTCACCTCTTCATTCATTCACTTATGTATTTCTCTTTCACTCCACAGACATTTTTAAACATGTGTATCTACTGAAACTGCCATGGACCAGAGGGAAGTGTGAGAGCAGCCATCCCATTCTTCCAGGCCTGACCAGGATCCCCAAACACCCATGCAGCCTGTGTATGTGCTGTATATGTGTTTGTATGCACATATGTGCAAGCATGTATGTGTCTGTTTGTTTGGGGGATGCAGAAGGGGCAAGTGAGTACTGCTCCATGTTTAGGCCATATGCTGAGGAAGACCCCCAACCCCCATGCTGGAGCAGGAGATAATCAGACACCCCAGTCAACCGAGGAACAAACCAGGCTGTGAGCACTGCTATAGCGTCCAAAAGGCATTAAGTATCGGTTGACCATAGGCTGGGGCAATTCGGTACAAAGGGATTGTAGCTCCCTCTTGCCTTGCCTTACTTCCAAGATGAGGGAGGTTCAACCATCCCATCCACACCCATACCTTGCATCCCAGCCTTGCCTTGCCACTGCCCTGAGAGATCCTCGGGACCCCCAAGGTTTTGAACCTTTTCAGATTCAGACCATTTGTATCCTGACACTGCCCTCCTCATTGGATCTGCCCCTTCCCAGGAGGACTCCTGCTCCAGTCACCACCCCATGGGGAGAACCCCAGTGTGGCCAGGGCCATCCTCCTAGCACCAGCCAAGTGGTCAATAAGGGAGCCGGGAGGTAATGCAGAAGCTGTGAGGGGAGAAGGTAGTTCCTGAAGTTGTGTGTCCACATAGTCAGCCTGTAAGACACTCCCCTCTCCCCCATTTCATCCTTAGGGGTAGCTTTCCCTAACCTGGAATGGAAGGGTTGGGGTTGAAGTTAGGGTTTCAGCCACATAGTAGGTACAGTTGTTAAATACTGTTTGGGAAGTGAGGGAAGAACGAATGAATGAATGAATGAATGAATGAACGAACGAATGCAAATTTTAAGAAAATCATGAAACTGCCTCCCTCAGTTCACAAAAGTATTGAGAAGCTTATCAAACTTCTCAGGTATTAGACACTCCTCCCTGTGAGGGACCTGCCAAGGGCAAAAGCAGGGTTGATGGAAGTAAGAGCCTGCCTTGCCCCTTAAGGTATTGTCCTAAAAAAGATCTCTCCACTTAGCGAGGGAGACAAACACCTCTATACCCAGCTGATTTCCATAGTCACCTGGTGTCATCTGCCCAAGGACAAGCAAGGGAAGCCTGGAGTCTTTGTATCTGAGGAGGAGAGACACCCTAAACCCGAAGGGCCTTCCAGTCCAGGAGCAAATCAAGCAGCTTTGGAAAAGTTTAATTCCAAGCACGCATAGATGCCTGTGCAGGCTTGAGAAGCTGCTGTCCCCCTTAAGCTCCTCCCCAGCTATATAGATGTCCTGGTTACAGAATTTGTTAAATGTCTACTTCACATAGAGCTGAGTTGAACTTATGAAGGACCTGGGGATGGGGAAGTCACAAGGAACCAGAAATGAGGAGGAAAGCCACAGCAAGGAGTGGATCCAAGGCTTCCTCAGGGGTGGGGGGCCCTCAAGCCCTACCACCAGGGGAGCAAAAACTGAACCTTCTATATCGAGGTAAGAACAGAGAATGGGAGGACCCACTGAGCAAGCCCCTCCCACTGCCCCCACCTGAGGAAACAGCACTAAGCAGCCTTTTGTAGCAACTAGTGGATGACCCCGGGTCTACTGCGGGAGGGCAGCCCCACCTGTACCCCATTCTTAGGCAGGCGTGGATGCTGACATCACGTGTGGAAATCCCAAACTGAGAAAATGTCCTAAAACCGGGCTGAGATTGGAGCATCCCTTGGAGACCAAGGATAAAGTGCCCCTTCGGTGAGGTGACCATACCTGTTGGTTGACTCCTGTTGTTCCCCGTGTCCTGCCTAGGGTGTCATTGCTTATAGGAATCCAATTAAGAATTGGATAGGACTGGTAGCCCTCCACTTGTACTTCTAGCTTCCCCCACAATTGCTTCTCTTGGTGTGTGTGTCATATGCTCAGTGAGGAAGTTTTCACCTCAACTCAAGGCTAAAGGTGAAAGATGATGAGAGCTGTTAACCTGCCTCTCCTTCCTCACCCTTTCCTAACTCAGTGTTACCGTGTCAAGAGACCATGCTTGTAACTCTCCTTGAGCTGGTGAAATGCATGCAGATATAGCAACTAATGAGATTTAGTTTCCCCTCTGGGATGCTGCTAAGGGACAAACAGTATTGCTGCTCTGCCCATTGTGTCATGGCCTGCAAATGCATGAAGCAACTAGGCCACCAGGCCACCAGGCCACCAGGCTCCATGGTCAGCAGGGAAAGTTGGGAGTGACAAGTGAGGGTATACACATGATGTGCAAGAGCTAGAAGGCACGCATCTTGCTAATGGGCTCAGACAGTGGTGGAAGCAGCCTTGCTTCAGACACTGCCATTTACTGTACAGTGTGAATCAACAGTTATTTATCTTGGTGTTTGCTATGGCATTTTCATTTTTCAATAACTCTCAGTAGCAATGACTTTGACCAAAAAAAGGAAAGTGCATGAGTAATGAAATGTAAGTTACCTTGACTTTCTCTTCTTCAAGAAAATTAATGATGAAACTGTAACATGTAAAATGGTTACCTGTGTTTACCATCCCCCTGAGAACCATAGTGATGCCAATTATTATATAAAAAGAAAGACAAAATCTACTCAAGAAGCACCAGCATCTAACTCAAAGCTCATCAGTAACTTTAAGAAGACTGTCTAAAATCCTAGCCAAATATTAACCTGGGTGTTTTGGTGAGGGTGTCTTGGATGAGATTAATGTTTGAATCAGTAGACTAAATAAAACAGATGGCTCTCCCTAACATGGTGGGCCTCATCCAATCAGTTGAAAGCCTGAATGAAACAAAACACTGACCTCTGTTGACTAAGAGAATTTCCTCCTTCCTGACAGCCTTTGAAATGGGATATCAGCGCTTTTTATTTCTATAGCAGACTCAGCCTTTAGACTTACTTGAAATATCAGCTCTAACATATTGGAATTGCCAGTCTCTCTCTCTCTCTCTCTCTTTCTCTCTCTCTCTCTCTCTCTCTCTCTCTCTCTCTCTCTCTCGCCTTTAGAGAGAGAGAGAAGGAGAGGGAGAGAGAGGGAGAGAGAGAGCGAGATCACATAATTTCTATATATAATCATATAATTATATTTCTCTTATATCCTATTGTTTGTGTTTTTCTGGAGAACTCTGTAAAGCCCATTTGTACAAGATTTCTTGTACACATGCTCAGAGTGAAGTGATAGCTGTAGCACCCCCAGAAGAAGTTCACACAGGGTTTAATGATGTCAGTTTCATAATAGTGTAATCAGATGCATCAATAGAAAAAAAAACAGTCAATTCCAATAACAGCTCTCTCTTTCCATCTAATTCAGACAATCAACATAAAGCTGTTTGAAATTCATTCTGTTCAAGGTGAAACATCTCTCAATATTGTGAACACTACTGGGAACTCACTGTTTATAAGTTCAATGTCAAAGACAACAATATTTGTTGTTGAGGTTATAATATTATCACCTTAAATATATAAATTATTGTAAAAGCAATGTTCTCACTAAATTAAAAATAAAAATACCATAGAGCAGAAATGTACCCAGAATTTGTTGTTGGTCATATGTAGTAGGAAGGCCTGCACTAAGAGGAATAAGAAGAAATGAGGATGAAGGAGGGAAGGGAGAAGGTGGTGAGCAACTTGGAATAACAGAGTTGGACTTCTTCCACGTAGACATTGTGTTTTCATTCATCTCACAAATACTACTTACAGTGGTTTGTACCAGACACTTTTAGGCACTAGGGGCTCAGAAATAAACAAGATAAATAAGACCTCCTTCTCTGAGGAGCTCACATTCTAACATGGACACAAATAAGCAATTTAAAAAGATACTCACTGATTAAAGTGTGTGATACAAAGGCCACGAGAAGGTATACAACTCAAGTAACTTCGGGGTGACAGAAACTTCACTACTGAGGCTACTCAACAGGCTCTTAGTAAGTGAGAGACACTGGGATAGGTTGAGCATATAAAGATAGAGAAAAGACAGGAGAGATTCTCAAATGAAGGAGTGAAATGAATATTGAAAAATACTTAGGGCCTGGCTGTTGTGGCTCAGTGATTGAGTGTGGACCCAGAAACCAAAAGGTCAATACCCAGTCAGGGCACATGCCCAGGTTCCTCAGTGGGGGGAGTGCAGGAAGGCAGCCAATCAATGTTTCTCTTTCATTGATGTTTCTGTCTCTATTTTGGTCTCTTCCTCTCTTTCTAAAATCAAAGAAAATGTTGGCCCAGGTAGGAAGCAGACTATGGCAAGTGGCTGCAGGGATTGGAGCAAGAGCAGGTGTCAAAACTTTCTACAAGGGTTGGGGCCAATCACAAAGACCAGGGTCAGAGAGCATGGATTCTTCACTTCTGGAAAAGGGAGCCATTATAATGTTTTACACATGGAGCAAGGTAATCCGAGAGATATATTGGCTGGAAAAAAGAAAATTGCCAGAAGCTAATTCCAGCAGGTCATAAATGCAAGAAGTTCATCAAAAGGTTGGTGGACATTGAGTCTTCAGCAAGGGCTGGAGAATCACATCTTGCCTGTTGGAAATGGCTTAGGGCATGTCCCCAAACCTGAAAAGGGTGCATAAATGATTGCTTGCTGCCAGACAGCCAAGGGCATTTCAATCTACACGTTATTGCCTCCTACTGGCCAAACACCTGAAAAGCCGTAGGCAGTTCCCCCAATCTGACAATGGATTCTGTATATTAAATCTTGCCTTTGATGCGTATATCTACCTTGCCTTAGGACAAATTGTGTTAAGAAAGAGCAAGGGGTCCTGCGACAAGGAGGACTTGGTTTCTTTAGCTAAGTCTCGTCTGGCTCCCCAAAATGCCTTCCAAAATTTATGTTTTGTCTGTAGACTCTTGATTAATTTACACACAGTACCTTTTCCAGATTCCTGAACTCTTCAAGATGCTGGATCAAGACCCCCGGCAGGAAACCAGGAAGGAAGCTATTAAAATAATTCAGGTCCAATATAATATTAGCTGTCAGTGTGCAATACACAAATATTTAGTAAGTGCCTACTGTGTGCTAGCGACTATTCTGGGCCCTGAGAATACTACACCAGAGAGTAAAAAAGTCCCTGCTGCCGAGACCGGTTTGGCTCAGTGGATAGAGCATTGGCCTGCAGACTGAAAGGTCCCAGGTTCGATTCTGGTCGGGGGCATGTACCTTGCTTGCAGGCACATCTCCAGTGTGGGGTGTGCAGGAGGCGGCTGATCGATGTCTCTCTCTCATCGATGTTTCTGACTTTCTATCCCTCTCCCTTCCTCTCTGTAAAAAATCAATAAAATATATATATATTTTTAAAAAGTCCCTGCTCATAATCTAGTGGAGGAAGAGTAAATGAATAAATATTTAAATAGTTGATGTAACACATGTGACAGTTTATATGAGTTAAACTGTGTGCCAGGTACTCTTCTAAGCACTTGATATGCACTAACTTATTTTTATTTCCATGACAGTCCTATGAAGTAGATACTATTATTATCATCCCCATTTTATAGATAAGAAAACTGATGGACAGGGCTTAAGTAACACCAGAAGGTTTGTACAGAGAACATACTCCACTTCCATATTTTACTGTTTTTCACAGGCTGGTGGCCTGGCAATAACAGGGGCTTTCTCTAGCGAGACTAGGCATCTGTAGACTCTGCCTTCCCGCTCTCTCCGCTCCCCCAGCAGCTCCTGAGCACTGGTTTGCCAGCTGCTTTGCCTGCTAGCCTGCAACTCCTTATGAGACAGGAGCCATTGCACCTCTATTGTGTCTGCTTAGAGGCACACTGTGCTGGGCACATTGCATGCATGTAGACTAGAGAGCATTGCCAAAGACCATCTGTTCAGCCAAGAGTGGTTGTGTTGATAGAATAGAAAAGGAGAACCATTTTTAAGGGCACTCATCCTGTGTTCTTTGCTTTGAAAGGAAGACCTGTTTTATCTTTCAGACACTGGAATTCTTAATGATGGATAAGAACTCAAGTTCCCATTATTTTGACCAGGGTACCAGTCCCTGGTTCTTCTCACAGAACTCGGGTACAGGGTTAACAACAGAAATACGGCACTCACAGGCTTACAGAGTAGCCCTATAGCTCAGTGGGTATTTAGTTTTGACTTCCCAGATCAACAGCTAATCCTTTGAAGAACTGTTCTCTACTCCCTGCCACAATCAGCTGGTTGTGATGGGGGCTCCCAGCTACCTGCCTCCCTCCCAGGCCAAAGGATAAGCACATTCCCCAAGTGGACCAATCATAGTACTCCATTGTCCTTGGCCACAGTGATTGGGCCAGACAGGCATGGGCACATGAACCAAGCTAGACCAATCAAAACACTCTATCCTCACCCCACCTACCCCCATCACCAAGTCATGGTGATTGATTCAGTAGTTTTTCCACCTATTGTTGGTAAGGTTCTCTCACTTTTGGTTTTGAGGCTGTAAGGATCCTAGTAAGTCAGAGAAGCCAGTAGCTGTTTCCAGCCTGAGAAAAGAAAAGAAAAAAAACATACGATGGGAAGTAGGAGAGAAAAAGGCGAGATTGATTGAGAGATTGCTCTGTAATCCAATCACCCTGGAGGCAGCTCCACCCTGGCAGTGGTGTGCACACACCCAGGATCTGACTGAGGTCAGCGAGACAGGCAGGGCAAGGAATGCTTCCTACATGACAAATGAGGAAACTGAGGTTCGGACAGGTGAAACAATTGCTCAAGGTCGATTTACTACCAGGGGTGAAGCCAGGACAGAAGCAACCAGAACTTCTACCTTTTCGTTGGGAGTTCTTGTCTCATCCACTGCCTCAAAGGGCACAGTCCCTGTAGCCACGACCACCACCCTGCCCACATGTGCAATGGCTCCTGGGTATAAGCCACCTTTTTGTGTTGGGCTCTGAGCGTGACCACAGCATCTGCTCTTAGATGGGAAACCACTGGGGCCCAGGGGACAGAACCTCTTCTCTGGGAACTTGCACGTACAAAGTCAAATGGAAGGTTTGAGCAATGCGGGCCGGAATTGACCAATTATAATTGGTTCCTCTTCAGAAAACTGCCCCATCTTTCCCTACTTGTTCCATGGGGTCGCCAGCATCAAATGCATTCAGTCCAAAATTCTGTCAACCACCCGTGTTTTATTATTATAGCTCCTCACAATAACCCAGTGGGCTTCCTGACATTCTCAAGTCCTTTCATACCTACACCAAAGGTTGAAAAAACAGAGACCATTTCTGGGGCCCACATTTTTTAATCCTTTCTGACACCCCTTCCTGTTCCAACGTGGCTGCCAGCCAAGGTTCCCAGGCACCTGGGTTAGAGGGAGACAGGGAGAAACTTTTCTGACCCTGAAACCAGAAGACCATCCAGGCCCTATGGACTCAGAGGCGTTTCTCAGGAGGTTGCCCTTCACCGTACAGCTGAGGAAACCGAGGCCCTGGGGACACCAACCCAGGCCTGGAGTTCCCAGCGGGAATCCTCCCAGGATGCTGTGGTGCCAGCCAGAGGAGAGCAGGAAGGGCTGCCTTCTCCTTCTAGACTTCTGCCTTCCAAATCCCTCCCAAGTCTCCGTCCTGGGAAAGGCCACCCTCGAACCTAAGCAGCTACTGAAAACTCTTCAGAAACAGAGCGTAGGAGGGAACCCTGACAGGGCTGAGACTGTCACACAGGCAGCGGCTCAGACGGGACCCCGCAGGCCTGTGTGCAGCGTTGCCTGCTCTGCCTCTGCGCCTGTCCTGGCTGCACCGTCCAAGCCACACACCCACCGCTGCCCTGTCCACAGGGCACAGCTCCCGTGTCGGGAGCGCCGGTGGAACCGCTGGAACATGAGAGGCACCGAGGAGAATGCAGAATTAGCTCAACAATCGTCATCTCTAACGTTGCCCTGAGTACTTAGCAAGTACCGGGCACTTTATTTCATTATCCCCATTTCACGGAGGAGGAAACTGAGGTTGGGGAGAGCTGAGGACTTACCTATATTGTTCCTGAGCTAATAAGTAACCTGCTGGGATTCAAACCCAGGCCACATCTGACCTAACCCTAACTGAGTTCACCCTCGTCCCTAAACGGGTCTTCACATGAATGTGATCCCTCCCCTCAAGGAGGTCCATTAAACAAGAGGCCAAAAACCTCCCCTTGCACCCGTAGGTATGTGACTGAGGGTGGCAGGCCCATAGGCACTCGGGCACCGGGCATCACAGGAGAGGCAGAGACCTGCCCGGGAGGAACTGCAGGACCCCAGGAGGGCGCAGGCCTCAGGGAAAGGAGGCTCTGGAAAGAGGGAGGGGAGGGCAGGGCACCAGCAGACATAGTGCCCACTGGAGCGAAGGCTGGCTGCTGAGGAGGAGGGTGGATGGTAGAGTTGTTGGCTGCCTCGGAGGTCAGGCTGTCTGGTGGGACCCAGGCCTGGGGATGTCTGTGTAGGAGGGTGGGGGCTCCTGAATGCCAGGTTCATAGAGCAGCACTGGGAGGCTGTCTTAAAGCTGCCTCAGCCCAGTGAGAGCCGTTGTTCTTTAAATTGTGTGTTCACGGAGGGGGCGCGTCCCCTCCACAAACCCTGCCTCTCTGCAAAGGCTGCGAAAAGGCCCCGGAAAAGGGCCTACGGGTGAGGTGGAGGCTTCTGAGCAGTGTTCCCAGGGAAGGAACAACCTGATTCCCAGCTGGGCAGTGATGGGATGAAGCAGAGGGAAAAGTGCTCAGTAAGGAGGGCCTGCTTTGAATCATCTGAGGACGACGTGGGATTCCTACCCACCCTGTGAGGGGGTCTCAGGATCTCCATCCTTCCCGCTGGGGAAACTGGGGTTCAGGGAAGTGGAGTGACTCACCCTGGTCTCACAGATCCTGGCCTCTGCCCCCTGTGTGCACGCTCTGCCCTGCGGCGAGCTGGAAAGGGCTCCACCTGGGGAGGCACAGGAGACAGGAAGCCCACGTCCTGCACAGTCACAGTCTGGCTGCACGGAGGAGACGCACACAGGAAAATACCACCCAAAAGCCCCCTGTGTCTTTGCTAGCAGAGGGAGGCAGTGCCCAGCCCAGGGCCACCCCAGGGCCTTTGCCCCTCCTTCTCAGGAAGAGAGGTTTCCGCCCTGAGCAAGACAGCACACGTCAGAGGCCGAGGCCCGCAGCCCGCGGTCTGGGGCCCATTCCCAGCACTCGCAGGGCAGCTGGGCCAAGCTGCTGACTCACGGAGCAACCTCCAGACAAGTCACTTCCCTCCTGGGCACCGGCCTGGCATTGAAAGTGGGTATCTCTGTGTCCCTCACCACCCACACCCTTGCCAGAGGGTCTCTTCCCATCAGAACTGCTGGGTGCTGGGGGGGGGGGGTGGGAGGGAGGTCAGGTGATACTGGAGAATGGGAAACATCTCATCTGAAAGCTGATATTCCACAGAAAAATGTAACCTGCATTTAGAAAGTGAAAACAGTGCCTACTTATTTTCGCAACACATGCCACTGAAGAAAGCCCTGAACACTGCTTGAGTGATGGGAACAGGCACAGGAGGGAGTCACTGGAAGGGAGGGACATGAGGGGAGGTGATACTCCCAGAAAGAGCAGACAGCTGAAGGCTGAGAACCCCTAAGGTGAGGATTGCATACTTGACTCCTCAGATGTGACAAGCAGGTGAACTCGCTAGCAGAAGAGGAAGGTCCTTGTTAGGGCCACCGGGCTTCTTTGGCAGCCTGCAGGGCATCCACGGGCTCTATAAGGCGGGAACAGAAAGGGACTGCTAAACAACCACAACAGAGCATTCACCGCCCACTGAGAGGCATCAATGCTGCCTCTCTCTCTGTCAATTCTCACCCGAGGATATTTTTTCCCATTGAGTTTTAGAGAGAATAGGAGGGAGGGTGGGGGAAAGAGAGTAGGAGAGAGAGAGAAACATTGATATGAGAGAGACACATCGATTGGTTGCCTCTGGCACCTGCCCATCTGGGGCCAGGGCCACAGATGGAACCTGCAACCCAGGCACATGCTCTTGACCAGGAAACAAACCAGTGACCCTGCAATGCGAGGGCCAATGCTCCAACCACTGAGCAATACTGGCCAGGGCTGAATTCCACTTCTTTAAAAAGAGAGTTTATGAAACAATGCCATCCCAATATTCTAAAATTAAAGCTAAAAAATATTTGTATGAGCACACACATATGCATAGAAAAAAAAAAGCCTAGAAAGAATACAGCACAGCCCTAGCCGGCTTGGCTCAGTGGATAGAGTGTCAGCCTATGGACTGAAGGATCCCAGGTTTGACTCTGGCCAAGGGCACATACCTGGGTTGTGGGCTCGATCCCCAGTGGGGGATGTGCAGGAGGCAGCCAATCAATGATTCTCTCTCATCATTGTTGTTTCTGTCTCTCTTTCCTTCTCCCTTCCTCTCTGAAATCAATAAAGAAATATATT
>JAAGEH010000014.1:15941220-15977575 GCA_011751065.1 Lasiurus cinereus | reverse complement strand
CTCTCTCTCTCTCTCTCTCTCTCTCTCTCTCATTGTGTCTATGTTTTTCAAAGTTTTCCAGATATACCTATATAATAACAAATGTAATAAGGATATAATTTTAAAAGTTAATTAGGCCTGGAAAAGGCAACTTGCCAAAGGGCTAAATTTGTTTTCAAAGGGAAGTTAGCATTTTATTACTATAGAATTAGCAGCCAGATCCTAACGCTACCTATTCATGTCAGCTCCTATACCTGGAGGCAACCAGAAAAGAATGTATTCCAGGCCTTTATTTCAGGCTCCACACACATTGTGTGTGTGTGTGTGTGTGTGTGTGTGTGTGTGTGTGTGTGTGTGTACATATATATAAACTCTATATGCAGCACAAATTTTCTTCCTAATCTGCTCTGGTAGGGACAACATTACAAATAATCTTCATTCCTAACTGATGGCCAAGGTATGGACACGGGCTAGTCGGTGATATAATGGCCAGTGAGAATTACACTTTTCCAGGGATCATGAAAAGACAACAGTAGGACTTTATACCTCACCATTGATCATCTCCAGAGCTATCCCCATAATCTGAAAGCTCTTATATAAACCAGTGCCAGATGACAAAGAGAAAAGCTGAGTTGTAGAGAAATAAAGTTGTGGACCTGAGAAGAAAGTGGATCAGTATGTGTTTGAGATGAGCAGCTGTTCCATCATTGAAAAGATTTTGATGGATACCCACTATGTGCCTGGCACAAAGTAGGTTCTAGGAAATCAGAGAGAAATGAGATGCCTTTCCCAGATAAATACATTCTCAGACTAGTGGGAGGATAGAGGCTTAAAAACAGAGAGATTGCATCAGTACCCTATAGGTTGCTGTATGAGAGGGTTGTGGGAATATGCAGAAAATGGGGCCACAAACTTACCTGGGGTGGAGGCTAGGGGAGGTTAGGTTGGATGGGTGGAGGGTGTGAGGAAAGGTATTCTGAGAGGGGAAATATTTAAGCTGGGTCCTGAGACATAAGTAGGAATCCACAGAGTGAAGATGTGGGGGAGAGCCTAAGGGAACAGCCTATGCAAAGACACTGAGGTATGAAGAAACAACTCCTATTTGGCAATTTTCTATGCTCAGAACCTAGGGTGGGGAGTGGGTCAAGGGGAAAAAGGCCAGCCAAGTGATTTGGGACTGGAATGTCCCTCAGAAAGTTTTGAGCTTCTCGTTGTTGACAGTACCGGGTAGAAAGGAGCTTAAGCAAAAGGGTGACATTTTTGGATGTTATGGAACTCCTAGCTAGATGGGAGGGAGAGAACCCCTAGCCTCTGAGTGGCTATGCTAAGGGCCTGGAATGGACAGGGTTGGGGAGAATGAAGTCTGAAAGTCTCCATGGAGCCAGCCTCCCTCAGGAGACCAGCTGCAACCTTCACACCACATCCTGCCTGACAGGGAGGGTGCTCCTGGGTGTCAAATCTACGTGAGGACCTGCCGGGCTGGGCTCAGACGACAGAGGCCTCTTGCCCCATCCTGTCCAGCCCAGCACCCCATGTGGGTAAGATGGGGCAGAGCTCCAAGGAGGTGGGGCCAGGGCCTGGCTGACACATGGGGGTGGGGCCATGCCAGGTGTCTGGGGACCTCATGTCATGGCCTACTGACAGGCTGGGAGAGAGCCCAGGGCGGCTGAGGCAGGAGTGGGGGGTGTGGTGGGAGGAGTTCAGGACCTGCATTCAGGAGCCGCAGCTCCAGCACAGACCTGTGCAGCTCTCGCTCTGCTCAGAGGGACACCACACCACTGCCCAGCAACACCCCGCCAATGCCACTTCCCTAGAGACCACTTCTCATTGAGGCCAGAAGCAGAGAGGAGGGGACTCCTCTTTTCCTTGCTTCCTTTCCCAGTCTCCCAGAACCAGGATAGTCTAGCCACGAAGACTATGGATTCTGGCCTCCTGATTTAGAGAGGTGCCAAGAAGGAAAGTGACCTGCCCAAGGTTCCACGGTGGCAAGTGGCTGGACCAGCCCTGCAGAGTTTAAGATGAAAAGGCCTAGACCCCCGAACTTCCTTCCTTTCCTGCCTCTCCTAAGGAGACTCCAGGTGAGGGAGGGCTGCCCAGCGGAGGTGGCTGGGGTGGCCCTGTGCCATCCGCAGGGCTGCAGGCAGTCTGTGGCCCAGGGAATTCCCCTTCTTCCTCTCAGCCGCCCACCAGCTGCTCAGGCTCAGCTGTGGCTGTGTGGATGCTCCCCCAGGAACAGGCTGACGACAGCCAGCCCCTCCTTCTGGGCAGGAACGAGGGAGGGCAGGTGTGTGTCCCCATCCCTGTCTCTGCTTACCTGCCAGGTGACCTTACTCGGCCTCATTGCCCCACCTGAGCATCAGCTTCCCTACCTATGAAAGGACATAATCGTACCTACGAATCACACCTACGGAGCTGCCTACCTAGGGATTGCTGTGGGATCGCATAAAATACCAGCCGGGAACCTGCCCTGTCAATGGCAGTTAACCCACGTTTGAAGGGCAGAGGTGCAGCCTGGTCATGTACGTGAGTGTGCGACTCAGTGTCTGTCGACACCTGTGCAATGTTTCCCCAAGGCAAGCACGTGTTCCTCTGGGCCAGCGCTAAGTCCTCCCTTTGTGCCCTTTTATTACCAAGAGCTGGCTCCCTGATGAGGGTGGAGGGGGTGCCTTTTCCAGCGGCTCCGGAAGCAGGTCTAGGTTGTGGGAAGGAGGCACCCACAGTTAGAGGTGGAGTGCCCGGGGCCGTGAGCCTGAGGGAGAGTCTCGCTGCTGTGGAAGGGGTTCACCTGAGTGTCAGTGACCCACAGTCCTGGTGGGCTCGTGTCTGTGAACATGTCTCTGAGCAGCCCCCCTGCCCTCTCTGGGCCTCTGTCCTTCTTTCAGGGGTGCCACTCTCCCTGGGACTCCTACAAGTGTTCAAATCCAGCACCTTCACCCTTGATCCTGAATGCTGGGAGGGAGGGGGGAAGCCCTTGCTCTCACATGGCCACCCCTTCCAGTTACAGACGAGAAGTGAAGCTCAGAGAGCGTGGGGGTGTGACCCCTGACACACAGCCCCTCTGGGCACAGCAGAGTGGGAGCTGGATTTTAGAGAGGACCGCCCCTGCCCTTCCCTCCGTGACATCCTGGCATCTTACCTTCCAAGCCCAACACCCTCTGTACCCTGGGAGAAGTGGCCAGGTGGGCGGGGCTGGTCCTTAAACTCGCCGTGAACGAAGCGGCCAGTTTCTAGGCCCAAACTGCAGGCCTGAGATCTGAGACACAAAAAAGGCTCGCACAAGCTGCCCTCCTTGGAAATGGTTGGCTTTGGAGCCAGAGGGTTTCCGCACTCAGGGAGCTTGGGTGGTGGGGCTCCCAGACAGGCCCGATCCCTGGGCCTGGAGCCTGAGTGCCCTGAAGGTGGGGACCTCGGGGTGGCTGGCCCCAGCCCGTTTCCTGTGGCCGCTTCGGGGACAGAGGCGGGGGAGGAAGGCTGGGCCTGGGCGAGCTAATCTGGAGAAGTGATTTTCCTTCTCGGCCGGACCCTCCCTAGGCAGGGCTGTGCGCTGGAAGGTAGGCCGGCCAGGGCTCCCAGGGAGGGGCCGGCTTATCAGGCAGGAAACACTGGGCTCCGGCCACATCCTCCTCCTCCTGGTCACAGCAGCTCCCAGAGGCAGGAAAACACTCAGCAGTCGCTGCTCCTCCGCCCTCGCAGCCCCTCCTGCGTGCCTTCGCCCTCCTCCTCGTCCTCCAGCAACTGGGGAGGCAGAGTGTCCAGTGTGTGGTCTACTGCCCTGGGAGCTCTGCCCGGTGCTGGCTTCCCAGTCTCTCTGCCGCCTCTGGACTGCCTGCTGCCTTTCTCTGCAGCCCGGACACAGGGTGGGGCAGGCAGGGGTGGCAGAAACACGACAGAGGGCCACTGGCTCCCAGAGATGTCCAGGTGGGCTCCTAGGGCCTCTCTGTGCCAACCCCTGACCCTCAAAAGCCGTGACTTGATCCCTGGACTGTCTGGGAACCTTAGGGCATGCGCTAGGGAGTGCAGTGCCTTCCCATCCTCTGCACCACCATTCCCAGTCTCACTCTCCTGGGCCAGCACCCACTGAGACCACCTGGGCATCAGGAACCCAAAAAGAAACCTCGTGGGAGGTCTCCTGAAGGCGCGCCAATGCACAGGGCCCCTGCCTCTCCTCCATCTGCATTCCCATGTCTCTTTCTCCCCATCACCTGACCTCCCTGTACCTGTGCCCCTAGCTCCTGTCCACTGCTGAGGTTGTGGCCCAGCAGAGAGCAGTGGGGCCCTCTCCCACAGCCCTGCCCTGGCTGTCCCCCCAGGCCACCTGCGCCACCCTGTGACTACTGAACCTCTGCCCCTGAGGGGTCTCGTTGGTCCCCACTACTTGCTCCTTCCATAGTCTATCTCCTTCCCCACCCCCGCCTTCCAGCTCTCCACTGGCTTCTGCTCTGAGCTGCTGGCTCTCAGACGAATCCCCTGACCTCCCTGGACCTCCGTTTCCTCTTTCATCAAATCTGGGGGGTGACAGCGTGATAACAATAAGTTTTTCCAGCTCTGATCGCCAGTGATTTTTTTTCAAGGTCACAGAGCTGGGATGAGAATCTCCTCATTCCAAGGCCCATGTTCTTTCCAGGACAAATGGAGCCCCTCTCCTGGCGTGAGGATGCCCTCTGACAGCGGGTGGTCTTCATCAGAGCGAATCACTTTCTCCTGTTTCCCTGGATCCGCAGAGTTTAAGGTTGCCCGCTTCCCTGCCCGGTGCAGCACCTGAAATGTGGATGTTTTCCTGGATTCTCTGACTCGGTGAGAACAAACCAGCATGAAGAGACTCAGGGGGAGCAACTCAGTGCCTTTGGCCACCTACCCTCTTCACAGGACTTCTCAGCTCTGGAAGTCACAGCCTCACCTCTCGGGGTCTCAGCCTCACATAGGAGAACCAGCTCCCTGAGGCCCCTGGAGGCTGTGGAGTCATTCATCCGTCATACTCTAGTGCTTTCTCCAGAATCCAGTGAAATCTTTCCCTTGTGTTAAGGTCTCCTCCCCCTTGGCCCAGATCAGTGCCACTCCACTGCCCTTCGGATGGATGGAAGACGAATGACTATTTGACCCAGTGATGTGAAGTGACCACACCCTATACCTACACGCAGAACATTCCAAAAGTGCCCGAGAAGTCCGCTCTCCCACTCCTGGTGAAGTTGCCTGCCTTTCCCTCATCCGAGCTGGACTGGGAAAAGGAATAGGATGTCAACCTTCCTTCCCAGCCTCTCCCACATCCATACAACATTCAGCCTCTGAGGAGGGGAAATGTAGACCTGAGAGAGGATCTGCAGGGGACCACAACCCCCACCCGGCCTCAAACATGGGCCCAGAACAAAATGAAAAAGGAGCCTAAGCACCAGCCTTCAGGGCCAGGCAGGATGAAGAGTGAACATCCCCACAGGTGGCATCAAGCTGACAGGGAAGAGACGAAAGCAGGAGGGGATTGGAGGAGGCAGAAGAAAGAATCTTTAGTGATGGGACTTGTTAGATTGACTTACAGAGAGAAAAATCCATTTTCTCAGAGGCCTGGCAAATCAAATAGAACCCCACTGCCCAGAATGGCTAAGAGGCAGTCCTCAGTAGAAGCAGGAGAATAGACTAAATGACCCAAATGGTCACTTTCCATCCCAGTTTGGTGCCCATATAAGAAAGCTGAATCCCTCTGTTATTGCTTTAGCCACCGTGGGGTCCTGTTCCCTCATTTCTTTCAGGCAGTCAATCCCAGCACGACAATCACATGGCTCCAGGTTTTTCAAACTAGTACCAGCCTCCAGGCCTGCAAGAAATCTAAACTGTCTAAAGAAATAGACAAAGCTATCCTGTATGTGCATGTAAAGCTCTACAATTTCTCAAGTTCCCTCAAATTCACTAACTGTCCCCTTAGGTGAGCAAACAGGTCCAGGGATTTCACCTAAGTCCCAATCAAAATCCATCCAATGATGAGATAAGGGAAGACCCTGTCCACAGGTCTGGGCTGTTTCCAGGTGCCGTCCTGCTGCAGGTAGAGCTCTGAGCCCCATGAATGCAGCCAGCAGCCCTGATGGAGTGCTCCAGGGATTCTGGGGAACCAAAGGTTTTGCCTTGCTAACTGATAGACTTACCCTTTCCCCCACTGATAAACTGATGCTCGGGGAATGGCATGCCACCCACCATGGTGTTTACGGAAAGGAACATTCTTAATTTGCCAGTGGGAACCAGAAGCGAGCATGTAATAGGTCTTCAGAAAGACAAAGCCACCCTGAGTAAAGCCACTAGAACCTCGTCAGTTATAAATAGTCTTCAGGGGGATAATTCTTCCTGCTAAGAAAGAGTCTGTTCACTCTGGGTATTGAATGAAGTCATTTTGTGCCTCAACTACCAATTGAGACTCTTGGGAAACTTGTTCATCTGCTCAGACCCAGTGATACCCTGCTGGGAATCCAGCTAACAATGGAAGCAAGTAAATGTTCACTGCAGTGTTACTCATAATGAAAAGAATTAAAATGGGACAATTCAGTTATCTAATGGCAAGGGAGTGGTCAAGCTACATTAATGCACCGAAGTATGGTGCCATTGTCACAATGACCACTATAAAGACAAATGTCAGTGGATCTATATCTGCACTGTGAGCACACCAGGTCCAATTCTGAACACATCAATGCAAGACTAAGGAGGTTGTGGTATGTAAAAATAAGTAGGTTAAAAATAGTTATGTAAATGGAGTAGGTAATCTTTTTCCAAATTTTTTTCATAGTGATTTTTCAAATGGAAAGAAAACATCTTTTGCAGAAATGGTGTTTTAATGGTGTTTAATGATATAGGAAAATATTTATTTAATATTAATGAAAAATGTCTATTATGTAAAAAAACATATGTATATGTAGAACTAGACCAAAAAAAGACTGGATGGATGCAAAAAAAAAAAAAATCACCAGTTTCTAAGATGTGGACAGTAGATGATTTATTTTATTTAATTTATGATGTTATTTTTTTTTAAAACTTCCTACAAAGACTTTCTCTTTTGAGAATTGAAATACCAAAAGATGATGGATAGATAGATAGGTAGGATGGATGGATGGATGGAATAGCTACAAGATAGATGGGTGGGTGAGATGGGTAAATGAATAGATGGATAGATGAGGACAGAAAGATGCATGATAGGTAGGTAGGTAGGTAGGTAGGTAGGTAGATAGATACATACATACATAAATACATACATACATTCATACATGCATACATACATAGATTTATCTCTTCTCCTTCCTTCCTTCTATCCAAATCCCTTTCACTGGGATGAAATCAAGAGCACAACCTTCTCAAAAAGAAAAAATCGACAATTACAAATGTTACAGGTCTTCTGTCCTCAGCTCTATTTTGCTGCTGTAAGGATGGAAGAGAAGATCCCCTCTGGTGCCCTCGTGCCCACCCCCTGACCTCTCTGCTCCAGGCTACACTCCAGCAGGTGAGGGTGAATAGCGTTGCTGCATCACATCCAGCCTCAGAGCCCGGGAACGACAGATACAAAGGCTCCAGAGTCTTGGTTTCCAGAGAGATGGGCCAGAAAATTAGGGACCCAAAGGTTTCAGGTTTTTCCCACCAGGCAGAATACCTACAGGCCATCTCAAATGATTACTTGATTCATTTGTTCACTTACTTGTTGAACAGCTACCATGTGACAGGTAAATGATTCTGACGCTGGTTGATAAGTGCCCTAACCCAGATCAGCTCAAGCCCTCCTAGCCCCGCTCCCAGCAGGGTCAGGGCATCTGCACTGGGCTAGGACAGGGAGCAGGATGTTATTAGATAGATAAAGGAAGTGAGGGTCTCCCAGGTCGGGGGAAAAGCATGGGGAAAACACGAAAGTATGGAAAAAGACAGTATTTCCAGGGAACAATAGGCTTTCGTTGCAGTCGGTACACCGTGTGGGGGAGGGTGACGGGGACCGTGAGAGGCTTCTGAAAAGAAGAGGCTCTGCCTCTGCCATAGGGGCACTCACATGCGACCACGCCAGGTGTAGGGGTCCTGAAGCTTGTACAACTGGGGGGTGGGGGAGGGGGCTTTTAAAGAAACGGATACCAAGAAATCTTCCTTTGTACAAAGTTTATAAAAACAAATGGCCATGTGACTACATTACCAGGTGCCTCCCAGGAACCTGCAGATGTGAGGGGACAGGGAGGCTGGGCCCTGGTCGGCTTCCCATGAGCCCGACGCCACGCTCATCCTGTGTGCCGCTGGCTGTGGCCAGCAGGCGCTGAAGGATCTTAAGGGAAAAAGTGAAATGATAACATCTACATTTTAGAAAAATAACTTATAACTCTTTACATCCATCAGTTCTTATCAGGCAAGGCAAGAAGTGCTTTCGGCACTGGGGCACCCCTGTCACACTCAGAGCTGAGGCAAAAGTGACAGAGAGGCCCTGTCGTCTGCTCGTTTCCTGCATTCCCAGGGGCAGGGGCCACGCCCCCTCTCCCACAGTGTGTCCTGGAATGAAATACGCCCCTTTGGCACCGCTGAGGGCCAATGTCTTAGGCAGATGCTGCTGGGCGAGTGCTCCAGCCAGCTGTGACCCCGCAATGGCCACTGTCAGCCGTGGTGGGCCTGGGCGGCTTGGAGTTCAAATTAGGTCTATTTCTGGCCCTGTAATTTCCTCTTTGTCCGCTCTTTCCCTGAGCTGTGATAGGTACACACTGGACTGCATGTACAGTAATTCCATGCGGTGGTGGATTACAAAGTCCCTCGCTGTGAGACTGCTAGGCTGATGCCACCAACAAATGTACGTGAAAACAAGGGTTAAAGCCTCAGCCACCACTGGCTCAGTTGGGGAAAGGGAGCCGAACAGCACCGCCTCCCACCCTGGACCCCAGTGTCCCTGGCTACGCAATGGGGTGGATGAATAACAAGGCCCACCTGGGGCTGTAGATGAGAAATAGCCCATAAAACTTGCTGTAGAGCTCTCTACACCTATAAAGTGCTATTAACATAATGACTATAGATTATGATCAAAATTGAAGGAGGAACATATTGGGCTCTCCCAAGACCCACTCCTTGGCTCAGAGGGCCCCGGGGAAACACGAGACTAACCATGACTCAAACAAGTTGCAACTGCTTCACCACGGAGAGAAGCCAGACATGGGTGACCTGCACGGACTGAGTAATCCTCCGTTTTTTCCAGGCACCTTTTGGCTGGCATTTTAATCCCAAACCTCACAAGTTGTTACATCCTATAATTGCTTATCCGTGTGCTCCCCTGCCTTCTCACAACATTCCATCCAATTTCGAGAGCCCACATGTCTTGTTATTGCCACATCCGGTAAATACATAGTGGAGAGGGCAACCCAGGATTTTTCAAGACTATCTCAAAAAAAAAAAAATTGAAAAGAAAGAAAGAAAGAAAAGAAAGAAATTGTGGTAGCCTTAAGTAAGCAATTACCTGGGCAGAACTTACTTCCTATCTTGAGATAATACACAGTTCTATTTTATAAGCATGAAGATATCCTAAGGAGAAAACTGTTCTGCCAGCAGGCTATAAATCAATCTTTTCTTTCACTTATTATTAATAACAACGCTGTTTTCAATGTGTAATACCAGCCTTTATCTCTTCAACATGACTCAAAAATAAAATAAGCCACCCCTGCAAATAACAACTTTGTGAAATTTAAAAAAAAAAAAAAGTTGACGTGGAAAACATTTGGACCAATACTCTAGCACTGGGCATACTATCTCTGCCTCACTCGAAAACATTTCTTTTTTTGGCACAACTTGATTTCAAATGATAGAATGGTCACGGTACAAAAAGGTTTATTTAAATTAAATATTTTAGACAAATCAATATCTACAACCGTTCCAAAGCATGTGTAGTTTTTAGCCAAAAAAAAAAAAAAAGGAACAGTTTAGCTTAACGTCTGTGATCATGTTTTACAAGATTATTGATACACATTCTAGACTGCACCAGTCAATCATATTGTCAATGGTTTACTATTTATTACCAAACATTATATACAGTAATAGCATAAAGATTAATCATATCTTATAAGTGATTTCACAATCGGACTCCTTGGAAGGAAAAAAAAAGGATCTTTCAACAATACAAAATAAAAGGTGAAAATAAGAGTAGAATATATAAAACACTTACATATTTCATACAGGCAATAATAATATGCAGACATCAAAAGACCAACAATGGCCTTTTCACTCCCTGTTAGGTGTGTTCCTTCAAAGGAGGTCTGAGAGGATAGAAATGTTCTGGGGTCGGGGTCAGGGCTCAGAAACACCTTCCGAATCACAGTGGGCTTCTGTTCTTTGGGAAGTAAGCACCCTGAAGGTATAGAGGAGAAGCTGTTTTGAAGTACTGTCTGAAGATGTTACCTAAAGGACCAGCAGGGCTGGTGAGGAGGAGGGATTCCCATCCCAGCCATGGGAATTGAGGGTAGAATTTTCAAGTCAGGGGACCTTTGAATTAGTGGCCAATTCAGGGCGGAGGAAGAGCAAAAGTGGGGGGGACCTCAGGAAAGGGAGAGAGGGAGATGGAGACAGCAGGAAGAAAGCTCCCTTTGGCTGTGCTGAAATTTTGCACAAGAAACCAACACATTCAGATCGGAGGAAATTCTTTTTAGGCTCCCTGCTCTTTGGGTCAATAGGAAGAGGGAGTTGACAAAAAGTTGCCAATGTCAACAAGAGTATCTGATTTAGGCCACCCAGGCATGCTTGTAGGGGTGTGCATGAGGTGTGTGTATGTCCTGTATCTCTTACACTCTGACTGTATATAGGCAAGCTGTGTATACTCTCTTGAAATGTGTAACAATAAAAAAGAAAGAACTTGTCGAAAAATAATTTTTTTAAATGCAGTTTGAATACAGTCTCATTTTTAGTGATTCAGTCTATCCTAGTGGTTAATTCTCCGAAACAAGATCAGTGTGTTTTTTTTGTTTGTTTTTTTGTTTTCTCAAATTGGAAGAGTTCATTTGGATAACTAGGATCATTTTGGAAGGCAGTGCAAATGCAGAAAGCCCTGTGTCCATGGGCTGTGCACACGAAATTATCCCAGATTACACCTCAACAAGCTTTCTGGGCCCAACTTTATTGTCCTTTTAGCCTTTTGAGAATCCTAAATCAGAAAACCCTAGAGCAGAAGGGACCTTGGAGGTTAAATCTGTCCCCCACTTTGCAGATGGGGGTGGAGGAACAGGCTGGAAGGGAAGGAGAGGCCAGCCAGGGCATCACCAGCCCTCTGAGGGTCCTGCGTGTCCCCATCCCAGCCCAGGGCTCCCAGGTGGGAATGCTGCTGGGCTTTTCACACACTTACTTCTGAGATGGGAACCGGGAGGAGCGGTCCATGAAAATTCTACCTGGAACCAGTGTCTTTCAAAAAAAAAGCCCCAGCCTTAGTCCAGGTGTCGCCAATGACAACTCATTTGAAGGAATATACTCAAAATGCAGGCTGGGGGGATTGTGGCCGGGAAGGAAGGGGATGGACGGGGGTCTCGGATATGCAGAGCCGGTTCGCTGAGGGTCCCTCGGTGCAGAGGTGCCGGTGGTGGGGCGGCAGTACAGCGCGCAGGTCGGTACGCTCAGAGCCCAGGAGGGAGCCGGGCGGGCGCAGGGCCCCGGGCGGAGGCAGGGCTGGCGGGCGGGCCTCGGGCTCTAGGAGACGCTGTAGCTGTTGTAGTAGGTGGCCGTGGCATCCGCCAGCACCGAGATGAGGCTGGTCTCTGTGGGGCCCGTGGGTGTCATCTGAGAGCCGGGGGTGTGCCCGCCGAGCGCCACGGCCCCCGCGGCAGAGTCTGGGTGGCCAGGAGTGTTCAAATACTGGTCAAACTCATTCCGGTCCATGTCCCCCAGGAGTTCCACCTGGCTCAGCTGGTCCAGCGCGTCAAAGCCGGGGTGCTCGGGGGGCGGGGAGAGCTGGCCCAGGTGGGCGTGCAGGTTGGAGTGGAGGGAGTGGTAGGTGGCCGGGGAGTAATAGGCCGGGGACGGGGGGCAGCCCGGCACCGTGGGCATCAGGGAGACGCCCGGGGCCAGGGGGCCCAGCGGGTGGCGGCAGTGCAGAGGGCTGGGGGCATACTCCGGGGAGTAGGGGGGCCGGGGCAGGGGCGGCAGGCGGTGGGAGTGCGCATGCTCCTCCTGGCACGGGGAGGAGAAGAAGGTCTGCTCGGGCTCCAGCGCGTCCAAGGGGGACATTTCCGGGGGCGTGGGCAGCCCGTAAGGGTAGGTGTCCGTGCTGCCCGGGGCGCCGCCGCCCGCCGGGCCCTCGTGGTAGCAGCCTCTGAGGCTGGGCAGGGCGGCGCCCGGGGAGTACTCACCCCTGTCCTCCTTGTCCCCCGCCAGCGCCCCCCGGCTGCCGCCCCGCTTCTCGGGCAGGGCGTTCTGGTCCCGGGACAGCGAGCCCAGGAGGAAGCCCGGGTCCACGCGCTTGCAGAGGCGCTTGGCCTGCTTCTTCCTGCGCGGGCGGTACTTGTAGTTGGGGTAGTCCTGCATGTGCTGCAGGCGCAGCCGCTCCGCCTCGTCCACGTAGGGCCTCTTCTGCGACAGGGTCAGCGCCTTCCAGGACTTCCCTGCTCAGACAAGTCAGAAAGGGCCCCGGTCAGTATCTATCTCCGACCCGTGCCTCCAAGCACGAGGCACACACTGTCCCCCACCCCATCCGCGCACCCCCCCACCCCCGCCCCGCCTTCTCCACAGAGGACGCGAAGGCACCCTCTTCCCAGCCCAGGTCCCGCGCACACAGTGAGGCAACACCGCTTCATGCCAAGGACACGCACATTCACACCATCTCCCGCATAAAAGCCGTCTGACAGCACAAATATGGAGAGAAGGTGGGACTCACACACATTAAAAGGCCAACCTCAGCCACAGGGTAAACATATATAAAAACTACAACATTGACTTGGGTTCTTTTAATCCCGGGGGAGCCCGTTCTAATTATTTGTGCATTTCAGTGAAGATTCTCTGCCTTTGTGGATCATTGGGGTTTTCGGGGGAGTGATGATACTGTGATATTTTACTTATGGAGCCCAGGTAGAGTTAATAGTTTCACAGAAATAATTAAACAATAGGATTTCACTTAAGGTAACACAATTATCCCTTACATCTGAAGGTCAAATGGGACCCTGGTGTCTGAAGACCCAACCGTGGCCAGAATGCTTTCATCTGCTTGCAAGGTGCACATATGCATGCATACGCATGTATACACACACGCATGTGTACACACACACACACACACACAGTGCCCGCTCCTCCCTTTGACCCTGGCAGTGAGCACCTGCACCGCCACTGGCTCTCTATACAGAAGCAAACTTCCTGGGTCTCTCTTTTGCTCACTAGAAAATACGTTGTGATAACCACCCAACTCTAAACTCCCTCTCTGAAAAGCATCGCCCACACGCCACTAGGACTAAAATGCTGGTTTCAGTTGTGTTTCCTATCCATCCTCCCTCACTTGCGTGTTGTTTTGTGCAAGGCTTTGTCCCGTCTTTCTAAGTGCATTGCACATCCGTCCAGCTGCAGGTTTTCTGAAGGTCGCTGCCGGACCCCGAGGCTAATCCCTCCTGGGGTGAACACAGGTTCTACAACTGGGACCAGTGCCCCCAGGACTCTGGTGTGAGCTGAAGCTCCGGTCACTGGCCTGGAGCATAGGCCCTGCGAAGCCCCGTAAGGAAAGGGGCACACCTCCCACGGGGAGCCCTCTGCACAGGGAGGAGTAGAGCTGTGTGTATGGCCTCCCTCCATCCACCGGAGCCGGTGCCCAGGTGGGCTGGCTCTGCACACCAAGCCCTCCTGGGGGGCGAGAGGAGGAGAAGGTGTTCTGCCAGCGGGATGAAAGTCCATAACTGTTCTGATCATCACTGAGTAATATCCTTAGCTGCTCCTTAAAAAGGCAACTTGAACAGTATTAGGAACTCTGGATTTGGAGCTGGTCCGCAGCTCCCAGCCTGGGGCTGAGGCCACAAAGATGTTGCAAGAGGCCCAAGATCCAGACACACACACACACACTCTCTCTCTCTCTCCCCACCCCCTCACACACACACACACACACACACACACACACACACCCTATCTGTGGACTGAGTATATGAAATTCGACTCTAGTTTCTAAGTGTATCTGGATGTGGCAGTATTAATAAAATGTCACTAAATGTGCAGCTGCCTTTATGCACTTCCTCATTCATAGTAAACTCAGAATACTAGTGTTCCTGGTGAAGTTTTCAATGTTACAGATTAGAAAGCTTGTGGCGAAAAAAAAAAAGCTGGGACTCTCATCCAGTCCCTTCCTTTCCTAGGTCAGAAAGGAAAGGGCTGGGCAAGGTGGGGGAGGGGGACAGGAGGGGGAGGTGAAAATCGATCATGCTATGAACAGATTAGAAAGGCCGCGTTTGAAAAAGCAACACCAGGTTGGTTTCCCTCACCCTGTGCCAGGGGCTGTGCTGTGTGGTTAAGCAGGAAGGAATCTGTGTTTTTCCTGCAAAATGGACTGTAACCTCTGAAAGTCTAAGTGCAAATAGAGAGGGTATTTGTCACCCAGGTCCCTCTGCCAGGCCTTTCCCTGGGAGCAGGAGCAGGCAGCCTTGCTCCTACAACGCTCCCCAAACCAAGTTCTTCTCCTGTCTCTGGCTCTGGGTCGGCAACAGAAACCCCGCTCTCTCCCTGTCACACGAGCATTGAGGAACACATACCAAAAAAATCTTTTGGAGGCCACACATGAAAAAAAAAAGTGTTTTCATTTCTTTAGCAATCTGAGGGACAATGTGAACTTTCAAGTTGAAGAAAACCTTTGGTTGTGTATATTAATCCATGTGTCTTTATGCCAACCGTGTAAAATACAATTTTAAACACTTTTCAAGGAGAAGAGGCTCACGAAGACATGGCTCCCTAGCGAGTCCTGGGCAGGCTAACCAGGAGGCTGGGCGGTAGGCGGCTCTTTGAAACCACCACTCTACCAGCCGCTTTGAAAGGGCATCTAGATCGACTGAGGGGCCTTCTCCGGGAGGGGCCTGTGGCTTTAACCAGCAGAAAAGGGGGTGTCAGTCCTCAGTTCACGGTTCCAAGCCGAAGAAGCCCCAAACTCCAAGGGAAAAAAGAAAACTGGCCTCTCTGGCTCTGGGTCTGGTGGGTGGGGAGTAGGGCCAGCCTCCCACCACCACGCACTGTCCCTGTGCACAGGCCCGGGGTCTGTCCCGATCACCAGGTGTTCCCAAAGGTCCCCACCAGTTCAAACGGATAGAAATCACAGCGAAGGGGCTGCGAGGTGAGGAGCAGGGCGGGGTTGAAAAGTGCTCGGCTCCAGCCGGGGGAGAGACTGGAAAGGCTGACAGGAACTCGGGTTTTTCCGACCGGCCCTAACATCCTCTCTCTGGGCTCACCCCTGTCCCCGGCCCGCCGCCCTGCTGGGGCTGCACCGCATCCATCCATCCGGAGGAAGCCACCAGGCCGGCTCCGGGGCAGACAGACCCTCACCGGCGGCGCCCCGAGTGTCGGGATCAAATGCACCAAACGGCCGCGTGGGGACGGGGAGTCTCCAGCGGAGTCTATGGGCAGAGACAGACGTCCGGCCGTTGCTTTAACGATAAAGGTAAAGCAGGAATGCGTCCCGCAAGGTCTCTCTTCACTAATATTCGTTGATAATAGTTACCACCTCTCCCTCTGATGGGGCCAGTGGTCAGGTGCAGGGGAAGATGGGTTTCCCACTCGCGTCCCTCGCAAAGGCCAGTTCCAGCGCCGCCCGGCCGCTCCGCGCGTTCCGGTTCCCGCAGCTCAGCGACCCGGACCGGGACGCAGCCCCGCCCCGCCCGTACCCGGGGGCCCCCAATCCCGCTCCTATCCTCCCGCCCCCCTTTCTTTGGGCCTTGCCAAAGTGCCCCCGCTCCGAGTCCCACGCCCGCACGGACGCCCAGCCTCGGCGGCGCCGCGCCCCCCGCGCCCCCCGCGCCCCCACTCGCCAGGTCCGGCCGCTCGCTGCGCGCTCCCCCGCCTCCGCCGGCGCCCCTGCCCGCGCCCTCGGGCCCGCCGCCCGCCGCGCACTCACCCAGCATCTTGCTGAGCTCGGCGTTGTGCAGGTCCGGGTTCTGCACGGCCAGGCGCTTCCTCTCGTCCTTGGCCCACACCATGAAGGCGTTCATGGGCCGCCGGATGCGGCTCTCCGAGCCCTTGTCCCCGGGCGGGCGGGGGGCGGCCGGCGGCGACAGCCCGTCCGACAGCTCGGCGTCCAGGGCCGGGCACTCCAGCCCCTCGGGCCACGGGTACGTTCCCAGAAGCGAGGCCATGGCCGCACGGGGTCGTCTCGTCGCGCCTCGCGGGGCCGGCGGTGACCTGGCCCTCACACGGGTCGGGGCGTCCAACTTGGCCCGCCGCCGCGGCCCGGCCCCTTATTTATCAGCTCCGCGCGGCCCGTCCTCCAATGACTCTGGAAGGCGGCTCGGCCCCTCCCTCCGTCGCGGCGCGGCCCCCTCCCTGAGTCCCCGACCTCCCCGTCCCCGCTCCGACTTGCCGACTGGCCGGGAGCCGGGAGGAAAGGAGGGCCGCCGCCCCGCGCCCGCCCCCAGCCCGCCCCTCCGCTCCCGGCCCCTCCCGGGGACACGCGCCCCGCCGCCCGAGCCGCCCCCCCCAATCCCCCGCCGTCCCGCCGGCTCCCGCCGCAGGTGCCGCCGAGCAGCGAGCCGGACAACGCCCGCCCGCGGTCCCCTCCCCCGGGAGCCGGGAGCCGGAGCGGACCCGGTCCTCTGGCCGCGGCCTCCACGGGCCACACTCCACCAGCTCCTCCCGGGCGTGGGATCCGCGGAGAGCCGAGGCCGACAGGTTTCCCTGGGAATGCCGCGCGCCAGAGCCATTGGCCTTGAATCCCTCCCCCCCCCCCAGCAGTCTGAGGTCCGTCCCTAAGAGGACACACGTCGTGTATCAGGGCCAGGGTCCCAGCCAACGTTGGTGGCCACCAGCGGCTAACCAGGGCTGGGGTGCATCCCGCCTGGGGTCCAGGCAGTGGCCACGCGAAGGCCCCCCTCGACGTCCCCGAGCGCTCAGCGCTTCTCACTCTGCCTGCCACCTGCTCGCTCTCTTCTCACACCCCAATCGCCACCCCACTGCAGTCTCCGGTGTGGGGGCTCCAGCTCCGCTGTCTCTAGCTCTGCCCTCAAGGAACCTCCTTCTGGCATCTTCTCGTCCCTCCTCCCACCAGCTCTGGAATCCTCTGAGGTCCCTTCGTCCTGACACCCACTCCCGTGGGGCGACCACTTGGCTCGTGGATGACATGTGATAGGACGGTTGCCCTGGCTCTTAACTTCCGCGCAGGCACACAGTAGGCACGCAGGCACCGCCAAGTAAGCGAATGAAGACATGAGTGCGTAAATACGGCGTAGACACACCCTCCTGTAGAAAACACAGCAACCACAAGGTCCTGGAATTCTACCCACCAGTATTTGCCGTGTCCCCTCCTGGGCGGCGCTCCACGGCAGCGACCCCGAGGGAGGTAGCGCTGTCACGGGAGGACGGAGGGTCTGGGGTCCGGGCCTGCCTTCAGGGTCTGGGTTACCTAATTCGTGACTCAGGGCAAGTCGGGCATCTCCCTCAACCTCCTCTCCTAATCCCCAAAGAAGGACGACGGTAAGACTGATCTCGCAGGGCTGTTGTGAAGATTCGAGGAGAAAACATATGTCAGCTTCAAACTCTATACTCGATGGTAGACGTAAAGATAACTCTAGACGCAGAGCCGGTAGGTGCTGAGTCCGGGTTGCAATGCCCCAGCGCGCAGCGCGCAGGGAACCCGTTCCCAGGCGCCTCGTGCGCAATACGCACTCCCGAGCCGCCCCCACGGCTAAAACCCGGCAAGTGGATGGAGAGATGCAACGTCTCGGTTTTTAAGTCCCAATTTCAATCTCTAAAGTCCCTGATAATTTTCACCCGGGAACAGACTCTCCGCATAAAATGAAAAGCTAGTTTTCCTCCCCCTCTTCCAGCCAGGATCCAGAAGCAGTACCGTAGGCCTCCGCCTATTGCTTTCTGAATCGGGGCTGACCAGCCAGGGCGCCGAGCGCGGCGCAGAGCGAGCGGGAAAGTGGGTGCTTTGCCGCCAGAGAGCATCCTGGAACCCGAGGGGGAGCGGTGGGGCTGGCTGGCGCCGGGGCCGAGCAGGGCGGGGTGGGGCAGGTTTGCGGAGAGAATGTGACCGCGGTCTAGGCGGGTTTCCCTTCCCCGGGAGGCCTCGGCCATTTCCCGTGTTGGACCCCTCTGCCAGAAATTCCTTTAGAAAAATCCCAGGCCGGAATGCTCTGGGAACGGCGGGGAGCTAGGGCCGCGCCCGTCCGGGGAAGGGCAGCTCTTTGGGGAATGGGAAGGGTACGGGGTGGAGAGGGATCCGGGCAGGGGCACTTGCGCTGCAGCGGAGGACCCTGGGAAAAATTTGGTTCCCACCTTTTGTAGCCCCACCGTCCTCCAGGGCGGAGACAGCGCTCCACCACAGGGTCAGAGGCCCCGAGGGGACAGCGCCCCCTTGCCGCCGCGGGCATCCTCACTCCGGCGCCAGCTTCTGGCGCCCTCCCAGCGCGGCGGTTCCGGAGCGGGACGCGCACGCAGTGAGGCCGCGCCCGGCACCAGGTTGGGAAGATACGCGGACCCTGCGCAGAGCAGAGCAGTCGAGTTGGATTCCACACAGGCCAAAGGCAAAAATGGAGAAGACAGCGGGGGCGGGGGCAGAGACACTCCGTGCGGTGATTGTTGTTTCCAGTCGTTTAATTTCTTGCATTTCCTCCGGAGAAAGCGCTTGGACCTGGGTTTCCCAGGACCCCGGCGTTAGCAGTCCCGGTGCCAGTACCGGCGCGTTCTGGCTAGTGTGAGCTTGTCTGCGTGCCGGAACCCGGGCTCTTTCACTCGGTCCATCCCTTCTTATCCGCATTAATTTGCACCCGTGCGTTGATGTACTTGGACAACTTTATGCTAGCATGCCCAGGTGCGGGCGGCGCGGAGAGATTCGAGGTCAACTGTGACTCAGACCTTCCATCCTCCGGAGCGCTGTATAGAGCCCAAAGGTCCCCAACGCTCGGGCTTGGAGGGCTGAGCGAGAGGACCAGGGCTGGCGCCTTACAAGGCATCCCCGACGCCTGCTCCGGCCCCGCTGGGCCCGGGACCAGCGCGGCCCCTTAGTTGTTGGTCCAAAGGCTCATCCATCTGTCGAGGCTCAGCGGCGTGCTGAACTCGCAGGCAGCCGAACCAAGAAGAGCAAGACTTAAGGGCTGCGGTGCTGGATCCTGCGGGTGCTTGGAACCACAGCGGAATGGGATGGGGGGTCCCCGCAGGGAAAATAATCAGGGTGACAGGTCTGCGCGTGACGATTAGGGGCACAGTGAACACCCCGCATGCAACGGACCTGTCTGGCACACAGACCTGAGCCTTACTCTTCGGGTGTGTCTTGCTTAAACTATGCTTTCTGCTCCTCTTAAATGAATTTTTCTTTCCCCTTTCCCTGCTCTCTTGCTTCCCTCCCTCCGTTCCCTCTTCTCTCCTCACCTGACCCCCTATCGCTCTTTCTTCTCTTTTCTCTATCTCCTTCCTTTCCCCTTTACTCCCATCCCTCCCAACTTTTTCTTTGACTCTTTCTTCCCAAATACAGTATCGGTTTCCAGGAATACAGAACTTGAAGCCAGAAACCCCGGGTGCAAGTTGCCTTTACCAGATCCCAGCTTCAGTTTCTTCACTTGTAAATGGGGGTAATGTAGGATAACTGACATAGTAATTGTGAAAGCAGCTCACACATTATAAGAACTGTGAAATGGTACAAAATAATGAATGGCTGAAAACTTAAATAAAATGGACAGTCAAGCCTCCAAAACTTTCCCCTTGAGGAGCTTTTCTTATTCTATTCTAAAATGAAGAATTTCAGTGATGCTAGGGCATCAGAACTGGGGGTCAGAACTAGTTCTGGGCTGGCAGAGACTCAGTTGGTGGCCCTCGTCTTTGCACTTTTTTAAAATTGTTTAAAGTTTTACATATGTGTCTCCTCCCCCCCCCCCCCCCGCAATTGACACCCCCCTAGGCATTCCCACCCCAGGCAAGCCCCCACCGCCCCAGTGTCTGTGTCCATTGGTTATGCTAATATGCATGCACACAAGTCCTTTGGTTGTGCTTTTTGTCCCTCACAGCAGGCTGGAAGTGAAAATTATCATCATCGTCTTCTTTGCTCACACAATGGTGTCCATACTTTATTGGCAGTCTTTGTAAAGATCATTCTCTGGATCATCCCAGCCTCTACAAAGCAGGCAGCCCACGTTTTAGTGTTAAGTTGTTTTCCAGTGAAGAAGGTGAGGCTGCAATATGCATGTGGCAGCACAGAGATCTAAACATACATCTCTATCCTTTATGCCTTTGCTTCTGGGTTCCAGGGCTGCCTGGGCTCAGCTTCCAGCTCCCCATCCTAACCAGAGCCCCCTCCTCCCCCCGCCAGAGAGCAGGGCTTCTAACAAGCTGCTGGGTCTCCCCCTGCCCATGTGGCTTATCCAGTCCCATCTCTCCACGTTCCATGGGACCTACCCTCACCCAAAGGGTGCTTCAATAAGTGCAAGGCAATGTGAAGAGCAAATGGGCTAACCCTGTTGGCTATAGTTGAGGCTCATGCTGAAGATCCAGGAAACCAGACCCAGACTTTCCAGCCACACTATCCCTCACCCCTCACAGCTGATCCAACAACCAGAAACCTTGACTTCCCTCCAAGAAACCGTGTTCAGAGTTCCCCTCTTTTAACCCACAGAAATCTCTTCATACATTTAGGAGAAATTCATCAAGGTCCCTAATTTAGAATAATTTGGGGGAATTCAACCGTACAGCACGGATTTACAATGTACCTATAGGCTTAACCGCATGGACTGGAAGCAGGCAGAACACATGGACAACTGGAGAGAGTCACAGCTTCTTAGGTTTAACAGCTTTTCTGTTGGGGACTAGGGAGAATAGGATTTTCAAATGACATTGCTCCTGAGTGTGGGGAGTGTAGACCTGCTGACAATATCCAAATCCTTTTGCAAGAGGGACTCAATAGTACTGAAACCCACATTTTCTTGGGAGTTCCCCAGATCCAATGTCCTAGTTAATGCAGAATCTTCCCTCTATACATGCCCGCTCATCTATGATTAATCACATCTCCTAATGAATGCTGGGAAGAAGCTGGACTTGGAGCAGAGACTTGAGTCCGGTCCCATCGGCCATGAGTGCAGGTACACATTTGAGCAAGTCACCCGCCCAGTGCACAGGGTGGATAGCCTCGTGGGCCCAGGGAGGTGAAGGCTGGATGTGTGTGTACATTCTCACAGCAGTGCCAAGACAAGCTAATGCTCCTTCTGAGCTTTGTGTGTGCTTCTCCCTAGCACTGAGGGTCGGAAGAATTCCATGTCAAAGACCTGAATTTTCTCCCGCTCCACTCTGAACAATGGTCAGTTTTCCTTCTGTAAGGAGCGATGATTACAGCATTGAAATGATCTTTATTTAGTTGGTCAGAAGGTGAACTTTCAAATTTAGGTAGAAAAAAGAACAAATTATGAGAAAAACTAACAGTTGGTTGAAGGGGAATGTTTCCATCTCTTTATTCTATTGCCTCTTCTTTCCAAATGCCTAAGAGGAAGAAGGGGAACTGACTAGCAAATGCCTATCAATAATATGAAATGAAAAATAAATAAGTCTTTTCTCAGACTACCCATACACGTCTGATTTCTGGGTAAGTGGTGTCAGGCTAATGGCTGACATTATGATGCAGCAGCGATGGAGATTCTTTGTGAACTCCATCATCAGCCAACCGTCCTGCTGTGAGAAGCAGAGGATATTTGTTCAGTGAATGAGGTTGCTTTAATAGATTTAAGCCATGATTTTAAAAATTATTTTTCATTGAAGTACAGTATGCCTACAGAGAAGCGGACATGGTGAGTACGGGCTCAGATTTCATAGTGTGAACATGCCTGAGAAGTGTGCTCAGATCATGACACAGAATGCTACCAGTCCTACTATTTTAGGACTCCCCAACCCAATAAAATTATAAGTTTCCTTAGGGCAAGAACTGAGTATCATTCTGTTTTAAAATATATTAATAGGAAATTTGAGGTATAGTAAAGCCAATGTATCAGGAGAAGACTACCTGAGAGCTAGTTATTCACAGTCCCAAAGAGGGGCATATCATGCTATGGGGGCCACAGGGCAAAACACTGGGAGGGGGAAACCATGGGCAAGAGCCTTCTGTGGCTTCCTCAGAAAGGAATGGCAAGGGAGGGAAAGTAGGAAATCTGAATAATTTGGGTGGACCTGGGGCATAAAGGTATCCCTCATTGTCAGATACCTGGTCTTCATAACAGGGGCAGGTGGATGGTGGTCCCAGAGTTTGGGGTGTGGATTCGTGTGAAGAGTGTATCAGTAGGTGAGTTGTTTACTATCTATAGGAACTGGTTAGCCTTGGGAGGGGCAGTCCCTCCAGAATCAGTGAGACCTGAGGTGGCAAAGCATCAGCATGCAAATAATAAATGCCGGTTAATATATATTCATCTTTCACACTCCAGAACCTAAAATTATGTGCTGTACATCATGGGCACTCAGTGAAAGGGGTAAGATGGAAGGAAAGAAAAGGGTTAGGGCAAAAGGGACAGTGCACAGTGTGCCAGCTAACTGGGCAACAAGAGGGTAGCCTTCAATAGCCTCACTTCCCATCAGCACTAACATGAGTTGCCTACAGCAACTCATATGAATAGACTCCACTCAACTGCTCCTGGATTTATATTCAGAAAGTTGGGATGTCTCAGCAGTCTTTGTGAAGATCTCACTGGGAAACATGCTCCCCATTCAACATTTGCTCTTAGACTATCTGTATAATTTGGTCCTTGAACTATTCACCTTGAATTTCTGCTAGAATCAGACAACGATCCACGAAGGAATGTGCTCCACTTATCTATTGGTGCGTAATAAATTACCCAAATAACAACTATTATGCTTGGTGCCTCTATGGGTCAAGAATTTGAATAGTGTACAGTGAAGATGTCTGCTTCGTGATTTCATGTGATGTGTTATAGTTTTTGTCTCAATATTAATTTTCCTCGTGATTTCTTTTCTTTGACTTATTGGCTGTTTGAGACTGTGTTAATTTTCACATATTTATGAATTTTCTAATTTTCCTTCTGTTGATTTCTATTTCATTCTATTGTGATTGGAAAAACTACTTTGTATGACTCGTTTTTAAGAATTTATTAAAATTTGTTATAAACTAAAATTACAACAATACTGTTAATACTTGTCTATTTGTTTACCTTTACAAAAAAACTTATACTTTCATATGATTCAAGTTCCTCTCTCTCTTGTGTCCTTATATTTCCACTTGAAGGACTCCCTTTAGAATTTTTTGTAGAACAAATCCAGTGGCAATGAACTCTTTGTCTGGAAATATCTTACTTTCTCCCTCATTTTTTGAAGAACAGTTTTGCCAGGTATAGAATTCTTGGTTGACGTATTTAAAATGTCATGATTTAAAATATATAATCCCATTGATTTCTGTCCTGCAAAGTTTCTGCTGAGAAATCTACAGATAGTCTTATGGGAGATCTCTTACATGTGATGAGTCACTTTTCTCTTGCTTTTTAAAAAAACCTTTCAACAGTTTGATTATACTGGTAATGTGTCTTGGTGTGAGTTTCTTTGGGCTTATCATACTTGAAGTTTGTTAAGCTTCTTGGATTCATCCATCTATTTCATCAAGTTTGGTAAGTTTTCAGTCATTATTTCTTCAAATAGTCACTCTGCTCCTTTCTTCTTCTGGCACTCCTATGTTTATGTTGGTTGGCTTGTTTATGTTCTACAAGTATCTTAGACTGTTCATTTTCCTTCACTTTTTTTTTTTTTGGCTCTTCAGAGGTCACTGATATTTTTCTTCTGCCTATTAGAGTTTTCTGTTGAATACCTCTAGTAAAATTTCAGTTATTGTATTTTTCAATCTGGAATTTTGTTAGATTTTTATGATTTCTATTTCTTTGTTTACACTCTCATTTTGTTTATGTCATTATCCTAAATTCCTTTAATTCTTTTAGCCATTTGAACATATAAAAGACAGTTATTTTAAAGTCTTTGTCTAGTAAGCCAATAATTCATTAAAGTACTAATATAGTTATGTGGCCCTTGTATCCTGTGAGCTATTTGAACTTACTTATCAGTTCAAGGACATTTTGGGGGTAGATTCCTATGGGTTTTCTATGTAGGCAATCTTCAACTCAATATTAAGAGGAAAATGCAATGAAAGCATAGGGCAAAAATAGAATGTTTTAGAAAAGATATAAAAATAGTCAAAAAGCACATGAAAAAGATGCTCAACATTATAATGAGATACTAGTATATTATCTACTAGAATGACTAAAATTAAAGTATTGGTGAGGATGTGGAACATATAGAACTCTTATAAATTGCTTGTGAGAATATAAAGTGGTAGCGTGTAGAAAACCGTTGGGCAGTACCAAAGTTAAACAAATATTTATCATATGACTTGGACATTCCACTTCTAAGAATTTCTTCATGAGAAATGAAAGTGTATGTCCAAATAAGGACATTTATTTGAATGTTCATGTGACTCTTCTTGTATTAAAAGTTGAAGCTTTATGCACAAGAGTACACAGCTGCAAAAATCCCAAATGTTCATCTGATGAATGGACAGACTGTGGTCTATCTATATAATGTAATTTACATGGCAATAAAATGAACAAACTACTGATAAATACAATAACATTGTTAAATCTCAAAAGTGTTATTCTAAGTTAAAATGATTCCATTTATATGAAATTCTGGAAATAATAAAGCTATAATGATAAAAAGCAGATGAGTAGTTGCCCAGGGGCCAGGACATGGGGGGAAGGAACTGTTGAAGAGCACAAGGACACTTACTGGCTGATAGAAATGTCAGATATTACAATAGAGGTGGTGATTGCACAACGGTACTCACTTCTCAAAACTCATTAAATTGCACCCTTAAAATTGGTGAATTTATTGTTTATAAATTACACCTTCATTAGTCTGTTAATAATACAACATTGATTGCTAGGCACAGATCTCTTTAGGCTACACGTACACACTGCCCCAAAATAGAGAGACATGTAGGAAGGAGAGGAAATTATTTCATTTACTCACTTATTAATGCCATCGTTTACTTAAAAAATAATTCTTAAACATGTATTAGAGGATAGGCAGAGTGTTAGGTGTTGGGAGATACAGGAGGAAAATCTCCAGTGATACATTGAAAAAAAACACAGTCATCTTCAAAAAAGCAAAGCTCTGAGAGGAACACACAAATCACACCAAGAATAGTTAGGGAGGCAGGTGTCTGCTAACGAAATCTTGAATCATGTTTATTCTCAACCATGTTCACATGATTATCCTCAGGGATAGTGAGGAGGCTCTGTAGCACAGAGGAAACAGTGGGTGCCTTGGAGTCAGAAAGATGTTGGGCTCCAGTACTGGTTTGGCTACTTACTAGATGTGTAATCTTGAGAAAATGTCAATCAAGCAGAATCTCATTTTTTTCACACCCAAAATTAGGGGGTAATCATAATTACCTACAGGTTGTTCTGAGAATGAGAAAATAATTGCAAAGCATCCAGCTTAATAAAGGTTGACATTAATAACTGATAATGAGATACATATATCGGTCATCCTCCCTGGTTACCATAAGCCTCTTTGTTTTAATTGAATAAATCTGAGGTGTAACATTGTGTAAGTTGAAGATGTACAATGTGTTACTTTGACACATTTACATATTGTAATATGATTGCCGATGTAGTGATACTTATCACATTAAATTATAGTACAACATAATTATCTATATTCATTATACCGTGTCTTAGATTTCTATGTATAAGCCTCTTTCAACCATCCTGGTCAAACACTAGTAATAAGAAAGGACTGGGACCCCTGAAACTCAAAAGTCACGTAGTATCCGGTGGTCTTGGGGTAGAGTGGTCTTTGTAGCCCGAGTACCTCGCAGGAGCTAGCCAGGAGAAGGCTCTAGCCCAGGGACTGGGTGGGACATAGGAAGTCTTCTAGCTCCTTTGCTTCTGCCCAGATGGTTCTGCACCAAATCACTGGTCTTTTACCTTTCTGGTTTAAATTTCTAAGGTTCCTTCCAGTTCTAAACTCCAAGATTCATGAAGCAAAACTCAAAACACTGAAGTTTAGTTCCAGGAAAGGAATTTCAAGGTCACCACTCTTGACTGCCCTCTGAAGAGCATCAAGTACTTGGGCACTAACTCCTCCAAACTCTGAATTGTCATACTCATGCCCCAAGGATCAAAAAAGGGTTGGAGCTCAGGGGGACAACCTTTCTGTCTGTCATATTATGAACTGGTGATGTTGGTGTAGGCACTGAGCAACTCTGAGTCTATTTTTTCATCTATAAATGAGGAATGTAATTAACACAGCTCTTACAGGGTTGAAGTGAGCAGGGTGGCTTGTCTAAGGCTCCTCTGATTTGAAAGATCCAACCTACCGGCTTATGTGGCCAGAGTACACTGTTCTCCCTCTTCTAGCACAGTTGCCATCATTTGTTCACCTCAGCTTGTAGTGCCTTGCCCCATCTCAGCAGGATTTTGTAATCCCTTTAGGCTAATTTGCAACAACTTGCTAGACTAGCGCTGCCTAGGAGTCCCAGGCAAGGGCAGGATCCTGAGACCCGTCACCTGAGAAGTCTGAGTCAATGTGACTACACCCCACCCTGCCTTGGGCCTGCTCACAGGTTACCTCCTTCAGTGGGGAGTGCTAAGCCCTCCTGGGACTCTGATGTCTTCAGGATGACCTGGCTACACCTCCCTGTGTTTCATCCTGGAGCTTGTCAGTCAAGAGGAAGAGCGGCTGCAGCATGTAGAGTTGTGCAGGAGCCCTGATGATAGCGCTGCGAGGCACTGGGAGGACGGTTGCTGTGCCCCTCTGGCTGGGCTCCGATATTTGTAGGGAACTTACTTTTCATTTTCTCTTGTGCTTGGAAGAAGAGAGGAAAATGTACTCAGGGCCTCATCAAGTATTTTGCTAGACCTTATAGCCACTCGAGGGAGACTTGAAAATGGAAGGTCACTGGAGATCCCGGTGGGCAAGGTGAGTCACCAACAGTGCAGGCTAGGGAAGAGGTAGGAAGGAATTAATAATCAAGCCTTCAAATTGGTCTCACATATATTGGTTATAGTGTTCAGAACTTGAAGGAACCCCAAGTGGGAGCTGTGGTCACCACAGCAGTGCACTCTGACTAGACATCCTCATCCCGGATACAGTATAGGTCTTCAGAGCTGGTCTTACCTAGCTGTGGTCTGTTCATTTGCTCCTTCATGTAAGAGTCCTTCACTACCTTCTATGTGCAAGGCATTGTCCTTTGTGATGTAGGCATAGAGATTAACTTCATCTTCAATGGCCCTAGGCTTGACTGGGAGAAATGAGACATCCGTAAGCTGTAATATCAGGGAGACTTGGATGAGTCAGAAAGCTATGAAGATTCAGGAACGGGAGAGATTGCTACTGGGGGCTGGATGAGGAAAGGCTGGAGAAACTGTTGATGATATCAGAGGCAGGCTTTGAAGGCCAGTAGGTGGAGAGGGCCAGCAGGAGGGAAGGGACAGTGATACACAAGAGGCACGGTCATGCACTAGAGTGAGAGTGCAAGTGGGGGACGTGGGGCCCCTCAAGGCAGTGAATACAATGGTCCAGGAAGAATTATTACAGAATTAACTGGATAAATGGAAAAGAGGGATACATCCAAGAGCTGTGGGGCATGACTTACTAGGCAGAGGAATCAAGATGGAAGGAGTGCTACATTGTGGGCTCCTAAGAGTAAGGACTTAACCTAGGACACCAATGGCAGTCACTTAATTAGGTTGAATTGTTGTAGATGGTCCTAGACGTTAAAGCCAGAGTGAAAGCATAGGAGTAACCATAGCAACAACAGGTACAGAAGGTGGCCTGGAAAGGATGAACAGAGTTCCTTTCAGATCCTTTGAATTTGAGGGACCCTCAGGATGATTAAGTGGAGATGCGGAAGGAAAGCTTGAGACTGACGGGGGGGAGGGGGGCAGATTCAGACCTGGGAATTGTTCAGAAAGAAGCAGAAAATTGTGTGTGTGCGTGTGTGTGTGTGTGTATGAAGAAAGAGAAAGGAGAGGGAGGGAGAGGGAAGGGGGAAAGAGAGAGGGGGGAAAAGGGAGAGAAAGAGAACACACAAGAGTGAACATAAAACATCTGAGCAAAACACTCAAGGTCTTTCAGGGCATATAGGGTATGTGAAAGGAGACAGAACAGCCTGGAGTAAAGCCATTCACCAGCACCACAAAGCTGGTGAGGAGGAAGGTGAAAGTCTCCCACCTCAGTGGAGACTCTGTGGCACTCCGCTGGATTTCTCACAGCTCCATTCCCCAAGTTTTGAAGGCTGGAGTTTGCCTTCAGCGGGATTCCATTTCTTTAACAAATGTTTAGTATCTGTTGTTCCATCTTGGGTCAAAGAGTGTCCCTTGTCCTTAGGCAAAGTAAGTCTACTTCAAAGCTAGGTTTCCTGGTCCTTCAATACCCAGTTCTCTCAACAGATATGCCAGTAACAGAAGGGACAGAGAGGTGAGGGGAGGGGCTGGTGAGAGGAACTGGGTCTATCTATCTCACACTCTCCACTTAGGCAAAATACATTTTTAATTCACTCTATGGGGAAGAATGTGATTATAATTTTGCTTATTTATCACAGTTAGAAATGTTAATAAGGGAGAGCCGAGTAGGAAGTCACTCCCCAGGTTCAAGACAAATAATGAGTTAGCAAAGAATGGTTTACAGTTTACTACCCAACTTGATTAACACAATTAACATGAATGTTAAAAGTGATGAAACCCCCCAGCGTGGAGGGGGCCAGGTCCTAAGTATATCCCACTGACAGTGTTCTAGGATAAGGAAATCCATCCTAAATGATACAAGTTGATAGATCTTGAATGTGGGTAGGCCCTGTAATGGATTACTCAGTCCTGAATTGGCCTAGGGCCTAAGCTTAGTTCAAAGATGGGGCTCAGCAAATGGTTTTAGAACAAATAACAGCTTTTCACATCCATATTACCTTTCTCAAAGGAAAATACAAAAAATACAAACGTTAAGTTTAAGATGTAACTAACTACAAAATCCTTCCATTGGTTAAATAACTCATTGCACTTTTCCTTAAAAGTTTGCTGCTCACGCTTATACAAAACCGCAACTCAGGTGAGAAAGAGCTCCCACCTTTTTACGTGCTTGTCTCTCAGCCTTTGTCCCCTCTTAATGGCCCCATAAGGGCTTTGTGCATAGCATTTCAGTGGACTCATTATTTCCTAACTAGATCATACACTTTTATGCATGGAGTCTAGTCATCCACTTTATTAGGATGTGATACTAATTTGTTCACTAACAACCAAGAGCTATGAAATTGCACATCCGCAGAGATCTGACCTCCCCAGGCCCAGCACAACAGGCTCCAAACTGCAATGATTGCAGAACCCACGAGATAAACAGGGTGACGGTGGGGAAGTTCTTACTCAAATCTAAATACAGCCTGGTCCAGGCTGAGATCACTCAGGTAGGTTGTGCCGAAACATTTCTCTGATGCTGTTTCTAAAAGAGCAGGTCCCGGCTTGCTCCTGCGGGAGTCAGCCAACAGGTGAGGGAGGAGAGAGGCAAGATCCGCACTGTGGTATAAAACCAGGGCTCATTTAGGTTTTGTATTTCAGCAGTACCAGTATTTTCTGCAAATTAGAAGAAGCTGTCTTTGTTTTTTCATAGACTGGCAAACAGGTTTTAAGAAGTTGAGTTACTTACCTAATTTCCCACCAACCTCTTGACCAAGTTGGGAAGGAGCATCTGTTGAGAATTTCAAATGTACAGGCTATCCGCAAGTATTTTCCACAGCTCATGTAAGTAATACTAAATCCAGTTCATTGTAAAACTCTACCGTTTGCCAGCGCCTTCCACTGGTTTTCTGAGAGCGGTATAAATCTAATTCTAAAAACTGAAAGAGGCCCTTTTATAAAAACAGCATTTATCTGTAAAAGGAGATAACTAACAATAGTGCTTACTTACTGGTTTGAGGATGACATGAGCTGATTTATTTAAAGTGCTTGGAATAGGGCCAGGCACACAGGGCCTCACAGCAATAATTAATATCTATTAAAATTAACAGAAGGGAAAGAAGGGTGCTGTAACATTTAAGAACCTCTTCATTGGCTAAATCTTTTCGGGGTACCTACTTTCCCTATTAAAACTGGAGGATGCCAAGGAAAGCACTGAAGAATACAAATACATTTTTATCAAGTGAAATAATTAAAGGCAAAAACAGGGTTCATATATTAACAATTTAAGAAATATCAGGTCTATGAAATGCAACTTTCAAGCGTATATATTTCATTGTTCAATTTTCTGCTTAGATCCGGAAAACTAAGTGGCCTATAAAAGACACTTGGGGAAAATGAACACTGCAGTTTTCCAGTGAAAATTAAGCTCCCATGTCCTTCAAAGTAGAGGGTTACACTGTCTGCTCTTTGCTGAGCAAGTACTTCTTTCTCAGGCTACCCTGAAATTCCTAAAATCATCCAGGAATTCTTTTTGCAGTCCATTAAAATTATAGAAATTTCAGTATCTCTTTATTTAGTTGCATCTAAATAATCTTGCCTTGGAATCCTTAACTCCAAGAACTTTCCTTCAGCACCTCCCTACCCTGGTCTTCCTGGCCGGCCCCTTCATCTCACCTGATGTCCGAATCTCATCTGCTTCCTAAACCCCCACCTGCTTCCTCTTCCTGCACACAATTCAGTATATTTGCATGACTCTCATTTTTATTGGTTAAAAAAAAAGTTAAAGTTAATAAAATAAAAGGCAAAAAAAGAATATATTAAATATATAAGTATATTTAATATACATTAATATATATTAAACATGAATATTAACTATGTGTATATAGAAGAAAAAAAATATATTTTTAAAGAGTATTCCCTTCAGGTTTCATACATTCCCACTCCCTTCTGGAACTCAGTTCATTTACAAGATAGGACAAGCAGAGATAATTTGGGCATGTGCCCTCTGTGAAGAAAAGTGACTTTAAAAATCTTTGGTGATTTAATAAACTGGACCATGGCCTGGGATTCTGAACTCTGCAGGGGCATGATAAAACTCAGAAACTAGACATCAGGCTCTGGATTTTCTTTGTGGGTAGTGTGTGTGATTGTTTAAAACAATTCAGAATTCTTAAGAGACCAAAACCAAACATCTCTTACTAAACTTTCTCAATTTGAAGACTCTTAGGGCCACGCTTCATATTTAATGTATGATGACCCACCCCATTTCCTCCAGAGTTAAAATCAGGGCAAAAGGTCATCAGCTTGCATATATTATCCAGGAGCGATCTATCAATCAAGTGGAAAAGAGCACTGAGTCTGCACACCCTGCCACACCCCACAGCCACTCTGACAGGTCTGTCAGAAGCAGGCCAAGCACGAAGACTGCAAGAGCAGGATGCGCAGCAGGCAACTAAAAAGGAGTTAGAAGAAAACTGGAATTGAAAATAAGGGGGGGAATGAGGATGAGGGAATAAACGAATAAAAGGATGGAGAAGAAAAGAAGGAAGAGATAAAGAGAACAAAGAGAGGAAGAGAGGAGAAACAGGCAGAGAAGATAATACGGCTGGACCTCTAATTTATAAGCATGCATTTTCTTCTTAATTCTGTGTCCCAAGGAAAGCGTGAAGTTATCTAGGTAAACACACACAGGGAATGCCAGGTGTGGTAGAAGGCAGTATAAACGCTACTCAGTGACACCACTGGGTCTGAGCAGCACTGAACTGAGAAGTATCTTTTACATTTATGTGCTATTAATACTTTTAAGAATATTCACAAGGTAGTTTCAATCTACTGGTTTGAGTGACTGGTTTACAGATAAAATTAATTTCTTGATCTTAGACACCCAATCTTTTAAGCTTCTGGTCATTATAAAAAAGGTAGAGCCCACAATAGGGGATTTGTCCCCGAGCAGCACCATATGGCCTGCCTACTCTCTCTCAGGGAAGGTTCCACCGTCTCTAGTCAGCTCACTTAGATTACAGTCTTGGGAAGAAGACCTCAGAACACCAGGCTGCCACTGCTTAGTGAAGAGAGGGCATTAAAACAGTTTCCCCATCAAAACTACACCAAATCAAACCAAACAAAAACAAGTCTGATTTGGGAATGTAATAATCTAATACCTACTTGGCAAAAATGTATGGTTGGCTACAGAACAAAAAGAATGATCTGAATCTAAACTATTGCCTCTTAATCCTTTAATTAGACTAAGTCCTTTAGAAGGAAGCACAATTCATTGTTACTGAAGGAAATGAAGAGCAAATATAGACTGTGACATACCTACACACATGTGTGCACATATAAACTTGACGTGTTCATACGAATAAGAATGAATACTCACAGTGAAGGGCTCAGAGTCTACAAAGAAATTTATTTGTTCATGAGAGCCATGATTTGAAACATTAAAAAGTTCTTCTTAAAAAATAGTTTTGGAAAAATGTGGTGAGAGGGCGAGACCCAGCAATATGCGGGCATGTTAAAATGGGTGAACTCTGCTTTCTGACTCCAGGCCAAGGAAGCCTGGCAGTGCCTAGACATCTGAGTGGCTGGAAGGCCCTGGCTTCAGAGAATTTACTTGAGGTCTTTCTTCTTTTTCTTCTTTTTCACTGGTGTTTCATCCACAGCAGCATCCACTACTGCCTTAACCTGCTTTTGTAGCTTTTTCTTTTCTCTCTTTTTTTTTGGCTTTGGTAGTAAGTCCTGGTCATCATGTGGCCACATGCAGTCCTCTCCATCCTCGGCAGAAACATCAGAATTCTTGTCCCCCTGAAGGTCTCCGAGCTGCTGCTCAGCTTGGTCTCTCTTTTTCTTGGTCTTAGGTTGAATGGAATTCTCCACATTTTTATTTTTTGCCTCTTTCTTTCTTTTCTTTCCCCTTTTCTTTTCCATTTGGGTCTCTGGAAGGTCAGGTCCTGCAGCCACAACCTGTGGCTTGTTCTTTAGCTCTGCCATCCGCTTGGCAAAGTACTCCTGGATGGTGAAGGTGCTGGTTGTCGTAGTGGAGTTTTCATTCCCATCTGGAGTGGCGGGACTGGAATCATCCTGAGATGTGGGAAAAGATTAAAACTGGTTAAACACCAGCTGTTTACTTGTCAGGGCATCCAAGAGGACTCCAGCTGGAGCCATTAGCCCTCAGCAGTTAGAGACCAGGCCGAATACCATGCGTTCCTCGATTCCCCTCACATCCCACCCGGGTAGAAATGAACTACAAAGCATAGAACAAAGTGGCAGACACTTTGGTTGAATACTACAGGGGGTGACAGGTTGAAAAGATTGAAGATTCCTTCAGAAAGTGAGCTGGAAAGTCACCTAAATGAAATTCAGAATAAACAGCATCTTAGCAACAATATTATACGTGGTGACCCCAGTCTGCAATGAAAAAGGACACTGAAGTCCTCGAACTTTGTGATCTTGTCAGATTCCAACTCCGTTATGGATTACTCAGGTATATGCACTGATGTGGAAATACAGATGCCACGTTTATATGTTAACCCTTCCTATCACAAGTGCCAATTTGGAACCTGGAGTGTTGAAAACATCTTCTTTCTCCTTCAAAGGCAAAGTGTGGGCCCCTGGCAATATTCCAGGAGGGAAGGCACCAGGGCTGGCAATGCATGTGTTCTACTTTCCTCCCAGAAAGAACAAGTTAGCATGGCAGCCCTTCTCCCCTTGGCTGGAGATGGGGAGAAGGGAGATGCCTCCATCACTACTCTGACAGGGACCAGATACAAAGGTCTGTGTTAGTCTTGTTCCTAAATATGAGGAATTACTCACAACAGCTGAGGTTATGTAAGGTTTATATTTTAACTTCAAATAAATATGTTCCACTGTAAGGCTTGAGAGAAAATTCATGACTTAGTAGGCTGGGATAAAAAAAAAAAGAAATGCTGGTGTCATTATATGGGTTGCACCTGGTTGTCAGTAATATGATGAAAACATAGGTATGGAAAGGGAGTCCCTTTATGATGAAGAATATAAGGACTATGCCTTTTTAAATTTTAAATATTTTTACTGATTTTTAGAAAGGGAGAGGAACATTGATGAAAAGATGTGAGAGTAGAACACCAACTGACTCAGCGGGGATCAAGCCTCCAATTTGGACATGTGCCCTGACCAGGAATCTAACCAAAAAGGGATTACACCCAACCAACTGACCCACACTGGCCAGGACAGGACTATGCTTTAAGGAAAGTCAATTTCTAGAATAACTTTGCCCAAAGCAGTGGTTCTCAACCTCCTAAGGCTGAGACCCTTGCATACAGTTCCTCATGTGGTGGTGACCCCCAACCATGAAATTTTGCTACTGTTATGCATCATGATGTAAATATCTGCATTTTCCGATGGTCTTAGGTGACCCCTGTAAAAGGGTCGTTTGACCCCCAAAGGGGTCGCGACCCACAGGTTGAGAACCACTGGCCCAAAGAGACTTTTAAAATAATCAAGCCATCCTATCTAATAAAAGAGTAATACGCAGGAGAGAGAATCCAAGATGGCGGCATAGGTAAACACCTACACTGCTGCCTCGCACAACAATTTCAAAACTACAACTAAAAGACAGAACGGACATCATCCAGAACCACAGGAAAGCTAGCTGAGTGGAAATTCTACAACTAGAAGGAAAGAGAGGGGCTCACAGAAACCCAGAGGAGCTGCAAAAAGCTGAGGTACGGAGATGCGTGCACGCTGAGAGAGCGGGCGCCAGAGGACCTGGCTGGCTTTCTCTGGCGGGAGGGAGACGGAAACTCCCAACGGCATTGAACCCCTTATCTTAGGACACTAAACCCCAGATCCAGCCGAAACTCATACGGGGGAGTTTGGACTGTGAAAAGGGAGAGGTGCACGGAAATTTAGGGGAGTCGCAGAAGATGGGTCCGGTCTCGCACGCGCACGGTGCTGCGAGGAGGACAGATTGCTGATTGTGCCGCTGGCTTTCGCGACTGGGCGGGAGACAGACCCTCCAAACTGTGCCACTTCTGAGTCCACCGAGCCCCTGTTTCGGGCGAAACCCTGGGGTCCTAGACTCGTGTGGTCCTGGTGCGCAGGGGAGATGGAAAGGCAGCAGTTAGAGGCACGGCGGGTGCGCGCACGCACAGGGACCGCTCCAGACATTACCCAGTCACGTGAGACTCGGGGGCCGTGGAGGGCGGGGCCGACTGGAAGGCAAGGCGGTCCCTTAAGCCCTGAGACTCCACCCCTCCCAAGCTCAACAGAGGCTTCTGCGGCTTTGCGTCTGCTATCATAGGGCTGAATCCAACACAGAAGTTTCCCCGGCATGGTGAGGATGCCGAGACAGGGAAAGGGATCACAAACAAAAGAAATGGAGGAAAAAAAAAAAGACTGGATATAGAGTTCAAAACCACACTTATAGGGTTTTTCAAGAATATGCTAGAAAAGATGGATAAATTTAGCAAGACCCAAGAGGAGATGAAAAAGGACATATAGAGATGCAGGGGAGCCAACTAGGGATGGAAAAGGTTCAACTGGAGATGATAGAGGACCAAATAGAAATTAGACATACACTGACTGAAATAAGGAATATTGTACAGAGTCCTGGCAGCGGACTGGAGAAAGGCAAGAATCAAGTAAAAAATTTGAAATATAAAGAGGCAGACAACATTCGACTGGAAAGGCAAGAAGAGAGGAGAATCCAAAGGTGTGAACATAATGTGGGGAGCCTCTGGGACAGTTTCGAGCGTGCCAACATCAGAATTGTGGGGGTGCCAGAAGAAGAGAGAGAGCAAGATACTGAAAACCTATTTAAAGAAATAATGACTGAGGGGGACCGGGATCCAGGGAAGGAGCCACCCCCGTTCCTGGCCCGGAGGCGGGCTCGCCGGCGAGGTTGAGGCCCCGGGGCCTGGGGGAAGTGCCCCGCAGCACAGGGCGCCGGGATGGGCCCCGCAATGGGGAAACTCACGCATGGAACGCGGACAAACGGAGCTCCGCTCGGCGCCCCGCCGTCCTCCTCCCAGTGCTGGACTGAGTCCCCGCTGCTGGCGACACCCGCGGGGGAGAGGGATGGGGCTAGGGCGCTGGGACGCTGGGGCGCTGGGTCCAGGCTGCAGACGCTGAGACCCTCGTGCTGAGGCTGAGACCCTCGCGCTGAGGCTGGGGCTGAGACCCTTGCGCTGGGGCTGGGACCCTCGCGCTGGGGCCCTCATGCTGGGGCTGAGGCTGAGACCCTCGTGCTGAGGCTGAGGCTGGGACCCTCGTGCTGAGGCTGGGGCTGAGCCTGGGACCCTTGTGCTGAGGCTGAGGCTGAGGCGCTGAGACCCTCGTGCTGAGGCTGG
>JAAGEH010000014.1:15909984-15940820 GCA_011751065.1 Lasiurus cinereus | reverse complement strand
AGGGTGGGAGCTGGGTGGAGGGGTGCTATGGAGGGGAAAAAAGAAAAACAAATGTAATAATCTGAATAATAAAGATTTAATTTTAAAAAAGGAAAAAAAAAGAGTAATACGCAAATTGACCATATCTCTGCTACACACACAAGCCATACCCACCAGCCAATCAAAGCGAGTATGCAAATTAACCCAACCAAGATGGCTATGGCCACAGAGAGAGCAGGAGAGAGGCTTGAGTTGCCCCTGGCGATGGAGGAAGCCAAGCTTTCTGCAAAGTCTGGCCAGCGGGGTGGGGCCTCTGCTTAAGGCAACAAAGTTTCAATGGTTCTGCCAGCAGAAGGCTTGGCTCCACTCCAGGCTACAAAGTTTCAATTGTAGAAGATAAATAAATCCCAGATACCACAGCCTCTGTCTGCTTGGGTTGCTGGGGGCCATGGCTGGCCTGCAAACCACCACAGGCCCCATGCCCCAAGGGAACACCTACCCTGATCCAGGACACCCTTCAGAGCAAATCAGCTGGCCCCCACCTGTGCAATAGGCCTCTATCCTATCTAATAAAAGAGTAATATGCAGATTGACCATCATTCCAATACACAAGATGATTGCCCCCATGTGGTCAAAAGATCCTGCCCCCATGTGGACACAAGATGGCCACTACAAGATGGCCAGCAGGGAAGGGCAGTTGGCAGGAACCGGGCCTGAAAGGGAGGGCAGTTGTGAGTGATCAAGCCTACAGGGGAGGGCACTTGGGGGTGACCAGACCTACAGGGAAGGGCAGTTAGGAGTGAACAGGCCACAGAGTAGGACAGTTAGGGACAATCAGGCTGGCAGGGGAGCAGTTAGGCATCAATCAGGCTGTCAGGGGAGTGGTTAGGGGGTGACCAGGAAGGCAGGCAGGTGAGCAGTTGGGAGCCAGCAGCCCTGTATTGGGCCTAAATGGGCAGTCGGATATCCCTCAAGTATTGGAGAGGGAGCAGGCTGGGCTGAAGGACATCCGCCCCCCCCCCTCTGCCCCCCCGCACAAATTTCATGCACTGGGCTTCTAGTTTAATAATAATGCTAAATTTAGGTTTTCATAATTGCCCGGCTTCTTCCTTCATGTTCCCTTACTCACATAGGAAGAGACCAGTTGGTCGACCCTCTCATGTTGGGAGGGTGGGGCAAAGAGTTTTCTGAATGACTATTTTCAAATTAGGACTGTGTAAGTTATTCCGAACTTGGCAGGAAGAAACTCCAACTTTATTACAAACCAGCATGTATAAATGGACCATGTATTTTCTTGATAGAGCAGAACTTAAATGTGTGTTCAGTGGAATCAAAATAGCATCACATTTGAAATTCTGGCAGAATCAGTATCATACAAATGGACAACTGGATTTTGAGTGGCCAATACCCTAAAGAGGTTTCACCAAAGAGTGCCTTACCAACAACATCACACCTTACCTAATCAACACAAACCTTATTTTACCCACGCCTAAAAAACAAAGTCTGTGGTTAAAGTTTACAATTTCAAAATGTAAAATGCAGAACGTGTGGAATAACTGACTGGGCTTTGTGAAGAAGTTTAAATGTTACCTATCCACATTCAATTTTGGCTGGAACCCCACCAGGTAATTTTGAGAAAGATATAAAAATAGCTGTCCCAGGAGATGAAAACAAGGTTACTTAATCTTTCTGTTCTTCAAATGTGGAAAGAGAGCTGAAATGCTACGCAGCAGAATGGAAAAATCTCAGGGCTCTCTTGGTGCAAGGCAATCCCAGTTTAATGGATAAGAAAGGTCTTGCCTTCCCTATAAGGGCACACAGCCACACAGTCTCTGTGAAGGTGGCCTGTTTATGTAAAATAGGTCTCATCTAGTTTCATAGCATTAAAAGGAGTTTGGCAACTCTTCTGGAGTGTATCTATATGTTTCAGGAATTCAAATTCACGTGATAGCCTATGGCTCCCTACCTTACTCAGCTATTATTCATGGGAACCAATTGCTGGTATTAATCACACTTTTCACTATTAGGAAATATAAGACAATTTTGAGTCACCTGTTGAATTCAGAGGGCCTTTCTAATACCAGAAAATAACCATGCTCGTAATAACTCCTCCAGTGGCAAAGACTGTAACAACCATGAGCCACTGCGCACTGGGCTTAGCAGGGCATGGAGACAAGCAAGAGAGATGCCAGCATCCTAATCCTATTTATCCAGAGGAAAGTGTAAGGCAGAACAATGACTTGCTGGGGAGAGCCCTTTAATGCCAGAGGCAGCCGCCCTCCCACACTGCTGCAATGTGTCTGTTTTAAAAACCATAGAAACAAAGGAGGAATAGGATGTACAAGTAAATATGATTCCAGTAGGACTGATGCCCAGGACTCATATTTTACAAGCTCATAATTTATGATTTTATAAATCATAAACACAGTTTTACTACTGAGATTATAATCCCTGTTTCTGTATTCTTGGCCATGAATATGAAAAATGTATACTTTTCAAGAAAAAGAGTACTTTCCATATCTGCTCTCGATTTCAAAGTGAACAAGCACTGAGAAACTCACCAGTTACTTAGCATTTTGAAATAGTCAACTTGTATCTTCCCACATTTCCATTCAACATATAACACAATCTCAAAAGACAATCTGTAATACCAATATGACTTTCACTACTTTGTAAACTGTGAGAATCTCCCAATTTGCTAACAGTATTCTAAAAACAAGTAAAATAAATTTACAAATACCCTGAAAATTTTCAGTTCCATACAAAATACTATCAAGAGACATGTAGTTAATGCATGAATCATCTTACAGCTATCTAATAAAGTCAAATCAGTAGGTTAAGTTATGTAACTCCAAAGGTCCCTTGAAGGCCTACAATGTCCTCTTCTGTGAAAGGACATTTGGGTTGGCCATTGTTCTATGATCAGGAGAGAGAGAGGGAGAGGGAGGCAAGATAAGCAGACAGCTGGGATGAGCTTGGTTCATAGACACCTATTAAACCAACTGTTCAGTCAGGATGCAGAAGTGATAGCAATAAACTAGAGTCTACTCACATGGAAAAGATATTTTCCATTACCTGAACGAAAGCATACAGCCAAGAGCAGATCCAGTAATACCACTTAGAGAGCTGAATTACTGAGTCCGTTTTAAGAATTTGTTTATACAGATGCTAAAACCAATAAAAACAAAAAACTGGAGTGACTATTAACTGGAATACAAATTTATTTTAAACTTAAGTCCTGGAAATCATCCCAATACTTTTAAGAAAGGTGGTAAGAAGTTGAGACTTAAAAAATATGATAATAAATTCCCACTTTGTACTTCTGATTTGAAGATTCTCTTTTAATATACCTTGGCTTAAAAATCTCCACTGAGCCTTCACAGCTTCTAAACTTGTGTTCTCAAAAGGCAGCACATAAGGAACATGCTAATGGTGCTCTCTGGCTGGAATTGAAAATGTGGCGGGCTAAGCGAATGCATAACCTGGCAATGTCTCCCCTGTCCTTTATGCCTCCACAGTCAGCTTTTTCAAGTCCTGCTCGAATGCTGATAGTTTCCGATGCTGTCTAGTATGGCATAGGCAGGCTGTGATTTGGGTACAATGAAGGATAAAGGTGGTCGAGTCTGTATGTGCAGGAGCGAGGGCTCTGCCTGTGGAAGCCACCAGTTCTTTTGCTGGCCAGAGTGTCCTGCCCCTCTTCTGGGCAGGTACATGTCACATGTAATGTGTATGTCCAGGACCAAGCAGAATACCTGAGATAAAGAAGCTTTTCAAAGAGCCTAGTGGATGAGGGGAACTGGTGGAGAAATGAGCACAACAGTTTTTTAAATATCCTCCTTGATTTGTAATATCCACTATTCTATGTCCCCTATCATTAATTATTAAAAGGCAGTTGGACTCCTGAAGTATTTTCCACATATTATTGAAGTGACTCTTTGTAAAATACAAATAGAACCAGTTTCTTGTGTTATTCTAAAAGATGGTTTCACAGATTAATCTTGTCTGTTCTCAGCAAAATGTCACAGTGTTCTCATTTCTTTCAGAGCTGGTGAGTGTAACAATATGTGTTAAAAAATACTGACCATCGATTTTCCCAATTACAGTGAAGGCCTTAATTTCTCCCGAGTCAGTAAATATTCTGTGGGTTAGAGCTCAGGAGGACCTGTTCTACCTCAAGACTCGCAGGTTTAAAGTTACAGGAGCCCTGCAAGATCGCTCCACTCATGACATAAGGAACTACCCTCTGTGGCCACACCTCGGTGTGCTGAGAAAGCAGCTGTCATCTCTCAGACGCCTTTAACATGCCAGTCACTTATCATCATCTGCCATCTCCTGCGACGCTCATAGCAGCAATCTGAGAGGCATCCTCCCCATTTCTCAGAGGTAGAAATAGACTCATTCTTTCTCCTCCTATCACAGCACACTAACTTCCAGCCTTGCATCACACAGACTCACTTGTCCCTGTTTCCCTATATAATTGGTCATATAATCCAGGGACCAAGGTCCACACTCAACTTTATAAGGCACAAGTTAACTGATGCAAAAGCTTCATGTAGAAAAAAAAAAAATGTCCCCAGAAATAGACACTACTTTCTAAACAGAAAACCGCTATTAGCTAGTTTGTAATTCATATAAATTAGATAGAGCTTAAAGCCAGGTGTAAGAGTTTATACTTTATCAAATTAGCATGTAGATATACCTGGCAAAGTGTGAGTGCTTTAAAGTAAGAAGTAAAACTGAAGACCCACCCTCCCACCTAAGGCAGGAATCTTTGCTGGACAGATATCAGACAACTTCCACCTGGGCACTTCCAATACTGACAGTGATTACTTGGTGTGGCAGGCGGTCAATTCCACCGTGAACTTGCTTTGTCTCAGTTTTCTCCTCAGTAATAAGCATATTCAAGTGATTTATGGCTGTACACTAAATGAGTGTAATGTCTAAAACCAGAGAATCCTAAAGCATAAACCTATTTCTGGCAACTCTGAATTACCACTGGAATTGAGGGTGGGTTAGGGTTGTGGGGGGTGGCGGGGAGGGAGGATGCAAAGAACACAAGACCTTGCCAAGAGAACTCCTTAAGACATCAATTATGATATATTACAATCATCTCAGGTGCCCGAAAGATGCCCCAAACTGAAAGATGCATACCAACTTTTCTCAAATGTCTACACTTCTATCAGTCTGTTCTTTGTTTCATTTAGGTATTCTTTCCAGAGGCTTTGCAGCTCAATGAGTATCTGCTCAAGCTCTTCTGGGTTCCTCTGTGTCATTCAAACATGTATACTGAGATGGATTAAGAGTAAAATGCTCAAATAAAGTGGACTGTTATGATTCTCATTAAAATGTTGTTAGTATCTTTTTGACAGAGAATTACTTGGGGCATATGCACCATAAATATAAAATATTACTACTTATGATAAGTAGACCAGTCCAGGGATAGGGTTTCAAAGGCAAAACCTTTCATCTCACAGCCTTTGTCATATGTTACTGCTGATATGAAATGACAAGGTGATTGAAGCCTTTTGATTTCCATATTAAGATACAGAGATAATGTTGCAATAGTTATCCTTCAATGAACTTTTCTCATTGAAAGAAAAAGTAGGCACCAAGAGGTCAGGGGTAATGGATTTAGCAATTGGGATTCTCAGCTCTGAGAGTTCTTGCTTGTGATGAACAAATATACACACCTCCACCCCAGCCTTCTGTGAGATTAGTCTGTAAGAAATTAAGAAAGCTTGGCAAGTGAGTAGTTTGAAAGAACATCGTGTGTTTCAAACTTTATAGCAGGACAGTTCTGACAAACATGAATTATGCCTTGATATACTCCTGGGATTGAGACATTACACCCATCCACTTTGGACAGAGATAAATTCAGGTAAAAGTGATTTCATGACTCAGCAATCTGAAGGGAGTGCTGGGATGTTTGGGCACCAATTCTTTGCTGATACAGGGAGCAGAATGGGCTGACGAAGTCACTGGTTATGCAGGGCTACAGTGCTCCTCCAGCTCCTGTGTATGTAGTCAAGTGCATCAACTCCTTGAAGATCAAGTACAAAACTGTCTCCTTCAACAAGTCCGAATCCCTCCCTGTGGAATATCCTCATGTTCACTTCCAGTGACTAGTAATTAGTTACTTCTATTTTCTGGTTTTGTATAATTTGCTTTGTAAGCATCTTCCCAAGGAAATTTTAAGTTCCTTGAGACACAGACAATTTCTATTTCATTTATATTGGGCACATCCTCTCTAATGAGGAACAAACATATGAGTACTCAAGGAAAGCATAAGAAAAACCATGCCCAAGAAGAGCAAGGCTGGGAAGCGCTCCCACCGAACCATAAGCCTTGTATCTGTTGGCACAGATTTGTCGGCACGCTAGCGAATGACTAGAAGAGGTTTGGAAGGGTAGGAAGGAAAGAGAAAGTCAATGTTCTTCAGTGTATATTCTTAGCATCCAGATAAAACCATTCCCTTCTCATCTGATGCCACTTTGCCGTCTGGTGCAAACGGCCTCTCTAACTGCAGCAAGTACATATGAGTGCCTTCTGACGTGACCATCCAATTACTCCCTGTGGCCTTAGTGATGCAGAGGAACTCAGTCAGACAACTCATACATTTCTCCTCTGGTCTGTTATTCCGGGTTAGCATAGTCACCTTCCTAGAGATGAGTAAATTGGAAACAAGTGAGGTGCTGTGATGTATGGGAACCGTCACGTTCATTCTGTGGGACTGGCCGAGCACAGCAGTAGAACAGCCTGTGGGCTGGACTGTTCTCGCCATGAAAAGGAAAGGCCGGAGAGCCATGGAGTTCCAGGGCATATCAGAGGCAAAGGTGGGAGCTCATTCTGAGAAGGCAAACAGGTGGATAAGAGTTCCACCAGAAGTCCCAGTAGGAAGTTGTTAAAGTGTAGTATACGTACTTTATATTTGAACTGAAAATATGACCTGGGAAAGCTTTTGATTCTCAGGAGTCATTAAACAGTAACCAACACTGTTAGAAAGCAGGGATTGTGCCACTATGGGGGCATTTCTTCTCTTGCTTTCTATGGCACATTTTTGGTTTCCCTATGACTGAAAACATTCGGTACAAGAAGCTACTTTTGCATTCACAAAAAGTTTATTCAAGTGTGAAACCATGTGTTTTTTTTTTCAAGGTATCTATCAGTCACATCTGGAGTTAGATTAAATACACAGTCTCAATAATAACCAGCCTTAAGAGAATCTGCTTGGGAAACACAATCACTGTTAGTGCCTGCAAGCTTCACAAGAGTTAAAAACAAATATAAAACTCCACTGATTGAAGTAGGGATTCAGATCAAAATATAGTTAACAGAACTAGAATTATGCAGCAACTCAATTGGAAAACGCCTTCAGAAATGATGTGTGGATGTGTGTGATGTGTGTGTGCTTGTGGGAACAGGTCTGGGAAGCCATGGCATGTATAGAAACCCACTCAGCAGGAATTCCCAGAGGTTCTCTTTATTACAGGGTTGGTAAACTAGGGCCCAAAGGCCAAGTTCAGCCTGCTGGCTATCTTTGTACCTCTTGCAAACTAAGTACGGTTTTTATATTTTTAAATGGTTGGGGTAAAAAAAAAAAAATTCAAGAATATTACATGTGAAAATTACGTAAATTTCAAATATCAGTGTCCATAAGTAAAGTTTTGAATTTCATCAGTAAATATATGTGGAAATTTATGTTTTTTTTTTCCTCTAGTATTTAAGTAAACACAAAAAGTGTTAAGTAAATATTTGTTGGATAAGTGAATGCCTACATTTATTATGAAATACGATCTCTTTTTTTTTGGACATGTTTGATGTACACACACACACAGAATTGGAGGACTTTGGGTTTTGATGAAGTATCTTGAAGTCTTAATGAGCTATGTTAGCAAATGGTGGAGAGGCTGCTACCTGCTGTTTGATTTTAAGCAGCCCAAGATGACAGACAATCACAAAGAAAACTCTCAACAACCCATAAGCATGCAGAGATACCTTCCAAACAATTTGGCATTAGACCTTGGCTGGAATTGATAAACTCAGACAAATGAACTTGGCATCTCAGAGATGACAACGGGGAAGGAAAGAATATCTTGCTTTTCACTGGACACTAATAAAGAAATACAAGCATTGCCAAATTCCTCATATGAAGGCCAATGCTAACAAAGCTGTTCATTTTTTTTTCCACTTGCCTAGTCAGCTGCTCACATTACCACTCATTAAGAAAAGCCAACATAAACATGTTTTAAGAGGATGGTTCTCTATGGCAACAACTTCTCAAGTAATTGACATCAGTACTGACAAGAGTCACACAGCCTCTGGGGGAAAGAGGGGAAAGAAAAGAGAGCAGGTTTCCTGCCTCCCAAAAGGTCCTACCACTTGGAACATTGCAGTGACTCATGTGACAACATTTCACAACACACTGGCCATTCTGAGATAAACGAGGCTCCTCCAAAGCCTGAAATGATCAATGTGACATGGGCACCGGCTTTTGTGGATGAATCTAAAAATAATACAAATTGACTACATTTTATAATTCTAGGTCAACTGTTTCCCTTCCCTGTTCTCTGGGGGCAGGATCCATGGCTTTTTTAAGTAGCTAAAGGCTAGTACCCAAATCTTAAAAAAAAAAGAAAGAAAGAAAGAAAAGAAACAGGGGCTAACAGAGGGTATGTCTCTTCCATCTTTACTTCACAGGAAACCTTGAAAATTCCTTAAGTATCAGACAATTCAAATTTAGGTTCCTGGCATTTTTGGAAGATGTTAGAGAATCTCATATTTTGAAAGTAGGAATAGGAATAGAATATGAATCTGGAATAGTCAGGATTGTTTTTAAAAGAAAGGTATATTAATTTAGGCAAATAAAATTACAAACAGAAAAGTTTCCTCGCTCAGTTTTTGAATACTATATAAGATTAATCTTCACACAGACTCTTTTTAATTGAGTAGAAATCAAAGCAGTAAATAAAATGATGTGAAGGAATAAATTTGATAGGCAAAATATTTCTATGTTTAGAAGATATTTAAGTTAGGAAGAGTAAGTTAAATTCTGAACTCATTGAGTCATGTAATATAAGTAAGTTATATAACAATAATATACTGAGATGGCTGAGGTCAAAAAAGATTTGGCCATCCAGTCCTTCATTAACATCCATTGAGCAGCTATTGTTTACCTGACTGGGGCAGGGTCCTAAGACAGATTATAAAAAATAAAGTAATAATAATACATTGGGAGAATTTAGGTGGCGGGTTTTTTGTTGTTGTTAAAAATATGTTTTTATTGATTTTTAGGAGAGAGAAGGGGAAGGGAGAGACAGACAGAAACATCAATGAGAAAGCAACATCATGGATCGGCTGCCCCTTATACACCCGCCTCATTGGGGATTGAGCCCACAACCCAGGCATGTGGCCCGATCAGGAATCAAACTGGTGACCTACTGGTTCCTGGTTTGATGCTCAACCACTGAGCCACAGCAGCCGGGCAGAATTTACTTTCTGAATAGACAGAAACTAAACTAGATAACAACTATTGGAGAAACCAAGATGGCAGCAAAGGTGAACACCTAAACTGCTGCCTCGCAGAACAATTTCAAAACTACAGCTAAAAGATAAAACGGTTATCATCCAGAACCACAGGAAAGCTGGCTGAGTGGAAATTCTACAACTAGAAGGAAAGAGAGGGGCTCATGGAGACTCAGAGGAGCTGCAAAAAGCTGAGGTACAGAGACATGCTCGTAGAAAGGATGGGCGGCGGGGTGCCTGGCTGGCTTTCTCTAGCAGGAGGCAGACGGAAACTCCCAACTGCACTGAACTCCAGTTCTGGGTGAGACTCATATGGGGGGAGTCTGGACTGTCTTGAAAAGGGAAGCGTGAATGGAAACTTAAGGGAGCCACGAAAGGCAGAGGTCTGAAGATGTGTGAGCGCAACTGCAGACATGGAGGGCTGACTGCTGATTGTGCTGCTGGCTTTCTCTAGTGGGAGGAAGACAGAACTGCCCAACTGTGCTGAAATCCAGCTCCGAATGCACTGAACCCCAGTTTTGAGTGAGACCCTGTGGACCCAGACTCATACGGGTCCCCAGAGTGCATGGAAACTTAGGGAAGCCGGAAAGGCAGAGTTCTGGAGGCACGCAGGGAGGGCTGCAGCAATTACTGAGGGATACTGAGACCCAGGGGCCGCATAGGGCAGGGCTGACAGGAAGCCAAGGCTGTCTGCTCAGCTCTGAGACTCCGCCTCATCCAAGCTAAACACAAACACTTTTGCAATCTTGCAAGTCTTGTATCATAAGGCTAACTCCAGCATAGAAGTTCTCCCAGCATAAACACTGCTGATCCTCACAACCAGTTGGCTTTGAGGTCAATTCCCCCCAGTGATACCAACAACAATCAAGACTTAACTACAACAAGGCTGTACACATAGTCCACAAAGGGGTGCACCAAGAGAGTCCACCTCAGGTAACTGAAGAGGTGGAGCTACTAGGCCATATGGGACACCTAGCACACAAAGCTAGTCTACCAACTCAGGGAAGCAGTGAAAATGCAGAGACAAAGAAACAGATCACAAACAAAAGAAATGGAGAAAAACAAATGACTGGATATAGAGTTCAAAAACCACGGTTATAAGGTTTTTCAAGAATTTCCTAGAAAAGATAGATAAATTTAGCAAGACCCAAGAGGAGATGAAAAAGGACCAACTAGAAATTAAACATACACTGACTGAAACAAAAAATATTATAGAGACCTAACAGCAGACTAGAAAAACGCAAGAATCAAGTCAAAGATTTGAAATACAAAGAATCAGAAAACATTCAACTGGAAAAGCAAAAAGAATAAAAAAATATGAAGATAGTGTAAGGAACCTCTGGGACAACTTCAAGCGTACCAACATCAGAATTATGGGAGTGCCAAAAGAAGAGAGAGAGCAAGATACTGAAAACCTATTTGAAAAAATAATGACTAAAAACTTTCCCCACTTGGTGAAAGAAATAGACTTACAAATCCAGGATGCGCACAGGACCCCAAACAAAAGGAATCCAATGAGGACCATACCAAGACACATCATAATTAAAATGCTAAGAGCAAAAGACAAAGAAAGAATATTAAAAGCAGCAAGAGAAAAACAGTTAATTACCTACAAGGGAGCACCTATATGATTGTCAGCTGATTTATCAACAGAAACTATGCAGGCCAGAAGAGAGTGGAAGAAAGTATTCAAAGTGATGAATAGCAAGAACCTACAACCAAGATTACTCTACCCAGCAAAGCTATCATTCAGAATTGAAGGGCAGGTAAAAAGCTTCACAGATAAGAAAATACTAAAGGAGTTTATCAACACCAAACTAGTATTATATGAAATGCTGAAAGGTACTCTTTAAGAAGAGAAAGAAGAAAAAAAAGGTAAAGATAAAAATTATGAACAACAAATACACATCTATCAACAAGTGAATCTAAAAATCAAGTGAATTAAAAATCTGATGAACAGAATAAACTGGTGAATATAATAGAATCAGGGGCATAGAAAGGGAGTGGACTGACAATTCTCAGGGGGGAAAAGATGAGGGGGGTGCAGGGAAAGACTAGACAAAAATCATACACCTATGGATGAGGATAATGGGGTGGGCAGTAAGGGCAGAGGGAGGGGTGGGAGCCAGGTGGAGGGCAGCTATGGGGGAAAAAAGGAACAATTGTAATAATCTGAACAATCAAGATTTATTAAATCACACACACACACACACACACACACACACACACACACACACACAAATAATCTAGATCACCAATTATAAAACAACTCCATTCAACAAAACCCCTAACCAATTAAATTGAGATTACAATTCCAAAGAGCTCATAAAAAAACATTATTACTATTAAATATATAATCATAGTTTTACACAGCTATATTTTCTTTTATAAGCAAAAAAGATATTAAAAGTTTATGCAAAAAAAGAACAAGTAATACTGTCTCCCAACCTGTCCAAAATACAAAATGATTCCTTAAAGCAAGACCTGCCTTTTGTTTGTCCTTGCTAATAGGCTCATCCTCTGTGGAAATTTGATGCCCTCTTATCACAGTGTTTCTTAAACTCCCAGGGCAGAAGTGTCTTTTTTTTTCTCTTTTATTTTGAAACTCTACAATTTATTGGGGGCAAGATTTTTATAAAATACAAACTTTTTTTAATTACTAGGAAAATAAAAACTTTAAGACATAAAACACAAGTTCCAATTTATAAAAGTTTCTAAATGCTTACTATCAATTTGTGTTATGGTGTGTGAACCATACATACCTTGAGTGGTATTGGTACAAAATATTAGCTACTGAAGGAAAGTAAGAAAAGTGCTAAATTCAGTGTAGGAGAAGGGACAGTGACCTGGGCATCGAAAAATCAAACTCACATCTGACAGAATGTGTGATCTTGAACAAGTTATTGGCCTTTCTGGGTCTTAAAGTGAATAATCTACAAAACAAAGAAGGAGAACTACAAAGTGACTTTTTTTTTCAAACATACTGTAGTTTTAGCACACCTTTCTTCAAAGGAAATATGAAACAGAAGGCTAATATGTAACACATCAGAAGATCTGTGGTTGATGTGAGGCTGGGGGAACCCAAAGCTCATGTCCTAACCTTGTCCCTTGTAAGATCTTTGAGGCATCTGTGAGAAAGTCCTAGGGCTGAGTGGAATAAAATTTAAAGAACAGCCATGTTTGAACGGTTCATTGCAATTCTAACATTCACTGTAGCCCAGATAATTTCATAGCACTCATCAACAGGAGACTAAGAAGCTTTCAACAATAAAACTGGACCTTTGCTATTATATAATACACACAATTCTGAAAGTTGTCATTAACTGTTAGAATTCCAACCATTGACTGTCTCTCAGAACTGTCCAGTGACCAATTTCTTCTGAAAATAGTAGCAAAATATTAAGTGTGGCCTCCTCAATATTATGAAGTTATAGGTTGCAAACTGGGTGCTCACTGATACAAATGACAGGATGATATCAAGATATGCTGACTCATCTGGTGAGACTCTGAAGAGGACCAAGATGGGAGATGGTTACACCAAACCCACGTCACCAGAGTCCCCACCACAGTGCCTGCAGATGACAGCATGAGAAAAAATAAAAGCACTGCTTTCTCACCAACCACCGGCCTTGCTCTAATCTAAATGAAGGGAACTCTTCATCCTATTTTCATAAGGATGGAAATCTGGGAGAGAATGTTATTTTTGAATAATATTATAATGATATTTTTGAATAATATTATATAACATATAATATTATAATAATATTAAAAAATGTTATTTTTGAATAATATTATATAGGTGGATGAAATTTCCAGGATGGAAATCTGGGAGAGAATGTTATTTTTGCTTTTCTGACAGGACAGAGGAATAGAAGGAAAAATGAGCTAGTATTTTACTCTTCTCCAACACTGCCATCTGTGTATCAATTTCTTATCACAGAAGCTCTTAAAACCATTTGCCTGATTTGTCAACAAACAAAAAGCCAAATCTAATCCTTTCAGGCCAAACCTATGTCCTGGCAAAGGTCTAACCAAACAGAACAGCCCAGTGACTTAGAACTCTTTGGTTGTTTTGATGCCCCCCCACCACCACCTCATCCCCTGCTTTTTATTCTTCTTTTTAAATGAGTGTCTTATTATGAAGTCATGCTTGTTGAGCTAGAAGATAGCATTTTTTTTTTACTGGTACTAAAACAAAACGCAGTGATCCACTTTCTCCTTTTTGGTTCTTATACAAAGTAGAGACAGGCCCCCCGAACCCTGTTTGAAGTCCTTGCTGCCAGGAGATGGTCGGTTTATGTCTCTTGTCCTAGGACAGGAAAAGGATGCACTCTCGGCACCGTGTGCTAGGGAGAGATAAGACCAGAGATTTCTGTCCTCAGTACCTTATCAGCTTTTCCTGCTACTTTCCAGAGCAGACAGCACTATGACTGGCAATAAACTAAACTAGCTGAAGGGGGGTCAGATGTGTGAGCAGCTTGGGGATTAGAGGGAGTGATGTAGGAAGGGGTGTAGGATGAGGAAAAGAAATGAGGCTTTTAATATATCTTAAAATGACCTGGCCCAAATAAAATTGCCTTTAAAAAGAACACACGTTTTCTACCTCAGCAACAGGGATAGAAGTTTTTATAAGAACTTCCTTTCTGGTTGGAATGCACCGGCACTTTCCTTACTTTGAGCCCTGCCCATAACTGCCTTGTGCTACTGGCTCCTGCGCACGTAGCACAAGACAGATGTGCTATGGGTGCCAATTTGCTGTGGGTGCTCTGACGGGGGCCCACAGATCACAGACTGCAGAGGGAATGTTTTCTCTGGGCACATATGCCTCCATTTAGACAGTGTTTGCGGGGACCAGGACACTCACAATTCCATTTCCATATTACAAAGGAATGAGCAAAGCTATGAGTCACTCCTCCAAATTCACTGGAGACCTCTTAATTCTACAACAAATCACACCTGTGAATCCAAGAATTCTACACTGTGTAAATCCTGGTCTTTTGGGAGGTGGAAACAAAGCTGCTGAAGAGTCTAGACTAGGTAAATTTAAAATCAGTTATGGCCTCCGTTATTTATTCTCATGCTAAAGCAAATACAAATTTGGCAGTCTTCTTTTAAAAACTTTTTTTTAATCATGAAACCTTTCAAACATATAAAAAAGCAGAGAAGATAGTATAGTGAACCCAATGTACCCATTACCCAGCTTCAACAATGATCAAAAGATAACCATTATCAATCCTACTCTCATTCATTCACAGCAAATCAAAGATACCATATACTTTCATTATAAACTAGAGGCCCGCTGTATGAATTCGTGCATGGGGTGAGGGGGGGGAGGTCCCTCAGCCCAGCCTGCACCCTCTCTAATCTGGGACTCTTCAGGGGATGTCCGACTGTGGGATCAGGCCTAAATCAGCAGTCAGACATCCCTCTCACAATCTAGGACTGCTGGTTCCCAACCACTCACCTGCCTGCCTGATTGATGCCTAATTGTTCCCCTGCCAGCCCAACTGCCCCAACTGCCCTTCCCTGTTGGATCGTGTGCCCCTAATTGCCCTCTCCTACCAGCCTGGTCATCCCCAACTGCCCTCCCCTGCTGGCCTGGTGACCCTCAACTGCCCTCCCCTGCTGGCCTGATCGCCCCCAACTTCCCTTCCCTGCTGGCCTGGTAATCGCCAACTACCCTCCCCTGCCAGCCTGGTCACCCCAAAATGCCCTCTGCCATAGGCCTGGTTGCCTCTAACTGCCCTCCCCTGCCAGCCTGGTCACCCCCAACTATCCTCCCCTGCTGTCCTGGTGGCCCCTAACTGCCCTCCCTTGCTGGCCATTTTATGGCAGCCATCTTTGACCACATGGGGGTGGCCATCTTGTGCAAGGGCATGAAAGTCAATTTGCATATTACCACTTTATTATATAGGATACTAGAGGCCTATGCACGAAATTCCTGCAAAGAGCTTGGCCTTTGCAGCTCCAGCTGCCTTACAGCCTTGCAGTCCCATGCCCCCACCCACTGATCTGTCCAGAAGGTTCCAAAAGTCGTTCCGCTGCCCAGTCCAATTAGCATATTAGCTCTTTATTATATAGGATTTCAGTATGTATCTCTACAAAGATAAGATTTCTAAGAAAAATCCATTAACTATAATAACATTATCACATGAAAAGATTAATATAAGATATTTCAGAGAAGGGAGAAGGAGATGGAAACATCAATGATGAGAGAGAATCATTGATTGGTTGCCTCCTGCACACCCCCTACTGGGGACTGAGCCCACAACCCAGGCATGTGCCCTTGACCAGAATTGGACCCATGACTCTTCAGTCCCCAGAATGACGCTCTATCCACTGAACCAAACCAGCTAGGGCTAAGTTATTTCTTATTACAAGTTATTTGAAGCAGGTCCAAAAACTGTGATTGATTGATATGTCTCATTTCTTTTGGGCAACAAGTTTCCATCCTCTCTCTCATTTCAATTTCCTGTTGAAGAAACCAAGTTATTTGTCCTACAGAGTTCTTTCAAAATCTGGATTTTACTGAATGGATGGACTTATAATATGGGTTAAAATGTTCCTCGTGTATGTACTGTGAAGTTTCATCTAGAAGCACCCTTAGTTTCTAATGCAGCATGTTGCTTTATGAAAAACTGGGATGGATTCAAGGTTAAGTAGGCTAAAGAAATGAACCTTTGTCTTCCCCCCTTTGATTTAAAATGTACTTTTATCATCTGAGTTGTTAAACTTCAGAATTTCCCAAACTTATTTCACTTTGAAAACATTTTTGGTATAACAACCACTGACATCCCATGGAATTCACATTCTGTTGATCTTACTTTGAGGTTTGCTCACACAGATATTGCCATGACCTGGATAAAACATGCAACTTTTTTTTTTAATTAAATCTTATAGTGAATCTTTGATTGACTTTGGTCTTTCTAAAGAGGTGGGTTTTTATACAAAAATGGCAGTATCTCGCAGGGAAGTGAAAAGAGGGCCAGCCAAGCATTCTGCTATGAAAAACCAGCTTGCTAGATGACTCTGGGAAAAGAGACTATTCCTCCCTAGGCATGCCATTATTTGAAGTGGGAAAATCTCTTCTCAGGCTTAGTCAGAAAAATCACTCTTCCCTCTTGGAATGGAAGGTGGCAGAGAAATAACATGTCCTAAATCATGTCAAGTATGTATGGATCAAGTTTTAAGACTTCCTACTATCTAATCATATTTCCTTTTTAGTATATGTAAAAGCAGGAAGAGCTGCATGGTCTGTCCAATCAAATAACCAAGATGAAGAAGAAAGATCTTGATATTGAGTTTTCCTTAAAAGTCTGAAAATTTCAAACAACAGAATAGTGAATAATTTATAATACGATCAAGAGGGTAAAAATGGGCCCGGCAGCATGGCTCAGTGGTTGAGTGTTGACCTATGAACCAGGAGGTCACAGTTCGATTCCTGGTCAGGGAACATGCCAGGGTTGCAGGCTCAATCCTAAGTAAAGGGTGTGCAGGAAGCAGCCAATCCATGATTCTCTCTCATCATTGATGATTCTCTTTCTCTCTTCCTCTCCCTTCCTCGGAACATAATCAGGAACCAATAGACATATAACACAATTAAAATTTATGAAAGCAATTTATAAGAATAAAATGAAACAAATGAACCTGACTGTGTGACCAGCTAGTTCAGTGGTTGACAAACTCATTAGTCAACAGAGCCAAATATCCACAGTAAAATGATTGAAATTTCTTTTGAGAGCCAAATTTTTTTAAACTTAAACTTCTTCTAATGCCAATTCTTCAAAATAGACTCGCCCATGCCATGGTATTTTGTGGAAGAGCCACATTCAAGGGGCCAAAGAGTCTCATGTGGCTCTTGAGCTGCAGTTTGTTGACCACAGAGCTAGTTGAATACATATACAGAACAAAATTCCAAATGAGTTTAAAATACCATAATTTGACTCTACATAAACTAAAGCGATATACCTTAAGGACAAAACAAAATGGCTTACCTCTGTCCCCCCCAAAAAACACTCTTTCTCTTTTTTAAAAAATAATAAAGTTATTGGTGTTATTTTGTAACTATTATGTATATAGTAGGAAATAAACAGATGAGTAATATAATATTTTAATGCTTTTACTGTGAGTAAAGAAAAATATGAATGAGGCTAAGTCTTGTAGTCCTGAATTTTAATTGGCAATATGCATATAAACTCATATTATATTTTAACATTAAAAAAATTGTAGTTCTATCCATGGAATAAAGTCTAGGAACAAAAAGCAAACTGGTGACTATAAGTAACCCTACTGCTCAGATTGTGGTCTCTAAACACCATTTATCACCAAAGAAACCAGGGAGAAATGGACTCTGAGTTTAGGACAGCAAATGTAAAAGGTAGGTCTGGAAAATCTTATACTATGTAGGAAGGAGTGATCAAATACCATTTAGAATTCAGAAGAATTCAGGAACTAATATCAAGAGGCTTTTACTGGGCAAAGATGGAAAATTTGATCCTCAATGAAGACCATAAATGCAACAGATTGAAACAAAGCAAATATATTTCAATCCATGAGTGACAAAAAAAGGGAAAATTCATTGGTAAATTAAGGAAACAAGTAAAATATTTATTATTTATATATTACCTCAGGGTAATCAAATAGTAGACATGTAAAAATGTCTATTCTAAATTTATTCTAAAAATGAAAAAAAAAGAAAAGATATAGAGAGGAAATTCATAGATTGAAAAAACTTAAAAATATATATGAAACAATTATCTATGACCCTTATTTGGATCTCATTCAAACAAAGAAACTATAGAGAAAACCAAAATTTAGGACACTTATAAAAACTGAAACTCTGAACACTTACTGATGATAAGTGTTCAATACAATTTTTACATAATAATGGTCTTGGAGTTATATGTTTAAAAATATGCTTTTAACTTTACAAGATATACACTAAGTGGCCAGATTATTATGATCTCTGATCGGATAATTATCTGGCCACTCAGAGAGAGAGAGAGAGAGAGAGAGAGAGAGAGAGAGTGTGTGTGTGTGTGTGTGTGTGTGTATTAGAGGCCTGGTGCATGAATTCGTGCATGGGTGGGGTCCAGCCATCCTGGCCAGGGGGAGGAAACATGGGCGGTTGGCCGACCTATCTGCTGGCTGAACTCCTGGTCAAGGGGACAATTTGCATATTAGTCTTTTATTATGTAGGACTAGAGGCCCAGTACACGAAATTCAGGCACAGGGGTGGGGGTGTTCTTCAGCCCAGCCTGCTCCCTCTCCAATCTGGGACCCCTTGAGGGATGTCCAACTGCCCATTTAGGCCCAATCCAGGTACCAAGGAATAACATGTCCACACCCCCTGTCTACAATTTATTCTGAGCTTCCCGTCCTGGTGTTGGGCTAGGGGACCTCAGGCTGCTCCCCCAGATGGAGCTTGACAGGGGACTTCAGGCTGTGTCCCCACCCCACCACCAGGCCCGGGGACTTCAGACTGCATCCCCCCACTCAGCGGTGCTTGACAGGGGAACTCAGGCCATGCACCCCGCCCCAGCATTGGGCCAGGGGACCTGAGGATGTGCCCTCCTGCCTGGTTGGGCTTGACAGGAGGCGTCAAGGTGCACCCCTAGTGCTAGGTCGGGGGAATTCAGGCTGTTGCCCCCCTACCCCAGCACCAGGCCAGGGAACCTCAGACCGCACACCCAGCCCAGCGGGGCTTGACAGGGGACCTCAGGCTGTGCTCCCCAACCCAGCACCGGGACAGGGGACCTGAGGCTTCGCCCCCCTGCCTGGCTGGGGTTGACAGGGGACCTCAGACGGCATCCCCCACCCGCTGGGGCTTGACAGGAGACTTCAGGCCATGCCCTCCACCCCAGCACCAGGCTGGGGGACCTCAGGCCAACCCCCTCTCCAGCACCGGGCCAGGGGACCTGAGGCTGAGCCCCCCTGTATGGTGGGGCTTGACATAGTACCTCAAGCCATACTCCCCATCCAGCTGGGCTTGATGGGGGACCGCAAGATGCACCCCCAGTGTTGGGTTGGTAAAACTCAGACTGCACCCCCTGCCCAGCAGGGCTTGGTGGGGGACCTGAGGCTGCACCCCTTGCCATTGGGACTTGATGGGGGATCTCAAGGCATGCCCCTCATGCCAGTCTGGGCTGGGGGGCCTCAGGCCATGCCCTATCTCTCCCCACCCCCTGTCCTGGCGCTGGGCCAGGGGACGTAAGGCTATTTCCTCTGCCCGGCGGGTCTTGACAAAGGTGGGACTGGCCAGGTCTGGATCTAGCCCCATGGGGGTGGGGGCCGGCCAGGTCTGGCCACATGATTTTGAGGCACATGTGGGTGGGCCGGGACTTGACTCTGGGTCCCATACTGCACTCCAGACTCTGATAGGAGGAAGGTTTTCATATACATTTTACTAATTTTCTTTTATCTCTGACTTCTATTATAGAGAAAGGGCAAAGAGCAATATTACATTATTTCCTCTAATGAACCTCCTTTTATTGTGCACTGGGCTACTAGTGATGAAATAATAAGAGATTACACTGAAACTGAGACATGTTCAAGAGTAGCCTTGTAAAGACACTAAGTCAGCTAGCTGAGCCTGATCTCATGTTTTTTTTTTTTGTTTTGTTTTTGTTTTAAATATATTTTATTGATGTTTTACAGAGAGGAAGGGAGAGGGATAGAGAGAGACATCGATCAGCCACCTCCTGCATGCCCCCTACTGGGGATGTGCCTGCAACCAGATACACGCCCTTGACTGGAATCGAACCTGGGACCTTTCAGTCTGCAGGCCGCCGCTCTATCCACTGAGCCAAACCAGTTTCAGCTGATCTCATGGTTTTAAGTCATCCTATAGTTGACTAGAAAGCCAGCTCTATCTTAGCTCACTTATAACTTCAGTTCATATAAAGTTGATTTTATCCATTAATTTTAGGAAAATGGCCTCATGGTATCAGCCTATAGATCTAGGCCCTTATAAGGACAAAGGAATCTAAAATAAACTGTAACCAATAATGACAATGTCACATGCATCACGATTAATCCAATTCTGAGTAACGGAGGTCCATTCAAAACAAAATAATATAAATACCATGCTTTTGTATTTACCATCTTAACAGGGAGGGATGGATTGAGTCTGAGCATGATAATCTAAAATTAAATGATCAATTTAACTGAATGAATAACGTCATTGTTTAACTTTATAAAGTATATCATAAATGTTTTTTTTTGTGTGTTTTTTTTTAAGATTTCTTAGGATCATATGTTGGAAGAAATAGAAATCCAACCAAATCTCAGTTACTGAAATCAAGACATAAAATAAATTTAAGTTCTAACTAGAAAGCTATTTGGAGTTCAGGCTCCCAAAATGCTTCAAAGCCAGGCAAGTAAAACTTAAAACCTCCATATGACTTTAAGAGTCATAATGGGAATTACAAAAGGAGTCCTAGACCAATGTCAGGGGACAAAAGTGACTGGAGGTAGGTTGTCATAATTGCTACTACTTTGCTTCAAACAACTCTTTCTGATGCAGAAAACATAAACTTGTCAACAGAACAGATGAAAAATTAAAACCCAACCATTTTAGGCTTGTGCTGTTTGCAGAGATTGGGTGTTCTAAGAAATAGAGCTCAGAGTGAACTTCCAAGGTTCAGCTAGGTTCAGACTAACATAACCTTGAAAAGTAAAGAGACTTACTAGCACTCTGATACCTAAGAAGCAGAGAACTTACATTTTAAATCTTATGGAAGAAAAAAATATTTGGGAAATTCCTGTAAAGTTTTATTTTAAAGGTTGAGGTTTTAAAATTTTCTTTGATTATTTTAAGGTGGCTCAATGGAATTACATAAAATTACAATTTAATGACTGATATGCATAAAAATATATTAAACTACACAGAGCTATTAGTGAAATCCTTCCAATTTAGGGCTAGGTTTAAACTACATATATTATTTTATAAAAGGATTAGCCTAGCAAGTGAACAAATCAGAGTCCTCAATATTTTATTTTAGAACCAAAGACTACAAAAGACAAGATTCTTAAACTCCATCCAATAGTGTTTTGATGATATATTATCCAAATGATTTAATCACAAAATAGTTTGAATTACAAACTGTCAAGGCCAAGGGAAGTACTTATTTAAATTACTTAAAAGAAATGCTTTCAGGTAGCTTCAAGCAATTTAGTAATGTGCATTTATATACAAACATTTACTGTGCTAATAACAATTAGTTCTTATCAAAGCAATCCTGTTGTGACAGCTTAAAGAATAAGGTAGGGTTGAACCTGCTTTCTTCCTGTGGAATAAAGATTCCTAAACTCCAATCTTAAAGAAGAAATGAAAGAAAATCTTGAATATGTTTACAGCTTTGAACAAACAAGTGTTAAAAGATTAATTTTTAAGGACCCAATTTATGAATTGTATGGCTGCTTGTTTATGTAAAGCTACATCTACAGGGGTTGGCAAAAGTAGGTTTACACTTGTGAATATGGGAAACAGAATTTATTCTTGTATTATTAATTATTGTACTATTTTCCATATCAACAACTATAAGTCTACTTTTGCCCACCCCTGTAGCTATCTATGGGTATACACTCCCCATGTAAGGATGAAGTAATGTATGCTATAAAGGAACACAATGTCCGGTGAATAACTTTCCTCCTTAGCTAGATAAATGTTTGCACTTGTTGCCAGGTAAACCAAATTAAAGATGGTAGGATTAGTAACCTGAAGATTCTGGGCTGGGTAGATCACTAGAAGATTAGGGATTCTGTATGACTATCACAGCAGAACTAGGACATGGTAAACAGCAAGATGAGACTATCCATTTTATCACTGAAGGTGCCCAGGTTCTATGTGACATGAAATGTTGGAATATTACTTAGGTAAAGTAGCTTCCCCAGGTCAGCTTTTCTGTTTGTAAAAATAGAAACCCCACCAAATCTAGGTTACTAAAGTCAAGAGACAATAAAGTTTAAGTACTTGTTAAAAAGCTATTTGGAGTTCATGATTCTAGTCTTTTTTTTCTTCACATTTTCATTAATCAAAAATGCCTTGTAAATTATCCATCATCATTTGTTTATTTCCTTGACAATATAATTAGAGTCATTAAAATTAATGAATCAGCTGAGTTTTCTGATGGCTAGCAAATCTATAATTTTCTCAATTTTTGTTGCTTTCTATTAAATAACTGTGTAAATCTGTGATAATCTGATGAGAGAGGATAAATAAGTTAGGTACAATTTATCAGGTACAGGTACATACAAAGAGCCTTAAATTTTAGGTGCATTTCTTGGGGAAACCTGATAATTAACTGCCAAGGCCAAGTCTATGAATGGCTTCAACACCTCCTGAAGGTAACAAAAAAAGTGAACAGGCTTTGATGTTACTCCTCTCTCCTCACTTACATAGTTTGTTCTGTGACTACATTTTCTCTGTAACATCAAGCAGCTCAGCTGTCACCAGTAAACAGGGAACAGTAAGATGTGAAAGTTGTGTGACTTTTCTGAGGCCAAGGGAACAAGGATGGTATAAGTATAATTATACCACTAGAAAAAAGAATACACTGCCAAAACCTCAGCTTGGCTGGTGCTCAGGCAGGAGCTTTCAGCTCTATTCTCAGAAAATTAAGATGAGTACTATAAGACTCCTTTCCACTCAATGTACAGTATATTCACATTCGATGTATGTATGTACCTAGCACTTCACTACCATTACTGTTAACTATTTTTCTAAATACTTCACCTGATGCTTACTTAACCTTTTCCATGGACCCATCCACATCTGCCAAAGCCCTTTCGCTTAGTCTGTTGCCACAGTGAATGCTTATGCTGGGCCCCCAGACCTGCCCTTCAGAACTAAAGGGTTTGCTCCCTCAGGGGCTGGCAACTCTCAGCTCAGTTCCTCTCTGGGAACAACCACCAGGCCTAGGGTCACACTCCTATTCCTGGGGGTCAGGGGGCTGGATCAGTGACTGAAATGCAGGTCCATAAAGGTCCAGCCTCCTCCAAGGACCTGGGGCAGAGTCAGCTGAGAAATGTGACTACATCTTCTGCCCAATCTTGCTTTCCCCCTCTATTTCCCCCCTCCCAGCCAGTAACCCTAAGAGCACCTCCCAATGCACTCCCTACATCCCGCACAATGTCCCTTTTACAGTCTGCTTCACAACGAACCTGCCACAACAGCACTTGAATGGGGTTCCCTCCCCAGAGTTCTCAGCTGGCAGCAGACTGCATTAACCTTAGGCTCACTCTGGTCCTTAGTAACTCAGCACCTGCAAGCCAATGTGTTCATTCTATTGTTTATGAGCATTTTTAAGATCCCCCTAAGTAGTCTCCCTGGTCTGAGTAAATTTTCTCTTGAGGCAACAATGTGTGTGTGTGTGTGTGTGTGTGTGTGTGTGTGTGTGTGTGTGTAAGAGAGAAAGGGATGGTGAGGAGGCCTTGGTAACAAAAATGCACAATTTTAGCAATATACCTCTTACTCACTTTTCCCAATAAGCTCTTTTTTAACAGGAATTTTGCAAAATGTAATGTTTATATATATATAATTGATTTTTTGCAGAGAGAAAGGGAGAGGGATAGAGAATTAGAAACATCAATGAGAGAGAAACATCAATCAGCTGCCTCCTGCACAACCCCTAGTGGGGATATGCCTGTAACCAAGGCACATGCCCTTGACCAGAATTGAACCTGGGACCCTTCAGTCTGCAGGCCAACGCTCGATCCACTGAGCCAAACTGGTTAGGGTAAGATGTAACATTTTTAATGAACACATATACTGTGTTATGCAAAAATGCCTATAGTTGACATTTTATATTTGACATTAGGACTTCAGAATATCTCAGAATATCTTACAACATTAACTATTGTCTTTCAGATTATGTTGTGAATTACATGAAGGCAGGAACTATTTTTGTGGTAAAGAGTCATGCAAGTAAAATTAAAGAGGGGCCAGCAGGGATGGTCATTTATGTTATAAAAAGATTCAGTGTAAGGTTTCTTTAAAAAGTGAATGCATTAAAAGACACTATGAAGACGAAATCAACAAAATTCAGAATCTGAAAAATTCAAGATTTCTTTAACAATAACTAATGCAAGAGAGAAGGAATTTTAAGTTAGGTTAAGAGTCTAGACACTTTAATTAATTGTAACACACAGATCTTTTTGGATCCTGATTCAAACACACACACAAACTAATAATTTATGAGACAACTGGAGAAATTTTAACACTGAGCCCTCAGGAGCCCAGGATAGACTAGATTTTATGATATTAAGAAATTGTGGTTAATTTTTCAGGTGTGACAATGATACTGCAATAGTCTGTTTAAGAGTCCTTATCTTTTAGAGACGTATAATGAAATGCTAATAAATAAGATAAGATAGAATAACATGATATCTAGGAATTGCTTGAATGACTGGGGAGAGCATGGGTGGAATATGGCTGACACAAAACTGACCATGAATTGGACCTTGTTAGGGTGGGAGTGAATAGGTAAGGACTAGCATTAGTCTCTCTACTTTTATTACATTTTAAGCTTTCCATAATAAAATGCTAATCTAATACAAAGTGAATGAATGTCTGGTTACTATACCATTTTTCCTGGAGTGCACTGAGTAACCCAAGGCATTTCTACATAAGTGAAAGTGATCCTGAACTGGCCTTACCGAGGCTGACAGTTCCATTATCATAAGAAAAATCATCTTGGACTCCCACAAAAGAAACAAGGCGGAGGGGAACCCGACCGAGGCAGAAAGGTAATCCCATCTGTGCGCTGACTCAGACAGGAACCAAGAAACTAGCAGAGCAGTGTGTTTCCCATATGAGATCATGGATTGGCCACCAGCAGCTGCTACTAATGTTAGAACAGGGTTTTTCCCTGAAAGGGTCACAATTCCTCTCACTAGCAAAACAGGAACTGAACCTAACAGGAATATTATGTAATACCAGGGAACCGAGGAGACTGGGAAAAGCAGGATGAGGGGTAAGAAGAGCTACAGGATGACAGGATGAAGGTGGAGGCGGGGAATGGAAAAGCCACACACAGGCCCTTAAAGGGACAAAGCCCAGAACAACTTCCTGCTGGCCTCACCCATTCCAGCCAGTTCCTTCTTTCCCTCGATTACCAGACAAATTTTAGGCCAGCAGAACATGACAAGGAAATAAAAAAGCTCATCTCCATAGTTAACAAATAGAAATGAAGAGATCCTAGGTAAAGAGAAGGAAAAGGGGCCAATGAGAGGAGGCGGCACACTGGATGAGCTTCCTTTCCCTGTAGAGAGAGCCACAGTCAAGCGAGGGAATACCGCCAATCACAGGCCCATAAGCAACAGCTTTACAGTCTTAGTGGCAGAGCTAAAAATCCTAGCTCGTAGTAAAGAGACTAAAATGTGTGCATTTAAAAAAAGTTACAGCATAGCATGTACACATTATGATCCTGCTTTTGACACACCAGAAAATAGCAGACAGACACCAGTTCTACCACATCCACATGCCTCCACATGCCAGGGTTTTAATTATGGTTATCTCTAAGTGTCTGGATCATGGGCATTTTTTTTTCTTCATGCATATCTATAGATAATATTTCTACAATGAATATTTACTGCTTTTATAATTTAAAAAAAAAATCATGTGAAATAAAAACAAAATAAAAAAACACACACAAAAAAAACCCTACAAGCTGGAGGCACAGTGCTCTTCTTCCAGGATAATCACACATTTGGGTCAACTGCTGTTGTGCCCAGGTTCAGGTGCTGGCCTTTGTCACTGAACTCATCACAGGAGGGGGCATTTCTCAGTTCCCTCTACCACTCCACACTCTTTCCCTCATCCTTTTTACTTCCAGAGGGTCCCAACATATCTCTGAAGATTATTCCTCTCATTAAACCCCACCAGCATGTGTCACAGGGATTCTAACGAGGCCGATTTAAAACACCTTCCATCACATGGGAGTGACAGGATTCAAAGTGGCTAAGTGAGAATGAAGGGGGCATATCAGGAATATAGGGCTCCAGGGGAAAGGGGCTTTGGCAGATGTGGATGAGTACACAAAACAAGTAAGAATTTCACAATCAGGTGAAATGTGAAAAAAAGTTGATAGAAATGGCAATAAAACGATAGGCAATTGGACAGTGAGTGGGAAGGAAGTAAGATATGACTGCATGGAAAGCCCTGGGTGACACCCACAGTTTGCTAATGTTTCCTACTGAACTGGCCAGTACCCACAGATTTGCTCCTCCCTTGGGATTTTGTCCCAGTGATGACATATACCATCATCTATTTTTGTGATTGCCTAACCCAGTGGTCGGCAAACTCATTAGTCAACAGAGCCAAATATCAACAGTACAACGATTGAAATTTCTTTTGAGAGCCAAATTTTTTAAACTTAAACTTCTTCTAACACCACTTCTTCAAAACAGACTAGCTCAAGCCGTGGTATTTTGTGGAAGAGCCTCACTCAAGGGGCCAAAGACCCGAATGTGGCTCCTGAGCCACAGTTTGCCAATGATTGGCCTAAGCTAAGTCAGAGCCTCAGTGCTTCCATATTCAGTTGGACCCCAAGTCCTGGAGCATCTACACAATCACCCGAATCTGTTTTTTTCTCTCCAGCTCTCTGCCACAGCATTGGCTCTGGCTTCCCATGATTCTCTGGGTAATTCTCTAGAAAAACATCCCCTTAACTGGATTGCCTAGTTAGTTCTGCCCCTCTCACCCTCATTGTTATTTTCTGATCTCCTGTAGCCAAAAGGATCTTGCTAATTGCAAAAATAATCATGCCCCCACTCCTAGGCTTTGAGTCTCTCAGTTGCTCCCAAATGCAGGCTGAGATTATGGTCTAAGCTCCTAGCATGAGTCTTAATAGGGTTCTCTGGGACTACTCCTGTTAGGCCCATCTCTAACACCCACCCAAAAGTCAAAACTAATTTGTAACAAGACTTTCTTTTCTTTTGATAGCAAACTGCTCCCAGAGTATGTTATGTGAAGCCGAATCTAAAGGTTTCCAACCCTTTTTAGTGAAGCACACATAACAAACACATATATAGCATGCAAGGGTAAATGTATTGGTGGCAGCTGCAGGTGACCAGTCCAGTGAAGTCAGTTAGTTGCTCCAGGCCTGCCCTGGCCACTTCCAGTGCTGAGGGAATCCATATCTCAGCACACCTGCAATCCATTCCTGGCACACTGGCAGCTAAACCCAGCCTCAGAAATAAAGCCAGCAGGTGAAACTTACCTGTCAAACTACCACTTGAATTTAGGCTTCAACGCAAAGTTGGAAACATACAATATTTCTTTAAAAGGACCTCTAAGGTATTTTTGTTTGTGGAGCCGCAGCCTCTGCCTTTGTGGCTACCCCCCACTGCACTTCGGAAATCTTCTAGCTACATATGATTTTCTAGTAAGAGTGAGTTTGCAGCTAGAAGAAAGGCAAGAGTAGTGATGGCCTGTCTCTAGTCCCCTCCAAGACAAAAGGGCTTGGCACTGGCCTGGGGTGCTGCTGGCGTACTTGTTGGGGACCTGGTGGAAATCCTCTTCTAGCCTAACCACAAAGAATGTAGCTGTTGGAAGATCTGTGGCTGAGGACAATCTCAGTCTCTGCAGAGGTGCCCCCAACACCATGCCTGGTATGATAAGAAACTCAACTCCCCATCTGGCCAGGGCTCCCCTTTCTCCCCTTCTAGCACCCAGGCCGAACAGGAGGTAGCAATGAAGCTTGTTTATTATATCAGACCACATTCTGGGTTTGTGTCTCTGGATAAAGGCCTAGTTATTTAGAGACCTAGACTATCAGGCTCTAATCAGAGTCGTGCAGACCCTATATAACATGGCTCATGCCTCATCTCCTAACATGGAGAGGCACAATGAACCTCTCCATGCTCTTCAGCTTCATGTTTGCACATGATACTACTCCAGCTTGAAAAATCCTCCCGGTCCCTTCCATTACTAACCCATTTGTTCTTTATAGAAGGACACCACCTCCAAGAAGATGAGAGCCTACCTGAGGGTTTCATAGGGCCATGTGCCCACCTCCAGTACAATGGTTACCAAACTTCACCGAAATGATGGGCCATTTCTCTCCTCTATGACACTGTGAGCTCCCTGAAGGGATGGATCATGCCTTGTCTTCCAACCTGCTACTTTGATGGGTGCCTGGCACATACATAACAGATGCTTAAGAATAATTTATGTAATTATGAATTAAATAAAGCAAACTTACAATAAAATAGTCTTAGTGATTGAATTCATGAGAGATTTCCAAATGGCATGCCATCTGCAGACCACAGGGACTCAGGTTTAATGATATTTTTAGGATCTTCAGACTAATAGTTGTATTGACAGGTGAATGGAATAGAAAACAAGAACTAATGAAAAGACAGAATTGCTTTAATGTTGTAATATATGGCCCAAAGAGTGCATGACTCTGAATTAGTAAAAAAAGGTATTCTATGTAGTATGTGCATATGTAGTGTGTGCATGTGTGTGTATACACACACATATATAGGGTGGGGGAAAAGTAGGTTTATTTTTGTTGAGTAGACAAAATAGAGTTTATTCTTGTATTACTATTTATTAATGTATTATTTTCCATACAATCGTAAACCTACTTTTGCCCCACCCAATGTAACTACACTAATAAAAGAGAAAGATGCAAATTGACCATACCTTCATCATGCCCACCGGCCAATCAGGAGTGAGTATGCAAATTAATCCAAAAGATTGTGGGTTGATTTGCATACGCAGGCACCAAGAGGCCGGGGGTGGGGCAGGGCACTTGTGTCATCGCCATGGTGACAACACAGGCGTACTGCCCCAGCCACTCAGGGCCTTTGGGCAGTGCGGTAAGGCGGGGCTGTAATGGAAAGGCGGTGCCAGCAGCCAGGGAAAGGAAGCCCATTCTTCACGAATCTTCATGCACCGGGCTTCTAGTCTACACTAATAAAGGAGAAAGATGCAAATTGACCATACCTTTGCAACGCCCACCAGCCAATCAGGAATGAGTATGCAAATTAACCCAACAAAGATGGTGGGTTAATATGCACACACAGATGCCGAGTGGCTGGGGTGGGGAAGCAGGTGTTCTGCACCAACCCAGCTGCTCCAGGCCTCTGGGCAGTGAGGGAAGGCAGAAAGGCGGCTCTGGTCTGTAGCAAAGGCAGCGCTGGCAGCCAGGGGGGAAGGAAGGTCCATTCTTACATAAATCTTCGTGCATCGGGCCTCTAGTGTGTGTGTGTGTGTGTGTGTGTGTGTGTGTGTGTGTATAAAATGATATAGCTATAACCTCTGTTAATTACTTATGCCATAGGTGCAGTTGTAATATATAATATGTGTGATTAAACAAAATAAACCATTTTATTATTACTGCCCATTTTAGATTAATGCTTAACTTTTCCCCATTTAGGCAACTCTCATTCCTGTAGAACACTCACAGCCATGGCATGGTCCACACAGACTTTTTCCCACTTCCATATATTTGTCATGAACCTTAAAAAAATTTTTTATAGATTGGTTTTTGGAGGGAGGAATGGGGAGAAAGATGAGGCGCGCGCGCGCGCGAGAGAGAGAGAGAGAGAGAGAGAGAGAGAGAGAGAGATATCAATTAGTTGTCCCACTCATTTATGCATTCATTGGTTGCTTCTTATATGTACCCTGACTGATGACTGAACCTGTAACTTTGGTGTATCAGGATGATATTCTAACCAACTGAGCTATCCAGCTAGGGCCATGCATTTGCCAAATCAGCTCCCCCAAGTGTGTTTCTTACTACAGTACTCCAAACTTTGTCAACATCTATGGAGTGCCTACTATATGCCAATATTTTGCCAGGAGTGGAGACCTTGCCCTTGAGGAACTTCTAGAAGTATTCCTGCTCTTAATTTAATATTTGCATTTCCTAAACAATTTGTTGTTGTTATTGTTTAATCCTCACCTGAGGATATTTTTCCATTGAATTTTTAGAGAGGGTAGAAGGAAGGGAGAGTGACAGAGAGAGAAACATTGATGTGAGAGAGACACATCGATTGGTTGGTTGCCAAACACACACGTACTGACTGGGGCTGGGGATAGAGCCTGCAACTGAGGTATGTATGCTCTTTACCAGAATTGAACCCAAGACCCTTCAGTCTATATGCCAATGCTCTATAAACTGAGACAAACTGGCCAGGGCTCTCTAAATGATTTTAATGAACAAATTATCTATATAATCCTGTAGTAGAGGGTCTACAAAAAATAAAAAATAAAAAAATCTCAAACCAATTATTCATGGCACAAGAATTCTCTAAGGCAGTGGTTCCCAACCTTCCTAATGCCACATCCCTTTAATGCAGTTCCTCATGTTGTGGTGACCCCA
>JAAGEH010000014.1:15898937-15909884 GCA_011751065.1 Lasiurus cinereus | reverse complement strand
TACAACTAGAGGGAAAGAGAGGGACTCTCGAAGACTCAGAGAAGCTGTAAAAAGCTGAGATATGGAGACACTCTCATGGAGAGGACGGGCAGAGGAGGGTCTGGCTGGCTTCCTCCAGCAACGAAAATAATTTTATGGTTGGGGGTCACCACAACATGAGGAACTGCATTAAAGGGACGTAGCATTAGGAAGGTTGGGAACCACTGCTCTAAGGGAAGAATTGTGTTCCTAACCTCAGTTTGTTCAAACATTTAGACCTAAACAATTATTTTCCACTGAAAAGCTTCAAATGAGCTAATGCTAAAGGAAGCACACATGTACGTGTACAGTGAAATAAAGGCACTTGTTTTAAGTTTTACTATGAAAAGTCATTATTCTCAATAACCAAACAAAAAAGACTCTAATTTTCAAAACTAAAAGTAGAGTGAGTTTACAAGTCATTTAGCCTCAAGGATCTCTGTCAAAGCAGCAACAGGATTACAATTAATGAATGTTGTTGTAACAAATCATGATAATATGAGTCACAAGAATTTTGGCGTATTCCTTATTACCTATACAGATTTAACTTAAGATAAACTTAAAACAAATATCATTGCAATGAGTATCGATTAACAGATTCAAACAAGAGGCAAAATAAGTCCATTGGGCGTGTGAAGGTATGCTGGTCGGCATAGCTTTTACATAATAGGACAACTACATGCAAAGGTTTAGGAGTTGTTTTTTTTAATGTTAAAAACAGATTTGTGAATTCCTTAGCAGTTGTTTGTTATTAACATACTCTTCAAAGATGAGAATGTTATGGAAAGGCAAAAAGGGGATTTCTAGGAACGGGCTAGTAAGAACCAAAGTATTCATGCTCACTCATTGGTAATTTAGCACCAAGTAAAATGTATCACTACAAATATGGCAGACCTTATAAACATCCACACAAACACTTGCTTTCACCTACAAAGAAAAACAACTTTTGTTTTCTCACAAAAAGCAGTTTTATTATATACAGTTATTTGTTTAAGGCTGAAACAATACAATACAGTGGTACCTCGAGATACGAGTTTAATTCGTTCCGTAACCTTGAGGCATAGGAAACTATGAGATGCTCGAGTCGTGGTAAACTGGTGGATCGTGTGCAGCCAGCCAATCCTCGTGATTACTCCTATCTCAAATGTTGCTCCTATTTCAAAGCAAAAATTGCTCGCTCAATGGCTCATATCTCAAAAATCTCGTATGTTAGGGAACTCGTATCTCGAGGTACCACTGTATTACAAAGTATAGAGGTTACTATTTCTAAATAGGTGGAAAGAAAATTTCTGCCTCCAGTGAGACTTCTGGGATTGAAAACTAAAATCTGAGTGCAGAAATATGTTTAAGATGATATTTTGCTTTTAGTGACATCACAGACAAAAAGTGCTCTTCCTAGGAACAGAAAGCACATTTATCTATTGTATTTACTCAGGGCAAGCTTCCCTGGCCATATCAAATTGGAACATTTAACATTCTTAAAGAAGAGGAGAAACCAAGATGGCGGCACAGGTGAACACCTAAACTGCTGCCTCGCACAACAATTTCAAAACTACAGCTAAAAGACAAAACGGACATCATCCAGAACCATAGAAAAGCTGGCTGAGTGGGAATTCTATAACTAGAAGGAAAGAGAGGGGCACATGGAGATTCAGAAGAGCTGCAAAAAGCTGAGGTATGGAGACACGCACACAGAGAGGAGGGTCTTTCTCTAGCAGGAGGGAGGCAGAAACTCTTGACTGCACTGGACCCCAGTTCCGGGCGAGACTCTGTGGTCCCAGACTCATATGGGGGGTGGGAGGTGGGGGTATAGACTGTCGGGAAAAGAGAGGAGTGCACAAAAACTCAGGGGAGCCGTAAAAGGCAGAGATCTGGAAGCACGTGAGTGTGCACAGAGAGGACTGACTATTGGGTGTGCTGCTGGCTTTCTCTAGTGGGAGGAAGACAGAACCTCCCGACTTGGCTCAACTCCAGTTACAACTACATTGAACACCAGTTTTGGGAAAGACCCTGGGGACCCAGACTCATTCGGGGCGAGTCTGGACTGTTGGGAAAAGAAAGGAGTGCACGGAAACTCAGGGGAGTTTCGAAAGGCAGAAGTCTGGAGGTGTGCATGAGAGTGTGTGCAGAGAGGACTGCAACAATTACCGAGGGACACTGAGACCCAGGGGCCTCATAGGAAGCCAAGGCTGTCTGCTCAGCCCTGAGACTCCACCCTATCCAAGCCGAGCACAGAGGCTTTTGCAATTTTGCAAGTCTTGTCTCATAAGGTTGACTCCAGCCTAGAAGTTCTCCCAGAATAGACACAGCTGATCCTCACAACCAATTGGCTTGGAGGTCAATTCTCCCCAGTGATACCAACAACAATCAAGACTTAACTATACACACAGTCCACAAAGGAATGAAACAAGAGTGTCCACCACAGGTAACTGAGGAGGCTGAACCACTGGGCCATATAAGACACCGAGCACACAAAGCTACTCTACCAACTCAGGGAAGCAGCAAAAATGCGGAGACAAAGGAACAGATCACAAACAAAAGAAACAGAGGATGCCAGACTGGTTTGGCTCAGTGGGTGGAGCGTCGGCCTGTGGATTGAAAGGTCCCAGGTTCAATTCCAGTTAAGGGCATGTACCTTGGTTGCGGACACATTCCCAGTGGGGGGTGTGCAGGAGGCAGCTGATCGATGTTTCTCTCCCATTGATGTTTCTAGCTCTCTATCCCTCTTCCTTCCTCTCTGTGAAAAATCAATAAAATATATTAAAAAAAAAAAAAAGAAACAGAGGAAAACAAACAACTGGATATAGAGTTCAAAACCAGGATTGTAAGGTTTTTCAAGAATTTCCTAGAAAAGGCCAATAAATTTAGTAAGACCCAAGAGGAGATGAAAAAGGACCAACTAGAGATGAAAAAGGACCAACTAGAAATTAAACATACAATGATTGAAATAAAAAATATTATACAGAGACCTAATAGCAGACTAGAGGAACACAAGAATCAAGTCAAAGATTTGAAATACAAAGAAGCAAAAAACACTCAACCAGAAAAGCAAATAGAAAAAAGAATCCAAAAATTTGAAGACAGTGTAAGGAGCCTCTGGGACAACTTCAATCGTACCAACATCAGAATTATGGGGGTGCCAGAAGAAGAGAGAGCAAGATATTGAAAACCTATTTGAAGAAATAATGACAGAAAACTTCCCCCACCTGGTTAAAGAAATAGACAAGTCCAGGAAGCACAGAGAACCCTAAACAAAAGGAATCCAAAAAGGACCATACCAAGACACATCATAATTAAAATTTGCCAAAAGCAAAAGACAAAGAGAGAATATTAAAAGCAGCAAGAGAAAACAGTTAACTACCTACAAGGGAGTACTCATACGATTGTCAGCTGATTTCTCAACAGAAAATATGCAGGCTAGAAGAAAGTGGCAAGAAATATTCAAAGTGATGAATAGCCAGAACCTATAACCAAGATTACTCTACTCAGCAAAGCTATCAATCAGAATTGAAGGGCAGATAAAGAGCTTCACAGATAAGAAAAAGCTAAAGGAGTTCATCAACTCCAAACCAGTATTATATGAAATGCTGAAAGGTACTCTTTTAGAAGAGGAAGAAGAAAAAGGTAAAAGATAAAAAATTATGAACAACAAATACGTATCTCTCAACAAGTGAATCTAAAAATCAAGTGAATTAAAAATCCGATGAACAGAATAAACTGGTGAATATAATAGAATCAGGGGCATAGAAAGGGAATGGACTGATAATTCTCGGGGGGAAAGAGGTGGACAAAAATCATCCACCTATGGATGAGGACAGTGATGGGGAGGTAAGAGAAGAGGTGGCGTAGGAACCGGGTGGAGGGGAGTATGGAGGGAAAAAAGAGGTACAATTGTAATAATCTGAACAATAAAGATTTATTAAATGAAAAAAAGTAAAAAATAAACCAAAAAAAGAGAGAAGAGTAACAGTGATAAAAGAGGTGGAGGTTAGAAATGAACACATCACACATTTCCAAATATTTAAAAAGAGGGTAAATATTATGCCCATCTAGATAGGGGCTGGTTATTCGTTTAGAAAACTATAAAATAAAATTCAAAAATGTCTTGATTTTATAAGTGCAAAATTCTAACATTAATTTACTTAAGAACAAAAATCACTTGGGCTGGATGAAAATATCAAAGTAAGAAAATTCACCAAGCCCACATGATAAGGGTTATCTAACATCCACTTCGGCCAAGTAAGTTCACAGAATTTCTCTGAGCTGGCTATGGACCAAGGACCTGGCTCACTCCCATGCTGTCTTTCTTAGCTGCCATGATCAATGAAGCAGAAAGGGTCTTTTCTAAAGGTGCCAACAAAAATTTTAAACAAACAATGTCACCTTAAATTTAAAAAGAAAGTCTTTACTTTGTAACTTTGTGAGTTACCTGATAGTCAGTGCTTAAAAGAGAAAAAAGTGCTGGTCCGGAGGTAGTGAGTTATCATAATTGGTTAAAAGAGAAAAAAAAAAAATCAAAATTCTGAAGGCATACTATATTATTGAAATAGCTAAACTTAAAATTCAAGTAATCCCACACTTTTAAATTCAAATCTACTCTGGGGTAGGTAATTCCCAATATTATGATAGTTACCCCAAAACAACAAAAAGTCCTTATCATTTGAATTTTTCTCATGCTGCCTAAGCATCCTTCCCTTTCAACTGAACACAAGAAAATGGTATGAGTGCTTTAAGTACTCGAGATGATTTAAGTGAAACTATTGCCCACCCAGAAGAAAGATAAAGGTATTTCATAAAGGGACTTAGTTGATGACTTTGGATGGCAAATGGTAAAGAGCTTAGAGGTTTGGAGAATTAATGAGCTCTAATGAGAATAAGACAGATTTCTGGGGTTGCAGATACTAAGGAGAAAAGCACATCCATAACTGCTGAATCCATGGGCGTAGCTTGTTTGCTCGGATAAGAAAGGCTTCTAGGGAACTGTGGGTAAAAACCAGGCGGCAGGACAGCCTGGGGTGGAGAGCTTACATCTGAAGTCAAAGATCTCAGGCAGGTGGAAGCACAGGTGTCCTCTAGGCCAAATGGAACTTAAAGGAATTTTGCTTTGCTTAACTTCAACCAAAAGAGAGGTCTGTAAGCATCTGCTGAGTTATATCTTTTTTACCTTGTATTTCAGCCTCCATCATAATATTCATTTGGGCACCAGATCACGTTTCAGAATAAAATGGAAAAAGGAATGACAATAGTCACCTATTATATTGATGACCCAGCTAGTTAGGCAAGTTTTCTGCATTACTGTTCTATTTGTTTAGTTTTATCATGGTAATATATTTTCCTTAAAACATAAAATTTTTCAGACCCAGGAAGACCTAGAAACTAGCTTGTTGACTTAAGATGGGTCCACAGTCAAGGAACAAACTTTGGAGACATATCATGTTCATTACCACATAAATGGTGCTAAGAAGGATACAGTAAATAAAACAAAAAAACTTGTGTTAGATTATGTTTAATCTGGTGTTTCCCAAATGTATTTGAACATAAGCATGTGACATGACAACTATCAACCCCCTCCCCTCCTCTGTCCCCCAACATCTATAACACCACCCATCATTCTAGGAAACACCTTTTGGAAAACACATCCCCACACCAGAAGCAGCAGTACCACAGCTTGAACTGAAGCTGATCCAGTCCCTGTCTCCCTGACCCCAGCACAGCTCCCCTCCATCAATCTGCAGCATAATAAAGCAGTTTGGCAGCAAGAATGATGCAGAGTTGAACTGTTCAAAAGAACTGTTTTTCTAAAACAGGTGGTGACACTTACTGGTTCGAATCTTCAACCAAGTTACTTCAACTTCTCTGAATCTTCCTCTTTTGATACTTGCCTTGCCTACCTCTCAAGTTTGGAGGATGAAACAATGTTGAGACTGTATTCTCAAAAAGCTCCATAAAAATAAGGCATTGTTATTGTTGCTCAACCACTTTCTGTATAACAGAAAGCTCATTTTACCGTAAAGACCTGCATTGAGCTCAAACCTGCCAAGTAGAGCTTGGACTAGTCAATAGTAGTGCTCTACTAATCTCAATTACAGTTTTGAACACATGGTTATAGTTGTTAAAACAAAAACAAAATAAAACTCTCTAAATACCAAAGGGTCTAAATCATATCTATTATTGTAATTTGGGTTGTATTAATGAATAATTAGTTTATTCAATATAAAAAGAGAATCTTGGAATCAAAGATTTAGAAAAAAAATCTATGCCTGGGACCAAGGACACCTAAAATTCACTTTTATTTTTAGTGCATCATCATGACAAAAAGATTCCAAGCCATCTTTTGGTATTTTATAATAACTTAAATGGGGGATAAAAACAACCCTGTTAGCATACTTTGTTACAGGAAAAAAAAATAATAATTTCTTTAGACATTTGGTAATTAGGAAATGTCCTTTCAGTTTCTGAAGAAATTCACATTAAACATCAATCTCAGAAAAATCTGTCTTCCTACTACTGCATGAAGGTATAAAGTTCTAAATAATGAGTTAAGTCAAAAAAATAACTGCTACTTTACCTAATCAGAAATAAAAGCAAGCATTTGTAAGTAGAAGAAATGTAACGTATTTACCTTGATTTTTCAGAACTAAGAACTACACTGGAAATAAAGAATATATGGTGAGATAGAGTCCATTCTGGATTGTCCTATTAATAGATGTGCTTCTGAGATGACTGTATGACATGGGTAGGCTTTCTTTGAATAAACTGGTCAGCCAAACCTTTGGAGAATTTAACTAAACTTCTCCTAGAATACATCTGACTTGAGTAAAGCTTGTTAAATGACCATTAAAGTGTGGGCGTGCCTATGGTGTTGAAATACTGAGCAAGCACAATTCTAAGCCTCAAAGAGTTATTTTGTTGCCTTTCACACCCACCCAAATCTATTTGCCTTAAACATAAGTGGAAACAATTTAGAATGAGGTAATGTGGCTATATATTACTTTACCAATTTTTAACTAGCACATGGTTAAAAAGGTAAATACAAAGGCATTCTTTCCCTTAATATATAAGAAAACCTAAAATGGAAATCATTAAAGAAGAGAAAAAATATAATTTCTTGTTGTTAGTTAAGTTTGCAATTAGGACTCCTGATAAATAAAAGTCAATCAGGCAATTCAAAGTTGTATTGGCGGGTATGGTATTTAGGCAAAGTAATCTGATTAAACCAAAATTCTTCCATATCTTTATCAATTGTTTTTGTAACTCTCTCAAAAGGGAAAAGCCACCTACCCTTTTTAACTTCAAAAGAGATAAATTCTTATAAGCCTAACTAGAGGCCTGGTACATGAAATTTGTGCACTCGGTGGTGGGCAGGGGGGATCCCACAGCCCAGCCTGTACCCTCTCACACACTGGGAACCCTCAGGATGTCCAACTGCCGACTGTCAGACATCCTTAGTGCTGCTATGAGCCCGGCTTCTGGCTGAGAGGTGCTCCCCCTGTGGGAGCCCACTGACCATCAGGGGGCAGCTCCTGCATTGAGCATCTGCCCCCTGGTGATCAGTGTGTATCATAGTGACCAGTCATTCTGCCATTCAGTCAATTTGCATATTAGCCTTTTATTATATAGGATGGCCTAGTCAGTGTTTTTAAAACTGCATATCACAGTTACCTGAAGGGTTGTTAAAAACACCTATAGTATTTCTAGCCCAGCTGGCTTGACTCAGTGGTTAAGCATCAACCTATAAACTAGGTCATGGTTCAATTCCTGCTCAGGCCATATACCTGGGTTTCGAGCTGGATTCCCAGTGGGGGGCATGCAGGAGGCAGCTAATCAATTATTCTCTCTTATCATTGATGTTTCTATCTCTCTCTCTCCCTCTCCCTTCTTCATCTCTGAAATAAATAAAAATATATTTTAAAAATAAATAAAACAAAAAAAAATCAATCAAACACAAAAGCGCCTATTTCTAGGATCCACCTGGAGTCTACAATATGTATTTTTAACAAGCTCACCAGAAGGTGACTCTGCTGCCTGCAAAGAACTGGGGCTGAAAACTGGAAGCAGTGAATAAATTTCTGCTCAGTAGCTCCTCCTAGTGTCAGTTTTTCAGAAATTACTTAGTTTTCTCAAATTTGCACAAGAATCAATTCTTCTAGAATAACAATCATACCCAAATCTTCAGTACAGTGGTTAAAGAAAAGGCTCTGCTTGCTCGGATAGGAAAAACCCTTCCCCTCTTCTCAGCTATGTGTTAATTTAATTATTATGTTTGAGTTACATATTTTGCCTACACATTTTCTGCTCTCTCATTAAGTCCCTTTTGTCACATGAATTATCCACAACACACTTTTACAAAAAAAAAGAAATGATAGATGAGAATCCTTCCAACTTTCTTACAAAATTGATAAACGTAGCATGATATTTTAAAATTTCAATAAAATACAACATTTGGAGAAAGGTCTTTTATTTTAAAAAAAGATTATTTCAGTGCATTTGGAATCTATTCTACTATATTTGCACAGAAGAAAAAAGCTACAGAAAATGGTAGGCTCAGTTAAATATATGGTAAACTTGCACTCACATTTTATGTTATTAACTATATTTGAATAGGATATCAATGAATGATAGTCTTAGTAAAACTGACACGACTTTAAAAGATGTGTTCATGCCTGAGGTGTTTTAGTGTGGTTGCTTTTACATTACAAGATGAACAGTCCCCTCCAAGCCCCAGAGGCCTGTTAGAGATGAACAGACAGGTCTGCTTCTATTACATTTTTTCCAGCTTGGCTCTCCTTCACTGTACTCTGCCTTCTACAGCAGCCATAAAGAGAACCCAGTTCATTCCCACCACCTTTGATAGGGTTTGAAATGTGCAAATGAGTGGCCTAACCTGGAGCCGCATGCAGGGAAAAGCACAGCCACTCGGGCCAAAGCCCAATGGATACCTATCCCATAGCTGTCTAAGACAAACCAGTGCTTCGCTCTCGGCTGTGGTGCAGTGGACAAAACATGGCATCTGAGTGAGGGGGCATAGCATATGAGCAAGCAGCCATCGGCCGAAAAATAAGAGTAAGCTGTCAGGGAACCACGGATCAGTATTTAAGGATTATGGACTTGAATCTAGATCTGAGGAATTTTATTAGGAACGGTATGCTTTTCCCAAGTTAGGGTGATTTCCAACGAAGCTGAATAGGAAACGTGTCCTAGGTTAGTTCTTGCTGGGACTATTCATCAGTAGCTGACTCCCCAGGCTCAGAAAGGTTAAAGTCCTACCTGAGGACCAAGTCAAGACTGAGACCCAGGTCTGCACAAAGCCTACACCACTTTTACATTTGTAACTTGTGTTCTTTATAATGTTTGTCCTTTTTGGTTTTGGTTTACATTACATTTTTTTTTTCCCCTATCTACACTGTCACTCTCATTAGGGCTTATTCGACACCGCATGTGTTTAAATGCACCTGTCCAATTCAAGGGTGATCCTGTTGCTGAACTGCACTGATGCAAGCAGATGTTAGCACAGGGTTTTATACAATGTCAGTGATAATTATTTTGTGGTTCTTTTACTGTAAGTGCTGTTATGACTAAATTGGGTTTCTTGAGGTCATGGTTAACTAAAACAAAACAATGGAATTTATCTACATGATCTGGTTGAGGATAAAGTACAAATTCTTAATGTTACACCAGCCTAAAAAAAAAAAAGTCTACCACTCTCCTCTCTTTGCTTTTTCATAGCCTTCAACTAAAGCACTTGACCAGGGCACTTACTTACAGGACCCACATAAGTAAGTATGTGGACAATAAGTCTGGCTCAACTCTCCTTTCTGCACAAGCAGACTCTTAAAGCACATAAGATAGGTACTAACTTGCTAGATCTTTGGTGTAGCTCTCTTCAGATCTACATTTTATTATCACAAGCTCAGCAAGATAGAAACAAAAATATTTTATGTGCATACTGCTGCTAAAAAATAGAATCCTAGAATATATAAAACTTTAAGTGAATTCTCCCTGGTATGACATCGCACCTCATCCTGTAAAAAGAGAAAGTGGGAATAAAGAAGAAATGGGATGGATTTCCATTGATGTCTTGCATAGTTGCACCTCAAACTCTATTTCTCATATATATTAAAGAAAAATGAATATGATCCAAGTATTTTCCTGTACTAACTCCCAATCATTTCAAAGATCATGACACTCTTTACACTTGCTCTATGCCTTAAGGAATCTGAACGTGCTTTCACACACCTATTTCATCAATATTTTCCAGATGAGGAGTTATGGTCAGGTAAGTGATATGGTGTCTTCATCCAGAAGTTCAAGATTGGAATTCTCTCAGCCCAGCCCTGTGGTGGTCAAGCTCAACCTCTATGGATTTCTAGTTTCCTTTTCTATAGAGAAAGTCAAGAACTAGATGGTCTTTTACAACTTTCCCAAAGTCTCAGAGAGAGTTAAGTGAGAGAACTGGGACTAGTTTTTGACTTTTAAAACAATTACTATTCATTGAACTATGCCAAACCACTTCTAATAGAACAGAACAGCTGTTATCATTGCAGCATGGGTCCTGGATGCTTTGAGCTTATGATCAGTATTTAAAGAACTCTAACTACTAGATGAACAAGTTTGCCTAAAAGATAAAGGCACTTCTATTAATGACCACAGAGATCACCATAGGCCCCTGAGAGACTGCTGTTGACAGACTGAAGGTGGTAAAGAAAACATCATATCATGCACAAGAGCCACTGAAATGTGGTCAGCTAATAGTACTGTTCTTCCAATGTGAAAGTAAAGTAAAAGATATACTATATGCCTTACGAGTCACGACTGTGTCCGACCAGTAAATTAAAAAAATATACGGAGAGAATCCAAGATGGCGGCATAGGTAAACACCTATACTGCTGCCTCGCACAACAATTTCAAAACTACAACTAAAAGACAGAA
>JAAGEH010000014.1:15841365-15898927 GCA_011751065.1 Lasiurus cinereus | reverse complement strand
CACAACAATTTCAAAACTACAACTAAAAGACAGAACGGACATCATCCAGAACCACAGGAAAGCTGGCTGAGTGGAAGTTCTACAACTAGAGGGAAAGAGAGGGGCTCACAGAGACCCAGAGGAGCTGCAAAAAGCTGAGGTACGGAGACGCGCGCGTGGAGAGAGCGGGTGCCGGAGAACCTGGCTGGTTTTCTCTGGCGGGAGGGAAACGGAGACTCTCAAAGGCATTGAACCCCTTATCTTACAACACTAAACCCCAGATCCAGCTGAAACTCATAAGGGGGGAGTTTGGACTGTGAAAAGGGAGAAGTGCACGGAAATTTAGGGCAGTCGCAAAAGATCAAAGGCCTGGTGGCGCGCATGGCACTGCGCACAGGACAGATTGCTGATTGTGCTGCTGGATTTCGCAAGTGGGTGGGAGACAGACCCTCCCAACTGTGCCACTTCTGACTCCACTAAGCCCGTTTTGGCCGAAACCCTGGGGGCCTAGTCTCATGTGGTCCTGGTGCGCAGGGGAGCCGGAGGGGCAGTGGTCTAGAGGCACTGCAGGCTGCACACACAAGGACCGCTCCAGCGATTACCCAGTCACGTGAGACTCAGGGGCCGTGGAGGGCGGGGCCGACTAGAAGGCAAGGCGGTCCCTTAAGCCCTGAGACTCCACCCATCCCAAGCTCAACAGAGGCTTCTTCGTTTTTGCAAGTCTGGTATCATAAGGCTGAATCCAACACAGAAGTTCTCCCGGCATAGTGAAAATGCCGAGACAAGAGAAGGGATCACAAACAAAAGAAATGGAGGGAAAAAAACGACTGGATATAGAGTTCAAAACCACGAATATGCTAGAAAAGTTGGAAAAATTTAGTGAGACACAAGAGGAGATGAAAAAGGACAAACTAGAGACACTGACTGAAATAAAAAATATTATACAGAGTCCTAACAGCAGACTAGAGGATGGCAAGAATCAAGTCAAAAATTTGAAATATAAAGAAGCAGAAAACATTCAACTGGAAAAGCAAGAAGAGAAAAGAATCCAAAAATGTGAAGATAATGTAAGGAGCCTCTGGGACAGCTTCAAGTGTACCAACATCAGAATTGTGGGGGTGCCAGAAGAAGAGAGAGAGCAAGATACTGAAAACCTATTTAAAGAAATAATGACTGAAAACTTCCCACATCTGGTAAAAGAAATAGACTTACAAGTCCAGGAAGCACACAGAACCCCAAATAAAAGGAATCCAAAGAGGACCACACCAAGACACATCATAATTAAAATACCAAGAGCAAAAGACAAAGAGAGAATATTAAAAACAGCAAGAGAAAAACAGTTCATTACCTACAAGGGAGCACCCATACGACTGTCAGCTGATTTCTCAACAGAAACGATGCAGGCCAGATGGGAGTGGCAAGAAATATTCAACGTGATGAATAGCAAGAACCTACAACCAAGAATAATCTATCCAGCAAAGCTAGCATTCAGAATTGAAGGGCAGATAAAGAGCTTCACAGAGAAGAAAAAGCTAAAGGAGTTCATCAACTCCAAACCAGTATTATATGAAATGCTGAAAGGTACTCTTTTAGAAGAGGAAGAAGAAAAAGGTAAAAGACAAAAAATTATGAACAACAAATACATATCTATCAACAAGTGAACCTAAAAATTAAGTGAATTAAAAATTTGATCAACAGAATAAACTGGTGAATATAATAGAATCAGGAGCACAGAAAGGGAGTAGACTGATAATTCTCAGGGGGACAAAAATCTTAAAGCATCAAACAGTCTGTGAAATTACAGCAGAAAGATTAAAGTTAGGTGAGGTAGATAAGTGATCAATCAAAGGACTTATATGCATGCATATAAGCATAACCAATGATCACAGACACTGGGGGGTTGGGGTATGCCTGGGAGGGAGGGGGGGCAATGGGGAGATATGTATAAAAAATAAAAATTAATAAAAAGAAAAAAAATGGTTAAGATGGTAAATTGTATGTTATGTGTATTTTAGCACAATTTTTTTTAAATGTCTATAGAAGAACAGTCTAGATTTCTTCAATGACTACCCAGAAGAATTAACTCGTTACACCCTTGCCTTCCAAATAAACATGTGATAAAAAAAATTTACCTTAAATTCTAAAATCATACCAAAGCTCCACAAGTTTCGTCCATCCATCTCTTTGCCCCAATAATAGTATCTTCCTGTTAACTTAATATGGGAAGCCCAATGTCCAATTGTTTCATTTCTAATTCCTACAGCTTGAGAATACAATTTCTAGTATTGAGCCCCTTGCAACAAATTTTACTATACCCCAGAATATCTTAATCCATTAAAAAGTAAAACAGTTTAATTAAGTAGAATCAACACACACACAGGCTTTTCTATTAAGCTGGCTGCTAATTTATGATTCCAATTGATATTTATTGCTTTGTATTTTTTAAATGTTTTTAGACTCATTCAAGGAACCCTGGGAAGATCACTTTACTATTTGAGGTTGTAAACTGAGGGGATTTATCTTGCCATCTCAAACTTTTAAATCAGAAATGTTGTCTTTTTCCATGCAATGAGAGCACTATCAAAATACACACAAGAAAGACTGTTTCTAATTGCTTCAATAAATTAACTTTTGGGTATGTGATACTTATAGTAAACATAGATGGTAAGAATGTTTTTATTTTTTATTTGTTTTAATATATTTTATCGATTTTTTTTTTTTTTTTTTACAGAGAAGAAGGGAGAGGGATAGAGAATTAGAAACATTGATGAGAGAGAAACATCGATTGGCTGCCTTCTGCACATCCCACTATGGGGATGTGCCCGCAACCAAGATACATGCCCTTGACCGGAATTGAACCCGGGACACCTCGATCCGCAGGCTGACACTCCATCCGATGAGCCAAACCAGTCAGGCAGTAAGAATGTTTTTAACTGAGAGATTATATCTTATAAATCTAATGGATAACAAGGCAAAGATTTCCCCTACCTGCTATTTCTGGTCCATGACAAGTGTTCAGTTCAGCAAGAAGCTGGTTAAAATCATCCTGGTGAGCAATCCAGTTGTCCTGAAACAAACAAAAAAATCATTAGAGGCAAGTCTATAGTTTACCTACCTGGGTTGAGAGAAGAGATATTTTGGAATCAAGGAAATCTGGTGGTTAACATGAAATTTTAAATGTTTCACCAAGATTTATAAATTTGAAATATATAATGTAAATTTGAAATGAAGTGTATTTATTTTAGTATTAAAAATGGGCTCCTTGGAAACGTCAGTACTGATTTCAAATGTGGATAACTTACACATAGTTAATTTATAGTCAAATAATCAGCAGGCAACCTATATGCTAAATATTAAAAGAAATCAAAATAAAATGTTTTTCTCACGAAGGGAAAATCATCACGTAAGTCAAAGGAAAAATGAAATCATGAACTTGGGGATTCCCTTCTTTGCTCATTTGAACTTTAAATATTTTGCCCAATTCTATTTGCTGGCATGGATCCCATTTTACAAAATAACACTGGCGAATGGAGGAGAAAGGATTCCAAGTTCCCTGGACCAATCAGCACCCATGTGTAAGGTAACAAGCTAGTTCATTATAACAAAAAGAACCTGGCTTTAAGAGAGAATGAACATCTCCAGAACCATCTAAATAAATGGGAAGCAAGGTATCAATAGAGGAATTTGCCTCTTACACACTATTTTAACATGCTTAAAGCTAAGGCATATAAAATAGGTTTACTGGGCAATGCTTCTTCTAAAAATTTAAGTACATCTGTATATCTCTCAACAACTACCTTCAAAATCAACTTTATATAAACTCCCTCTATTGGTCTTTTAAAATTTTAGTTGTTAGTCCAGAAAATTTAGCTGATCTAGTCTACTACTCAATGCTGTGAACTAATCAAAGTAATTCAGTTCACCTAAAAATCTCCAGACTTTTTTTACCAGATTCTGTTGGTTGTAAAAATGTAAAAATATTGAAAAAAATAAAAGATTTAAAAAATAATTAAGAACAAAGCTTTCAGCTTAGACACTAAGGCAAGTAATATTGAAAATAAAAAGCATGACTGGATAGGCCATTCATTTTTAATTACAGTATCATATTTACAATATGTCAGTGTTTAAGAGGAAATGTGAATAAATTTAACTGCTATCCACCAACAGTCAGAAACAGACAATGGTAAGGAAGAGTATCACTTTCATGCAGAAGAATCTTTTAATTTTTTTTCTGAAACTAAATGTCAGCAACTTTTAATAATATAAGCTAATATTAGAACACAGATAAAACTTCATGTCTGTCCTGAAATGAGTGTTTCTATAAAAAGAATACACTTTACAAAGTTTAGCAATAAAACTAGTTTGCATCTCGTATCCATAGCAAGTAAAGAACCCCACAAAGACAATAAGGCAGAGTGAGCAGGCAGGACACATGATAAAGAACCAGCTCAGCCATGGGCATTTTATTTAACCAAAACATGGAGGATACACACTTGAACAGTTAAAAACTGATCAATTTGATCGACTTAAAATGTATATATTTACAAAAAAAGTCAAGTATGCAAGGAAAACCCCCAGGAGACACACTGTTGCTCACTTCATTGTTGATCGTGGCTCCAAGTCCCAGGTGGTTATTTTTAACTTGAACTTTAATATGTTCTGTAGCTCCTTGCTCTTGAGCCCCTAAACCCTGTGGAGATTAAACACAAGGAGAGTTAGCTTTTTAAATCAGATAGAAAGAGTGATTATCTCTATCTTTCCTCATCAACCATTCATTATTAAACATCTAGAATCAGGGCACTAACTGTGCCCTCAAAGACAATACAGTGTAATGGATTCTCATAAGATATGGCTGTTATCACAAAAAATGCACTTATAATAATTAATACTAACTCTTCAACCTGAGACCTAATTTAAGGACCAGGGAAAGACTATGGAGAACATGATTTATTTAATGCTCTGAATCAGGGTTCTCCTACAAAACTATTAGAAGCCCATGAGAAGTCTTATGAGTCTGTAACTCTGCCCCTTAACTAATTATACAAAACAATGCTGAGAAGTGGGGAGAAAGGGACTCCAGGTCCCTATATCAACACTCATTTGTAAGTGGTATACTGCAGAACTAAAAGGCACCAGCAGGCTGGCTTCAGCTCAGTGAATAAAGAGGAAATAAGATAATATGAAGAGGGTAGACCTCACAGACCTTGGAAATTATAGTAGAAATTTGGATCTTATTCTTTAAAACAGTGGAAAACCACTGAACTTTTAAGCAAATGAATGACATGATCTAATTTCTGTATTTTAAAAGTTCACACTGGCTATCATATGGCCCCTTGAGGAGGAAAAGAAGGGAGGCAGGGAAGCAGAGACAGGGTAGATGGTCATCAGAGCAAGCACTGGTGGTGGCTGGACCAGGAGGATACCCTGGAGAGAGAGAAATAATGACTGGGGCACAGAAGTGAGAGATGCAGGAACCAAGTCTGATTCCTAGGTTTCTTGCTTGAGTAAATAGGTGCCATTTGCAAAAATGGGGAAAGATGAGAAGAAAAGAATCTGGGAGATCAAGGGTTACCTAATAAAAATTATAAACTCGAGACACCTACTCCAATGGAAATGTCAAGCAGGCTGATTCATTTATAAACCTGGGCTAGATACAGAAAAATTAAGTTAGATAACCTCAGCATTTAGATAATTCAAGCATAGGCTGGCATAAGTGAGCTCATCTGAGCAGAGTACAGAAAAGGACCTGCGGTTCCACAGCTCAGTAGTATAGAGCAGTGGTTGGCAAACTCATTAGTCAACAGAGCCAAATATCAACAGTACAACGATTGAAATTTCTTTTGAGAGCCAAATTTTTTAAACTTAAACTATTTATGTAGGTACATTGTTATTAACTTAATTAGGGTACTCCTTCAATCACACTGTTTGTGTGTGTTCACACATGGTATTTTGTAGAAGAGCCACACTCAAGGGGCCAAAGAGCTGCATGTGGCTCACAAGCCGTGGTTTGCCGATCACTAGTCTAGAGGAAGAAGAGCCAGCCACCAATTTGGAGTGGCTGGTGAGGTAGAAGTCTGCGGAGGGGGGCGAGTAAGCAGTACTGTGGGAGTCAACACAGAAGTATTTCAAGAAGAAAGTAACCAATTATGTTCAATAAGGAATTAACATGAGGACAAAAAGCGTCCACTGGATTGGGCAACAAGATCATGAAAGACCTTGAAAAGACCATTTGAGTGCAGAGAGATAAGTAGAAGTCCTATTTGAGTCAGGAATAACTGGAATGTGAAATAGTAGGAAATGTGTAGTCTAGTTATGAAGGGGAATAAAGTATTACTCTTAGCAATATAAAACTCTGATGGTTAAATATGATTCAAAGTATAATTAATTTAAAAATGCTATAATGCAGTTTAAATGAGAAAGAGAGCTACATTTATGTTCAATTCCAACTTTATCATCAATAGATCACTATAGTTCAGTTATTTCTCCAAAATCACTTAATTGATCCAAAACATAAATTTTTCTCAGTCTCCTAAGAAAAATGCATTCTCCTAACTTGTAATCTCTTTGCATGGATCTGATATTTTTATATTTTTCTCCAAAATACCTTTCCTTTAGACCACCCCATCTTCTCCAGCATCCTCTGGCCAAACTTGGAATCATCATTACTCCACCTGGTATTTCTTGGATCCAAAGCCCACTTCTGCTTCCGCCGACCTGCAAATGATAAAGTATCTCCTTAGCAACTTACCTTTCAAACCTGAAAACTACCACACAAATATTCACATACTTAATACATATATACATATTTGCATAAAATATAACATACATTATGTTTTATTATATACAGATACCAGATTCAGCATCAGATTGGATCATTTACCCTGATTTCCCCAATATTTATATACTCCCAACAAACAAAAAAAAGAAGGTATTTGCTCCAAAGGTGACAAATCGAAATACCTAGACATACCACCAGTTGGGCCTCCACAATCAGCTAAAGGCAGCAACCTATGAATGCACCAGCAGCAGCAGCAGTCATTACCACTTTTGTTGCCATACATGATGTGCCAAATGCTCCCCACACATTAGATTCCATTTTCACGGTAACCCAGTGAAGGTAGATATTCTTATCTTCATAGATGAGAAAATCTGAGGCTTAGATGTCCCCAAGAAAAATCCAGAGCCTTTATACAAACAAAGGTCCTACTGAAGACAAAGCTTATACTCTTAGTCCACAACATACAACAATCATGATCCTGGGGAGAGAGTGAACTGTGCCCTCCACACAGGTGATCTACAGATACTAACGATACCTTCCCTTCTCACTGAAATGCCCAGTATGATTCCCTCTTTAAATTTCCAGAATAAATTATCTGTTTCCTTTGTGGCAATTAACATGTATTATGGTTGTTTATATCCATCTCTTAGTGTTTCCTATCCTATATAATAAAAGGGTAATATGCAAATTGACCCTAACGACAGAACAACCGCTCAACCAGTCACTATGAGGCACACTGACCACCTCTTGGTCCCTTCTCCCAGTGGGCAGGCTCTGATTGCCCAATGGCAAACAGGAAACAGAGGGTGGGTGGTGGGGATGCCGATGGCACCAGACCAAGGCCCTTTCCTCACCAGACGGCCCACACAAAGAGGGCAACCCATGGCGGTGGCGGAATGGGCAAGAGGGCGGAACAAATGACCTTTTGGTTTCTTCCTCCGGGCCAGTAGGCTCCGATCACACGATGGCGAATGGGGAACTGGGGTTGGGTGGGGGTGGGGAGCAGGACCAGCTGTGGGCAGCAGGGGAAAATGGCCTTGAACAAGGCCAGGCCTAGGGATCATACCTGCACATTAATTTCGTGCACCGGGCCTCTAGTTATACTATAATCTCACATTTGTGTCTTATTCTTATGATTCATTGCAAGAAATAAAAGACACTGCCCATAGTAGGCACTCAATAAGTATGTGAACGAATGTGCAAAGGAATGAGAAAAAAGAAGAAAAGAAGGAGACACAAAAAAGGAAAGGAGAAAGAAAAAAATTGAATTAAGGGACTGTTTTGAGTTTCTTCAAAGTGTTTTTTTTAATGCATATAAATGACTAACCATTAGGAACTCAAATTTATCATTGTAGTTTTAAGGAAAATTATGGTAGAGATATAGGATCTCAAAAGTTCATAGAACAAGAATATGAAAACCAAATAAATTATGGCCCAGTGAGAAATTTGGAAGTCAAGGGTCATTTTATCATTCACCTACTATGTCAACTGAAGCCCAGAATCTCACTGTCAACAGCAACTTCACACTTGGCAATCCCAAAACATAATTTTTAAAAACATAACACAACCTGCGGTCAGAGGTGCTCACAAAAATGCATGTATAATCAACATGGAGAACCATAACTATGCAAAAATAAGTAAACGGCTTAGGAAGCAAAACAAGTTGGGCTCAAATTTATAGTGTTTCCCAGGAAAACGGAGACCCAAAAATGCACGTGACAGTTACCACTTTCTGTATCTTAGTAAATACTCAGCACAACATTGCCTCTACTAATGAACAGCATACCAGAGACAAGCCTCGTTAACCAGTGTTCTCTCTGCAGAGATCAGGTCTCTGACACACGGTGCTTGGCTTATACAAAGGGGCCAGTTTTGAGAAGGACGGAGCCCACACTCTGCAATTAAAACTGCATACAGTGCTGAAACCGGTTTGGCTCAGTGGATAGAGCGTCGGCCTGCGGACTGAAAGGTCCCAGGTTCAATTCCGATCAAGGGCATGTATTCTGGTTGCAGGCACATCCCCAGTGGGGGCGTGCAGGAGGCAGCTGATCGATGTCTCTCTCTCATCGATGTTTCTCTCTATCCCTCTCCCTTCCTCTCTGTAAAAAATAAATAAAATATATTAAAAAAAAACTGCATACAGTTTATGTCACATACATATATACTGAGAGCAGACTATAATGCTCACATAGGAGACTGGATGGCTAGCGAGGTCGGCTCTGTTCCCTAGGGAACTGGCAGGTATCCTCAACCAGTAGGGCAGGGTTGTGTTTCCCAAAAGATGTTCAAGGCAGGGAGGGACTCTCTACTACATTTAAGAAGAGCAACACTGGATGAAATAAAACTTAATAGTGTTCCATACTAGAGACTTCCTCAGACTTGTAATGTGCAACTGTGTAGACCCTCCTAGAGGAGGGCAGGGCTAGCATGCTGTTTCCCAAGCTTATTTGATCAGAGCTCTACTTCCCTGGGATTCTTTCTGGGTCTAGAGCTGTAGAGGTTTCTAGGTTTGGGAACTCCTGGCCAGGAAAAGACTATTGCCGATCTGTTCATACTGGATCCACTTTTACATATGCTTTGTAATTCCACTAAGAATAAGAATATTCTATGCTTAGATAGCAGCTCTGCTAATAATTGTGTGCAGAAAAGAGTTAACATAGCAGGCCTGACTGCCAGGTATCGTTTCAAAGTCTTGCTTACAAGGCTGGCCTTGGCTGGGAACTCAGGTTTCAGGAAGTTTCCTACCATTCTCAAAAATGATGAGTGGGTCACATGTCTCAATGTTTACACAAACAATATGGTTTATGCCAAATACCTGCACCCCTTCAGAGAGTCTGGAATTTTGGTACATGCCAGGCAGAGGCTGATTATGTGTCCAGCCCCCAGTAAATACCCTGGGCATTAAGTCTCTTAAATCAGATGGATTTAATTGATATCTTCAGACCATTTCACCCCAATGAAGCAGAATATTCATTCTTTTCAAGTACGCATGGAACATTTTTTAGGATAGACCACATTAGGACACAAAACAAGTCTCAATAAATTTAAGAAGACTGAAATTGTATCAGGCATCTTCTCCGATCACAATGGTGTGAAATTAGAAATCAATTACAAGAAAATAACTGAACAACACATGGAAGCTAAATAAAATGTTACTAAGCAATGAATGGGTCAACAACGAGATCAAGAGAAAAAAATCAAGTTACCTTGAGTCAAATGAAAATAAAAACATAACAACCCAAAACCTATGAGATTCGGTGAAAGCAGTCCTAAAAGGGAAATTCATAGCCATACATGTCTACCTGAAGAAACAAGAAAAATCTCAAACAAACAATGTAACTTTATACCTAAAGGAACTAGAAAAATAACAATAAATTGCTCAGCTAGTGTGCTCAGTGGTTGAGCATTGACCTATGCACCAGGAGGTCACGATTTGATTCCAAGTCAGGGCACATGCCCAGGTTGTGGGTCAATCTTCAGTAGAAGGCATGAAGGAGGCAGCCAATCTTAATCTGTTTGCTGTCTCATCATTGTTGTTTCTATTTCTCTCTCCCTCTCCCTTCATCTCTGAAATCAATAAAAATATTTTTAAAAAGAAAAATAATAAGTAAAGCCCAAAGTGAATATAAATAATAAAAATGAGAGTGGAAATAGATGACATAGAGACTTAAAAAAAAAGCAAAGATCAAAAAACAAAAACAAAAGCTGGTTCTTTGAAAAGATAAACAATATTGACAAACCAGACTCATCAAGGAAAAAAGAGAGCACCCAAATAAATAAAATCAAAAATTAAAGAGGAGAAATACCTGACAACAAAGAAATCACAAATATCATAAAAAAACGTTATGAACAACTGTATGCCAACAAATTGGACAATATGGACAAAATGGATAAATACCTAGAAACATACAAACTGAATCAGGAAGAACATGAGGAGGTATGGTATAGAGAGAACTGAAAATATTCCCTTGAAATCATGCAATTGTAATTAGTGATGTCTACAAATAGACTTTACACCTGTATACCACTTCATACTTTGAACTATTTCTACATTCACCATCTCACTGATTTTTTAAGACAACCTAGTGATAAACATAATAAATGAAGTTTTTAAATACCACACAGAAACTAATCACAGAAAGAGATACAAATGAATTAGCAGAGCCAGGGCCCATGTTCCCTAGTACCAACTGAATTGAGCACATAACAAAGAATATTAAAACCAGAAGGGACCTCAGAGATGTAGGCTCGAAGCCCACCATTTAAAAACATATTCAATTCTATGAGTCCCTATTTCCAAACAGTAGGAAACTGCTGGTCCTTGTAGCAACAAAGTAAAGACAGAGACAACTAGATCAATTTTGTCCATTTCTAGCTCAGTGACTTGGGGTGAATAATTTTCCTCTGAACCTTAATTCCTGCTCCTGTAAACTGGAGTGGAGCCTAATCCATTTCGTTTCGTGTTCACAGCCCGCTATACCCTAAGTTAAAAGAATGCTGACGGCATTTGTTTCACAGAATCCCAGAGTAGTTGCTGTGGGTCCATCAGGTAAACTGTTTCAGTTCCAGGCTCACCAGGGACTGCCAAAGTCATGATCAAAGCACCACTGCCCTCTGGTGGCAGGTAACCGTAGCTACAGGTACCATTCAGAAGTTACGCAGCCGCTCCAGAAAGGGATTTAAGGAATTTCGTAAAGTGACTGTGAATGTCAAAGGCAAACTGAGGCACCTCAGTAACACTCGTGTCATGGAAGCGCGCTAAGTCCAGTAAAGTTAAAACCGCCAAAGTCTTACTTCGCCTTGCACCTCCTAAAAAAGCCTACTTCCTGCCTTTGATGCTTCTTAATCTGTTTGCTGTTCCATTTCTGGGTTGCATACATGGTCGAGAAAGGGACGTCGACGTCTTAAGGAGATCCTGCCGGGCCTAATCGTTTTCTAACCTGAGGAAGCTGGGGTTCAGGGAAGTGAAAAGAACCAGTTCGGGTCCCCACGACCCGTGTCCCGGTGCTCACCCAAACCCTCGCGCGCGTGCCCAGCTCTGAACGTGACCCTCGCGGTCTCTGTCACTAGCAGGCCGGCAGCTAACTTTCGGAGAAGGCTGGGTTGGCACATCTCCGCGGCAGGCAGGGCGAACCGAACCCGGCTTTCTAGCGACTCGCAGACCCTGCTACCGGGTCCGGTCCGGTCCGGCATGTCACCTGGACCTTCACCCTCGCGCCCAGGTCGGGCCTCCGTGCCCAACACTCACGCTCAGCCAGCATCGACATGTCGCAAGAGCCTGTGCCGACGCGGGCGACCGGACCAGAGCAACTGGAGTTGCGGGGCAGACCGCTAGCGGAGAAGTTGGGACAACCGGCCCCGACGCGTGCTCCCAGACCTGCGGCGGCGAGGGCGCGCGCTGGTGACGTCATGAGGCGCGACAGGCTTTTCCGCCACGCGAAGGCGAGGGGGCGGGGCGCGGAGTGGGCGGGGCGCTGAGGGGGCGGGCCGCTGAGGGGGCGGGGCGCGGAGGGGGCGGGGCGGGGCGGGGGGGGGGCGCGGAGTGGGGAGAGGTCAGAGATCTTTGGATCTAAAGGAGGTGTCGAGAGGAGTATCGATTTTTAGCTTAAAGCTATTTCCTGTATTAAATGGTTGGATTTACATAAGAGCGTTTGGCGCAGAGAAAGGGGTCTCATCATTAATTACTACGTATCAGGCCTGGTGCCTTTTGGAAATAAGAAGTGAACTCAGCCCTCAAGTAGCTCACCATCTATTGCGGAAAAGAAAATGTAGATAATAGTCCCAAGTACCCTCAGCATGATTTAAAACGGCGTGGACACAGAGTTGGAGAAACTTGTTTGGAGGGAAAGACTGGACGGTGGTGTCCCGTCTCTTAATCATGTCCTACCTTGCGGGGGGACGGGGGTGGAAACGAGAGAAAAAAAGAGAGAGGAGGGGGAGGGGAGGAGGAGAGGAGAGAAAGAATAACTAATCTCTTTAAATAACATGATGCCTTCAACAAGACAAAGCCGTTGTTTTTTCTCCACTACAACGTGCACTCTGGAACTTTGCTTTTATCATATTCCTCTCTGTGTCCATACCAGCACCTTGTCTGTGAATTTTAACTAAAGTGGCTCCAGAGGCATTCCAATGAGATTCTGACAATGAGAATCTCAGACAGACAGTAAGGATAGGTTTTTGGGCAGGTGACTCGCCGGTGACCTTTGGGTGACAGTACAGACATAAGTGGAACACAAAGAAGGCAGCCAGGTGCCAAGAGAGGCAATGTAAAGGACTAGATTCCTGTTCTAGACGACACCCTTTGACTAGGAATCTAGACAAACAAGGAAAACTTCTCTGGTTTTATGAAACTCAGAAAAAAATAATCACAAAAGAATAATACCGTATTTTCCGGTGTATAAGATGACTGGGTGTATAAGACGACCCCCAACTTTTCCAGTTAAAATATACAGTTTGGAATATACTTGCCCTATAATACGACACCCATCATATAAGACGACCCCCGACTTTTGAAAAGATTTTCCTGGGTTTAAAAAGTCATCTGATATGTCAGAAAATACGGTAGTTGCTGCCTTAGGTAAGTACTCAAGGGCTGAGGAGGATAAAGAGATACAAAATCAAAGGAATTTTCACAGTCAAAGCAGGTAAGTTGTGACAGAGGAGAAAGGAGAACTTGTACAAAATTAAAAAGGCTGGATCACCCAGTCTTAGGATAATTACCTGAACGGGTTGGTTAGGGCAGAGACAATGAAAGGTAGTTATTTAACGCGGAAGTCATGCTATCAGGAACTTCTTTATCAGGAAGTCAGCATGTTTTCAAGCACCGCATGTGTTGGTGTATGATTTCTGGAAGGTAATTTTGTCTGTAGGAGGGTCAGAAAGACTGAGGCAGAAGTTTACAACACTGTTGCCATGGTTCAGGAGATGGATGGTAAGAACTAAACTAAGACCCTGAATGTGACAGTGAATGGCAACCAATGGTTGTGTCTTGTGACTTGGTGAGCATTCTTCCCTGGAAATGTTCAGTTAGAGGCCACACAGGAATGTTGTAGAAGAGACTCTGCATTTGGGTGAATGTGGGAAATTGCTTATTGTCTTCACTAGCAAAGAGGTGTGGACAAGGAGCCTGGAATGCTGGTGACTCTTGAGCCCTGGCAAAGGTCAGAGCTATGCACCCACTGTTTAGTCGAGGCAATGGTAGCTGAAGCAACTTCCCCACCAGACAGTCATGTAAATCCTTATTGATAAGATAGTCTGTCTGTTACTGAAAATTGCCTGCCTAGGGGCTATAGGTGTATCCCAAATTGAATAAAAGGATGGCAAGGCCTGAGCCCAAGCGGAGTCCTTCCTCTTGGGTTGGGCTCCCGCCTGGTCCCCCAATTTCCAACTTGTTATTTTTTGTCTCATGTTTTTCATTTGCGAGTGGCCCCTGTTCCAGATACTGAACCCTGAATCCTGAACCATGCAGGACGTGGGTCTTCACAGGTGACTGTAGTTTAGCATAATGGTTTCCAAGGCTTGTTCCAACTCCAGCATCCCTTGTGTCTATGAAACATCTATGAGGATCATCTAGGGGAGGGAGGAACAAACAACTGTTGTTATATTTGGGATTTTTAAAAATTACAGAATCTTATATTTTAAAATTATCAGCTAGGATTGGGTATTGCACTTTTTTGGGTGTTAATAATTATCACCCAAGGACATTCTTTCCATTGAATTTTAGAGAGTGGAAGGGAGCAGAAGAGATAGAAAAACATTGATATGAGAGAGACTCATCAGTTCATTGATTGATTGCCTCCCGCATGTGCGCTGTCTGAAGCTGGGGATCAAACCTGCAACTCCGGTACATGCCTTTGGCAATTGAACCTGCAACCCTTTAGTGCATGGGCTGACCACATACCAACACTGGCCAGGGCTTTGGCACTGTTTAAGTTAAGGCAGCCCATTTTTTCCCCACAATTTCCTTCCACCTTCACCCAACCTAAAAAAATTTGGATCGAGAGTAGCTGATGAAGTATAAAATCAGACATGAAAAAATGGCAGCTATTCCTTAGCAAAAGTTGAATGTCTGCAAATAATAAAAATAAAGGAACTTGGGGGACAGAAGTACTACAACAAAGGAGAAACTAGCAAGGAAATTAGGTAACAGATTACATAACATTCTTTTGAAATACATTCCCCTATTAGCACTTTAGTAAAAATATTCCCACCAATAGGGGAATTATTAAGTTAGTAGAACAACCAATTCACAGAGCTCCTGTTCTAGGAGGAAATGACCACATTCTAGCTTAATTCTAACACAACACAGACATGTTAAATGTTCTAAAGAAGCACAAATCGGTTTGGAAACATCCTGGAGGAGAGAGAAATCCTTCTCCCAATGTCAGCTTCACCTAGAAATTTGTTAGGGAATGCAAACACTCAGGCCCCATGCTAGACCTACTGAATCAATGTGTTTCACTAAGCCCTGCAAGCAATGCTGATGCATGCTAAAGTCTGAACATCACTAATGTCACATGTTCATAACCAGTAGTATGACTTTGAGGGGGGGAATCTAAGGAAATTATATCAATTTTATATAAATATTCATGTTCCAAAGTGTCTTTGCAGCCTAAGACGTGAGATGAAAAGGTGAATACAACCTAAGTACCCAACAATAGGGAAATTATTTATCGAGTCACGTTTAGTTATACGTCAGGATGCCAGCCACATCGACCATCCCTTGTGTGGGACTGGTCAGCTCACAGTCTCTGCTAAGAGTGGCAGCCCTGAGTTGGTTCATGTATACATTGCATCTCCCCAAAATGTATACACACTTTAACAGCTGATTCTATTACATTTTGAAAATGAAATGTATTTTAACAAGCACTACCTTTATAATTATTCAAAGTGTGTATACATTTTTTTTAACACCCTGGAAGTAGAAGTCCCCTCTCACCCTGGCTGGTGAGGCTCAGTTGTTTGGGCACCATCTGGTCCACTGAAAGATTGAGGGTTCGATTCCTGGTCACACATGCCCAGGTTTCGATCCCCAGTGGGGGGCATGCAGGAGGCAGCCAATTGATGTTACATTCTCACAGTGATGTTCCTCTAAAAAAATCAATAACTATTCTTAAAACAAGAGGTCTCTCCTTCTACTGCTGAACTTCCTTGCCAGGCCACAGCTGAGGGGATGAGGTATGCAGTCAATTCATAGGAAACCCACAAACATTGATGTGTGCTAGCATGAAAGGCGGGCAAGTATGGGATGATGGTGATCAGCTGCACTGATCAGATTCTTCCTCATGGCAGTTTGAGCCAGGAGGTAGAGAGCAGCAATCAGTTAGTAGAGAGGGGTTTGTAAGATATGTTCTCCAAGTTCTGTTTGTGATCGTCTCATCTTGAAAGTAAGGGAAGGGCAGGAGGGAGAGAAGTTGCAGTGAAAAAAAAAACATCCCCACAGAACAATGTTATAATCATCTCTCCCTGGAGAAAGAGAAGTAAAATAATCGATGTCTGGAAGGCTTTTTACATTTTTATTTCAATTTTTTTTTACTTAAAATAAAAGTAAACATAAACCTATATACTAGTATGATCCAACAATCTCTCTCCTAGGTATTTACCCAAGAAAAAAAATAAAATGTCTTTTTACAAAAACGTTTGTACAATTTATAGAAGCTTTATTCACAGTAAGCTAATCCTTACCATCTGGTCAATAGATAAGCAAACTCGTGTATTCTTGCAATGGGATACTAGTCAGCAACAATGATGTGCAAAGAGACGGGATACTGAGCCAGCGCTTGGTGAGTCTCCTTACGGTGGGGCATCTGCTGGGGTCCTGGAGCTGCTCTGGGTCTGAGGGAACTTGCTTTGGACCCTGAGAGCCGTCTCAACTCCTCCCTTTGGCAAGATCCAGTCACTTGCTTTTCTTTCTCCTTTCGTCTTATTTCCTTATGACCTGGTGGTCTCCTTATAATACACTTCCCATTATTTGAGGTAACTCAAGTGAGCATTGGTTCTTAAAACCAAAAGAGTGGAACAATACACATGGGATGGTGCTTAAGTTTGCAAAGGCAAAAAATCAGAATAACATGTTATACCTATGTTTGATCATCCATAGTTAATGTGATTTTTTAAAAAGATATTTTATTGATTTGTTACAGAGAGGAAGGAAGAGGGATAGAGTGTTAGAAAAATCAATGGGAAACATGGATCAGCTGCCTCCTGCACACCTCCTACTGGGGATGTGCCTGCAACCAAGGTACATGCACTTGACCAGAATTGAACCTGGGACCCTTCAGTCCACAAGCCTAATCTCTGTCCACTGAGCCAAACCAGTTAGGGCCATAGTTAATGTAACTTTTAAAAACAATGCATTGACTAAAAGTCCAGAAGGGAATGCCTGCATTACTAACTAAGGTAATTTCTCATTGGTAAGCTTATGGTCATGTTTTTTTTTTTAATCTTCCTAATGCTTTACATTTTTTTTCCTTCTGATTATGGCTCACTTTTTCATGCTTCTTTACACACTTGGTAACTGTGAAGGCTATGCCAGGCATTCTGTGTTACATTGTTGGGTGCTGGAGGCTTTTTTTATTCCTTTAAGTACTTTGTTGTGGGATCCAATTAAGTCCCTTGGGAACAATTTGATCTTTTTGAGACTGTGTGCCTCCAACAGTCTTTTAGTTTAGGCGGCACTCCCACTCCTGAGGCAGCACTCCTCTGAGGATTCTGTCCCATGCTCTTTGTGTTCAGAGTTCTTTCTGCTCACGACACACCGTTATTCTTGGCTGCACATGCAAGCTCAGGAATTTTCCTTTCTCTCAGTGGTTCTTTCCAGTGGTCACTGTACATATGTCTCCTGCTCAGCAATCCCTGGAAACTGGAGGGGACCCTAGGCTGTGGTTCTTGTCCCCTGATCCCAGCTACCTCGATCTTTGTCTCCTCAGCCCATGGAGACCTCTGGGTTCTGTTCAGACTCCTCCTCTGGGGCTGCCTCCTGGAAACCCTCTTCAGAAGGAAAGAAGGACAATAAGAGTTCATCTCATCTACACCCCATCTCTCAGGGGGTTACAGGTCTTCACTGCCTATTGCTAAATGTCTGAAAACCACAATTTTTTTTTATATTTGTCCATTTTTATAGTTGTTTGAAATGGATGGGTAAATCCAATCCATTATCCCATTGTAGCCGGAAGCAGATGTTCCTAATACTTTCTGAATGTTTCCACGTTTCTAGGATTTGTATACCAGCTGTGTATATCTATAAAAGTTAAGTCTTATTCAGTAACTTGAAAGTTAGAAACATGCAAGTTTTAAGCCACAAACCAGTTTTTACCTTTGAATCAATTTTACACTAGTGAAGACAGATAAACCTGAAATGACATAGAATAGAAAATTAAAAAAGAAATGTGAACATTTCAAAGAACATTTTGAATTTCGGTAGAACCGTGTGTAGTGTGGTGGTTGCGGGAGAAAGGCCTGGAAGCAGACAGAAAGGAAGGGAGAGCTTCTCTTCCTCATGTATCTAACGCTCATTCTGCCATGGCTGTTCTCCGGGGTCCTCCATTCCATCTTCCCCACGAACCTTTGGGGATATTTCTCTAATTTGCCTACACAGAATGTACATGACCCTTGGAGTCTGCTTTTGTCAGTTCTCAGGAGACCTGTGTCTATCGTTAATTCCCCACATGAGCCAATCTAGTTGCTGTTACACAGAGAATGGAAGACTCATGATCTCCTGGAGGATTTCTCCTGCATTCCTCAGGCAAGCCTTTGTCAGCCCCGGAAGGAACACAGGCTTAGAAGCACCTGCCCACACTGAGATGCAATACACTGGAAATGGATGCTTGATCGGATATCTCACTGAGATTTATCTACACCTTCCCTGGTGGGGGAACATCTGACTTTGCTAGGTTGTTTCCCCTGCAGTCTGCTTTAAACTTGCTTGACCGGGTTTCTGTTGTTCATGTCTCTGAGTCAGGAGAATGTGTCAGGGATACTTTTTTTTCAAGTTGACATACCCAGTTAATACCAACTCAGGACTTTTGTCTTCTAGGCCTCCTGGTATAGTTCTTCTTGTCCTCGATTTTTAGGTAATAGAAGCTCAAATAGGAAGACAAAACCTAGCCAAGAGCAGTGTGAAGGGAGGCTCTGTATTGATTCCAGTCCAGAAATGCCTTCAGGCTCTCCTGCAGCAGGCCTGGTCTCAGATGCCTCCTGTTTATACTGCCCAAACCGCATGACTTCAAGCTTCAGCTTTCACAGAATCTGTCCAGCTCCACAATGGAAAATCATGTCTAGAGACCCAATTCAGGGAATGATATCAAAGAAAAAAAATCCAGTTTCTTCTCTATCTTACCAATGTTTTCTGTATTGCCTTAGGTTATTAGCCTCCTCTAGCTTTTGAGCAAGGTGGTGAAACTATAGTTGCTTATATCTTGAGATGTTTTCAGAGTGGCAAGTGGTAGCAGGGAGGATAGAAGGGGATGTGGACAGGAAGGTTCCTGCAAAGGGAACAAACAAAAACAGGGAGGTCTCAGTCGGCGTGGCTCAGTAGTTGAGGTTACGGTTTGATTCCAAGTCAGGACACCTCCGGTTGCGGCTCGATCCTCAGTGGGGGGTGTGCAGGAGACAGCCGATCAATGATTCCCTCTCATCATTGATATTTCTAACTGAAACATTGATGTTTCTCTCTCCTCTCCCTTCCTCTCTGAAATCAATAAATATATTTTATTGGGTGGGAGTTGGGGTGATGAAAGGAGGATGGAGTGGAAGCTGACTTTGCCATCCACTTGGGAGGGTCCAACCATGGTCTGAAAATATTAAATGAAAAATTACAGAAAAAAATTTATGAGTTTTAAATTGCATGCTTTTCTGAGTAGAATGAGGAAATATTGTGTTGTCCTGCTCTGTTACACTTGGGACGCGAATCATTGCTTTGTCCAGTGGCTCCACACTGTATATGCTGCCTGTCCATTAGTCATTTAGTAGCCAAGAGGGTTATCAGGATGGCAATGCTGGTGTTCAACTAAACCTTAATAATGACCCAAAGGGCATGAGTAGTGATGCTGGCAATATGGATGTGCCAAAGAAGCCATGCGGTGCTTCAAGAGTGAAAAGTTGGAAGTTCTTAATAAGGGAGGAGAAAAAAATCAAATGCTGAGGTTGCAAGGATCTATCATAAGAATGAATCTTCTACCTATGAAATTACCTAAATTATCAATTAAACTTCATCATAGGTATGTATGTGTAGGACAAATATATAGTATATCTAGGGTTTGGTACTATTCTCGGTTTCACGCACCTCCTGGGGACCTTGGAACAGTGAGGACTACTATATCCTCTTTGGGAAAATATCTGTTCAGGGATTTTGTTCATACTTAACCATTTTTAAAAAGTTAATTCTATCCATAGGAAGTTCAGCCATATGACTCACAGAGCTGAAGAAAGCACCATTTTGCACATTTCAGCAGCTTGTTTGGGGGTTAAAAAGATATATGCTGTGCCCTGCCCTCCATCAAACAATTAAAGGTCTTCTGCACTGATGGGGGCCAGGTTTCAAGGTATCAATTGGACCACATTTTCTAGTGGTCAAGGTCACTGTATGTGGTGAAAGTCATATGTCATACACTGAGTGTGGCGTTCTCTCTGGTGACAGAAGGAATGGGCTGCACCAGGGTCGTCTGTTTGGGGTGGGCTTGCCCATCTGGCTTTCTCTCTCTTCCTCTCTGCATGTACCATGTGGCAGCCTTGTAGATCTTCAGCCAGCTGGGGGAGGAAAGAAACATTGAGTTTTCTCTCTAGCTTCTCACTTTATTTGCTTTGGGTTTTTCCCTAACAGGCCCCTACCCAAACCTTTGATTGCCAGTCTGCATTCAGGCTCTGTGAGTACATAGCCTCCACTCCATGGAAGTTCCTACCTATGGTGTCAGGGTATCCAGCTCCTCTTCTGCCCAACGGCCTATCCACTTACCTCCTCAATCCCCCTGTACCATCTCTTCCTCTCCTGGGCTTACCAGCTGCCTCTGAAAAGCCTTTGGTCCAGTCAGAGGCCATATTCTGCTCACATTGATGCCAAGAAGCATCCAGAATTGCCCACTCCAGGATTATCTGCCCCTCCCCCACCATGTTAAAAAAAAAAGGCACACACACGCACACATTATTAAAATGAACTGTTTATATCATCTCAGCTGAGTCAATACATTATAATGTATTAAAATGGAAAGGTACAAAATTGAAATAAATACTTTCTGATTCATGTATAAATCTTTTTTTTTTTTGTCAAGATGACTTTTATCATCAGTACATGTCACAAGAAAACATTTAAAATGACACTGAAACAATCATTTAAATCATGGTGCATGGAGGAAAAAGGTAAAGAAAATAACTTTTGGCTTGTTTTGGCATGAGACTTGATACGATTTGGGTTCCCCAAAACCACGTGAAGGGTGGTAAAATAGAAATGCTCAAAACTGACTTAAAAAAATAAACAGGCTTTACAAAAACCCTCTTTGTGATTAACCCAGCCACTTCTCTACATGGTCTGCGCTTACAGTAGATACATTCATTATTGTCCATGGGAAGACAGCAACTGCCTTTCGTTTTAAAGAGCTTGGTGGAGAGGCTGAAGAAATACGCTGCAGCTGAAGATGGGGAGAATGCTCAGGAGAACAAAAAGTATAGATGGTCCTCAGGAATGGCACCAAGAGTGAGGGTGTGCAGAGAGTCTCTGGAACTAGAGGTGGAAGCGGGGGGATCATGAGGAGTCCAGATCTGAAGCAAAGCAAGTCTGAAGTATGGAAATGGTCTGTCGTCTGGAGTGACAGTGTGGGGTGGGGATCTCTCCATCCAAGCAGTTCTGGGTTTGCCCTCAGCCTGGGAACGTTTCTGGTTCAGCAAGAGGGGCTGGGACTCTCCTCAGGCACAGCAGCAGGGGGGAGACGGGGACAGGTATAGCGCTTCACAATGAATACCACCAAAGGGGCTTTTCTGACTGCTTATTAGGTGGTTGTTAAGGCAATAAGGACTTGAGCAAACTAGAAGTTAAGGGCAGCTAAATTCAGCCAGATTGAAGGTAAACAAAAGATGAGAAGGAGTCCCTTTCTCCTCAGCTACCTTTCCCCACAAGCACAAGAGGCCCAGGAATTTATAATATGAGATTAGCAGAGGGTGTGCCCTCTGGAAGGCTCCATGGAAAAGAAGGCTCTTCCCTGATTTGGGGCAACTTGACCAAAGTTTCTACTCTCCAGACTCTCTTTCCCGAGGTCCTCTCAGGAAGCAGGCTATGGGCATCCAACTGTCGAGTCAAAAGTGGAAGCACCTAAGTTTGTGCAGAGTTGGGGCATAGACTATCTGGCCCATCTCAAAAACATTGAACAGTATGCATCCTGAAAAGCCAGGCCTGATGATCACACGTCCCAGTGAGACTTATGCTCAGTGGGAGACAGGACTAGCCAGGGCTCAGTAATGTTCCCCTCCACATCAGACATAATGACAGCTGCAAAACCCATGGGAATATGAGGTCTTAATAAGGTTTGTGAGCCCATGGGTGGGTCTTTAAATGAATGAAAAAAGTTCCTTTGATTTAACTTCACTCACAGGAAATACAAAATACTGAACAGAATAGATGGAAGACACATTTCCTTTCTCCTTGTACTGGAGTGAAGGAGACAGCCTCAGAATGCTATGGGAAGGATAAACATTGAAAGTGGTCTGCCATTCTGGGTATACTTCTGGCAGGATCCTGGGTGATATGCCTGCCGAGGCCCCAGAATCAAAGAGCTGGTTCTGAGGCAGTTGCTAAAAGGTACAACTACTTATTCCAGCAAATGATCCACATATGAGCTCAATAAATAAGACAGACATCCCTTCCATCCTGTGGTCTAGATAGCAGTCTAATGCAAGAACTCTCCATGAGATGCCTGGGGCTAAGGATGCAATTGCTGTGCTCTGGTTACTCAAGACCACCTCAAAAGGGGGCAGTCATGGGGACAATATGTGATGAAGTAGAAATGCCAGTTGTAATGGCCAGCTGTCTGGGGACCAGAGCCCTGTCTGACCTTTCTTTGGTAGAACCTGTCTTGCTTTGTTCCTAAGAAAAGTGAGCAACATTTCATTCAGGAATCCAAGGATGACAATACTAGATCCATAATGAAGCAAATATGATCATCAAGCTGTGGCCATATAGATGAAACAAGACAGGCCATGAGCTGAAATCAAATAGTACGTCTGTGGGACTTCATTGTACAAGTCTACTTTAATATGTGTTCAAATATCTGTTTTGAAATCATCCACAGTACAAAACAAGGTTCTTTGGACATTATGTGGCTTCATCCCTCATTTTACAGACAGACCCCCAATGCTAAGTGCCCAAAGTCACACAGGGAGCTAATGCAGAGCCAGTACTGGAACACAGAATGCTCTCTGCAGGGATTAGGATATTTTGGTTGGATTTTTACATTCTTAAATCAATGTCAAGTTCCTCAGCTCTACTCTTCCCATTGGCAAGCAGGATTTTTTAAAACCCTGCCAATGAGCCTTAAAAAAATATAACAACAACAGTATGCATAAAGCCACCAGGGGGTGCCCCCTCTCACCCCCACCCAGTGCTCTCTTCAGTCCCAATATTTCAAAGGGAGACCCTCCAACCCCAACCCCTAAGGTTTAACTTCAATGGAACAAAGCAATCACTGTAACCACTTCTTCTGGGTAACCACCAGCAGGAGGGACATTTAGTTTCCTTTCTGGGCCCCTGGCTGTGTTTCCTTTCTCTGGAGCCTGATTGAGGATCTAGTGCAGGGAAGAGGGTCACATTTATGACAAGCGTAGGGGTGATAAGGGCTGGAATTACAGCCATTTCAGGGAATAAAGCCCTTTAAAAATCTTTAACTCAGGTTACTTGATCTTTTTAGAGAAACAGCACTATAATATCATGGAAATCAAAGATTTTTCTCTATTTAATAAGAAAAAGACATTTAAGAACTGGAGGTTGAGGGAATGAGAGGCAGGAATCACTGGGTCCTTCTCAGTAATGACATTAATAGGGAATCAAGGTGCCTCACTAGCAAGGAGTTTTTCCAAAGAAAAACAGACCAGATAAGCCAGGTGTTTCTAAGTTCTTGTAATGGGATGGTGAGGTCAGGAAGCTTGCACTGAATTTAGAAGAATGACACCCAAGGAAGTTCCCGGGACCACCATTTAATATGAGGAAAACACTTTGGGCTCTGGTGACTCAGTTGAGATGAAAGTTAGCAGAGAGAGAGAGAGAGAGAGATGTATTCTTTTTTTTTTTTTTTTAAATAAAAAAGAAGAAGAAGGAATTTATGGTAAAATTATGAAGATGTGCTTTGATTAAAAAGTTGTGGACTTTTTGAAATAGACTATTAAAAGGAGTTGTGGAATGTTCCTCTGGAGAGATCAGGTGCTTTGGGAATGGAAGACACCCAAGAGAGTTGGAAAGACTGAAGGAGAGATGGGATAACTGGATGGATGGACAGACCACTCCAATTATTTAGAAAAACCTATCTAGCAAGAGACTTACTAAGAGCAGGCTATAGATGTCAATTTTGCCGCTTCTTATTTCAATTGTTCCTCTATGTTCCTCAAAAACATAGGTAAATAATCCAAACCCTCATAACATGGCTTACAGAGAGCTGGGTTGGAGTGGGGGCAGTATAATATGTGTGTGTCCACATTGAGAAAATAAATTCTTCTCTTTCCCACAGACTTCTATAAGACATGAGGTTCACAATGTCTGGATTTCACAAATTAGAAGAGGGACTATACACTAATGGGCCTAAGTTGGGAGATGGATAAAACAGCACTGTGATGCAGAATTGGAGTCTGGCTCTGCTAATTTCTAGCCATGTTTCTTCAGGAAAAGTTCTTCATCTCTCTCTGGGCTTGGGGCTCCTCATCTGTAAAGGGAGGAAATTGGTCCACAAGAGCCTTAAGATTCTCTCTGACATTCAGAATCTGTGGTTCTAAAGAAGTGAGTATCAGTCTGGACTAGACACAAGGTAGGGGCTGAATTCTAGGATCATAATGTCTACTAGCCTTGCATCCAAAAAGAATACATCTTGCTTCTGGAGATAGTGAGTACATTTTCTAATGGGTCCCTTGGGACTCCTGACTAATGTCACTGTGGGAAGGGATGGGGAAGAGGCTCATGTCAAACAAGGTCATGTTCATACTGCTTCATCTCATAAATTCTGGCCTTAGAGGAACCGGGCAGGAGTGGAGCAGTACCTGCCATGTCTCTGAAATCCTGCTCCTTTGCAGTCAACCTTGACTTGGAGGAAAAGTAGCAAGTGCCATCAAACCTAATGAAAATTTCAATATATTTTGAAAGACATTCACTAGCACTGATCAGTAGTGAGATCAATGCTATTGGTCACATACATCCAAGCAGGATGAAGGGCCCATGACAAGATGCTTGTGAAGCATTTGAGCTCTGAGGTCTTCCCTCTTAAGAGTGAGAAAGGCAGTACTTGTTCCACCTGGTTGGCTGTCAAGATTGACCTCTCACTGCAGAACCAAGGAGCCTGAAGACCTTGAAGTACTGCCTCTGTCTCCAGATTTGAGGAGGGAGCAAAGACCTATTTGGAGACAGCTACACTTTTCTGCCAAAAGACCAGTGTTGAATACTGAGAATACAGATGCTTCTGATATAAACTGTGTATGTTGCTTCAAAGCAAGGTAGGGGGCATTTATTAGAGTTTTTGTTGGGAAAATATAAAACAGAGAATTCCATGTGTCTAAGCCCATGGATTCTGATTCCAAGGACAGAAGCTCAATTCTATTCACCAGAAATATTGCCTACCAACCCTACTTCCTCCCCAGATGTGCAGAAGCTACCTAGCCGAAGAGACAACTTTGGATGCCAAGGGACTCTCACACCAGAACAGTTGGTGCATTTTCATATACGTCTTTCTCCTGAGAAGGCCCAGATGTTTTGAGGAGGAATGAGGATGCTGCCAGTATGGTTTGCAAACACACAGCAATGAACCTCTTAGGTAGTTAAAGACCCACTCTTGTTCTAAGTGCACTGAAGACTCAAGAAAAGGTAGTTGCCCTCCCCCTGCAAAAATGTTTTCACTTCCTCATCTTTCATATGGCAAAACTGGGGCACAAGGTAAAGACAAATAATTTTTCTGCAACTCTCATATTGACCTAGTGACACACCTGGGAGGAAAACTCAGGATCTCTCTCTCTCTCTCTTTCTCTCTCTCTCTCTCTCTCTCTTCCCCTCTCCCCCTCTCTTTCTCTCAGTCCTTCAATATCTTCCATTGCCTTTCTGCTTAATTCACATTTAAAGTCTGTCTGCCTATCTATCTATACTATATTATATGTACTATTATGTATAAAATATAAATAACTCTTAGATTTCTGCTTAACTTTCTGTCCTTTCTCCTCCTTTATATAACTAGGTTTTTTTTGTTTTTGTTTTTTTTGGAAAAGTTCCTTGGGAAGGAAAAACCACGGTACTGCTCAAATGAATAGACCTCTGGAAGGAGAGATGATAGTTTTGTCTACAGGGGAGGTGGAGGGAGGGGGGCTTCAGATCTGGACTGTACAGCAAATTAAATGGAATACAACTCAACAGAAATTGGCAATGGAGACATCTGTGCCAGACGGAGTGAACTTCCACAACCTGGTTTTAAGGAACAGTCAATACAATAGAGATAGATAGGTACACTATGTTGAATCTTGAGTAATAAAAAAAGTTATAAATAGAGTTATGCTAACATAAAGACGGATATCATAGGGAATAGTCTGGTCAACAACCAATCACCATTAGAATCAAAGAGTAAACCGGCCTTTTCACTGAGTACCTCCACGACATTTCTCAATGCACTAAGTACATTTTAACCATGCAAAAATACACAAACATCTTAACTAGGTTGTTTTTGTTTGTTTTTTGTAAAAAAAAAATCAAACACCAACATTATGCATTTTTGTTAATTATATTGGTTAAAGTAACAGCCAGTGGCTGCCAAATATCAGATACATCATATACATATTTTTATACAGAATCCGGACAACACAACATTACACATCAGAGAGAGAAAGAGAGAAAAAGAGAAAGATATTATTTGTTCCTTTGTGGGTTTGTTGTTGTTGTTCAGTAAAAAAAATATATATATGAGAAGCAATGCTAAGAAGGAAAACACTTCAACAAGTTAGGAATACATAGGGAGGATTGCTAACCAGAAATACAGGAGGAAAAGAGTTCATAGTTAGGTCTGTGTCTAGAATTTTCTTCACTAAGAAACAAAAGAGCACAACAGGTGTATTGGATTGGAAAAGCAGAAAGAGCGATAACATCATGCTGTCTGGGTCGCAGCACGTTTCCAGCAAGAAGAAAAAAAATCATAATCACAAATTAATTTCACAAGTTTGGTTTTCAGAAATGTCCTCCCTTACCCAGAAAGCTGGGTAGTGCATGGGTGGGGGCAGCTCAGTTTTGACAGTCCTTGGCAAAGGTTTGGCCAAAACTGTTGGCCTCAAATTAGTTGGAGATATGAGCTGTCTGTGGGAATTCATGCAATGAAATGTGACGTTGGCTTGCTCCAGTCTAGGCAAGTTTTCCCGTTGCCAGCCAGTGGTCTGGTGGAGGAAGGACACAACCCCATGACAGGCTTTGCTAGCCAGGTCCCAGTCCTGCCCCTTAAACATTTGGCATCAACCCAATCCTAAGAATTCAACCTGGAAAGAAACAAGACCTTGAACACAAGCTATGGAAGCACTACCGTGGTCACGGCTAGATACAAAAATGTGAAAATTCAGATGTAATCAAAAATACAAAATCAGTTTCAATAAGGTTTGCTTTTTTTGTTAACCATTACAGTGCAAGGTTTTTCAAATTACAGTAGAAGTTATGCGTCTGCTTACAGTAACTAGAGTAAGTAGCTGATTTTGTTCTGCTCGAGTCAGAGGTCCCTGATAAGTGAGAATGCACCAATCTGAAATCAACCCAGCACAAGAAATGGATATGCAAACACAAACACAGTTCACTTCGGTCTTTAAACCTTCAAACAGCAACCACAGAATGGTGCCATTTGTACAACTCATTAGCAAGAGGTCCTTCCTCCATTAAAAATTAATAATAAATAGATGGTATTAAAATTCCAACAAGAAAAGGACTGGAAATCTGGGGCTGAAGGGTGGAATATCTGAAGGGAGTCTTCCCATCTCACTGAGCTTTCCCATTGTTCTTAAAAATAAAGAGCAGCATTTCAGTGTGAGCTCCTTTGGGCAATGCTGCTTTGTGCTTTGGCTCCCCATCCCAGGAAACCTGTGATGAAGCTCACGCCCCATTGTGCCATCTAGATCACCCCCAGGAGGGGAAAATGAAACTATTAAACCAGAACTGGGGGCCCAGAGTGGGCAGGTCTGGGGAGCCTACATCTGGCAAAAGGATGGCCCTTGTCAAAGCCATTGTGCCTCTCAGAGCCTCAGGTTCTGGAAAAGATGGAGAGAATAGAGTCAGGAACCCCAGATTACATCTGAGACAAAGTGCCATCATTCCTTCAGAGCCATTTCTTTGTGAGTGGGCAAGAGGCTGAAAGAGAGAAATGTGGCTAGATAAAATAACCGGGTGACAGTCTTCCCAATCATGCTGTGGGACAGGAGGAGAAAGCACGAGTGAACAAGGAGTCATCTTCTTTTGAGATTCATAAAGCCAACCAGTCCTGGATGGGTTAGGGGGTGGGCATGATGCACTGGACAGCTTCAGGAGTTCTCTCTGTGTTCATGGAAGGGAGTGGAGCATGGGGGTTGGCAACATTGATATCAAGCCAGAATGCTGTGTAGGCAACAGTGAGCCCCTATTCCTCACACTGCCCCTCTCTAGCCTCCTCCTGGTGCCCAAACCCACAAAAACCACTTTTCGACTCATTTGACTGCCCCCTTATTTAGTCCCTCTGAGTTCCTCCTAATCGTGTAGGGCAAACTCTTTCCAGGTTTGCTGACATGGAAAGGGAACTATTTAGACAGCCAGAGGTTGTTATGTAGGGCCTGGAATCTGCCAGGGCTGCTTAAGTGTGGGTAGCACCCTCTCCCATTCCTCTGGAATGTGGCCAGATGGTTGGACCCACCTGCCTCACACAAGAGACCTGTATAGGTGAATAAACCCTTTACTCACACCTACACCCTGAGAAAAGGAAAAAACAAATTCCTTTGCCATGTTGGGAAGGAATAGAGTAAGGTACTATAAGTCCAGTTGGTGCTAAATTATTTGGTTACAATCCGGCCATTAGAGGAAATATGGGCTTTCCCTACATTTTTTTTTCTTTTTTGGTTAAAACTCTCTGTACACATACTATGGTTGATTATCATCTCATGATAAGCAGATACTCTGGTCTTTATCATGATACACTTAAACTGCTAGATAGCAACAACAAAAAAGAGGTTGAGGAAGCAAAAAAAATGGCCTTCAAGATCTATATTTTGAGTATGCTTATTAGGATGGTGAGAAATTGGTTTTACATTTTTCTTTTAAAGCAAGAACAAACTATAGTTGATTTAACTTAGGAGATGTTTATCTTTGATTTAAGGAAGATCTCCCTGGATTCTTATGCTCATTAACATTAGGATGGGTTCAAAGGAGAGGAGATAAGTTTTTTTCTTTTAAGGGTTCAAAGTTCACAGTCTGGAGACAATGCAGAGCTCCATAGAGGCTATGTTGGGTGACTGGATGTACTGTTGGCAGAATTTTAAGATGGGAAGGGACTTTGGGGAATGTCATCTTCAGGTTTCAGAAGAGTTAACTGTACTTGAGCTGGTATATGGTTTGGTGATGGATCCATTGCTCCTGCTGATGCACCTGGATTTCAGGGTGTCATGACCTGGCCTGGAGGGGCACAGGTATGGAGACCAGTTCTCCATGGTCCTGTGATGCAAAAGCACAGCTTCCATGCTATCACTTAGCCATGCCTAGAGGAAAATGCTGGATAAACCACTGGTGAACTTTTAGTGGTCCAGTTTGCTGAACTGAACTAGGAGATTAAGGAATCAATAATATTTCTTAAAGATTAAAACCCCACTAATTCTCATCACTGTGAAACAGTGAGGATTTAAAACTACCACCTATTGACATAATCTGTAGCCATAAAACTTACTTGGAAATTAGTACGTAGTGTTTTAGAAAAGTGATGAATACAATAGATGTGATATGTCTTGACTTCAGAAACTCTTTTGATAATTCACCTCAAGACATATCTCAACATTCACCATGAGAATTATTCTTAGAGGGAATTAAAATTCATTGTTGGCCTACAGCGGCCTTGTAGGAGTGTTCTTCAATGATTGGTGCAGAAATTTTCATTTTATAGGAAACTTTTGGAGGTTTTTTTTTTACTGATACAAGGCTGTGTTTACCCCATGTCATACTATTGGGCCCCATTTCTCTCTTGACTATTTCTAAGAGAATGTCTTTATCTTTTATTCTCTGTAACTGATGTATATGTTCATAGCTTATTGCTTACCCTATAACTCTGTAAGTTCATAAACTCAGGATGAAGGCATGTGTTCTGTTGGCATAAATAAATGATGGTTAAAAACAATAGCTAAGAAGGTTATAGGGATGCTGGGCTTCAGGTCTTTCATGTCTCCAGGAGGCAAGGCAGTAAAGGGGTCTCCTATGTTTGTGTCCCCCCAAATTCATATGTTGAAGCTCAAATCCCCATTGTGATGGTACTTGGAGGTGGAGGTCCTTGAGAGATAATTTGGCTTAGATAAGGTCTTCAGGGTGTAGTCCCCATAATGGGATTAGTTCCTTATAAGAAAATACTAGAACTCTCTTTTCACATTTGAGGATACAGCAAGAAGGCATCCATCTACAAGCCAGAAAGAGACCTCTCACCAGACACAAAGCTGGTGGCACCTTGATCTTGAACTTCCCAGCCAACAAAACTGTGAGAAATAATTGTTTAAATCATTTGGTCTATGGTATTGTGTTATAGACTTCTGAACTGACTAAGACAGAGTACATTCCTAAATTCCCCTATCACTTTAAGTCTCCAGATGGAGATCACCATGCTTTCTTTCTAGAGCAATCTATCTGAAAGAAGAGGAATCTGCTCATTACTCTCTTTTCTCTTTCTTTCTGGTTAAAGCTTGTTTAAGAGAGCATTGCTTTTGAGAAGGGCTCCTGTGATCTTGCAAGAAGTATCTGCTAACAATGGCTGCTAAGATATTGGTACACACTGGGGGTTACTTTTAGAGAAAAGAGAGGACACTCTTTAGGGGACACATTGTGTTAAGGTCCTAAAATGAGGGTATGCTATCCATGAAGAATGCTCAGCAATCCTTCAGAAACACAGGAGAGCTCACAATGCCCCATGTAATCTCTCCTTTTGAGCTCAAAGACCTATATCTGAACTCATCAGTTTCGGCTCTTGATGTACAGGTTTTAGCTCCCTTACTAGACTGTAAATTGCTTAAGGACAGGGTCTAGTCAAGTGCCTGGAATATTCTCTGGGTGAATGATGAGTAAGTAAGAAGATTAAATTAATGAACAGAATGAATAGGCTGGGCATGAATTCAAGAGTCTGACTGAGCCTTTGGTTCTTAAGGGAGAAGATCTCCTTTAACACTGGGAGGGATTGCCTCAGCTTTGAAAGCTGGAATCAGGCAAATCAAGGTCTTTACAAGTTTCCTGGGGCAAAGTTAGAGCCAGAGATCTCCCAGTAATTCAGGTCAGTCATGTGGAGCTAATAACTCTTATTAGATGCAGAACTTTGCCGTTTGGTTTCTTAACACCTTGAGCTCCCCAAAACAATGGTGTCAATCAATGCCCAGTTCCTTCTCTACCACATGGATAGATCCTACTCAAAGAGCCTCCTGGGACAATTCAGAAAAACAACAATTAACTTAAAAATTAAGTTCTCATAGGAAATGGGAACTTAATTTGTTAGACTCACGCTGACACCTCAGGGCTTTTCCATTTGTTGGACTCAAGCTGACACCTCAGAACTCCTGCTCTTAGGCCATTTTAATGTGAGTAGTTTACACAGTTCAAGCCATTTGGGGCTACTGCAGGCCTACATAATTATATGAAATTTAGAAGTGAACTCTCAATTAGGCAGCAGGAAGAAAAGGAAGGTAAGATGCCCCCACCAATTTAAAGGAAGGGAGGATGCATGGTCAAGTGTGATGGTAAAGGTAGGGGACTTTCAATCAAGACACCTGAGCCCACACCATGGTTTTGTCTTTCAGTAATTAAGGGAAGTTGTACAAATCATTCAACCTCCTAAGTCTCATTTTCATCCTCTTTGAAATAAAGATCTACATTAAATCCCCATAGAAAATAGGTTATTATAAAAAAAATAAGTTAGATAATCTAAATAAGAAATTGTACAGAAAATCACTGAGCAAACTGTCTGGCCTGAAGCAAGTGCTAAATAATAATGATCTAAGTCTGAGATGAATGATGCTTTGTGCAAAACATCCTTAAGCAGACAAGGTGAAGTATGAGGTACATGGGAGTCTGTGAGTGCCTGGGCATCACTCTCAGTCTGGGGTGCAGAGGCAGTCAGGCTCAGAGAACCACAGCTGGTGTGAGGTAAAGGAAATGCTCAACATTTAATAACTGGAAGCTTGGAGTTAAAAATGACTTGTGCAAAATAGAAGCCCACCTTTTCTGAATGGATGCTGGGTTGATATGGTTAGTTTGTTGGCATCAGGGATGCGGGCACTCACCATACTTCCCATTCTAAAACTGTTCCATGCCATGAATTGGCAACAACAAGACACATTTTATGGAGGTTAAAAAGAATGACTATAACAAAGCAGATGGAGGAATCTGGGGGATTCCAATTGGAAGGCCAAGCTTGTTTGTTGTATTAGTGGCTCAGAATTGCCACTCGCTGCATTTTCACTTAGACATGCTGAGAATCTGAGTCTATAGCAAAGGCCAGGTCACACTTTAAATGGGAAATATGAATTCTAGGAATGGACTCATTTGTGGATGGGTTCTCCTGCTTGCCTTGCTTCTTTGTGTCTTGCATCAAATTAAGTTAAAGAACGCATCTGACAATGTGTGTGTAGGGCTGAGGTAATTGGGAGGGCATTGGGGAAAGGGTCAGAAAAATAATTTTTGCCTCCTTCTCTGTATACCCTTTTCATAGTCTCTGGAAAGGCCTGGGACCATTGCACAAATTATAGGAGAAATTGGGACTCTTCACAGATCCCCAAAAAAGTGTCCATTAGAATATGCTGTGCTCATAGTAACCAGCTGCTAGGCTGCTACGAAGAGCGCCCAGAGCTGATTGAGGTCTTCAGGGCTTGACTTACTCTGGGAGGCTGCAGTGGTTTAAATAATCATGAAGGTCAGCCTGACCAGGATTGAGCTAAAACCTTATTAAGAAACAGAAACGAGGTTCCTTTGTGTCTCTTAGGCAGATTTGGGCTTTAGAAATTCCATTCTTTATTCAAATCTTTCTCTCCTTTGCCTCTGAGAACTCAATGGTCTCTGAAATTAAACATGGAATGGCCAACTGACACCTTCCCATTCTCTGATTTACCCTCGCTGATGGAGATATACAAATCACCACTATTTTAGGACCTCCTTTCTCCTGACTTCCAAGATGCAGGGAGAATCGGGGGAATGGGAGTGAGGCACACCAAAACTTCAGGGAACCGAACTTTGAGCCAAGGCATGCCCATGAACATCAGCCCAGCTCCAACAGTCTGCAAAGCCTGTGAAGATGGAGTGGTTATCCAAAAGGGGAAGCATTCTCTGGATCACATTAGCAAATGAAGAGAAACTGATTGTAGCTTGAAAGACTTACTCTTTTAATAAGGTTGGGTGAATGTTAACAGATAGTGAAAGAAACCGTATGGCTTAAGTATGTGATGCTGGAAATTGCCTTGCTTTCTCATCAGAAAGCAATCAACATCTTAAGTGAATGAATAATGTAACATGATTGTAAGTATGGCCAACCCAATTCACCCATCTTTATGCATCCTATGTATCCTTCAAAATCCAGCTGGAATGCCAGTCTTTTTAAAGTCTTCCTTTATAAGGAAGACTTAAAAGTATTGCTTCCAGTTTTGGGTGTGCTTAGTATCTTGCACCACTCTTAGGGCTCCATTTCCCTGTATTATAGTTATTTATGTACATTTCTCACCTCTCATATTTAATTCCTTCAGGTTTGTATGATCTTTAGAGCCTCTACAGTTCTAGCTCTGCACTTGATACAGTGGATGTTCAATAAATATTTAATAGCCAAGTGACTGACTAAATTTGAAATAGAAATAATAAAAATAACTCATTATCTGCCACCTTGTTGTTCCAGGGGAGGGTCAGTGCATGGCAGACCTGGCCTGACAGGTCCAGTGGCTATGCGATGGCTCGAATTCAGGATGAGATAAATTCTTGTATCATTTGCCACGTCCTATTGAAATATATCTACTGCTTCTGATCTTTGAGTTTCCCCAAGAATATAAATTGTTCTTGCCTTGAGCAGGGCACCCAGAAAGCAGCTAGGGAGTCAGAAACAGATTCCAAATAGAGATTCCACCCAGAAGTTCAAGAGCAATTAACAATGAATGGGACTGAGAACATCTATCTAGAATGATCACATGCCAGGACAGTGCCTTCACCCTTCAAATGAGACAGAGAAATCTTCAGATTAATAGTCACAAATACTACAGCTTCCTCACAGTGTGCAAAAACTTCCCACAAAAACCCAACAACAGTCAAGGCCAAAGACCAATTCGTTCTGAGTAGACATGGTCTCTGGACAGAAAAGGAAGAAGATAGAAAAAAAATACCTTTTCACAATGAGAGGAGGCTCAACACCCTTTCTACTGTTCCTGTGCTCACTCTAACATGTCAAGAATTTCCTCTCAACCAAGGGAGCTTTGCTCGTGAGCCAGCAGTAGGCCACTACATGGACAAAACTGACTGGCCTGCCTTCTAGGTTTACCTTTAGAGATTGGTCCATTCGATATTTCCAGTATAAGAAACAGAGTAAGCCTAATACTTGGGGCTACCAACACATACACCTAAAATGCTTCTACCCCAGATGCAGCAAGAATGTCCTTCTGTTCACCCTGAAAATCTCCTAGTTATCTGTGCCCTGGTGATTTTGGGGTACAATGGGTGTGGGTATCCAGAAAGGGTAATACAAGTGTGGAAATGGCCCAGAGCTGCATGGAGAGAGCAGTCAGCCCAATATTTCAACTGCAGAAGGGTCTCCAGTACAGAAAGTTTCCCCTGTGGGAAAGTTGGGGGCTGAGATGAATGGAAAGAGGGAGCAAAAACATGAGATTGTAGGTGGCTCTGTAGCTAATTTTCCCTTTGCATTGGGCAGGCTGGAAGGTGATGATGCAAGCAAGAATTCCACAAAAACCCACCTAAAAACTGGCTCTTCTGAATCTACATTATCTATGTCACCCAAAGAACAGGGACTAATAAGAATTGTGCTTTCTAGTGCCTAAAAAAGAAAACAACAAAGCAAGCATTTTTCAAGCATGTAATTATCCCAAAGAAATCTTGGGATCTGGGGAAGCTCAGTGAGGTGGCAAATTCCTCAGAATCAAAAACCCATGTTAGAAGCCTATTGTTAGTGTGTGTGTGTGTGTGTGTGTGTGTGTGTGAATTTATCATGTATTCCCACTCACCTACTTATAGGTATGTGTGTATGTATGTGTGTGTGTATGTATATATCTATATATATCTATATATATCTCATTAGATTTCCCCCCTTCAAATCAACACCAGTGTGTCCTACCTTCAGTACACATTTTATCTTCATTTCAATTCATAGACAGACCATTATAACATAAAAAGAGAGAAATGGCTGAGAACAGGCAAAGTGTAACCTACCCAACGCTGTTTGAAATGCTGGGTCAGCATTGTTAAAGAGCAAAGCAAACCTCCCCAATATAAGTTAAAATGTCTGTTATTAATACACACTAGAAATTTTTTATGACCATCAGAAGAAAATAAAGGAGATAAAAATGGACATATAATGAAATTGAATCTTAAGCATTTTCCTTTTCTTTCTTTCCTTTTCTTTTTGTAGTTATGGTAGGTATTTTAAGGGAAAACTTGCCAGTTGGAGAAATGAGTCTTTCCCCATTGATTATTACTTTTCCCTAGCTCTCTGGAGTTGGGAGTAATAACATACATACAGAGTTTCTCTGAAGTTTTTTAAGGATCTTTTCCTCTTATATACAGACCTCTTAAAATCCTATTTAAAACACATTTAATGAGTTTGAGAAATGTCTTAACAAGTTTTGGCAAAGACACAAACAAAATAGTAGAAGTCACGACCAGGGTGTGCTTAGTTAAAATAAAGTAATTCAATTCAAACACACAGAAAAAAAGGAATCAATTGCCGACAATCCACCTTGTAACTTCTATTCAAGATTCCCTTCACCCAGTCCTGTCATTGGTCAGGATTCATCTGAAAACCTTGAATCTTTATGGCATTGCTGTCTTGTAGACTACAAATATTTCCAAGTCACCATCTCTCTTAACACATGGTATGGAAGAGAGTTCCAGAAGGTTTAGAGAAGATGTGGGAGCTGGGCACAGGGCAGTTCACCACCAAATAGCATAACACATAAAATAAACCTAGAGAAAATGGTAAAGTCAAAAAGTCAAAAGTAGCCCAAATAAAACAAGAATGCTAGGGAGTCATATTCCATGCCAAGAAGTTGAAATTGAAAAAAAGAACGAAAGCCAGACATAAATCAATATTGAAAGCTTCAAAAGTCAAAGCCAAGCCGATGTTTCCTTTTTCCCCCTACGCACAACCTTTTGTTCTAAACCCAAAGCCCAAAGGCATTGAGATCAATCATTCTTTTTTTCTGGAAGATTCATGTCTGCAGAGACACTTCCATTTGATCACTTGAGTCCACAGAAATAAAGCACCTTTGGAACCAAGAGTTGTTCAAGAATCTTAGTGTCTTACTCAATGTGTTGAAAAAAGTACAGTTAAAATAATTAGGATAATTCCTCAAATGACAAACACAATCATATTGACTCCAGTGAACAGGCAAAAGGGCTCCCAGGGCAATTCACAACCAAGAAGATAGAGCACAATAAAAGGCTATGACATTTCATGAATATTCTGTGTTATAGCTTTGAACTTTATTGCAAAGCAAAAATATATATTTATATATATATATTTTTTTATCTACATTTCACCTCTGACATTGTACACAACACGAAAGCACAGGAAACCAAAAAAATCATAATGAGGTAGATACATAACACTTACAGATGGAGGAGACTAAAGAGTTTAAATTTGGCTTAATACTGTGGTCACCAATGTATGCATTTTCAACACAGCAGCAAGCATTGATTCATGGGGCAAGAAGCCCAATGATCTCAAATCCAAAAATAAGCCCCGTTAAAAAAAATACCTGCTTCAAAATGAAAAAAATAAATAATTTTTTTTTCTTTGAAAAATCAGGGATTCAGTTGTGTTCAATTGCAAACCCTGGTGAAATAAAATTTTCGTTTTTACTTTTGTACCCAGGGGGAGGCGGGGTAGAAGAAATGTAATCTTCACCTATGTAATTAGGAGTAACCTGTCCCATAGGGTTCTTCTATGTATTCCTGCTGGAGGGGTTGGGGCAACCTTAGGAGCTCCATGGCCACATGTTAATAAAGGAGGAGGGTTTCTTCGTTTTCCTTAAAGTAATCTCCACCCCTGCAGCCACTACAACAGGGACTACTAGCCTTTGAGGGCCCTTGAAATATGCCTGGAAATGGCTGGAAATCAACTGAGCTGTGAAGTCCATGGCACAGCTTTACCTTTCTAGGACCATCTGCTCTCCCAGTGGGTGAGGCAAGGAATACCAACTGGTTTGGAACATTGTCCCTTTCCCACGTCATTTCCACTGACAGCCTTCCAGTGGAGAGCTGAAAAGGCCACTGAAAAGAACATCTTCAGCCTCAATTTTAACTATAAATGCATTTTCATTGTAAAATGCAATGTCATGCAGTGGTAGCTGCCACAGAGATCAATGTTGCCCTGGCTGATGTCATGGATGAAAGGAGAATGAGATGAGAAGGGACCAGGAGAGCAACCTGGCTGGTGGAGGCAGCGGCTGGGAGAACAGAGCCAAGAAATGACCAACCAAGGAAGGCGCAGCCCCGGTAGGTACAGATGGACCAGGGACACCTAAAGGGCTCCAAGTAGAAAACCAAGGAGTAACTTGGGTTTGTCACCAGTGACTCGAAGAGGAGACTCTAGAGAAAATTGTGGAGGAAACAAGACTCAGAGATGTTGATGGAGCTAAAAGTGGACCTGAACCAAACTGCCTTGGATTGTTTAACTCTGGACGTGATCCTGAGTTTGGTAGGACTGGCTCCACTAAGAAAGAGCTGGGATCAGCTGCAGGCCAGGTCACCCTCAGGCAAGAGGGTAGACAAAGGGGTCTTGGTGGAATGCATGGTGAGTCTGGGATGATGGCAGAATGGGGAGGGAACTGACAGGCAACTGCCTGGGCAAGGAGACTGGTGCACGAGCCAAGTGCACACTGCGGAAGCTTGAAGTGGGCCTGTTTGTGTACTGTCTCCCCTGAGGGGCTGTGAATGCCCTAAGAGGCCACCTTTCCTCCTTGTGTTGTCTAGCAAAATACTTGATATGTGGAGGCCACTATCCAGGGTGAATTGCATTTATAGAAAAATGCAACAAGAACATGGTTTGGTGAAGATGTCTACAGTGTAATAAGAACTTTGAAGACCCTATATTACACTCCACCCCCAACTCAAAGCAATATTCAGAGGCCTCCTCCAGCCTTCCCAGAGATATTGTAAGTGAAAACTCCCATTTGAATTTTGAACATAAACCATTAAAGTGAGAGGAAATACACAGAAGCAGGGCCCAGTGGGAAAGGAACTGAAACCAATTCATCTGAGTATGTGTGAAAACTGAGATCACAGCAAAGCTGGGCAGCTGCCCACAGCCTGGCTGTGCCAGAAGGTCGGGGTCAGAGTTGCGATGGATCTTGAGCACTTAATTTCAGGAGGCAAAGCCAATTTCAGGAGGTGAGCTTTCTACCATCACTCTAGCTCTACAGGAGTTCCTGCACAAGGCAAGGGTGAGGGCACTTCCGAGTGCCCCAAAGCTCACTAATGCAGAGACTAGATCTCTGTCCCCTGGGAGACCCAAAGCAAAGGGAATCAGTCTAGATTTCAGCAGGTGGCATTCCAGTAATTGTGAGGGAGGATTCTGCAGTGCGTTGAAGAGTGGGTGCAGGCAAGGTGCTTTCCCGTGGGAGGCCTTGGAGAACAAGCTTGTTCTCTTTTTGTCTGTGACTATGAGGTGAGCAGAACTTAGGCAGTGTCTGTGTCTCCTTCAAACCCTGAGATCCCACTGTTCCTTGTGCTCAAGGACTGGGGAATTTTCTCCAAGAATAACTGCTGTGAGTGTGGCAGGCATAGGAGAGCGTGTGTGTGGGCACGTGCACGTGCTCAATCAGAGGCTGTCCAGTAGGCATTAAGCTAATATAATTGTTGCAAATGTGTAAAGCATGAGGCTAACTGAAGAGAAACTATTGGGTTCATCATGCCCCTACCCCACCCACCTCTTTAACCTGCCTTTTCCCCATTTTTACTGTCTGTTCTCTTCTCCTCTCATTTATGTTGGGTGTTGTTTTTATTTCCCTTTAGCCAGTTCACATTACAGTAAGCATCACTTTCATAAGCATAATAGTTTGATGTTGGTCATGTCATTCCCTGGCTTAGGGATTTTTCAGGGGCTCCCAACAGTTTATCATTCAAAATTCAAATTTATCAGTTCAGTTGTCAAAACTTTCATCAAATCCGTCTGGGTATTTTATTACCTCTCTGGTATGGGTCAGTCACAGAGGTCACCAGGCTTACCGCTCTGTTTTAAAGATGGGGAAACTGAGGCTCACTCAAGGCAAGTGACTGGCCCAGGAAAGATGGGGACGGAAGCAGGATGTAGGTTCCCAGGCTGCCTTCCCTCCAGTCCAGCATAAGAGGTTTCCTGCCTGCCTAGAATTACTCCTCTCTACCATCGCTATTATCTTCTGGGAAGCATCTGTTTCTGAATTTGTCCTAACTCCAACTTTCAACTCTTTTAATGGATCCTTTGAGAACCCATCTATCTAAAGTCCCCTCCTTACCTTTCAAGATCACACACAACCAACCCACAGAAAGGAGACACAGAGTTCTCGGGACAACCAAACAGAAACCTCAAATGCTCAGAGCAAGGTTCCATGGAGCTCTCTAGGAACTCACACCAAACAGGTCATGGTCAGGTGACAGCAGGTGTCTCTTCCATAGGGACACCTTATTTCATAAACATTTAGTCCCCTACAACCTGCCACATTTGTCTTAGCCTCCTTTGCCTTCTGCAAGGAAATAAATGTGCCAGGGATTCTGCGGTCCAAGCAGTCCCTGAGTCACCTGGTCATTGGGAGCCATTGGGGGAGGTATAAGGAGAGCCTTGACCTTGGAGAGTGGGCCCAAATATCCAGGTCTGCCCCCCCACTTTGTACCCAACCAACCATAGGACCCTGTGTAATCACAGAGATTTCCTGGGCCTCAGTTTCCTCATTGGCAAAATGGGGTGAGATTTCTTATTGCAGGATTACTGAAAGGATTTAGATGAGACCATTTGTATAAAGGCAACTGGGACAGAGCTTCACTTCACTGGCACTCAATCAATATCAGCTGAATATGAGTTCTCCTGCCCTTCCAAAAGGGACTAGTGCTTCATTGTGGCTGATATCACCTGTCCAGGTCACGCTGGACTTGCTGTGACATCCAACATTCCTGAAACTCCAGTAATCCTAAATACTTCTCTTCTCTAAAGGAATTCTTTCACCCATAGAAGGAAACACAGTAGCTCTGGTGGGACTCTCCTTCAGAAGCAGCCAGCCTGGGGGAACTCTGGGTACACTTGACTTCTCTGGCCCAGTTATTCATAGCTGTATTCCTACGTGCCCTAAGGGGTCTCAGGTACCAATGGGTGGCAATAAGTCACCTAACAAAGGCTCCACAACAGGACCTGTCCATTCTGATTGGGAAGATTTTCCTCAGCAAAGATGTGCTGCTGATGAACTGTCAGGCCTCAGGCCTGGCACCTTCCCTGGGTCTAGATTTGTGGTGGGACTCAATAGTGCCACAGTTCCCAGAGGAGCAGGTTGCCATAGCCCCAGAATTAGTATTGGATGCACTGGCTCAGCCCTGGGAGAAGAGCAAAGGATCTAGACCACTTCCACTCTTTAGTCTCTCTTCATTTTGCCCCAAACTCTGAACCTCACAGATATCCAGAGTCCCTGGATCCCCAAAGCTGTCAGAGGACCTGATCCCAATGGGAAGGCCAGAGAAGAGTGGGGTCATGGGCCAGACCCTGGCAGCCTCTGAGAGGACACCTCTAATCCCCAGCCACTTTTTATAAAAGCCCAGGAGTTGCAAAGTCTCATGATGTCTTGGAACTGATTCCCTTGATATTTTCTGAACTGTAAAGACAAGTTGGCTTCTGGAAAAGACTTCTGGGTTTGTGTAGGCAGGACCATCAAGGCCTAAAGTCTCCAGAAACATTACCTCCAAGTCCAAGAGGACCCCCTTCACAGGAGGAGAAAGAATGAATGATAAATTCCTGGGATGGGTCTGAGCAGGCGAGACCTATAGAACAGGACTAAAAGCAAGTGAATAGGACTTCATGACGATCCCCTGAGTAGCTAAGAGTCTGTGCAGGATGGGGGAGACAGGAATGAGGCCCACAGAGAAAATGCGTTCTTGTCAAAGGGCTATTTCCCTTTCCATCCCAAAGGAATTTCATCCAAGCTTCCACCAGCCATGGACTAGAAACGTATTGTGCTGGAACAGTTCGGCAGTGTCTGAATTTATCTTTTAAAAACTGGCTCGGAGGGCTTGGGACCTTGTGCAAGATTTGTACGCTGTGTGCAAAACTCAGGCTTGTGCAGACAACCAGAGAAGTTGAGAAGCTGCCTTCTGTGTGCAGGGCGTCCCCTGCCTAATTTGTGCTTTGTCTAACCCCATGGTCTCTCTTCTTCCCAGCAACTACTTTCTGAAACCTTGTGAAGGTGTGCTCGGCCACAGTGGCTCCAGGATAGTTTATAAATGCCCTAGAATCCAATCATTTTGCTTTTGAGCCTACAGTGTATTTCAAATATACTCTTCAAATGGGGTGCATCCTGAGGGCCGACTTCCTGAGCACTTTGATGCAGACTCTTGAAGATTCTCTTTATATCTAAATTTTAAAATAAAAGCAGATCTCAGTAATCCCACTCAGGCAAGTTGCCAGTGGTGGCTGGCAGGGAAAGAGGTGTATTAGCATGAAGCTGGGCAAAGGTAAAGAACAAGGATTTGGCACTGGGCAGAGCAGGGAGAACAGGATGCACTTGGCATAAAGCTATAAAGCTAAGGTAGAAAATATTAGTTCACCCTCTGGGGATAGGTTACTCCATATAGATGACCACGAATAAGAAAATAAACACCTGGGCCAGATCCTTCCCAGAGTATGCGAGGTCCCACCAGGGTTTTTACCCAGTACCAGGGTCCATGTTCTTGCCCAACCCCTAACCCCAGAGGTCACATGCTCATTGTTCCACTTAAGCCAAATTTTTTTGATCTTGCCTTAAGTCAACACATCCCCAAAACATATCGTATAAAAGTACACTTTATAAAGAAAATAAATATTTTGAGTCAAAAAGATGAAAACAAGTTGTAAACATGTAACCGAAATGAAGAAATACACATCAGTTTACTTAGGGAACCAAACAGGGTTACATCGAATTAAATTCATTGAAACTGAAAGAAAAGGAGAAGCTTTTCTCGGGAGCTCTTCGATTTAGGAAAAGAATCACTGTAGCATGCTCACCTTGAACCAGGGGCTGGGTTGTGGTGGTTCTTGTACAAAGTAAAATCTGTGAGCGGGGTGGAGATCTGAGGTGAAGGAGGGAGGGAAGAGAGACTGGAAGATTGCATAGTTGTGAAACAGTGGCTTCTATCAAGGTGAACAAGTGCATCATCTGATAAAATAGCATTTTATATATATTTTCTCTGTTCATTTCTGTTTACCATCTTTTTTTCTCTGTCCACCAAGCATTTCAGACAGGGAAGCATATATACAGTACACACACACACATACACACACACACAAACACACATACACACATGCTAGTGCTACACCTGAATGGCATAGCCATACTTTACAATGGCCCCTCATCACTTGTTCTGGCAACGTTTGCATTCACCGATACACTTTTGCTACAGTCTCACCCCATTTCTTGTCAAAACTTGTGTCCTGGATGGTTTTTCCTTCTTTAGCTATGAAAGGGGGCAGGTGAGAATGGGGGTGTCGAGGAAAGCACCAGAAATGGTTCGGTTTTCTTACTGAACTTCTGTGGAAATGTCTCCCATTTTGGTAGAGGAAGAGGGGTTCACAATTTTGGAGAGATGGGGGGAAAACAATTCTTTTTTTAAAAAATAACAACACGTTCTTAAGGTAAACAGTATTTGTTAACACCTTAGGCAGCAGACACGCTGACAGTGCTGTTGAGAAACCTTAGACTGAGGGGGAACAACGCAAATGTAACATGAATGCTCAGAACATTTATAAAGCACGTCTACATTTTAATTAATTTCCCTTTCCTCTCATTCAGCCAACTCCTTTGAATAACATAGAACAGAACAGAAATAGGAATAATTTCCTACACATACTGGGCATCCTTTATTCCATCCCACTGTAAACCTCTTGTGCTCACATCCTAAAAGTTGTGAACCAACTGAAAATTAAAAGAAAGATGAACATACTTCACTTTTTTTTCATTCTTCCCATCTGCCTCAAGCATATATATATGTATACTAGTATATGTATATACACATACATATATATGATAGTTTACATTAATATAGGAAATAGCAAAGCTCTTTTAGTTACATTTATACAGAATCACTGCATCTGATCTTTATTTTCTATTCTCTCTCTTTTTTTTTGGATAAACAATTGGCTATAACAATCTATAGTAAGGCTTCACAGAAATAATTCTGCATGTTTTTGTTTTTCTCTAAGAACCAAAGTTTATAAAATGAGGTTTGATTCTAGCACCTTAGACAGTTTTAGTGATGTTGTTCCCTTGGGAGAAATTAGCACTACCCAGCACCCCAGCGCAATCTCCGTCTGTTCCACACTTTTCAAAGGTATTGCCAAAGGAGGACACCCAGCACGGTGGAGATGGAGGAGCAGGAGGGGATTACAGCCAAACCCCAGGATTAAAATCTCAGCAACATACAAACAAACACGTGTCAAGTTGCTGTCCCCAAGTTAATGATCATTTCATGTTTCAGTGCTGCCAATGAATCCTTTTGAGTTAACCCTCCCCCATGAGGTAAAGAATCGCAGGGTATCCATTTTAGATGGGGAAACTGAGTCAGGATAGGGATGCCGGTCAGCAGGTCACAGAGGACACAGTCTGGGCTAAGACAAAGAGGTAGGGATGCCCAACCCCTAGCTTCTTAGTCCCAAACTATCCCTCTCATCACCTTGGATGGGTGAATTGAGATTTTGCAAATGCAGTTTATTGGCCACTGATGAGGAAGCGAAACAAACAAATTTTTAAAAATATCAGCACCAAAGGAAGTTCAAAAGAAGCTGCTCTGTGCTCCCTTGTCCGACATTCCATGGAGACAGCAACCTTCACAAGAAAAGAGACAACGTGTCAGGGGGGTAACCACCTTGGGTGCCGGCGCCCTGCCTGGGAGTTGAAACTGCACAGAGCGGGGGGTTCCAGTCGCGTAGTGCCCGTGTTTGCAAGGGAATGATCAACTCCCACCAAAGCTGCATCAGAACCTCCCTCCCATAATTACACAACTCTAGAGAGGTCTCCACCTCTGTATCTGTTTATACACGTGTACACGGAAGTCCTCGGCTGCACTGGCACATGACCCCACGGGAAAGTGCTGGCCTTGCTGTTTGCTGCAAGTGGCCGCCTTGACTGGGGTCACACGAGAGAGAAGCACCACAGGAAAAGGCACCACAAGGTTTTCAAGAAGGTAAATTGCCTGCTGCCACCGCCCTGCCCTCGCCGTGGTGGGGGAACAGAAAGCCTTCCGTCTCTAGCCAGGGCCACTGATTCAAAAAGGGTCCTGCCCCATGTACACCTGTCCATTTCTACTCCACAGGGAGAGAGGGAAGAGGCGGACGTGGTTCTTCTTACTGCAATTTCTTTTTGGCTACTAGAACACATTTCCATTCTTAAAAAAGAAAAAGGAGGACCCGGCCTTTGGAAACCAAGCCCTTCTAAGAAAGGGAGACTATGAACAAAAATCCTGTGCTAAGGCAAGTTCTACGTGGAAGTCTGTCCTTCTCATGTGATTCCATGCGGGGGGCATTGCAGTTGGGGGGGAAAAAAAAGAGGAAATGCAGGAATGACATCTGTAGGCACCGTTAGCCACAAATAGCACCGGGTCTAGAGTAATGAGGACAGACAGATGTCCACATCTGTCCACATAGCTGAGAACCATGAGTGTTGGCTGGGAATCACTATTACACCATCCTTCAAGTCTGGCCAAGGAAACTGGAAGTCATTGGCCATTCGGAGCACCAAGAATGACATGTGCCACTGATAACCAGGGGATGATGGGGGCAGCCAGGACCGCACAGCCGATGCTAGATGGCATTCAAATTTTCACTAGTTATTTGCTGGCCTTGAAATAGCCCTTCCTATGTTTCTCATTCCTGGCAGGGTGCCAAACTCCTCATGGGAATGGGGAGCCTGTATGGGTGAGGGATGCAGAGTTCTCCCCACCAGACATTTCCCTCCCCTCATGCCTGGTCTGGTTAGAAGAAAAGCCAACTGGCCATGCTGGTGTGAGGCTCCCAGTACTTACTGTCTAAGCCCATGGGGACAGGATTGGGAGGCCTGAGACCAAGATCAAAGTAACTCTCTGCAGGGACCCCTCTTCTCAGATTCTGGTCAATGCTCTGACTAAGCACAGGGTCTGGTCACAGGGCGAGTCAGAACAAGTAGCCTCTGTGGCATACTATATAAATGGGATTCTTTCTTTTCCTTCTGGTTCCTCAAAGTGGTATTTTTTGTTTGTTTGTTTGTTTGTGGGTTGTTGTTTTTAGCTTAAATTGTTTTTCAAATTCTGACTCTTGTCAATACCAAAAATGATACTCCCATTTCAGTGTGAGGAAAAATGAGTTGTTCCTACTTCTTTCCAACAACCTGAATTATGTATTCAAACCCACTGTGGGGACGTGGATAGCAGGGGCAATTAGAAGACTTCCATCGGAGGAGTACTCACTTGTAGAGGCCTTCTCCAGCACCTTCAGGGGGACAGAGAAGAGCCCAATGGATACACCATCTGCCCCTGTCCCTGCCCCAGGTCTCTTCTTATGCTATTTTCCACCCATCTGCCTCCTATCCTGACAGACTTGGGTATTTGGGAATCTGTCTGCCCAGAGATTTAGGAGAATGGCCTCTGCTCATTTGTTCCTCCCAAGACTTTCTACAGCTTCCTTCTGGGCAGAAAATGTACTGATGGCCCAAAGCCTCTGCCTCTCTGCTGACCTAAGGTCACCGTGTCCAGACCACAATCCCAGCAACCACAGTAGGTGGAGTCTAGATGGGCAAGTGCAATTCTGAGCGCCTGGACACGAAGAGCCAGCTCCCCTAGCCTTCCTCCCCAGCTCTTCTTGCTGCTGCTCGCCAAGGGAGATGGCAGAGAGGAGGGAAATCCAAATCGGTAATTATTACTGCTCCCTCAGTGAGTCCAAGAGGAAGGTGCAATCCAATCCATGGCATTGGTTCTTAGCACTGAAGAAGGGAAATATCGCCAGGCTCTGCTCACAGGCTGCTTCCTCCAAAGGGTTTCCCTTGTTTTCAGAGTCAAGAGCTCCCTCTGCTGGACGCCTGTATCACATGCTACCTTCCACTAGAGTTCTTGGAGTTCTTAGCCAAGCCATGGGAGCCAGAGAATGTTAGATCAAAAGGAACATTTTGGAAACAAAGATGACTAGAGAGGCTAAATAATTGGTCCAAGTTCACACAGTGTTGGTCCAGAGCTCAGATTTACTGATTTCCTATCAGGAATCATTACACTATCCTGTTATGACAAGTGGAGTCTTCATTCTCAGCCTTTCTACCTTCCAAATTTTCATTCGATATTTATTCCCTCTTTTACTGCATCACACATGGCAGGCGTTGTGTTTTTCATATAATAAATGTTCAGTGAAGTGAAATGATACTTTAAGAATAAGAGCTTCTTTTTCCATTCAAAGGGGTTTCTTAATTATGTAGTTTATGTCCTTAGCCAAATGCATAAGGGCTCCCCTTACGTGTAACACAGTTTTCACATAAGCAGTACCTGTGCAGGTCAGGTGTGATAAAGGGCAAGGGTCCCTTCTGGCCTTCCTCCCACCATCTTTGGTTAAGCCTTTGCCCATAGAGCTGCTCAGGAGAGATGGGGTTAGAACTAGACTCACTGATAGTCCCTTAAGTTGAGAATTTGGTCGATAGCAGCTGGCCATAAGCCTACATGTTCAGGAGGACTCAGCTTATAGTTCAGTGTGAATTATCTTTTACACCAACAAACTTTGGAAACTATGTTCTACTCGCAGAGCTGCTGCTCAGAACAGAAGGGCTGATGATGAAGATCAGATACACAAGGGAAAAGGTAAGAAAAGATTCCCAGCTGGACACCAGGGTGAGTCTCCTACAGCAAACTCCCACCTCATTGGCTGGACAGAGAAAAGACAAGGGCACACACCATCAGCTTGGAACTACCAAGTTTTAGAATTTTCCTTTGATGGATGCATGTCTGGTCATTTGTTCAGTGGGGGGTGGTGTGGTGATGGAAATAGCTGGAATCTCAAAATTAATGGTGTTTAGGTTTGCTTCTTTTAAACCCTCGAATTCACATACAAGAAGCCAGTTTCTCAGACACAGCTAATGCTCAGAGTAGATAGAAGCAACGAGAATATTTTGTTAGCCCTTTAGGGGAAATTACAAATTTTATGCACTCAAGACTGAATTACCTGAGAGTTTCAAATAGTTTTGCTCTATAAAGAGTCACTTAGCAGTGTCATCAGTTTTATTGGGTTAAAATGGGAAGAATGACTGGTAGGGAAAGTATCTAAAAAATAAAATAAAATAAACAAAGGTAAGAAAATATCTTTAAAAATAACCATCATATTGAGTAGAGACCATGGATTCCAGCCTTCCGACCTTGCAGGCTGCTCCCCTCACCAGACAGACAGGTTGGGAGAGCCAGTGACAGTGAGCACATGGGAAGGCCCCAAACATCCCTGTAGGGGAAGTTAGTGAGGTCAGAGTGGGATTCTGTGGCCCATCCTTGGGCACACATGTGCGGGAATGCTGAGAAGCTCTGCCCAGCTGCGGGAGAACAGCCTGCTGCTTTGAATGGCAAGCCACAGCTTAACAACCCACAATGCCAACAGGTGTCAGTGAGACAACAGAGGGTCCTCCTCCTCGTTCCTTTCCTCCCTCCTCTCTTTGTCCTCTCCTCTCGCTCTCCCTTTCTCTCTCTATGTATTTTCTTCTTCCTTTCCTATCTATGTATTCTTCCTTTCCTATCTATGTATTTTCTTCTGTAACAAATCTGTGATTTTTTTTAAGTGAAAGAAAAAAGCCACAAAGGAAGGCAGGGGTGCACCATAGCCCTTCCAGGTTGTACTCACATCTTCCCTTGTCCTATCCCCGAGTTCCTCTCCTGTATCCCAAGGAGATGTTTTCTGTAATAGCCATAGAAAAATGGGTTTCTTAAAAACATGTCTTGTGACAAAAGAGTCCTTGCCAGGAAAAAGATAATGGAACTAGCATACAGTGGGGATTGGCACTGGGAATAAGGGACATCCACAGAGGGGAGAAGGTAGGTGTCCCACATGCTTCTAGCATGACCATCTGCAGCTGCTGGCCATCTGGCACACCACCGGGGGCTGCAGATACCGACATGCCTGTGGGACAGGTTAGGGAAGAGGACCCCAAAGGCTGTTCCTATGAAGTAGGGCTTGGAAAGGTTTCTAGGGTCTCTGTTTTCTCCCACCTAACACGGTGGCTAGCTGACCAGCCCATGCCTAGATCCCAAACATTTTAGAACATGGCTCCCATGGCCATAGGTGGCTTCCCTTGCCTGCCCAGTCAAAGGAGGAGCTTCACAATGGGCTGCAGCCAAGAAAGAAGGCTTGTGGCTCACAGCACTGAGTACCTTGTCCATCCAGGTAACCTCTCACCAAATTCCCTGGTTCTTTGGGCCATCTGAATGCTGTCACCAGGCGGGAGGGAACCCGAGTGGACACCTGTTTCTTCCCAGTCTGTCTGACTTGTCATTGCCGTCACTGCCATAGGGAAGTTCGTGGAACAGCATTAAAATTGGTCTGTCCTACAAAGTGATTGCTCTGAAGTGTCTCTCATCTGTTAGAGTCCCCAGAAGGGGGTCACACTCGCCCTCTCGGGGCCAGGCTCCCAGCACCAGCAGATAGGATAACGCAGGGCAGGACCCCTCAGGCTCGGGTTTCACTGGCCACAGATCCTGGACATCTGCCACAGAGCTGACCTCGCAGTAGCTTCCCACTTTCCCTTTGTAAGCATCCTCTGCTCCTGCTCCAGTGACAACGTGTGATTAGAATTCCAGAAAGTGGAAAGCCACTGCCCAGAGACCTTGGGCTGCTCTGAGAGCCTGCTGGGGAAACTAGGAGCAACTGGAGACTCACACGCAACCCTCTACTGGCTTCCTGTCCCAGGCGGAGGGGTGAAGATATATGCCAGCTCCAGGGAGTCTTCATGGCCAGGCCTGGGAGAAGGACATGACCAGCTAGGCTAGGGCTAGTTCAAGTCTGGCAAGAGCCCTAAACATCGTAATTCTCTGTTCCATAAACTTTTTAAGCCCTTTAAGAAAAAGATACACGCATATATATACACATATGTGTGTGTACATATATACGCATGTGAGTGTGTACATATATACATATTTATACACACTGTATATATACATGTAAATGCCCAACATTGGCACATTTATGTATCCAGATGTGATGAATAAGCTTAAAATGCAGTTATATGGTCATGGACTGTTATTGGCCTCCCCAGCTCTACACAATTCCTGATCATTTAAAAATATCAGATCACCTCATAGCTTATGTGGTTTTCACTGTTCTCTCTCATTCATAATCACTACAATTTTAAATAAATACGAATGAAGCCCTCATAATGAGGAGGTGCCATAAGTTAGTCTCCAGGGCAGGGCTGCAGGGGCGACCCTGTGCGGTGGCATATCACGCAGCGGAGGGACTTTCTCTGTGTTGGTGACATAATGCCCTGGATAGCCCCAGGGGCTGTGAAAACTTGGTGTTTTCACTTGGAGGCCCATGTTGGCCTCATAAGTTGCCAGGGAGCATCCCCAACTGCTGAAGCCAACAGATCTGTCCCTCTCTCCCCCCATCCCCATAGGTCTCCCTCAGGAGCCAGGGCCACACCTTTTAAAGGCATATATATTTACTAAAGGAAGAGCGGGCAGGGCGTCTGTCCTTGAACTGGGTGGCTGGGCCGGTGGAGAGACTGAGGCCACTGCTCAGAGGCATGTGGGGTGACAGCTTCTGGGTGCTGATGACGTATTGGCGGAAACATGCAGCAACAGTGGCGTCAGGGAAGTGAACAGGCACAAGAGGCTGAGTTTGACAAAACACCCCGCCCGGAAGTGGTGTGCCTATGACTGGCCTATAGAAGCAGGTCTTTTGGAATCAATGCCAAGGTTGCAGCGGTCATGAGCGCAAGCTAAAGAAGGGCAGTGGAGAGGCTGAGAAGCACAGAATGGTCTGGACCAGGCAGCACCAAAGCTGAAGACATCCTGTCCTCGGGTCCTGGGTTCAAGGGAAAGGATATCTATCCACTGTACTTACTACCTTGGGGTCCTAAAGAAACTCACATGGGTCCTCCAAGTCCTGTGTCTAAGGTGGAGGGGACCACAACAGACCACCGAGTCCCAAATCTTTTCTCAGCAACAGCAGAGCCATAGTCACACCAAATCACCTTCTCTTTTTCTTTGTCCCTTCTTCCCTCTGAAAGGAAAAGAAAGTATTTCCCTTCTTTCCCTGAAGGCTGGCATCATATTTGCAAAATAACAAGTGGGTTCACTCTGGTTCTGAAACGCAGAGGAAGCCCCCACTGAGCTCCGTGGATGCTCCTTCTGTGGCACGTAGATTTCGAAGGATTCAGGGACAGGGCCCTTCTAATACTGAATGAGCATCCGAAAGCTACAAGGCTCTGGGGACACCTCCAGGAAGCTTCGATTTGGGGCTGGAATTCCCATCTGCTTAGCTCAGCAGGTGGTTTGGCTCTTTGTAGAAACTAGTGAACCCTGGGCCCAGCACTTGACAAAGAATTTGAGATGCGCTCTGTTTTAGAATCCAGACTTGATTCCTTGAGTGTGTTTGGGAAGGCAAGAACTTTGCACATAGAAAAACAAATGAGAAATTAAAAAAAAAAAAGGCTTTGTTTTAAAGTTAGGCAGCTAAGAAATTGAAAACTCCACCACCACCAAAAATATATATATAGACAAATAAAATAGCCACATGTTCTGATTTTTTTTTCCTAGTAAAGACCCCAGTCGTTGGAAGCCAAGACTTTCCAGCAAACAACAGTGAACCACACTCTCCAAGGACATAAACCAACCAAAAAGTACCCAGCTCTTCTAGTAGAGCATATGCAAACCATTCTCTGGGTCTGGAGAGAGAAAATGAAGGCTATGGCAAAACTGAAGCGGAGCTCAGGAGGAATGATGGGAATCATAGAACCATATCTGCTGGTCACAGGACATGCTCACTGCTATTTGCCTTCATTTTCTCTCAGAGGAAGAAGAGCAACCAATATGTATTTGCTTCTCAGAATAACACCCTCTGATGTTAAAGTCTTTCCTTTTGCCCAATATATGGGAAGGAAGACTGAGAATATCTTTCTGGGGCAGAGAACATATTTCTTGACACACATTAACATAGCTGTTATTCTGTCCTCTTGTAGTCATTTAAAAATATCCATTAATAAAAAAAAAAGAGAGAAGAGGAATTAGATCACTATCCCCTCCTCCACAGCACCTAGCATGGTGCTTTGCACACAGCAGGTGCTCAGCTAATGCTTAAAAGGATTTTAAATAGGAAGCAAACTTGATAACCATATACTTTTACACTCCAAGTACTTTTCCCAGATGGTCACCACCTCATCCTCACAACACCCCTGTGAGGTAAGTAAGCAATACTCTTTCCTTCTTTACAGAAAAATAAAATGGTCCCGAGAGTGTGACTTGACTTGGATCTGTAGAAAGATAGAGGCCTGAATTCATTACTTCCAAGAACATGACCACTTTATGAGAGCGTGCCTTTCCTTGCTTTAGATGCTTCATCATGCCCTTTAGTAAAACAATAATGCTTAAATCGGTCACTCAGTAAAATCCATTTCCTCTGTTTGCAAAGAACATGCTTTGCTATTTCTGCCCCAGAGAGTGTAGGAAGTTTACGAATAGATGGTTGAACATATGTTTGCCCCCACATACTTCTGGAAGCCCTCCTCTTCTTTATCATTCTTCCTACCCATCTACTGAGTCCTTTTGTCCTTGGTGGCTCCACATGTCCATCTTCTTGGTCATAAATGCCGTACAGTTCATTCACCATCCATCCCAGTCAAAAAAGAGGTGCTGGCGAGAACGGAGAGCCAAGTCTGAGGTCTCATTTATTTCTTCCTTCTGGTTACCATCAGAAATACCTAGTGAAAATAAATAAGCCAAGCAGGATCTGGCCTATCCACAGAATAATCAGATACAAGATCAAACAGAAGTCATTATTGAGTTCCAAACTATATCTGGTCCCTTGTGTTGTCAAAACAGTAATATTAATCTTGGCAAACAGAGTCAGAGCAGGTGGGAAAGGAGCTCTTGTCAGGGCTCCATAGTCAAGGAGCAGAAGGATTTGTAGCAACAACTGGGACCTACCTGGGTGAGTCTCAGGACGGTGTGTGTGTGTGTGTGTGTGTGTGTGTGTGTGTGTGTGTGTGTGTTTATATTGGAATACACCTGAATCCCAAGGAAAGGGTCAGAACTCAGAGCCAGATTTGAAGCTTTTAGAATTTTCCCTTCCAAGAAGGTTCTCAAAGCCAGTGGAAAACCAGTGCTGTAGCTGACCCTTCCGGAGCACTAGCGCCCTTCACTGCTCCCACCTGCCCTCACTCTGGTGTAGGGCCTAAGAAGAACACAAAACTTCTTAGGATGGGTCTGTTTTCTTCCTAAAAGGGTATCTTGGTAGTTGAATTGAAAACAGTCAAACCATAGGAAAAATTAAAAAAAAAAAAAAGAAAAAAGGAAAAAGAAACTCAACTAAACGTTTCCAATTCAAATGATGAGGAAAAAATACCCCAATTTAAAGAAAACCCCTTAGTGATGTTCCCAGCCCCTGTTTGTCTCTGAACCTTTGCCTGCAGGCTCCACTCAAAGCACACCAGGGAATGATTAAGACCCACCATTAGGACCCATAATTTGGCTGATGAGACTTTTTTGTTTTATAAGAAAAAAAACAAAAACAGTTTTGTTTCTGTACTCTGCAGAGAGGCAAAGAGAAGGAGATCCATTTGTTGAGGTGAGCCTCAAGGTTGAAAAACATTGTAAGGAAGAATAAAAGTAAGATATTTCCTGAAGAGCTTTCAACCACCTTAAAAACAATCTCCAAATACTCCCTGTTCACCCATTCTCTTGTCTGCCCAAAGCTCAGCAAATACCAGTTTTCAAATGGGTCCTTTCATATATTCTCTTATACTTCAGGAAAAATCAACATCAGGACATTTGGTTTCAGAGTTACAAGTGGCCAGCTTGAGCTAGGTGACCTTCGGTTGCCTGAGCGAGTACCACTGACTGGGTTCACAGTGATGTGAAATATTTAAGAACCACGGGTGTGTGAGCGTTCTCCCTATCCAGCTCCACTGCTCACCCCCTGGGCTTCCAGGTGTGGCACCTGGAGAATACCCTATTCTTTTATGGTTCTACTTCCCAAGTAACAAGATCACCACCCTTCCTTATATGATACCTTCATTACTGGCAATACTGACTGAATCCTCACAGCATCCCTGAGCAAGAGAGAAAGAAGAGGTTGGCCTTCTTTCTTTCCACTTTACAGATGGAGAAACCAAGGCACCGAGAGGTGAAGAATCCATGATCACAGTGGGGGACTCTAATCAGCCTGTGCTATTTCCTGATCTTTCTGCATCTGAAGAAGAGCCTCTAGGAAGTCTACAGGTAAAACAAATCTTTTAACCCCACTCTAGCCTGAGTACCTCAGAGCTACATTGAGGATGGAAAACAGACCAAGGGAGTTCATCTCCTAGGCGACCAGTTGTCTGTATCCCCCATAACACATAGCAGAAGGCTGCTTCTAGAGGGATGTTTTCTGGGTTAGCCATTGGCACTCTACCCAAGGCAAATGATTTATTTGTCCTCCTTGGTTTGAGGATACATTTTAGGACTAGTCCTTCCGCGAGGAGCATGGATGAGCTGAATGACTTCAGTTTCTGGTGTGGGGTCTCGTGATTCGAATTAGGGATTGGCAAGGGCAGGCATCTCCTATGGGGGCTTGCATATTGTCCTACATGGGATGGGGCAGGCCAGGGCAGGTGCCCCTGAGGTCCTGCCTGCTCATTTCCGATTTGGTCTATTCTTAGCCCTTGACACAAGGTGTTGGCCATGTGTAGGGGGAACACCTATGGTTGTCCGTCTGCTGCCCTCAGGAGCTGCCATTAATAGCATCCCCAACCTTTGTTTGGCTCCAGCACATCTCAGCCACTTCCTGCCAGCCAGTGCAAGGAAAGGTACAGGGAGCAAGAAGGCACAACTCCTTCCCAGGAGGAGGGAAGAAGCAGATGGTGCCCGGGAGAGTCAAGTAAGACAGACAGAACCGGGCAGGCAGGGGAATAAAGCTGCAGGCAGATCAAGGCAGTGCCCTTGTCTTTTGATATTTGGCCAATAGCACAGATGCAGTGTTTTAAGCAAGAAAGAAAACCTTTCAGATAGCTAAGGATGGGTGAGAATGAGGCTTATGTTGCCCTTGCAGGAATTTAGATTACACAGCATCTTTTTCCCCGGTGAGGGGCTTCAGAAAAAAAATCTCTGAGAGGGCGGAGTTGCCATTTCACAAGTTTTGAAACTGGGACAGGCACACATTGATTTAGGATACTCTGGGGACAATCCTCTAACAAGCTTAGGGCTCTTGTAGTCTGGGATAGGCTAACCACTGCCATTTCCACGTTGCGCTGTGCATGGGAGCGAGCACTGCTGTTTAAGGGGTCCATATTAAAATAAGGAGATAATGACTCAGATGGGGTTAACCCTGAAAGATTTCCCGTTTTGTTCCTTTCATTCACACCTGGACCTTAAGAAGGGGAGCTGATGCTGGTTTAAATTCACTGCCTACAGGGTAGCAGAGAGTGCTTCTCCCAGAGGGCTGCCTGAGAAACTGTGGTCATCAGGAAATGTTCCAGAATGAAAGGAAGGCTGAACAGACTTCTCCGGCAGGATCTCTTCCTGGTCTCCCTCCTACTCATCAAGATCCTTCTGGCAGCTTTCTAGGCTACACTGGGAATCTCACTTGAATCCAGGTGAAATTAATGGCAGTGAACTCTTCACAGTTTCCATATTTAAATCCCCTCCCCCAACTAAATCTGGTAGTGTTATTTTAATATATATATACATATTTTTTTTCAGTTTGGCAAATAAATAACGAATTTTAGATTTTTGATAAGAAAATCAAACGAGTGTATATAAGGCAGGCTCCCCTGGTGACGGCTACCTACCGTCTAGGGCTGCTACCATCACACATAAGAGACCTGAGAGGGCTCACTTTTAGTAAGGAGCCACTTTCTTGGGCAAAGAAAATGCCATGGTGTGTGTCTACCCCATTAGAGAGAGCCAGGAGCAGGAGGGCATGAACGTCCCCACCCTGTTCTCTTTTAGGACCTGATACCCTTCCTCCCGCCCAAAGGCTCTGAGCCTACCCCTGTTGTCCTCCTCTTACATCTGTTTCTGGGTAATGGAAAGAGAAAAGTTTGCTACGGCTGGAGCACCAGAGCTTGGGCTGTGTTATAGAGCCCCCACCCCAGGAGCAGAGGAGATAAAGGGGGCGTGTGCTTCCTCTATCAGGCAATTAAATGCCACAGGGGGTTTCCATGGATACACAGGAGTGAAGTCATGCCTGCTTAGAGGTTCTCCAACAATATGAGCATCAGAAACCTCTTCTCCTGCCCCTAGGACCAGGTGGGAGAGAGTAAAAGTAGAGGGAGAAGGGAGAAAATGATCATTTGGTGCTTTAAAACACACACACACACACACACACACACACATTTTTCTCCCCGACAATAAGGCCCCTGTTGGGGCAGGGTCTGATGCCTGTGACATGAGATGCCATATGTCCAATAGACTCACGTTCATGATCGCAATCCAGACAGATATTTACACTCTTTGAAACCACCCTGAGACTCAAAGGGGCCATGGCTACTGAGGGGACAGGTTAGGCCATGGGGCCATAGCGTATTGGGTGACTTTGTGCTCTGAGACATTGAGCGTGGGGGAGCTGGCAGGTGTGGAGGAGCCCCGGGGCCACAAGGAAATGTCTTCTGTGACAGAAAAGGGACATTTCAGCAGTGTGTGCCATCAAGAGAGATGGGGCCTATTCCCACAGCAGCCCTGGTGCTTCTGTGGAGAGCAAGGCGGACCTTCTGGGGACAGTAGAGGAGTATATTTCAGATACAAGAAACTCTTGGAATGAGTAGCTCAGTGGGGGCTCATGTGATGAATTTGAATCCTTTTAGCTTCCCTCACCATGATCTTAAGAGACACGAGGCCCTAGGAGATAGTGAGTTACTGAGCAAGGGAGAAACAGAGCTTGCAGAAATGATGCTACAGAACCAGCCAGGTGTTAGAGATGCTACTGTATTACTGAGACTGAACAGACTCAAATCTTCTGTGTGGTTGGGGCATTTTTGCTGGGGCAGGGGGCGGGTGGCAGTAAGGGGCACAGCTTCCTAGTTTATTCTGTAGTTCCCAGTACAGTGTGCTTATCTGCTACCAGAACCAAATATTGAGAGCTCATTTATTTTCAGCAGAAGATCCTGGGCAAAAAGTAGGTCTAAAGATTTAAAAAAAAAAAGAATATTGTAGGCATCCCCCTAGGTAGTACTGAGGCTCTATGAGCAGTACACCATCACCCATAAGGGGTTTATCAGGGCTCAGGCAGGTGGCAGACTAAAGGCAGATTCCCAGTGTTGGGGAGGCCACTGCTTTTCCCTGGAGACAAAGAGCCACCTGCTGCAAAGTAGCCTGGAGGAGCTGGGTTTCTCAGGACCAAAGTCTTTTGGGAAAGAAGACCCACTTCCCAGGGTGAACTCAGAGCACTGAGAGTGTGGGTTCTCACACTGCCACCCAGGGGCCAGCCCCCCACTAGGAGAAGCACACTCATGGGGGAGGTGATGCTTGGGACTAATGGAAAGGGTTTCCTGGTGGCTAAAGACATGGGGATTGTTAGGGGCTGGTGATACTGAGAAGACAGATGCAAACTCTACCTGGTCATTCTCTGTATGTTCCCCTCCCTCTCTCCTGCGTTTTCTACTTCTTTCCTGACTTTTCTTCCTCCTTCTATTTCTTTGCAACCCAGATGCTGCTCTGAGAGGCATATTTTCATTTGCATCATTAGGAAAGGAGCTGGCATGACGAAGAAGGTGGGGAATGACATTTCACGGGACAAGTGTGCCTTCCTGCCTGAGTCTTGTAGAGGACGGTCCAACAAAGGTTGAAAGAAAGGATTTGGGAAAGGC
>JAAGEH010000014.1:15828865-15838865 GCA_011751065.1 Lasiurus cinereus | reverse complement strand
TAATGAAACTCAGCACCTAAGGGCATAAGGCAGTTGAAGGTTTGTTTGTTTGTTGTTTGTTTGTTTGTGTTTGTTTTGTTCTGTTTTGTTTTGTTTTGTTTTGTTTTGTTCTTTCAATCAGCACCAATCCCATAAATGATCTACACTTGGTGTAAGGTATAAAACATTTTTTTTTTCTTTTGGAGTGGAGACAGCTCCTCCTTCTCCATCCTATGAACAATAGTGTGGGATTTTCAATACTGTTTCTTATGTGTAAAAAACAAAAGAAAGATCTTCTTTTTGTTTTTACTTACAAAACATAGAGAATATCTTTGTATACATACAGCGACTGGAAAGAAAGCTTATCTGAAGGGGTTGTGACGTATTATTTTCTTTCTTTTTTTGTAGCAGTGGTGGTGGAGGTGGTGATGGTGGTGGTGGTTGTGAATTTGTGAATTGGGAGAAGGGAGGGTTATATTTCTTGCGAGCAGTGTTAACCGCAAACCAACTTAAGGTCCCCTTCTCAACTTGGGTCAAGACGCTCTTAGAGTGAAGACTCATACTGTAGCAACTCATAAAGGAGTGGTCCATCTCGATACCGAATGCCTACCGCAGTGGGGGTGACATACTGCAGAATGTTAATAGTCCTTCTCAACCTCCTGTCTACAAAATGAGCATCCCAAGCTGGGTATCTCTTCCTTGGCATGTCAATCTTAATGAGGGGCCCTTCTGGGTGGTAAGGACGCCCCGACGGGGTGGAGGGCCCCATGGGTCTCACTTGGAAAACGGGCAAGCAAGTGTCAGCCGTGAGATCCTCCTGTTGTTCCGTTACGGCTCTGGTAGGCGTGACCTGGGTCCCCCGGTACCCAGGGGTCTGAGGCGCCATGGGCTCAACATCGGGGGGCAAAGGGATGCCCCAGAGCAGCTCGGCACAACAGGAGCTGGCAAAGATCTTAGCTCGTGGCCCCATGGGATGCAGCACACCATAATATAAGAGCATCAGTGCGATCCCAGCCACAAAGCTAATAAAGACACAACACAGTGCTGGCACCGCATAGGAGTCAGTGGTCTCCGGGTTTCTGTAAAAATACCAAAGGAACGTCAAGGCAGCATTCTCGGTCAAGACTATCGTGTAATATGCAAACATTCGATATCGAGTCCGCCCTTCCTTGACGTTAAACCAGCAGAAAATGTACACAATCCCTACCACCATGTTGAAGAGGATCTCCTCCCACTTGGACATGCAGAAGTCTGTTCCGCCATGGATGATCCAGAAGGCCATGGCGCACCAGTGAACCACCACGAAGATCCCGAAGTAGAGCTGGAAGATGGAAGCAAAGAGGGCAAAAGAAATAACTCTGGATGAGATGGTGAAGAGGCGCCAGAAGAGGTGGATGAGGGCCCCTCTGTAGCTCATACTCTTCTTGTCGTCCCTGGAGTCCCGCAGCAGCTTGTGATAGGAGGCTAGCACCCAAGCCAGGGACATCAGGGAAGTCACAGAGGAGACACCTGCCGGAAAGACACAAACCCACACAGTCAAAACCTTGGATGTCAACTGCAGGGCACAGCAGGGCTGCCAGCTGAGGAGACGCCCACACACACCGAGATCTAAAGGAGGAGGGAGAGAGAAACACAAAATCAGGAACCGAACTTGGAGGTCACAGCTGCTCCCTAAGCTGACAGCTTTTGAAAATCTAGTTTCAGTTTCCACAACCCAGCCCAGAACTCCGGGAGATTCACTGCTCAGGAGGGAAGCTGAGGATGACATGCTTTGTCAAGGGGGTTGAGAACTGGGGCCACTATGGTGCCTCATTGCATCTGCTGTAATGGGACCACATGTGTTCTGTTTTAAGGAATTCTGAGTTCACGGGGATCCTTGTTACACACAGATGTGTGGCAGGGGATGGTGTCCTTGTCACCAGGAGCCTATGCTCTCAGAGAAACTCACAGAGGGGAGGACCCCTTGTGATTGACAGCTTATTTTCTGCCCCTAGATCCACACCTTTCTCTGGTGGGAGGGCACTGGAGTCACCCTTTTGCCTTTTCATCAGCTCATTCAGGCCTCAAGGAGCCCTTCACTGACCCTTCCTCCAATTAGCTTCTCCCTTCCTCATCCGCTCCCTATGGACACCCTGATCAAGGACTCTGGGGTAGTATGTCTGTTTTGCTAGCTGCCTTTCTTACTCATTCTTCTCTCTCTTGGTCTCCCCATGATCCTTGTTGCTTTCTCCAACAAACCACTGCTGCATGTTCTCTGAAATCTTAAGAGGCCCCATCCTGACCCAGCAGCGGGATAACTCATGATATGAGTATGCCTTTCCCCAATAGCTTGGTTTCCAAGGCTCTGCATGTCATTCCCTGCATTTCTCCTCAACAGGCAAGTGAATGTGGCTGATTTCAAGTGATACTGGAATCACCAAGAGCAATTTTATGTATAACTAGAGGCCCGGTGCATGAAATTTGTGCACAAGGGAGGTGTGTCCTTCAGCCCAGCCTGCTCCCTCTCCAATCTGGGACCCCTTGAGGGATGTCCAACTGCCCATTTAGGCCCAATCCTACCTGGGATCGGGCCTAAATGGCCAGTCGGACATCCCTCTCACAATCCAGGACTGCTGGCTCCCAACTGCTCACCTGTCTGCCTTCCTGATTGCCCCTAACCGTTTCTGACTGCCAGCCTGATTGATGCCTAACTGTTTCTCTGCCAGCCTGTTTGCTCCTAACTGCCCTACTCTGTGGGCCTGGTCACCCCTAACTCCCCTCCCCAGCAGGCCCAGTCACCCCCAACTTTCCTCCTCTGCTGGCCTGGTCACCCCTAACTGCCCTCCCTTGCAGGCCTGGTCCCTCCCAACTGCCCTCCCCTGATGGCCTGATAACCAACAACTGCCCTCCCTTGAAGGCCTGGTCCCTGCCAATTGCCCTCCCTGTGTCCATATGGGGCAGGATCTTTTGACCACATGGGGGCAGTCATTTTGTGTGCTGGGAGTGATGATCAATCTGCATATTACTCTTTTATTAGATAGGATAGAGGCCTGGTGCACAGGTGGGGGCCAGCTGGTTTGCCCTGAAGGGTGTCCTGGATCAGGATGGGTGTTCCCTTGGGGTGTGGGGTAGCTTAGGCGAGGGGCCTGTGGTGGTTTGCAGGCTGGGCACATACCCAGGCAACCCAAGCAGAGGCCTTGGTATCTGGGATTTATTTATCTTCTACAATTGAAACTTTGTAGCCTGGAGCAGAGCCAAGCCTTCTGCTTGCACAGCCATTGAAACTTTGTTGCCTTAAGCAGAGGCCTGGGCCAGCCAGGGTGTGCAGAAAGCCTTGGCTTCCTCCATCGCCTGGGGCAATCCAGGCCTCCTTCCTGCTCTCTCTGTGGCCATAGTCATCTTGGTTGGGTTAATTTGCATACTTGCTCTGATTGGCTGGTGGGCGTGGCTGGTGGATGTAGCAGAGGCACAGTCAATTTGCATATTACTCTTTTATTAGATAGGATACTGCTTATTTGATATGAGTAATTAACTCAAATAGCTAATAGAGTTTCTTCAGACTCACCCAGGAGCAAGCAATTGTTGGTCAGATATAATCATACAATCTCCTCTCAAACAAGATACTCCATCACCCCCTGACTCCCACATGTGTTATCTTCACTCAGCCATCTAGCATCTCTTCTGCTTTTCCTTTCTCCCAGCATTGAAAAACTAAATGCAGCCAAACTCAACTGAAGTCCTGAATAGTGTTCCACAGACAACATCTCCTTACCACATTCCCCACCCTCCCACCAGAGCACAATTCCCCACAACATTCTTCCAAACTGAAATCAATGTCCCCTAATCATTTTCTCTCGTAAGCTCAAAGGTTAGATTTAGGAGCCTAGAGCACCAGGCTTCTGTTCATCTTCCCAGGTCCCTGTCCATGTCTCCATTCATCTCCAAACCTCAATGAAAAATCAGAGTCCTTTGTCATTTTATACCCTCCTTGCACTGACCCATCTCACACAGCACACCCATTCCAACATGTCAAGGAGATACTCTGGTTTGCAGGTTGCAGAACAGGTTAGGGTGAAAATGAAAACCAGCATGTTACTATAACCATAGAAAAATCCTGGATGGTTAAGTTCTCCATAGAAGCCAATCTTGGAAACGCCTAATAATTTTCCTCTCAGTTTTCTGGAAAGTTCTGAACAGAATACTTATATGTCCTGCTTTGCCCTTTGTACACACAGGGTATTTCCACAGCATCTGGTGAGGGCATGCATGCTCTGAGACAATGTCACAGTGGTTATGCTAACCTTTCAGCCACCTCTGTTCATGTTGTCTATTGAGTTGGGGCAGAGAGGGAAATAGGTCCCCCTAGGAGTCACATGACTTGGACTGTAGGTTTCTGGAGGGCAGGGATGTGCAATCATCTTGACAGTCTATACTAGGCTTATTACCAACATTGGAGCATTCTCAGAGAGTCCCTTTTAAATGCCTCTGAACGTCACCCCTCTCTTTGTGAACTCATTTCTTGATGTGAATAATGATATGTCTCAGGGGTATTTCTGACCTTTAGTAATCAGAGGAAAATTCTACCGAAACTGAATGGGAAGACAACCATCTACAAGCCAAGGAGAGAAGCCTCAGGAGAAACCAACCCTGCCCACACCCTAATCTTGGACTTCCAGCCTTTAGAACGGTGAGAAAATAAATATTTGGTGATTTAGCCACCAGCCTGTGGTATTTTGTTGCAGCAGCCCTGGCAAACTAATACAGTGCTCTAATCTTATTTTTTCTTAGATGAAGAAACAAGATGATTTTCTTTTCTTTTTTAAAAAATATATTTTATTGATTTTTTACAGAGAGGAAGGGAGAGGGATAGAGTTAGAAACATCGATGAGAGAGAGACATCTATCAGCTGCCTCCTGCATGCCCCCTGCTGGGGATGTGCCCACAACCAAGGTACATGCCCTTGACCGGAATAGAAGCTGGGACCTTTCAGTCCTCAGAATGACCCTCTATCCACTGAGCCAAACTGGTTTCGGCTAAGCCAAACCGGTTTCGGCCAAGATGATTTTCAAAAATTATACATCTGTCAAGAAGTTGAATCGGGATTCAAATTCAGAGTCTGACTCCAGTGGCCTTGAAAGTCACCACTGTATTAAAGAGCCCTGCAGACATTGCCTTGGAAGGGGCTGGGTGAGGGGAAAGGAAACAAAGTATGGGCACACTAGGTGCAGAGGGTTTGAATCTTTGCCGAGAGTGTACCAGAAGTACAGTACCCATGGCTATCTGATAGAAGCCCTTGATTATGAAACTAAAAACCAAACTTGAATTATATTCTACTTTCTTCAGGGGAGTAATATTCAAGCCACAAAGAAAGAGGTGATGCCAACAGAATTAACTGAGATCACTTTCCCTCTATTAAGTGATTAATCTTCCAAAGCCTGCAGTGTATTCCACTACAGAGGGAGGAAATGTGGAGTTTTCCCTCTCTACAGTGGCTCATTTGAAAGCTTTCTGTCTTGCCTGAGGTCAACCCAGAAGTCAATGTATTATCCTGGCCAAGACCCAAGTTCACAGGAACCCGCTGTGGAAGCGATCCGGTGGCCCCGTGGCCCAGGTGAAATTCTTGGATAGCCCTGAGAGCATTTATGACTTGCTTCCAGCTACAGCTTGATCACTTTCTGCATTCTGAAGATCAGGCTGGAAATTGTTAAACACTTCACGTTTGGCTGTGACAAGTTCTGGCCAGTGACCTTCACGGCTGGCTTGGCTGGCTCGTTCTTCCTGGTGCAGGCCTGGAGGTGGGGCTTGCAGCTGGCCCACTGAGCTGGCTGAGTCCAGCCTAGCCAGCCAGGAGTTACTACACTGGAAACTCCTGGGGGACCACTCCCCTGAGAAAGGCTTGGGAGAGGGACCTTCCAGCTCTGATCACTGAACTTAGGATCTAAGGTTTCCAGGAATGGAATGGCCTCACCTATAGCCAACAGAACAGAGCAGAAGGGGCCACACCCTGCAGTTGCCTATCCCTTACTAAAGAGGGGAAGCCATTAGGGAAGGCCCAATTTGATGGTGACATTGCAATATCCAAGGGTCACTGGGTCCTCCCATCTTACAAAGAGTAGCTCCCCGGACCTTGCATCCTCTCCCAATGCAACCCCACCTCTCTTTGTCTCTTCTCCTCCAAACTTCTCAAAGGTGATCTCCTTGCTCTCTTCACTCTCCTACCTCCCCTTCAGTCCTGACCCTCCCACCCCTTAGAGAGTTCTTGTTGAGGTGGTCAACTAGTTCCCAAGTGCAGCATTAAGAGCATTGGTTCAGTGCACTTCTGACTCTGTGTGACATTTGGCATTTGAACCCTGCTCTGTCCTTCTTCACACTTGACCATTAGCTATCCCCCAGTATGGCATCCTTCCCCTGCTGGGTTATTATCCCCATTTCACAGATGAGGAAACTGAACTTGGATGTGGCCACAGCTATGTTCTAACATTGCATGCTCACCTAATTTGTAGGGTGTTGGACCCCACTGGGTTGGTCCCCTAGAAATTCCCCAAACCAAGAAACATTACTATTTGTCTCCCTGCAGGTCAAGGTCAGCATGTCCCTGTTTCAACCCTCGCTTCTTCCCTCCCTATTATAGGGAGGGAGGGAAGCTTACGTTTGGGGGAAACTCTACCCTCTGCTTTTCAAATTCCAATTGTGTATTTCCCCACACTGGGTTCCTTTAATTTGGGCAGTTCTTCCCTTCCCACCTGTCAACTTCCCCCTATCTTGCTACATTTTTTAAAAAGCCCAGTCTCTTCTTGGAAATGCTCCCAGAAAAAAGATAACACAGCTGTGTGCATGGCTCTTTAAACAACACCGTCTGTCTCCTGTCCTCACCTCCACCCAGGCACACAGCAAGGGGCGATGGCATGAAGATACTTTACTAAGCAGGCAACCAGAGGGAAAGAAAAGCCTCATGGATACCATCTATGAGCCAGGATCAAAGACTCAAGTAACTTGGCCAAGGTTACATAGGTAGTAAGCAACAATGTCAGCACTGCAACCTGGCATTACCTCATTCCCCAAACAGGATCAGTGTGCGGAGGCTGGCTCTTCCTGGCGTTTGAGGTCCAGTTTGTTAAATTTGCAGGAATTTTGTGGGCTGTTTGATGTCATGTTGGAGCCTTAAAATAAGCGTAGTGTCTGTATTTATACCAAATTGGCAAGTGCTACAAAAGCAGAATTCCCCCAATTGTGCTAAGAAGTCAGTTGTTAAACATTTACCAGCACAGCCCTGGCTGGTTTGGCTCAGTGGATGGAGTGTTGGTCTGTGGACTGGGGGATACCGAGTTCAATTCCAGCCAAGGGTACATGCCCAGGTTGTGGGCTTGATCCCCAGTGGGGGGCGTGCAGGAGGCAGCCGATCAGTGATTCCCTCTCATCATTGATGTTTTTATCTCTCTTTACTTCTCCCTTCCTCTCTGAAATCAATAAAAATATTTAAAAAAAAAACACTTACCAGTACAGACCAACTCTCCTTTCTGAGAAGCTTGGTGGGCATCAGTGCAAATTAGAAGAGCCCCATAAGGTTCTCCTTATGCCAACACTGTGCTTCTGGGCAAACCAATGCTGTCTGTTAGAATCATAGTCTGTAATTCTAAGTAACAGCAACAAAGCAAACAATCTCTGTAAAACTTTCACTGAAAATATGCTCACAGTAACTAAGTTCTAACGCAGGGATTTTCAACCAGTGTGCTGTGGCACCTGGGTGCACCACAAGAATTTTTTAAACACACAGTACCTGACTATTTAATCAGGGGCACTGACCTCCTTTCCCTTAGATTGTCAAATGAAAAAAAAAATGACAACAGCCAACACAACAATAGCCATCCAATGTGAATGAATCAAAATGACACCTATTTATTTTGTCAGATCAGCAAAAAAAAAAAAAGGTATTTTTTGGTGTCCTGGAAAATGTTAATAATTAGTTTGTGTGCCACGAGATGAAAAAGTTGGAAAATCACTGTTCTAAGTTTTTTTTCTTTTTTTTTGAGCATAGTCTCTTCTAGGTACTGACATACCCATTTTCATCACAATTTTGTATTTACATAGGATGTGATCCCCACATGATTCTGAGGGACTGATTACCCCTCCCAAGGTTTACAAATTGCTAGAAATAGCCAGCTACTGGTGCCTTTCCCTGCAAACAAATCCATCCGGAGTCTGTACCCCAACAACCTCCTTTATTGGGTGCTGACCCTCCCAGGCCACCAGCCTCCTGCTCTAGTCACTCAGGGCCAGGTACCAGACACCCAGTGCCCTTGAGCCCCAGAGCCTCTCAAACTATTTGGACTAGCCCCTCCTACACCTGCTTCCATTGCCCTGCCCATTCCTTCCAGAGGAAACCACAATAAAGACTTGTGCTCACATTTTTTCCTCCCTCTTTCTGGCTCCTGATGGACCCTGGTGCTTCCCCATGTGGTGGACAATAGGAAGGCATGCAGCTTCAAGGTCAAACACCGGTACTTAAAGGACCCAGCAGGAAGAAAGCCAAATTCAGCCCCTGCGTCATGTCTCTCTTCTCTCTAAGACACTGTCAGAGCTATCAAAATGACATCTTCACAGTGGGCTGGGTAAAGGCACACTTCAGAGATCCTAGAACAAATGTTAGTCACTTAGCTGGCATGGCATGAGCTTCGTGGATGCTTGGTCCTGGCTGGCCTCGAACACACCAACCAGGCTGTTTTCCATCCCTAGAACGTTCCAATAAACCCATTCTTGGGTTACAGCAAATGGCTGACTGAGTTCAATGTCCTGATGTTCCCAGATTGACTGCATTTTAACAGAGGCTGTGAGATTCCCTGGAAAAGACATGGGCTCTGGTACGAACAGACCTGCCTTAGCTTATTGTTTGTGAACCATGGACAAATGTGGATTTGGAGGATTTGATGAACTATGAGTGCAAATCATAAAGGCACATATTTGAAACTTACACATACTATACTACATATAAAATAGACAAATATATATAGAGAGAAATATATAGAGAGAAATATATAAATATATATATATCCAATATGTGTATGTACACTATACATACACATATTATACACACACACACACACACACACACACACACACACATATATATATATATATGCAATCATGCACTGCTTAACAATAGGGTTGCATTCTGAGAAAAGAGGATCTTGTCTTTGTATGAACATTACAGAGTGAACTTACACAAACCTACATGGTCTAGCCCACTTACACACCTAGGCTTATGGTAGAGCCTATTGCTCCTAAGCTACAAGCCTGTACAGCATGTTACTGTACAAAACAAGACGTGAGAAAACGATGCAATCAAGAGATGCGGTAGACACAGGACATATGAGGCTGCTGCCATTGTAACATGCCATGTGGTTTTACAGCAAACCTTCTTTATAAGTAGAAAGAGAACACTCTAAAATAATAAAAAGTATTGTGCAGTAAACACATAAGCCAGTAACATAGCCATTTATTATCTTTATCAATATATGTCCTGTACACAACCTTTTTATGTGCTACTTTTATATGACTGGAAGCGCAATGGGTTTGCTTATGCCAGGATCGCCACAAACACAGGAGTTATGCTGCAATGTTATGACAGCTAGGGTGGTAGCCATTTTCAGGTCCATTATAATGTAATTGGACCACTGTCTTATACATGGACTGTCTATTGACCAAAACATCATTATATGGTGTGTGACTATAATATTTATACACAGAATTCTCAAGTTCCAAAGGTGTGGCTAATGTTATACTCGTATTCTCTGTCCCTCCTCTGGGCCACTGTATGATGCTATATTATATATGTACTTACATATATAGGGTATCCCAAAAAATGTATACACACACTTTGAGTAATTATAAAGGCAATGTTTATTAAAATACATTTCATTTTCGAAATGGAGCTATCAGCTGTTAAAATGTGTGTACATTTTTTGGGGGACTCCCGCTATGTATACATACATATAATATATATATATATATATATATATATATATATATATATATATATACACAT
>JAAGEH010000014.1:15803719-15827466 GCA_011751065.1 Lasiurus cinereus | reverse complement strand
TGGTCACACTCTCTATGTATATATGATATATAACTCAATTATATTTGAATTGGCATTACTTATTGTTTACTAAAATGTTGGTCCCAGAGGGCAGAGGCCCCACCTGCCCTATCCATTGCTGTGCCCTCAGAGGCTGGTTCAGAGCCTGACACACAGCAGGTGCTCAGTGCAGATGCATTTGACTTGTGTAATGCGTTATCATTGACCATCAGACTTAGGCAGAATATTTTGTTTCAACAAAAGCCCAGCCTAAACGATTCCCTCATGAAGTCAGGCCCTCCCCTGAGGGGAGCAGGCCTATGGCCGAGGCCAGGAGAGCTCCCAGCTCCACCCCACCTGCAGTCCCCTGTGAGCTGCTAGTAAGCATGTAAGTAGGAAAAGGAGGCACCTGCTGGGAGTCTAAGATTCCGCAAATGGAGTGGACTGAGATCAGGCCTCTCAAGGCAAAGAGCAAAGGCCACTGTAGCCCCCTCTTCCTGTCCCCTGACCTGTCAGAAATGTGAGGGGGGAGGGGCGGGCTGCAGACTTTGTGTGGGAGGCGACTCAGAAAGTTGTAGTCATGTAGAAGCTGAGAACATCTTTTTAAAGGGCTGTGTATATCAGTCAGGTTTGTCCTGTCCCCCATGGTGTGAGAGATGATACAGCCTTCAAAACCCTTGAAATTCTCTTGGCCGCACTGGTTTTGGGTTGCTTTACCTGGAGCCACTGAGTCCCTGAGGGTGACAGCCCTGGGTTAACCAGAACCATCATCCTCACGGTGGGTGGCGTGGCCTCGCTGCCTCTACTCAGCCTAGCAGTGCCAGCTGCGCTCTGGGCAGGGTGGCACCACTGTTCAGCAACGTGGCAGCTCAGGTGAGCAGCCTGGGGAAGGAGGCAGGACTGCTGAGCAGATGAGGTCAGCCCGGACCTGTGTGGGGCTGACTTGGAAGTGGTCCTTGCCCCCTTAGCCTGAATTCTGAGGACTGAGTGGCCCTGGATGAGAAAAGCCCACCAGGTAAAATGACTCCACCAAACCAGATCCTTACTGAGGAGGCTGGGCAACGTGTGCCTTCGACAGTTGAGCGTGAAATGTGAGCCATCACAATGGCGTGCCTCTTTGTGCCTCTTTGTGCCAAGGACAAATGCAGTTCCGTTACTCTTCACAAAACCCTTCAGAGGCAGGAGTAACCAGCTGTGCTGACAGCTGAGAGGACCTGAGGCTCCAAGAGGTGAAGGGCCTTGTCTGAGCGCAGCAACCAAGTGCGGAGCGGGTGTGAGGCCAGGCAGGCCACAGCTGGAGCTGTCCGCACGCAGCCCAGGCGGCAGCATCTTCTCTTCCAGGCGGCAGTCTCAGGGGAGTAACCCAGGGGCCCAGCACGGAAGGACTCACCATGCCTCGTTATTCCTGGTGAAAGGTGAGCAGAGAAGGACCTGTTGGGGCCCAAGCAGTGGTAGAAGTGGTGATGGGCCCCACACTGGGCAGATTTTGCAGCTGAACTCCAGGGTCTGGCAGCAAAGTTGGGGGAGCAGGGTGGGATGTGGGGTCTGGATGTGCAAGGCAGCCTGGAAATAATACAGGCAGGACTCAGCTCTCCTCGGGTCAGCGTCAGACCCAGTCTTTACCTCCAGCTTCAGGGGTGTGGACGTCACACCCCCAGAACTCCAGCATAGCACCTCCAATTGGGTCCGGAAGTTACTGGGCCCAGAACTAATTGGGTCCTTGGGCACATGTTTCAAGGGTGAAAAGTTGAGGTTCAAAAAAGGTGGCTCACCCATAAGTCACCCAGAAGTGGAACAGCCTACAGGGAGGGGCTCACCCCCAGGTGTCCTTCTCGGGTTTGCTTCTCTCCCTCTCTCTCCTCAGACCCAGAGATGGTGACATGAGAAGATATCATCTGTGAGCCATGCGGTGTTCCTTTCCTTGGAAATCTTGAGGAACAGAGATCTTCCGAAGACCATTTTATTGCAGTTTTTCTGGAGCTCAAAGTTCCCGTAGCTGAGTTCGTGGTTGTCTCTGACATGAACGTCCAACCTAATAATTAAAGATCGCTGCTGCCAGATTTCACTGAGATTTCCCCACTTTTCTCTGAGGGTCATTGTTTGCCTGAAAGGGGCTTTGGGAGTCCCTCCTGCCCTCACTCACCCATCCAGGCCCAGAGAAGATGGGATTTGAGAGTTTTGCCCAGCAACCCTCCCCACCCTCTAGCACAGCAGACTCGGACCCAGTGCTCCTACAGCCACCAGCTCCCTGTGTGGGAAAGTAGGGGCGGAGCTCACAGGAGAGCAGTTCTGCAGGATGAGGTGTCTTCATGGGACAATGAAGGTGTTCTCAGGTTGACTGTGGTGATGGTACAACTGTGTGAACATCCTAAAAGCCACTGAATTGTATACTTTACATGGGTGAATTGTACAGAATGAAAATTGTTTCTCAACAAAGCTGTTTAAATATTTTTTTTAAAAAAAGAAGGAAAAGAAAGAGGAGGAGGAGGGGAGTGGCTCTGCTGGTAAGACCCCAGGGCAGGCGGGGCTGAGCTACAGATGTGCCCAGGGACACTCAGCTCAGCCTCCCTGCTGCTTCTCAAACACTGAGAAACTCCTAGCTCAGGCCTTGCCTTGGCTGTTCCCTCTTCCTGGCACATTCTGCTCCAGAAATCTGTGGGGCTGGTTCCCTCCCATTTTCATATCTTTGCTCAGAGGTCACCTCTGGGAAACCATCCCTGGCCTTCCTGTTGAAAGCCAGGCACAGTTCTGCACCCTCCTACCCCTCTTTCCAGCGTCATTGTCCCCTGAGTCCTGGTCATTTTCTACAACAGGTGTCCCCCAATTTCCCAAAGCTGGCATTGCACCCCTTTGCTTTTATGAAAGAAAACATTAGTACCTGTTTCACTAACTGAAAGAAATAGGAAGAGGACTTTCATTTTTATACCGGAAAAGAGTGAAAAGCAAAAACAGCGTTCAGTATTGGATTTTCCCAACTGTGGGAAGGAAGGCAGTGTGTACGCAGGCAGCGAGAGCAGCCCCACCAAGCTTCTTCCCGGGAACACACTTAGCCTCTCCACCTCTTAGCCTCCAGTCCACAGCTCGGAACGGTGTCTGTGAGCATCCGTGCTGTAGCTCAAATTGTGTTGTGCATCCGTTAGCAGGATGGGACCTAAGGGATCAGAAAAGCCTCACAGAGCTCGAAAGGGTATTATACTTAGTGCAGAACTGGATGGAATTAAGCGTTACCATGGTGGCGAACGAGATAGACACTGTGTGTGTGTGTGTGTGTGTGTGTGTGTGTGTGTGTGTGTTGAACTTGCCTGCCATTCGTACTATTTGCATGCAGAGAGAAAGGATCTTGAAAGCTGCCATAGTTATCAGTTCTGCTGGTGGCAAAGCGGCGTCTTTGAGTGTGCACCCAACAATGCGTGGATGGAAGGTGCTGTCTGAGTGGGTCTACAGTGTGGTGCTCTGCTACCTGGGAATGCTCAGCACTTTCCCATGGAAATGAGTGGCAATGGCTTCTCCACTTGATGCCATTTCGACTTATGAGCATGTTATAGAAACATTGGACTTTGGGATAGCAGGGGAAACTGTACATAAAATAAAACATTTGTTTTGTTCACAGTGTGTCTCTCCCAGCTGGAAGTGCAAGCTCCATGAGGGCAGGGTTTTCTATCTGTTCTGTTTATTGTGATATCCACCCCTGGCTTCTAGAATTGTGCTGGGCACATGATAGGTGCTTAATAAATAGTTACTGAATAAACAAAGAAATGGCCCCATTACCGTTATTGCGCAGCCTCTGGCCTTGCAGATCTCAGTGCCTCCCCCAGAAGTTGTGTGGTCAGCCCGTGTAAGCCAGGAAGCCTGCCTCAATGTCCCTCTTTGTTCCAGCATTTTACACACAAACATTTCCAGGTGAAAGACTGCTGTTTCTTCTGCGTTAACTGTCATGAAATCGATTTAGTTCGTCCTTCGCATCATTTTTTTTTCTGCAGCTCTAAGGACTCTCCCTTGTATAAGTGCATGCTACGGTTTCTTTTGCACTTAAACACTTGTTAAGAGGGCAGATCTCATGTTAAGTGTTCTTACCACAGTTTAAAAGAAAAAGAATCCTCCTTTTCTTTTTCTCTTACCAGTTGTTAGGGGCAACCTCCGATGAAAAGCCCCAGAATTACAAGCAGATTCAGGCTTGACTGACGTCATGAAGGGCTTTATTTAGGCCTCTGTTTAAAATCCTTGCAAAATTCTGCTTAAATGTGTAAGGTTTGAATGCTGTGTTCAATGAAAAGCCACTGGTAGTGGAAGCAGGGCTGTGAGGGGGAGCCTGCTGCAGAGGGTCCCAGGTGCACACCCAAGCAGATGTCTAACCGGAAGGCAGAAGGACTACCTCCTCGAAGGAAGAGGAACACGGAGCTGGAGAGAGGCCATCCCCAGGGAGGCAGATGGCAGAGGCCAGGCCTCGTCTGTAAGCTGGCCGGAGGAGGCAGGCGTGTCTTGGTGTATATCTCATCATTTTAGTTTTGGATAAAGATGCAAGACAGCCAGGTGGGTGAATGGGGGATTGCCCATCCTGTCCTTCATTTATCTGTTCCCTGCCAAGACATAGGAGTGTGCTGAGCAGTTTGGAAGTTGAGATCAAAGGCTGGGCGATCTTTGTACTGATTTGGTCTGAAACCCCACATAGGTCTCCCAGGTGGGCAACCCCAGCTCAGCAGGGGCGAGGTTGGGAGAAGGGCTCTGCTCCCCTAGGGTCCCATGAAGGCGTAGCAGACACTGGGAAGGGATGAGAACAGGCACTGAAACGCCCCATATGTTTAGACAAGTTGCTACATCACCTGAGGTCATTGGAAGCAATGGGTTGGTCATTTTAATAAGACAGCTTACTTCTTGGTCAGGAGGAAACAGTGGGGAATTCATGGCTCTTGTGTAGAGCACAGATCCCAAACCTTCGGGACACACGACCAGATCACCATCGCTTTCTGGGTGGTAGCTCCATCTCATTGTAACCCAAATCTTAAATGATCCACTGTCCCAGACGTATAGGGTGACGGCTCATGTCCACAGAAAGTATTTTTCACATAAGAAGAAAAAAACTCCCAGGAGGAAAGATGAGGAAGTCTTCCTTTGGGGCAGGAGGAGGGAAGGGTGGTGTAACTGAGCCAACAGCGAAGACGCAGCCCCGGGGGCCTTCCCTGCACCCGAGGCCGCGAACCAATGCCCATGTCCTTAGCCAGGATGGCTGTGGCTGAGTCTGCACACAGGGAAACCCCAGCAGGGGACTAAAGTGAGGGGAGGCTTCCTATGGGATTCCGGAGGCCTTTCATCCTCGGGGTGGGGGGGGTGGCGGAGGGAGCGTTTGAAGTGCTTGGGGGCTGGCGGCTGAAGAGAAAGACACAGACCTTCTGCTTAATGGGAGCTGAGAAGCGAAGGCACTCAGTCAGGGCTTTGCCAGAAAAAGCAGCTGCGGTCTGAGTCACCGGAAAGGCTTTTGATGTGAAAGGAGCTCGCAACTGAAGTTAAGAAGGAAAACGACCAGGGTGGTTAACGCCAAAGAGACAGAAAGCCAGAGCCCTAATTGAATCTTAGTGCCCAGCACCTGTTTAAAAGAAGGCCAGTCTTTAAAGGCAGGGCTCGACATGTTCTCATACCTTCTTGTCTTAGTAAAGATGCTCATTCTTCGTGACATTGGATCTAGACATCCGTGGTTATTGATGGTCAGGTATGTGGGGGGAGGCCTGGGAGGAGAGGGGCTGTGGAGGTAACCTGGGCAGGGCTTGGCGTTTGAACCACATCCTGTAGATGCTGTGCTGCCGCCTCAGCTGCAGGCACAGTGCGGCAGAAAGAGGAGCCTTTTCGGAGCTTTCCTTGCTGTGTGACTTGGAACAGCTCACTTGCTTCTCTGTGCTTCAGCTTCCCAAGTGTTCAACAAGGAAGGTGGGCTAGATGGCCTCCCTTGACCCCCTCAGTTCTAAAGATTTTGTAGGTCCAAATCCCTTTGCAAACTAAGTCGGAGGGTAAAGTTTCCGGATACTAAACTAAGGGTGACTTTCTAGACATCCTCTCTCAACAGCAGCCCCAGCCCGCTCGCAGGGTCCGGAGGCATCTGTAAGGAGTCGCAGTGTGGAGCACCACTATGAGAACAAGTCAAGTCTGCTCTCGTCCTCTCTGAGAACCCCTTGCCCTTGGGAGAAGCACGTGCCCACGCCTGTCCCTGAGCAGGGCTGATCTGTATTGGGCCAGCTGGCTCCCCACTGGAACCAGAGGTGACTCTACTTTCAAGCCCAACCCCAGCACCTGTGGGGCTCTCAAGCTTTGGATCCCACTGAGGGACTTCCAGTCTTGCCCCCTACAGCTGTTAAGAGGGTGAGGAACACACACTGCTGAGAGAATACATGGGGATGCCTGGAGCTTTCTTGGAGAGTTTCCAGAGAGACCTAAGGAGACTGAGAGATGGGATCCACCCTGGAAATGTGGGCCACTGGGTTTTAATCCCGAATCCCTCACTCACTGGGGAGGCTATCCACTGTGTCCGGCCAAGCTCTCTTAGTCTCCAAGGTCAAGAATAGAGACTGTTCCCAAGGAAAGGCCAGTCAAAGGTCTGTGAGCTCCAGTGTGTCTTTCTCACTAAAAGGGGTTCTGGGGAGGTGGGTCTCAGGCCTATTCCCTCACCTCCTGGTCAGATGGAGCTGTGCCTGATAGTAAGACAGCAAGGCTTCCTCATGAGTGCTGAGCAAAGTTGCTCCCACAGATGCTCCCGAGACAGAACATTTGCAGAAAGCCAAGCCCTGGGCAGATTCCAGAAGCACCGTCTGTTGTACTAACCAGTATAATTGTCTCAGGGGTACATATACACATGCACACACATGCTCATGCACACACGTGTGTACACCAGAGATGACAGATCTGTAATGCATGTCAACTTCTGCTTCCTCCCCGCATCAGTGACCCGTTCCTGCAGAATTCATACAAGTCTGTCTCTTTGAGACTTAGCCACAGCCATCCTTGCTAAGGACACCGGCATTGGAGCTGGCTGCCTAGGTCAAGATCCAGCCCTGTCAATTATAAGCCTGTGACTGTCTCTTAACCTCTCTGGACCTCCGTTTCATCATCTATAAAATGGGAATAATTAGGGCATCTAATCATAGGGTTGCTATGGGACTTTACTGGGTTAATCCATGTAAACTTCTTAAACTAGTCTCTAGTACACAGTCTTAACTAACATTACTAGTATCATCATCATCATCATCATCATCGTCGTTGTCATCATCATCACCACTGTCTCCACACTCAGGCCATACATCCTGTGCTCTAGGCACCAAGAGCCACTCACTCACTGCCCACTCCATGCTCTCTCACTGCCAGGAGAGCCCATCAACCTTCTCTGTCAGGAAAGCTCCCATTCACCCCTCAGAACCCAGACCACATGTTACCTCCTCCATCCCACCCCCAGGAATGATTACTCACTCCTCTGTACATACAGTCATCAAAACATTTAAAATGTGCTGCACCAGACCATAAACTCTTGAAGGGGACGTGTCTTTGCAAACCCATTCCCAACACAGCATCAAGCCCCTGGCAGGTGCCTGACAAATGGTGGTACTGTGATGCCCGGGGAAGGTGGTCATCGGAGCCCATAAGTAGGGCAACTTCTCAGTGTAGGCTTAACCAAAAAAGGTCAGAATCGGATGCTAGGTAGGTGCAGCAAGTGCCCCCCCACTCTCCCCTAATGTCCATGTTTAAGCATCAGAAAACCCAAAAATAAGGAAAGGTGACAGAGCTATTAACCCTTGATTCGTGCCTCTGCTGGTTCCCCCTCCTCCATCTCAACACAGTTCGAAACCCCCGCATGCACACTTCTCTCACCGCCTACACCAGCCCTCCTAAGTCTTGTTGACTCGCTCTTCAGAGCACCAATCAAATCTGCACATTCAGCATCATTTCCCAGAAACGCTCAACCCCATCATCTCATGCCTGGACCTCTCCCCACAGCAGCAGCCGCTAAGCTGGTCCTCCCAGCTCAGCTCCGACTCTGCAGCCTGCACAGCAGGAAAGGGAATCTTCTTTAAAAGCAAATCTGATTGTATAGCTTTCCTTTGTAAGCCTTTCCACTGCGCTTGATTTAAACTCAAGCTCTTTTCAGGGCCCAGCCCACCCACCTGGCCAGGCTCCTGCCTGCCTCTCTGTCCTCCTCTGCCCTTCTCCTCCCCAACCTCTCCCCACTGCCCACCTCCAGCCATGCTGGGTCCTTACACTTTTTAGAACAAGCCAGGCTTTTCTACCTCAAGACTTTTGTGTGTGCTGTTCCCTTTGCCTGGAAGACTGTTTCTTCTTCTCTTCCTAGAGTTGGTTCCTTCTCATTGACACACAGCCCAGATACCAGCTGTCTGGAGAGGCTTTCTCTGAGCCCTACCCTGTGTCCTTCAGTCTCAGCCTCATATTTGCTTGCTCCAAAGCAGTTGCCACACGTCCCCTGTCTAACGGTTTTCGTTCTGTCTCCCCTGAGCTGGGAGATGCGTGAGGGCATAGACCACGTCTGCCATGCTCTGTGTTGGCCACGGCACATTTAGGGTGCCAGCTTTACTAATAATGCATCTTTGTTGAATGACAGACTGTATAAGTACCCATAATATGCCAGGCCTGTGGGTGAGGGTGGGGCTTGGGAAGGCCCATGCTGTCCTCCAACTGGAGAGCAAATGTGTAGCTCAAGAGGCCTCTACAATGCTTCCCAACATAGTTATCATGCCCCCTTCCCGCATGCAGGCACCCAGTTGGGAAGTTAACTTGCCCCGTGTCCTAAGTCGGTAAATGGCCAAGGTGGACATCGCCTGCGCCTCTGCCTGACTGCCCACAGTTCCGGACTGCCTTCCAAGCCCGGTTCTAGCCCAGAACAGAGCTTCCAGCAGACATGGGACTCATACTAGTGTAAATGGTACGTCAGTATATGTTTTCCCTTTAGTCCAAGACATCAGATTTCAGAAAGACCCCGCTGAAATGCCCAAACGACTCTAGCATAATATTTGCATGGGTCATTATTATCATCATCAGTAATATGTTTTTCACTTGAGTCTGATTTATGAGAAAACTGGACACAAACCCACGTTGCAGGCTTGACTACTGCCCTGTTAACCCAGCCATGAGTGACGGTTAGAAGGTGGAGAGATGGCAAACGTTGGAGAGGCTGGCATTGGACAAGTTCAACGGAAAACTCACTGCTAAGGTGATAGCAGTCTTTCTAACCATCTACTAGCAAGAGTGGCACAAGGTGGACAGGGGTCCCCAAAGGCCAGCCAAAGCCAGGCCGTCCACCTGGGTCCCACTGGGAAAGTCTGCAGTCCAGTTCACAAGGTATCTACAGTACAAGCTCTGCCACCATCCATAGCTGTCATATGAGGCATTGACATTTGTCATGTCATTAAATGCTCACAACAGCCCTCTGTGTAGGTGCTAACATCACCCTCACTTCAGAAACGATCAAACTAAGGAGCAGAAAGGCCCTCCCTCGCCAGAGCCCAGCAGCGATCAGGCAGTGGGGTTGGAGCTGGCTGCCCGTCCAGTGTGCCAGTGTGCTCGTGTGCCAAGCTCCCAGGTGTCTGGGCTGGTAGATTCCTTCCATGTTGCCACTGGGTCCCTCCCAAGTTCACAACGTTCTCTCCCCTCCTCCTCCAATTCCTAACGCTTGAACTGATTTTCTTTAAAGCACGTACATGCCATGCAGCCTCTTATGGGGAAAGAGAGGGAAGGCACCTGTCATCATAATGAAATGGTGCGGTATGACAGACAGCTAGAAGTTATGGACCAGCAAAACGCCAAGCCCCTCGCCATCTGTGCAGGCTCCTTCCTTCCCATCAACCTTACTTACCCCCTAGACTTCATCCCTGTTTGAGGATTTACAACCAACAGCAAAGTCTGCCACTGATCTTTGTTTAGCCAGCAGTTCCCAAATGTATTGAGCCATAAAAGCCTATTTCGAGAAATACTTATTCCATACATGAATGTGGACTAATGCTCACCTGACCTCTGAGCTGCAGAGGTGCATGGGGGGAAGGGCCAGGGAGGTGCCTGACCCAAAGCCCTTGACCCTGCCAGTCCAGCCCCTCGGCCTGGCCCCTGCTGAGGGCACACTCCCAAGCAACCCCTTGGCCTTCCCTGACCTTGACCCCACTGGGGTCCCAGGTCAAGAGAAAGCAACATCTGCTGCCCCTTGAGTTTCTCTTCAGGGACTTCAGGTTTATAGTCTGGGAAACTATTATAGAAAGGACACGCTCAGAGGGATGGCCCACAGGTGGGAAGGGGGGGTCTCTCTAGGACCTGCCCAGCCGCTCCTGCCAGGTCTGGAAGTGACCAGCACACCCCTGAGGTTCCTGTGGAGTCTGATAGTTTCAAAGTGACCCACAGGCATCACATCACTGCATCCCCTAAACATCCGGGATGACCGTCACCTCCCCTTATTCCGAGGCAGAAAGGAGGCCTCGGAAAGGTTAAGGGCCATCTTCAAAGTTACCTCAGGATCCACACGGTGACCAGGACCCTGGTCTGGGACCAATGCCCTGTTGGGAGCTGATCCTGGCGTCACCCTGCCCCCTGCCCTGTCTATTTGTGGTGCTGGAATGTGATCAAACACGGGAAGGACATCTTGGCTGCCTGGGCCATGGGCTAGGGGAGGGAGATTTGAAACTGAAACAGTGAAAGGCAATTTGGATTTGTGGGGGAGGGTGGGAGAAAAGGGAGTCTCAGACCGAAACAGGGTTGGAAAAGGGAGGACCGGATGGGAAAGAAAGAGCATGTTGCCTGGGGAGCTGAAGGCAGTGGGTGTGGAGGCTTCCTGAGCATGAAGGATGCCTGCTCCTGGCACCTCGTGCAGTCACCAGAGTCCACCAGGGCTCCCTCAAGCGGGAAGAACAAGGCTGGTCTAACCATCGAGACCTGGGGTGAGACTCCGCCTTGTCTGAGGAAGCCTAGCCTCACCAGGCCTCAAACTTCCTGTTGCTGTGGAGACCAGTGCCATCCAGGCTGGGTACTGGGTGCTTCTGGGGCTCCTGGGAGATCCCTTGGGGCCACAGGGGCTAGTACCAGGAGAGGGCCGGGGCGGAGTGTGCCGGGCTCTGGCCCCCATCTAACTAGAACAGAATGACCTGAACTGTTCTATACATGGGGCTTCTACTCGAGCTTTAATTTGAATCAAGAGCCATCGCTTCCCAATGTCTGAAACCGCTGCCTGTGGTAATTCAGTCTTTTCGTCACGTGCTGTTCCTGGGCAGCTCCCTATCTTGCACACGTGGGGACACTCAGCTCAGGCCAGCACCCAAGGACCAGCACAAGGAGACCAGGGCCCTTGCCCTGCTGCTCCGTGGACATTAGAGGCCCTGGCTCTGCTCTACTCATTAGGACCAAGTGGCATGGGCAGTGGGCAGTGGGCAGGCTTGCCCAAAGGTGTCCCAGAAAGGTCTGTGCCACTCATGCACTCAATGTGGGGCCGGGTCAGCATCCCATGGGGGCCTGGGCATCCCAGAGACTCAGGGATCAGAATGGGCGACATCCACAAAGTCTGTGGGGCACTGAGTGTATAGGAAACGGCCACCAGAGGTCCCCAGATGGGATGGGGGCCTGGCCCAGCCCACAGTCCCGGCTCTGGGGGCGGGGCACTCACAGGGCAGCGTCTCAGCGCTGTTCTTCTGGATCATTATGCAGAGCTGTAGCACCAGTTGGGGGGCGCTCTCCAGGAAGGTCTCCAGGAGGCGCAACATGTTGACGTCTGCATATTCATACATCATAGCCCAGTAGAAGCGTCGCTGGTGTTCCTTCTGCCGTTGGCTCTGGATCCCCAGGTACATGGTGCGGATATACCTGCCGAGAGAGATGAACAGAACAGAGAGTGTGGGTGGGGGCTGGGCTCTGGAAGGGCCATGCTGTCTGTCCCCTAAAACCAGAGCCATCAATGCTGGTGTCTCTCCTTTGCTCTGAGGTTTTCCGGACACTTGACCCGGCTCTAGGGTCTTCTGAGTCCACCGACACGGATGTAGATATGGTGCTAAGGCTTTGGGTGGCACTTGTGGAGCCCCTACTCAGTACCATAGTGGGGCCCAGGCCATCGGCAGGTGTAATCCCCACACAACACAGCTAGGGAACCGCCAGGGACCCACAGTCAGCGAGTGGAGCAAGTGGGAGCTGGCCCCAGGCCATTGGACAGCAAAGGGCAGTTTGGATGGGGGAGGGGTGGGGAGGAGAGAAGGGGAGGGAGTCTCAGACCGAAACAGGGTTGGAAAAAGAAGGACCTGGATGGAAAAGAAAGGGGCCACCACACTAGGGAGATCCTGAGGCTGTGGCCAGGTGTGGCCAGGACGCAGGCAGACAAACGCACTGACACCTCCATTGGAGAGGACACGGGGCAAAGGATGCAGGTTCAAACCCCAACTCGGTTGTCTGCTAATGGGACGGACCTTGGACTAAATCACTCCAACTCTGTGTCTTGCTACTCTCCCTTAACATGGGGGAAGAGTCGAACGTGGAGGTGGTTAAGGAGCTAAGAACAGTGGGCGCACATCCTGAGTCCTGTAAGAGAACTCCCTGCCTCGCTTTCACCCGAACCTTTGGGAGCTGTCTCCAGGCCACAGTCAGGGGGAGGGTCCAAGGCACTACATCAGCCAGCGGTCTCTGAGGCCGGGCCAGGAAGACACAAGTTCAGAAACCCAATCGGAATCAAGATCACGAACTACAAACAAGGGTTCACAGCCAATCAGATGGAGCCACACGGGCATCTCTGACCCTCCCAGGGAATGTAATCATTGGGCCTTCCTACAGGCTGAGCTTGAATCATAGAGGTGGAGAGCATGGTTGATGCCTGTCATCGCCTCCCCCCACCCCCCACAAACCTCGCCCCCTCTGAGCATTGTCGGGTGCCCCCCTGGGGCCCTGGGCTGTCCCTTCTCTCTGTCCTGTCATCTCCACTGGTCTGGTCCCCACCTCTCTCCCTCCTGCCTGAATCGAAGTGAAGTTTTCCCTGCTGTCCCAACACCAACCCTGGCCCCAGGAACATCGCTCTTCACACAGCAGCCAAGGTGCTCCTTGCGAATTGTAAATGCAATCATGTCAGCCCCTGTAATGCTTAGAACAACACCCCCCCCCCTTGGCTCACGGGACCCTGCCTGCCCCTCCAGCCTCATCTCTCATTCTCTATCCCACCTCTCCAAGGAGTGCACGAGCCTGTCTGTCCCCAGTGCCTGCAGATGCAGAAGGAAGACTGAGGCATCCAGGTGGGATGACTCCGTCACAATACGGCGGAGGCAGCCTGTTCTCACATGTGCAGCAAACTTATGAGAGGGACCCAAATGCCGGTGGCCAAGAGGGTCTGTGCATTTCCACGGGAGCAGCGGGAGATGGTGCTGTCCAGGAATCTTGTGTCATATCACCGAAGCCCATGAGGCTGGCAAAGACGCACAGCCATACGTTCATAAAATAATTTAAAACTGCGAGGTGATGGCTCCTCTCCACTTCCAAACGGTGGGTTTCCCTCCAGAGCTAATCATGGACTGGACCCCAAGATGACCCAGTGCCTCAGGGTCCCCTAGGATGTGCTTCAGAACACAAAGCAACCCTCCGAACTGTTGCCTGTGGCCTAAAACCAGCATGCAGGCAATGCGCACCAACCCAGAACCCGATGGGCGGTCTGTCTCTCGGGACTCCTAGGAGCCTTCGGGCGCAGCATCTCTGAAGGCACACCCAGGGGAGCTGGGGCAGACACCTGCTTTCCTACAGACACACTCCCAGTTCTGCAGGAAACCAAAGGCAGGGAGGCAGGAGGTGCAGGCACCAGGGAGGACGACTGCAGTGGGGACCCCGGGGCGGGGCTGGGAGAAGGGCAGGTGTTTCTGGGCCTATCGGATCTGGAGTCCCTGCCAGGCCTTGTGAGCCAGGCAGGTTATCATCATTTAACACATAGGAAAACTGAGGCTGGGAGTGAAACGAAGCACCGGATTCTGGTTCTGCTCCAACTTCTGTCACTTACTAGCAGTGGCACTTCCCCTGAGCCATGGCCTCTCCCTCGGCCTCAATCGCTAAGTTCCCAAAATCAAGGGAGAAGGGAAGAGGCTCAGAAAAGGGCAGGGAGGTTACTGTGCCTGCCCAAGGTCACTGAGAGAGAGAGGGAGACAAAGAGAGAGAGGGAGACAGAGACAGAAAGAGAGGCAGAGAGACAGAGAGAGGCAGAGGCAGAAAGAGAGACGGAAAGGGGCATAGAAAGAGGCAGAGAGAGATGTGAGGAGGAACAAGAAAGTGGGGAAGGAGAGGAAAGCAGTGCCAACACGTGGGGGCCTGAAGGAGGGGGCCAACTGGAAGATGTGATGGCAATGATACACCTGGGCAGGGCAGGCGCAGGATACGGAGACAGGTCACAGGAGCTGGGGAGGTCAGGCTGAATCAAGGGTGGAGGGAAAGGTCAGATTGAGCAGATATGAGGGTGGCTGGGGAAGGCAGGGGGTGGGGGCGGGGACAAGGGGGTGGTGGCGAGCTGGGAATCCAGCAGTTCTGCACCAGCACCCAGAGCAGCCATGGGCCCCACGAAGGCTCGGTGTCCGTGGTCTCACAGGTCAGATGTGGTTTCCGTGATCCAACACTCAGCTCTGCCTACGTGGGCACCTGCAACACAGACTCCCACAGGGACCAAACCTCTCCTAGGGCCTCGCATCACAAATCTATACTCTCTCAGGAGTACTCTCAGACCACAGACTCTTCCTCTCTTAGTCTCAAAAAAAAAATGGACCAAGGTGGAGAAATGATGATGTGGCCGTCAAGCCTATGTATGCAGGTCCCAGGTCAAATAACACCAACAATCAGTTCCACCTAGGCCGGCCCTCCTAGGGCAAAAGCAGCACCTGACCTGTCACTCCAGCCCCCATTTACCCTAAGTCACCAGCCCCTCTGCCCATCTTGGCCAGGGCAATAGACGGCAATGGGCCAGAACATGCTGACTCAACGATAATGCCTGCCAGAGGAAAAATACCTCAGATTTCCTCTGTGCGAGCATCCAGGGGAATGTATGGGAATAAATAAGGGAGCTTCTCTCCCCAGGGCTGATGAGCAGCGGTAGGCTGGGAGTCCAGACCGCACCAGTCTGAAACCTAATTTGGGAATCATGCTTACGCAGCCTCCCACCCTGGAGTCCCATCTAGGATTTCCTCATCAAGTGCCATCTACTTATTCTGCCCCTTCTGGCTCCTGAAAACTCGTCTTCTCTTAAGTCTTTGCCTCCCTGGTAGACACCTGAGAGGTATGTGTAAAATTCAGTGACCTCTGGGGCACCAGCCCCTGTGCAAAGACAGTGCAGGCCCATGGCCACAAGGTGGCGCCAGAGCCTAAGCCACGCAGGAAGACTGTTCCAGGCGGTGATCTCATTCCCAGCAAGGCTCAGCACCCTCCTTTGCGGCAGCGTGGGGTGCATGGGGTGGGGGGCCCAGATGTGCTGAGTCCCTACGGGAAGGCGTGGCATTGGCAGGAGACACAAGGTGGACTGCTGTTCCTCCTAACTCTCAATTTGGGAGGTTCCAGCAAGCTCACCTCCCCCAGGAAGGTAGTCGGGAAGGAAAGACGCCCAGAACTCTCTTCCTCCTGGATTTGTCACTGCCTGTCACACACACTGTCTCTCCTAGGACCTCACATCATGAAATGCGTGGGTCTCAAAGCAGGCAGGCAGCGGGTCATCTGCGAGCTAGGACTCAGGAAGACTGGTCTCCAGTCTGCAGGACCTTAGGCAAGTCCCTGCCGGGGCTGGGCTTGTACTGCGCCCCCTACTCCACCCCCTCCCTCTACTTCTCCCCTCTCCCTCTTTAGGACCTCTGAGTTTTGCCAGCATTTATAACCTCCGCCTTCAGCAAGTGACTGGCTCTGCAGGGCCGAAAGTACAGCCTGGCAGGTTTACAGGTGATAATACCTGGTGTTTGCCTGCCCTCCCATGTACCAGGCTTGCTCTGAGCCTTCTGTAGTTGTTAACTCGTTTAATCCTGGCAATAACCCGAGGTGGTGGACGCACCATCACCCTCACTTACAGAGGGCACCGGATGCACTGAGGTGGGGGGTTGCACGAGCATTGACCCAGCCAAGTCGGTGGCTGAGAGAGCCTGACAGCCCAGTCTGGCTCTGGAGCTCCGGCTCTTAACTCCCTCCACATGCCTCAGAGGCGGACCGCTGGTCTCTTTTCCTCTGGATTTGGAACAGTGGGAAAGCACAGCTCACCCCAAATACCTGGGTTCTCTTCCAGTTCGGTCACTGGCTGTGTTACCTTGGGGAACTTTTCCCAACCTCTCTGAGCCCCGCCCTCCACCCTCAACCCCTTTCCTCATCTATCAATTGCCTGGCCCGGAGTAGGCCCCCAGGACCTGCTGAGCAGATAAATGTATGTAATCATGGCCCCGAGAGGGACAAGGGGACTCAACTGTCATACCTGTGAGAGTGTGTGGGAGGCCAGAAGCCACAGGTGACAGCTACTTCAGCTATTTCTTCCCCACCCCCTCTGAAACCCTGCCAGTGCTTTCCACCTGTCTGTCTTTCAGCCCTCTCTGCTTACTATCTTCCCACTTCCAACTCCTCCCTTTGCTTCATGAACCATGGAGCTGTTTAAAGTTCCTGTACCTGCCTCCAGAAATCTCTAGTTTTGGAGCAGACTTTCACTCCCACAGAGGAGACACATTTATCATCTCTTTTTCCCCACTGAGGCTCAGAGAGGCTGAGTGATTCCCCTAAAGTCACACAGCCTATCATAGTTCAGGCAAATCAGAGAAGGTCTTGGCTAAACTAAGTTGTCATGCTGGGAATTAGCCACAGCTGTGCCCGACACTGGCTGGGATGGGAAATGAGCGATTTCTGCAAGGGCTGGAGGCTGAATAGGTTCGCCTCTGTGGGCCTCCAGTCCCCTGCTGCTTCTTACAAAGTTCTCACAAATGACATTTTGAAACCTCTGATTGCAGAGAACTACTCACCCTCAAAGCCCCAAACAGGGCTCACTCCAGACTGTGGGAACCGATGCTTAGAGAATCCTTTAGGAAAAGTAATAACATCTACCTAACATGTAAAGTGGAAATAGCACTAATTCTATATACTTTTTCCCTCAGAAAAATATAAGAGAAAGAATACATCCCCATTCATTTTATGAGGCCAGCATTACTCTGATATCAAAGCCAGACAAATGCTACATAAGAAAATAAAACGGCAGACAATAGCCCTCGTAAATATAGGTATAAAAATCTTCAACAAAAGGTTAACAAATCCAATCCAACGATATACAGGAGGAATGACACAGCATAGCCAATTAGGGTTTATCCTGGGAATGAAGGTGGGTTTGCTATTCCATGTAATCAATGATGTTAAAGGGAAAAATCACACATCACATTAATTGATACAGAAAGTATGCATTTGACAGAATTCAACATCCATTCATGATTTTTAAAACCTCTCAGCAAACTAGGAATAGAACTTTCTTAACCTGACATATAGGAATGGCATCTACAAAAACACACAGTTAATACCATAATCTTAATAATAAAAGGCTAATATGCAAATGGTCATCACACCATGATGCTGTACCGACCGACAGATCAACAGGGACCTGAGGCTGTGTGGCACTGGGGCTGGGGGACTTGAGGCCACACTGAGGCTACACCCCTCAGCCTGGCACTGGGGGACCTGAGGCCATGCCCTCCTGAGGCCTCATCATCTGCCCCAGTGCCGGGACATGAGGCTGTATCCCCTGCCCAACAGGGCTTGATGGGGGAGGGGATGACCGGGTCTTGGTGTTGCCCAATGGGGGTGGAGTCAGCTGGACACTTCTATTATAGAGAAGGGGCAAATAGCAATATTAAAATATTTCTTCTAATTAATTTCCTTTTAATGTGCATAAATTTTGTACACTGGGCCATTGGTTAATAATAAAAGACTAAAATATTTCCTCTTAAGAAGAAACAAGGCAATGATGTCTACTCTTACCACTCCTATTCAACATCATACTAGAGGTCCCAGTCAGTGCAATAATCCAAGAAAAAGAAAGTATGTACATATTGCAAAGGAAGAAGTAAATGTCCCTTTGTAAATGACACACTGTTTAAATAGAAAATCCCAAGAACTATACAAAAAAAAAAAAAGCTTACAGAACTCATTAATAAGTTCAGCAAAGTCTCATACCAGGTCTGCATGTAAAAATTAAATGTATTTCTATATATTACTAGTGAACAATTGAAAATTTAAAAATATATTTAAATTAGCTCAAAAAATAAAATGCCCAGAAATAAAGCTAATAAAATGTGCAGGACTTACACTTTAAAGCTACAAAATACTAATAAGAGAAATCAAAGAAAATCTAAATGATAGATATGCCATATTCATGGATGGAAAGAATCCATATAGTGACAATATAATGACAGTTTTTCCTCATTGATCTATGAATTTAACACAATTTCAGTAAAAACTCCAGCAGAATTATTTTTTTGCAAATTTGGACAAGCAGATGCTAAAATTTATATGGAAGACAACAGAAATAGGATAGCCAAAACAGTTTTGAAAAAAAATAAATTTAAAGAACTCACACTATCTGATTTTAGAACATACTATAGAGCTACAGTAATTAAGAAGTTGTGGTGTTAGCAAAGACAGAAGCACAGATCAGTGGAGCAGAATACAGAGTCTAGAAACAGGCCCACACATATATGGTCAACTGACTTTTGACAAAGTACAAAGATAATTCAATGGGAAAAGATGTGTTTTCAACAAATGCTCACTATCACACATATGCATACACACAATCACACACACATACCACCTACAGGAATACACCCACACTAATTGTAGGAACAATTAGTCATTCATAAGCTACTACTAACTTAAAACGTAGCATAATTTAAAATGGAGAAAGAGAAAACAAAGGAGGAAATGTTTATGACCCTGCATTAGGCTAAGAATTCTGAAATAGGACAGCAAAAGCATGCTCCATACAAGAAAAAATTGATGAACTGGCTTCCATCAACATGAAAAATTTTTGCTCTGCAAGTGACATAGTTAAAAGAATGAAAACAAACAAACAAAATACAAGCTACCAACTGGGAGCAAATATTTGCAAATCACATCTTTGACAAAGACCTTGAGCCCAGAATATACACAGAACTCTCAAAATGGCCAACTCAGCAAGAAGACAGGCAGGAGGAGCCTGAGCAAAGAAGTGACAAGACTTCTCACCACACCCTCCTTCCTGTCTTTCTCCTCTGGCCTGAGTCCCCTTGGGCCTGACCCCGAGGACACAGCCTCTGAGAGAAGACTCTCCTGATGGCACCCCGGGAGTGGGGCTGCCCTGAGCCTGGATGAATGGGTAGCAGCTGCAGGATTTAAGGCCCAACTGGCACCCTCGCCCTATCCAGGGGCCAAACCAACTCCGGAGTGAGGACTGGCAGGGTGAGGGCTGGGGATAATATCACTGTCTACTCCAGTAGCCACATGAGCAGGAACCCGATGCTGTGAGCTCTTCTACCCCACCCCCACCCTGTCCAGGGAGTGGTGGTCACCCCAGAGGGTCCCAAGACCCCAGTCTGGCCTCGCTCCTTCAAACTCCCCCTGGGAGAGAGGAAGGGAGGGAGAAAGGAGCCTGAGAGAGGAGCAGCAGGCCAGCAGGCCTGGCCCTGGAGAGCACTCACACTGGACTCCAGCTCTAAGTTATTCAACGTCCTGGCTGCTTTTCTCTGCTGTGCGCAGAGGGGCACTGTGGTAAGGCTGCCCCTCCAGAGCCCACATGCCAGTCAGGGAGGGGACATGACCCTAGGAGGCCACTAGAAATCTGCTGGGCATGCGCCGGGTGGAGGCCATGCAGACCCTGGTTTCACCTGCATCCCACTGGGCAGGGCAGCCCCAGGGAGGCGGGTTCTGCTCGGGGCCCCAAACGTCTCCTCCTCGTGGGCATCTGCAGACGCTGCCCTGGCCCGGCTAGAACAAAACCACACAGCACAGCCCCTGTTCCCCATGGGGCTGTGGGCTGGTCAGCAGTGCTCAGGCACCAAGGGCCGGCCAGGCTGTGGTCTCAGAGCTAGGGCGGGTAGGCCTGTGGCTGTTCCTTGACCCCCCAATTTTTAAGGAAAAATCAGGAGAGTTGACCTCAAAGGCAAGACATATTTTTCCTTTGAAACCAACAACAGCTATTCACTTAAGGCCTCTTTGCTGCTTAAAAAAAAAAGCCTTTATATTTTTGTTGATTTAAATACAACTTGCTGTGCCCAGATGGCATGGCTCAGTGGTTGAGCATCAACCTTATGAACCAGGAAGTCCCGGTTTGATTCCCGGTCAAGGCACCTGCCCAGGTTGTAAGCTCGATTTCCAGTGGGGAGCCTGCAGGAGGCAGCCGATCAACGGTTCTCTTATTGATATTTTTATCTCTCTCTCTCCTTTCCTCTCTGAAATCAATAAAAATATTTTTGTAAATAAAAAATAAATAAATATAACTAGCCATGCCTCCAGGACTACCTCGAGGCATCTCTACCTTTATCCTGGGTGGGCCTGGGGCATCCGTGCTCGCTATCACACATATGCATACACACAATCACACACACATACCACCTACAGGAACACACCCACGCCACTGATGACACACATGCCACCATATATCCCTGGTGTGTACATGCTAACTACACATGAAGTTCATACACCTAATGGCAACACACTGTGTCCTCCACAGAGACCTACACGTACAAACCACCGTATGTATGTACCCACTACACACATCTAAGCTCCACCTGCACAGGCCTGGAGGCACATGATCACACCCTGGTCACAGCCAACCTGGGATCCCTGAGGGTGGTCCCCTGCCTCTGCCTCCCCTCCCGGCCGCCAGGGCTGTCTGCTCCTGGCTATTCACTGTCCTCACAGCAGACACAGAGCACCGAGGAGGAGCTGAACCCACCACAGGGGCTGGGCTCTCTTGGGCTGTGAGCCACCTCAGAGAGAGCAGGAGCCTGGGAATCATGGGGCAGATGGGAAGTGATGACGCAGTGGCCCCAATACCAAGGGCGGAGCTGGGATAGTTGCCACCAAAGCACGAAAAAGCTCACAGATATCTGAACCTGGGAAGCCCCACCCCTTCCCCCGGCCCCTCTCTGTTCTTCCCTCCACCCGCACCTGGTTTGTTGGGAATTACTGGGCTGGTAGCAGTGCAGGTGTTGCCAGCTGTTGAGACATTGTAAGATCTGCCTTCTCCTCTGAGCCCTCCTGCTGGGGTGGAGGAGTTCCCTTCCCATTTCTGACCCACACTCCACCAGTGGAAGGGCCCAGGCCACGTGGCCACACAATGACTGTGGGAGAAGGTGGCCCAAAGGAGGAGTGGGAGGGTGGTGGGCCCTGGGCTGCATGGGCTGCTATGTGAGTCTTGCCACTCTGGGGCTGGTCATCGGCTGAGGATTGCTGAGCTGGGTCACCAGGGGCCACCCAGGGAGGGTGTTGGCCCTGAGCATCGAGGCTGCTGAGACAAAAAGGCTGTGCCTACCTTTATGCCACTGACTCTGTGCCAGGTAGGAACCCCGTGGCTGTTCCCTGGGGTCTCAGAGCAGGAACAAGAAGGAGGACAGCAAAATCCTTCCAGCTCTTCCAGCTCAGGTGCCCCGGCCCTGACATGGTGGCAAGCGGTGGGGACAACATAAGCAAAGACAGCCAGAGCAGGCCTGGCCTGGTGGCTCCGTTGTCCCGATACGCCAAGGTTGCAGGTTCGATTCACGCACAACAATCAACCAATGAATGCATGAATACGTGCAACAACAAATCGATGCCTCTCCCTCTCTCTTTCCCTTTTTCTCTCTCAAATCAATAATTAAAAAAAAAAAAAGACAGCTAGAGGGCACATGCCTGGACGGTCTAGAATGGAGAATTATCAGGTGTAGCCAGGGTGGGCAGGGAGCAGGTGAGAGGGCTGTGGGGAGAGCAGAGACTGACTAGTCAGATGCAGAGCCAGTGGGGAGCCACCCAGGTTGCTAAATCTAGGTTAGCCCCGACTTCCTCACCTGGAAAATGGGCCCCACCTGTGACCTGGCAGAGGCTTGCAGGCTGTCCCCAGCAGGGCAGGATGACACTGTAACAGGACAGGTTTTCTGTCCCTCTCTGGGCAGCTAAGTAGAGGGGAGCAAATCGATGGGTGCTGTCAGACACATAGATCACGCGTAACTGGCTGGACCTGCCAGTGGTCCTCCCAGTCCCGGCAATTCATCAGAGGCACCCAATGCTCACATGGCTGTGCCCACCTGAATGTCCCCCACGTCCCACCTGTGGACTGCCTTAAAACCACCCAGAATGCAAGGCCTAGGTGGCTCGAGGGGCCCCCAAGGCTGGCACAGCAGGAGCTGTGCACCAACACCACCCCGGGCTCTTTCTGGGTGTGCGAATGACTCTAGAACCTTCCATTGCCTGGATGGCACTGGGAGCCCCTCTGCTCCCCCTCACACCTCCCCCACTCCAGCTGAGATGCCTTAAGCAAGGAGGGAAGGTGGAGGGTCAGCTGCCAGCTCAGCCCCCGAGAGCAGCACTTCAAATCAGAGCTATTTTTAGCTCTTCTCTCTAGTGTCCCTGACATCAGCTGAGCAGTGGTGGTGGCAGGCACACATTTGAGGGGACAGGCATGAAATGGCACTTCCCTGCAGGGGCCCAGGGGGGGCGGGGGAGTGGGGAGGAGCTTCGGGGAAGGTGGGTGGTGGCAGTGGGTGTCACTGAGGCGTCTTCCTGGATGTAGGGTCGCGGTGGCAGGGTGGCCAGGTCATCCTCAGCCTTCCAGGGCTCAGAAGAGCATAAGGAGGGTGGAAGCCACACCACCGGCCCCTGCCCCGTGTCCCCACCAGCAGAGTGGGGCCCCGCTGCTGTCCCTGATCTGAGACTCCGGAAGGAGCTTGATTACAAAGATCCGTGCACCTTGGCAAACCTAGATCTGGGAGAAATACTTTTCCTTTCCTGATATAAGCTCCCAGAAGGACAGAGACCCAGTTTCTGGGCCATGGTTTATCTTTGCCTACCTGGTGCCTGGCACCCCGCCAGGTGGGCATTCGGTGTTTGTCTCATGAATGAAGGAACCAATTGGGCAGCTTATTAATAAAATCCTTGAGCTTGAGAAAGTTCATTCCTACTCCCGGTGTGGGGAAAGCCTAACTGTTCTCCCAGCTCAGGGTCAGCACTCACTCTCCACTGAGGGCACCGGGACTGGAGCCCAGAGTAGCTCATGGGACCCTTCCCACCATCTTTTCCTCCCTCTGACTTCCTTTCCTCCTCCCTCTGTTCCTCTGTCCCTCCTTCTGTTCCTCTGTCCCTCCTTCTGTCCCTCTGTCCCTTCCTCTCTTTCTCCCTCCCTCCCTGTTCCTCATGCCTCATTCTGGGAGTCTCCAACCTGGAATGAGTGACTGCATGCATGCAATTCCTCTTCTAGCCAGCAGAGTTCTTTCCAACCAGGCCAGCAGCCCAGCCCTGGGCGCCTTGTACTTCTCTGCTTGGAGCTGGGGCCACGCCCACAATGGGAAGGGCCACTTTGTTGTCCCCCAAATTAGAGCCGAATTCTGACAACAGGCCCTGACAGGGTGGTTCTGCCAGCTTCCTAATAAACAGATGTCCCAGGATTTAGGTGACGTGGCCAAGGCTTAGAGCACATTCCAGGTGAGGCAAGGCCAAGGCTGGGGAAAATGGATCCGCCTGAACGTTAGTGGCTGTTCAATTAACTCACAACTCTGAGAGGGGACCCACTGGCCCAGAGGAAAGCCACCTGCACTTGGCCAGGAGCCTTGAATCTTTTTTTTTTT
>JAAGEH010000014.1:15785457-15803319 GCA_011751065.1 Lasiurus cinereus | reverse complement strand
ACCCAGGGCAGTGGCCACAAGGAACCCTGGGCACTGGGCAGGAGGACACACCGGGGCCGTTGTTACAGGCCTCAGGTACAGGGTGTGGCTAAAACTCCAGTGTCCCCTCCAGGGTGGATCTGTGGAGAATGAATTAATCTGAGATGTTCAGGGAGGGTTTTTGGCTTACCCACCTGCCTCCTGAGGGAGAGTACCCCAGTGTTTGTTCTCCCTATCTTGTCCTTTCAGATCCCTGAAGTGTGTCCCTTTTCGACTTTCACGAGTGCTCACTGCAGCAACCTAGCCGACTGCACTCATTCAACGCCACGACTGAACTCCCGCTGCGTGTCAGGCACTGCACTAGGCACGGGACACCCAGCCGTACTCCCCGCCACCTCCCTCTGAGTCACCCTGCCTCTGTCCCGTGACCCCATTGGTCTCTTTCTCTGATAGAAGATGAAGTAACTGGATCAAAGCCCTGTGTGTTCAGTATTTCATGTTTGGCATTTAGGCTCCGGAAACCGCCTTCCACAATTTCCAGCTGGGATTATTGCCAATGGTGCGAGAGGAAACTTTGTGATGGGCTTGCTCTGACCTCGAGGCTGTCCTGGCTGTGTGGCCTTGGGAATACCTTCCCCGCTCTGTGTTCTCCATAGTGGGAGGAGCAGATAAGACCCAGTTCTCAGGCCCTGACTCTACACTGACCTTGTGGGTCTGGTCTGCTATCTAGAGACCTTTCCAGATCAGCGGTCATCTTGTGGGGCTGGGCTGTCTCTCCCAGAGCACCTCCTGCACCCCTGCCCCCTACCCCCCCTCCTCGCAGGGGTAAGGCTCTGCTCCTCCAAGCTCTCTTCCATATGCAGGCCCTGTCCCCAACCTGGGAAGCCAGACATGTCATGTGCGCTGTTTCCTGAGGCCGAGCAGGGAAACAGGCCAGAAATAGAAACAGAAAGTGGCATTTAGTCAAGTTTGCATTGTTCCAGCCAGGAGGCCAGTGACGCGGCCACAGCGTGGAGTGCACTGCCAGGTGGTGCAAGGCCATCAAGGCTCACCAAGGCCCTGGGCCGCCCAGGGTCCCCATTCGCTGCGGGGAGCATGGGGGCGTGCAGGGGGAACACTGGGCTGGGAGTCAGGAAACCTGGGCCCCAGGGTCTCCTCTACAGTTGACCCTTAAGGTCTGGGACTCCTTGCCCCTCTTGTCTGATCCCAGACCCCAATCCGTCAGTAAGAAACTGAAGGAGTTCTCACTTCCTCCCAAATCTCCAGATAAAGGGCGCAGCTAAGAAGAGGGGAGGAAATCGGTGGGTGCTGTCAGACACATAGATCACGCATAACTGCCTGATGCCCTGTGGGGAGAAGGGTTCATCTTGGGGACTTGGGCTGGGGGTGGGGGTGTGAAGTGGCCTTGGGCTCAGATCACCTGCCAGGTCCCGGCCAATCCCCTGGGTCAGGCAGGCCCACGCCAGATGGTAGGGGGTGGTGGGGACAGGGCGGCGCATAAGAATACTACAGTGACTTTACAGTGGGCTTCACCTCTCTGATCCTGGGCACTCCTCCTCTGACTTCACATTGACTTTTCCTCATCACCTTGGACAGGGTGATCCTTTTATTTTTATTTTTAAAATATGTTTTTATTTATTTCAGAGAGAGGGAGAGAGAGAAAGAAAGAGACAGAGAGAGAGAGAGATGTGGAGAGAGAATCATAGATCGGCTGCCTCCTAAACACTCCACATTGGGGATTGAGCCTGCAACCAGGTATGTGCCCTGACCTGGAATAGAACCGTGACCTCCTGGTCCATTGGTTGATGCTCAGCCACTGGCCACACCTACAATCAGAGCAGAGAGCAGGGGCTATACAGCAGCACTAATGCCAGGCTGGAGGCCCAGAGCCAGCCCTGGGCCCAACCTCCTCCCCAGAACTCTGACTCTTGCTCCCATAGCCAGGAGGGCACAACCCCCCATAGAACAGTCACCTGAGGTGTGTGACAAAGGCCCTTTCCCACTCAAGCCTGCCTTGGCTCAGGGTGCACAAGGCTGAACCCACAGCCCTTCTGACATGGCCCTTTCCTGGCTCTTTCTAATGAGAAATAACCCTTGGTGTTGAGACTGCAAGCTTCCTGAGGCCAGGAGCTGGGTCAGCCTCATCCTTCCATCCTCTCTAGCCTGGAAATAAATGAATATGGGATAAATGGATGCAGGGATGGTAGGATGGATGGAAGAAGGGGTGGCTGGAGCTAGAGGAGGTCAAAGTTGAGAGGGAGCAACAGCTTCTGAGCAGGGAGGCTGGGAGTTACTTCTTCCTAAAGGTGGTCATAGCCTGGCCAGTGGGCCCAGGGTGCTCTTTGCTCTCAGCTCCCAATCTCCCCTGGGGCCACCAGGAGCCAGCCCAAGCCCAGACTCACAGACACCTCGTCTCCCAGGAGCTGCTGAGACCAGGAGGCAGCAAGAGCTCTTCTAGGAGCCTGTTAGAGCAGAGAGCACCACCCTGCGCCAAGAGCCCTGAGATGGCCAGAGTCCCATCCCCTCCCCAGCCTCAGTCACCTCATCTATAAAATGGGAATAAAGGTCTCTTGTGGATTCTCTTTCCACTTCCTACAGGCGCAGGTGAAGAAGAGGTACATCCACACAGCAGTCTTCATCTAAGAACACGTAACAGGAACAGCAAGCCTAGTCCCCTCCCTTGAAAGAGAGGGCTTAATAATTCATTAATTCCTACCTCAGCACATTTTGCAGAACTTGAGAGGGCAAGAGCATATGATACAGTTGGCCAGCACCAGACCCTCAGCTAGCTGGCCAGACTATCCCCCTCCCAAGGTCGCCCATGAGTAATGTTGAACGTTTTCTGTGAGGCAGGCAGTCTGCTAGACATTTCTCACGTGCCATCTTATTTAACCCTCACGGCAGCCCCACCAGGCAGGCACTGTTATTGCGCTGCCCCAGACCTGAGAGGCCTGACATGTGGCAGTTCCCGCTTTATTATTCTTTTTATTTATTTTATTTTATTTCTAGAGAGAGAAGAGAAAGGGAGAAAAGAGAGAAACATCAACTTGTGGTTCTATTTATTTATGCATTCATTGGTTGCCTCTTGTATGTGCCCTGACTGGGGATCTACCCACAACCTTGATGTATCCAGAGGATGCTCTAACCAACTGAGCTATGTGGCCAGGGATAGCTTTGTTATTGTTTTTCAAGAGCGCCCCCCCCCCACCTCTCTCTCCATAGATCTATACCTGATACACTCTATGTGTGTCACATGTATCAAGTCACTTAACATGACCCGTGAGGTAGGTTCTACCATAGTCCCATTTCACAGATGAAGAAACTGAGGCACATGAAAGTCAAGCCACTTGCCTAAGGTCACACATGTGGCAGGCAGCAAAGCTGGGAGCTGACCCTGAGCCACGTGGCTCTGTTTCCCAGTCAGAGCAACCAGTGTACCTGACTCATTGCATTTCCCCACTTACTGCTTCCTTTCAATCTCTGGTGTAGATAAAGTGGGTATCATTGTTCCCCTTTACAGAGGACACTGAGGCTGTGAGAGTTTGATTTGTGGAATTTCAACCGCCAAGACATTCGAGGTCACGCACAGCAGCCGAGGCTGGTCCTCAGTGTCTCGGAAACCACCCGCCTCAGCCATGGAGGTCCTGCTTGCTCTCCCCTGGCTTCGTCCGTCACAGTCACTCTAGAATACTGTCATCTTGTTTACAGGGAAATCACTCCAGAAATGTCTGCCCAGGGATCTGTCATGGGCTGAATTGTGTCCCCTCCAAATGCATACATTGAAGTTTGAACCCCTCGGTCTGTGACTGTATTATTTGGTGACAGAAACTTTAAAGAGTTAAAATGAGGTCATGTGGGTGGGCCCTACTCCAATCTGATGGGTGTCTTTATAAGAAGAGAGGAGGGCACAGACACACACAGACTAAGAGACAATCATATGAGGATGCAATAAGGAGGTGGCTGTTATGGACTAAATTGTGCCCTCCCCAAATTCATATGCTGAAGTCCTAACCTCCACTGTCACTATATTTGGAGACACGGTACTTAAGGAGGTGATTTAAGGTTAAATGAGAGGGTGGGGCCCTAACCCGATGGGATGGGGGTATCCTTGTAAGAAGAGGAAGAGAACACCATAGACTTCCTCTGTGCACAGCGAGAGGTGGTTGTTCACAAGCCAGGAAGAGAGGCCTCAGCAGAAACCAACCCTGCCAGCACCCAGCCCTTGGACTTCCAGCCTCCATAAGTAGGAGAGAATGCATTTCTGTTGGGTGACCCTAGGACACTTATGGAGAAAGAGGTCTCCATTGATTAATCCAGCAAATGGTCGCTGCATGAGTGCCAGGCCTTGTGGTGTTTGACAGGAGGGGTGGGAGCAAGTGTGTCCAGTAGCTCTGAACCTGGGGCTCAAGTTCTTATCCCCTTCCTGCTGTTAGACAGCCATTCCTTTGCTTGCAGCCAAACGGGGTAACATGTCCTGTCTCACTTTGCAAGAACTGCAGAAAGTGGGAGTTGGACTGGGCAGGAATCCAACCCTTTCCTTTACAGACAAAAAAAATGGAGGCCAAGAGAGACAGAGCTGGCAGTAATCTGTCTCTGGGTCTTCTGGCCCTTGCCGGCCTGCGTTTTTGCTGCCATCTGCTGTCTTCCCTCAGGGGTCTGCTTCTGGGCCAGGTGTGCTGGTGGGAAGGTGCAAGAGAAAGAGATCTGGGGCCACTTGGCTACGATTTGCCTAGGGCTGGACCTGAAGAGTAAACCCCTAGCATCCTCCTCTGTGGCCTGAGGGCTGGAGCACCTCCCTCCTCTCAGTGACCCTTTATTGGCTTCATTGCTCTTTACTTTCTGCCCAGCCCAAGACAGGGCCGGGAGGATGGTGGGAGTGACATTAGCGCCTTGCCTTGTTTCTAGCCCTGTCTTGGGCCGTCTTCTCTTCGCTGGGATGTCAGCTCCTCCAAGGCCTGTCCCACACTCTGCAGAGTAGTTCCCGAAGAGGTAGAGAGCTCACCCTGAAGAGGGAGAGGCTGAAGAGCCACACCCAGACCTGAGAGCCCGGCTGATTGTCAGCAGGGTGAGCACTAAAGGCATGATGATGGATGGAAACTGTTCTTCCCATTTGCTGCTGAGAGGCCTGGGGGTGTGAGTCCCTACAAGCCCCAGGGAATCAGAGAAACTCAGCAGGTCCCAAAGAAAGGGGAGGATTGAACCAATGATTTCAGGGGGGTCAGAGCCAATAATCACAGCAAAAGAGGGGCTGCCCCCTCTGCACCTCCTACCCTAGGGACTAGTGAGGAGAGAGACTAGACTAGAATTTGGGATTAAACTGCCTTCAGCTTCTCAGATACAGGCATGGCCCCTCTCTTATCTGCATCCCTATTGGAAGAAAGGACTTATCCACCTCATACAAGTCCTTCCACTCCCCAAGGCTACAGAGCTGGCATCTGCCTGGATAGTTTTGAGAAGCTGGAGGTCCAAGGCATGCCCCCGACCCCATGCACTGACCCACTCACTTTCCTTGGCAGTGACAGGATCCAGTGCCTAGGGGATTAAGTGTTAATGTCTGGCCACTCCCAGGAGACAGACAAGCAAGACCCTGAGATACTGATGCATAGCCACCAGCAGGAAGAAAAAATTCGAGGGGACTGCAGGACAGATGGAGACTTCACCTGCCAAGCGCTGCTGGTTCCCTGCTCTGGTGCCCGATCTCACTCCGTACAGAGTGTTCCCTTCCCTCCCTGGCATGCCACTGGTGTTCTTCACCCCGTGCCAGGGAGATGGCCTCTTCTGCCCTCCTCAGAACCAGCCAACAGGGGGACGGGGGAAACCCCTGCTGATCAGAATTAGTTATTTTGGTCTAGGAACTTGAACTAAATCAAAGTAAGAGCCAACCAGAATACCTAATCTTAGGATGATTCCCAGTATTATTATTCTCTTATAAACTTATTTTTTAATGAGCAAATTATAGTTAGATTTGTAATGAAACACTGACATTGTCCAAATCTATTTAAACTGGGACCTTAGCAAACCCACAGTGACTGGAACTTGTGTTGGTCTAGCTGTGTGCTGTGTGACCTTAGGTAAGTCGCTTACCCTCTCTGGGCCTCTGTTTTCCTCATTTGTGTCAGGCTAGCAGATCTAACAGCTCTTACTGCTGATTATCTACTCCCTGGATCTCAAAATAGTCTCCAAATGGACTCCACACAGCCCTTCCATGACGCTCAGTTCTCTGCCTGGATGATCACCAAGGCAAGTCATGTGGAAAAGGCATGTTCTATATGTGCCATCTGTGAGGAGCTGGGAAACAGGCCTGAACCCTGGGACGCGGGGAGCCTGCTGACTCTTTGGAGCCGGCACTAATGTAATTATGTGATTAAGACGTTCATCTTGGTGTTCACTGCGCTTCATTTGGTTAAATCAAAAGTGACAACGAGCTGCCCGGTGGGTGGTACTGTTCTCCCAGGAGGGTCCAGGGAGAGGTCTTCTGCACAGGGTGGTCCTGAGCTCTGGATACCCTCTGGCGGGGCGGGCAGGTTAGGAGGCTTTCGTCACCTGGAAAGGCGCGTACTGGCTCCTGCCAGGGGTTGAAGTCATAGAAGCCGTGGGGAGGGCGGTCTGTGGCCGTCGCCTGTGCCAGCCTTCTCCTGTTCCAGACGGAGGAGCAGGCCCTGGCCACTGGCTGAGAGGGAGCACCTGTGTGTGCCTGTGGCTTCTCACCTTTGAAGAGTGTGACTCCCTCCCTCCTCTCTATCCCACAGGGAGTGATGAGCTCAACTGAGGATGTGACATGCAGTCCAAGAGCCTCTGGAGAGAGGACACGGGGAAGGTGCAGAGGAAAAGTCTCACTCGTTACCCAGATCTGAGCGCTGGGAGGGCAGCTGAGAGCATCACTGCTTTGGGGAGTGGGTCCTTCCTTTAGTGCAAAAGCCCTGTCTGCACTTGAACAGGGAAGCACTCAGCCTGGGAGCGCGTCCCATCTGCCTGGAGACTGGAGGACACCCCTCTGCAGGGCTCCTAGGGCCAGAAGTTCCCACCATCTCTGCTGGGTCACCCCACACTCTTGTTGGCTCTGTGGCTCCCAGACCCGGGCTCACGCAGAGATAATGACAGTTCACGTGGCGTTCCCTGCTCTCCGGAATGGCTGGAGGGTTGCTCTGGCACCTCTCCTTTCCCCGTTCTACAGAGAGTGTGGAAACCACAGAAATGAGAGAGGAACTGGGCCCTTCTGCGGCCACATAGAAAGGGCTATGCTTTCCCAGAAGGTGTGGGGAGATAGGAGCAACGAGCAGACATCGCAGGGAGATGGGCTGTGCCTAGTCTTAGCTCGGCTGCTGTAACAATATCATCGACCGGGCAGCATAAACAACAGACAGTTATTTCTCAGAGTTCTGCGGGCTGGGAAGTCCAAGATCTAAGAGCCAACAGACTCAGTTCCTGGGGAGGGCCCTTCTCACTGTGTCTCACATGGAGGAGAGAGCTCTGGTCTCTTCCTTGTCTGGTGAGGACATGATCCAGCAAGGGGCCCCATGCTCGTGCCCTCATTTAAACCTAATCACTCCCCACAGACTCCATCTCCAGATGCCATCACATTAAGAACTGAGCCCTTGTATCATACGTATCACATGAATTTTGGGGACACACAAAGATTTCATTCGTAACACCCAGAATCAGAAAAGGCAGAAGGAAAAGACCAAGGGATCCACCATACATGGAGCTGGGCACCCCTCTGGCCCTTTCCTTTGTGTTCCTAGGGAGGGATGTTCCCAAGAATCTGAGCGTGGGTGGGAGGTGATTCTGTGTCCCTTCCAAACACATGAGCTTTTGCTACTAGGAAAGGACAAGAGTAAGGCCCTGAGGAGCATAGGGTGGGGAATTTAAGGAGGCACTCACTCTCAGATGCAACTCTGTGTTTGCAGCACCCTAAAAGTGAGGGCCTCCTTAACACTGGTGCCCTGGCACGTTGCTTTCCTCACCCAAGCCCTGACCCTTCTTCAGTCCATCCCTGGTCCAGAATGCCTCCTGATCAGGAATGCATAGAGGTCTTCTCCTAGACAGGTGGGCTCAGGTATAGCAGGTGGGTTCAGCCACAGTCTCCTCCAGGTTGTCAAGGGAACCCTCAAGCCCGGTCATTCATCCATGAACACGAGGCGGGGTCAGAGACAGCTGGGGCCCAGGGCCCGGGGCAGGGGGAGGGCAGGGAGAAGATGCCTGTGGCCCCCTAAGGCAGGAGAGAACCTGATTGGAGTGTGAGCTGAGGCTGTTCCTTGGATCAGAAAATGATCCCATGTCTCTACCGAGAGGAAGAAAGTGAAAACTCATCAAATTTCACTGTGGGTCAGGCAGTCTGCCAATTACGCACAGTTATCTTATTTGATCCCCGACATAGTCTAGCGAGGGAGGGTTGTTCTCAATTTACGGATAAGGAAACAGAGGCTCCGAGATATAACAGGATCTGTCCAAGGTCATAAAGACCTGGAAGCTCACTCAGGTCTGACACCAAAGTCAGCCTCCTGAAGGTCCCAAGGCCTGCATTTTCATGCCTTCTCTCTCATCCTCATCTCCTCATCCATTCACTCCTTCAACAAAGATGATCCAAGGGCTATCACATGTCAGGAATCATTCTAGGAGTTTGGGATGCAGCTGGCATTCTGGTGGTGGGCAAGAAAACAACACTCAGGCAAACACTAAGTGCCATCCAGAAAAAACTAGAGCCATGCGACAGGGTATGGCCAGGGGCGTGGCCAGATTGGACAGACTAGTCAGGTAGGTCTCTCTGAGGAAGGGAAAGCTGTCCTGAGAACTGAATGACAGCCATGGTTGGTGTGGCTCCCTGGTTAGAGCATGGGCCAAAGGGTCCCAGGTTCAATTTCCAGTCAAGGTCATGTCCTTAGGTGCTTTGATTGGAGGTGTGATCAGAGGAGAATTTTCTCTAGGGGGTACAAATGTATTTTTGTTTATTTTCTTACATTTTACATCTTTGGAACTTGCTTGGAAGGGGGATTTGGCTCAACATCTCTTATCTCTTCTGCCCCATTTGCAGGCTGACATTCTGGTTCGTCTGTTTGTGAAGCTGGACAGAAGTTTTGGCCCCTGTCTGAATGTCCGAGTAGTGACTCTTCTTTGAGCCTGAGCATCCTCACTGGTTCCCCTGTAGCTACCCTGGGCCCCAACCCTCAATGGACTGAATACCTAATACTGCCATTGCTGCTTCTCTGTTCAGCCCCTCCCGTGGCTACCGGCTCACTCAGAGTCCCAGGCCAGCCACAGTCTTGACAAAGGCCTCCTGCTTCCTCCCGGGTCTTCCCTACCTGCCCCCCTCACTCACTGAGCCCCAGCCACACAGGGTTGTCAGATGAATCAGACTTGCTCCTGCCCCAGGGCCTTTGCATAGCAGTCCCTCTACCAGCAATGCTCTTTTCCTAGAGAAGCACATGGCTCTGTTGCCGAGGTCTTTCCTGACTCCTCCAGGGGAAAGAGGAACCCTGGCCTGGAATGCTCCTCCTCCCCTCTCTGCTTTATTTTTCTCCAAGCCATTTTAACCATCTCTACCACCTTACCCTGTTCAATGAGATCCCTACTGATTGCTGCACTAGAATGACCATGTCACAAGGGCTGGGATTTCTGCTCAGTGTGAATCCCCAGCCCCTAACACAGTGCCTGGTGCAAAGTAGGTCCTTAAGGAGCACTGAGTGAATGCATGAAGTGAGCTGGGCGTGAACTTTGGCATCAGTCTTGGACTCAAATCCCAGCTCACAGCCATGTCCCCTTGGGTAAGTGACAGAACCTCTCTGAAGCCACCGTTTTCATGTCTCTTGGGTGAGTGAGATGACCCCCACTGTCAGAGGGTGGTGGTGAGGAATGTGTGAGCCATTCAAAGAAGATTCAATAAATACCAGCAATCTGCCGTCTCCTGCTACAGCCCACCCTACATTTCAGGGGCTGCAGAACTGGGGGTGGTGCAAGAGCCCAGTGGGCCCAGAGGGTCCCCCAGGTGGGATATAACCAGCCATCCAGAATCCACAGACTAGAAAGTGCCTGCATCAGTCCATGGGACCACATAAGTTCGATGACCTCTTTGAACCTTCTCCTGGAGGCCCTGGGCTGCATTGACTCCCCAACCTACCTTGTCAGGGCCAGAGCTGCTGACAACCTCCATGTGTCTCAGGGACACTTTGCACGGGGAGGTGGCTGTGGGACAAATGAATGGTGGCTTCTACAAACCCTGCACTCTCAACGCCCTCCTGAAGTTTCCAGAAGGCCTGCCTCTGTTCCACACCCAAGCACATTGAATCCCTCAGGGCCTGTCCTGCAGACACTGCACTTTACTCAGGTCTGGAACTCAGACCTGGAGGCTCAAAACCACTGATAGAGAAAAATGCTCAGTTTCAGGACCTCAGGGTCTCCACATTCATGGATGAAAACAATTGTGACACTCCCCACTCCCCAAATGGAACCCAGTTCACCTGGAGCCTGTGGGGACACAGATCTTGGTCATTCCAATGGGGGTAATGACCAAGACCTTCACAAGGCCTTTGGGCAACACCCTCTTGGTCTTAAAAATAAGAGGAAACCCTAATAATTGCTCTGAGAAGTCTCCCAGAAATCCACACCTGCCTGTCACTGTGGCCTTCCCCACGAGAGGCTGCCTGTCCATCCTGGAGCCAGGGCTGGGCCCATCATGCCCTCCATTTCTCTAGCAGCTACAGCTTGGGACCCATCATACTCCCAGACCTCCTCCCTGATGCCAGCGAGATGAGCCCAAGCCAATGTCTACCACATTCTCAAAAGCCCTATTCCCTGCCCATGGCCCAGGCCCCTGGGACCACACCCTGACTCCGTTTCCCTGACCAGCACTCCAGGACCCTGTGATACCTGCAGTGCATACACCTTGCATATATTTTTCCAGTTCTCTTCCTGCTCCAGATCTCCTTCCCTTGTCTCTTCCTTGAAGGTGCCGGCCAAGGGCCACCGCCTGGTTTGGACACCCAGCAAGCCTGCTTGTGGAACTCTCAGTTGTCTTAGGATACCACATTGCCAAGGCCCTAGACCCACATGCTAGCAAGCCCTGGCCTGATAGATGGCAGGTCCCTGGGTCCTGTGGACACGTGTCCACCCTAAGTCCTTCCTTCCCAATTCTGAGAAACCCACAGAGGCTATGCTGAGTTCTGATGAAGGCACCACCCAGTGGGCATGACTCAGGGTTAGCAGACTCTCTTGTTCTATAGAGGAAACAGAGCTACAGTGAAAGGCTAGGCTCCCAGCCCCCCAAACACTGCCATCCTCCTCGGGCCCTGAGGGCCCACAAACGTTCCTATGTGAGGAGTTACCTGGAGGCAGCTGCCTGCCTGGCTGGCCGTGGACCACTGGCACCTAGCAATGCAGGGAGGAGGAAAGCAAGGATATGGCGACATTTCCGGCTTTCCAGTTATTTTACACGATAATCACAGGCATTCAGGGGCCTCGTGGGAGCCTTTCCAGATTACTCTCTTTCCAGAAGGAAAACCAAGACAGCAAACAGCTCCCACGAGACTCAGGGGAGTGAGGGCCTGGTGCCTGGAAGCACCATTTCTCTCTCTCCAGCATCTGCAGGGTGTTGCCGGGGCAACAGATGGCTGTCTGACAGGATGTGGCAATTTAACTCTTACTCCACACAAAACACGAAAGTGAGAATGATTTAACAGATGTTCTTGCTTCCGATAGTTCATGCGACAGAGAGAAGCTTGTGTCGCATCTGGTCCGGGCCTAGTAAGGCATTTCCGACTCCCACATGGGACTGTCTCACGCCCAGCAGGTGTGGGCCACCCGGTTCCCTGGGAACCAAAGAATGATCCTCACTCTCCCTGATACTAGGATTTCTCAAGGGCACCCAGCTTACCTTCAGGACAAGGAGACTGAGCTAAGATCCTTTTCAGTAGCGGCAATGCCAAAAGATCAGTAGTGTGGCTCTCAAACTTCAGAGTGCATCAGACTAGGGGGCATGATGGGTGGTGCTGAAACATCGATTTCTGGGCCCCACCTTCGGAGTTTTGGATTCAGTGTGCTGGGCTGGGACCCAAGAATTTGTATTTATAACAAGTTCCCAGAGGATGCTGATCCTGCTGGTTTGAGGACCACCGTTTGAGACTGCAGTGTATACAGCCTTGCCACTCAAAGCCGGCGAATGCTATACCAGGGGGTCAGTACCACCTGTACACTTGATAGAAATGCAAGTTCTTGGGCTCTGCTCTCAGAACTCTGGAATAGAATCTGGGTCCTATTCTCAGGCCCAGGATTCTGGGTGTCAGCAGGCCCTCCAGGTGATTCTGATGCACGGTGACGTTTGAGAAGCACCAGGCTGGGGCAGCAGTTCTTAAACCTTCGCTGTGCATCAGAATCACCGGAGGACACCTCGAGGGCCCAGGCTGCATGGCAGGCTCTGGGGTGGGGAGCCCACCGTCACTTGTAAAGGTCTCCAGGTTGATTGCAATGCACAGCCCAGCCTGAGCACCACTGGCCTGGAGACCGGCTGCACAAGTGTGGTCTTGGGACTCAGGGCATCAGCTTCCCCCCAGAGCTGGTTAGAAATGCAGACTCTCAGGCCCTAACCTGGCTCACCAGATTCTGGCCTTTAGTGAGATCCCCAAGTGATTGATATGCACAGTCAAGTTCAAGTTCCATTGATCTCGAGACCCTGCTGCCCACACTTCCTGATAGTATGAGCTCTGCACAAAGCATTCATCTTCTCTGAGCTTCAGTTTAGTCATCTGTAGAATAGGTTTACTTCATAAACCAGGTAGCCATGCATCCCTCACATGGTGGTGATGTCAGTGAGACTACACTCAAGGTGCTTCACTGCAGAGGCTTGATTCATCTCCACGGGAAAACTCCCAGACTCCAAGAAGACACCAGGTGCCACCCCTAAGCCCTTCCAAACCACCTGGGTCCCCTTTGGTCTAAGGCTGTGGGTCTGAGAGTTTTAGAAAGAGCTTTGGGAGATTAGAGCAGTGGGTCCCAAACTATAGTGTGCCCGAATCACATACGCGGGGACCTGACAAAGTCCTGATGCTCAGAAACGGCCTCTAGCTCTGGCTGATTTTGCTCAGTGGTTAGAGTGGAGGCCTGCAGACAAAAGGGTCACAGGTTCAATTCCTGGTTAAGGGCACGCATCTTGGTTGCAGGTAGTGGGGGCAAGTGCAGAAGGCAACCAATTGAGGTGTCTCTCTCACATCAAAGTTTTCTCTCTCTCTCTCTCTCTCTCTCTCTCTCTCTCTCACCTTCCCTCCTGCCCCTCCCCTAGGAGTCTGGAGCTAGAAAGGCTGGGGCTGCCTTGGAGGCCAAGTAGGAGGAAGCTCCCGAGACCAAATCAGAGATGCCAAGACCAGGAACCCTGAGGCTGGGGATGGGGCTGTGACTGCAGGAAGCAGAAGGTGCAGAAGAGGTGGGAGAGGCAGGTCCAAAGTAGTAGCAAGGAAGGAGAGCAGGGCTGGCTCGGCACAAATGGGAAAATAGGGATTTTGGCACTTGTTTCTTCTCCAGGAGGTTCTTGTGCTCCTATTGGCTAAGGCCTTGGCTGAACAAATGCACTGAAGATCAGAGACCTGACCCTTAGGGAACGCCAGCGGGGTGGGGTCTCCCCACTCAGAGCACAGCCCCAGAAGCCAAGGGGACAGAGATAGAGAATAATCACACTTCCTGTCTCCCTGAGCCCCACTCACAGAATCTGCTGCTTCTCAGAGGTACGTCTATGGCGAGGCAGTGTCCTTCTGTTGCTCCTTCTGGTATCTAGGGTCTGTCCTCTTGGTATCCCAGTGCTCAGAAGGGGGCAGTATATTTCCCGCCTTGTCACTGGGACCCCTGGCTCTCCTCCCTCCTGTCCACTGAAGGGAAAGGTGCATTCACAGGCTAGACATGACTCACTCGTTTAAAATGAAGAGCAGAGAACCTATCATTTGCATCAATATGTAAATAAATGAATGAATAAAACAAAAATTACAGATCTCTCTCAGTTCTTGTGGTGTGAGAATCTTCCATCTGCCCTCAGATCCTTTCCCAGAGCTGTGCTCCAGAGAGCTGACCTGTGTGGACCACACTAGCCTTATTCTGGATGGGTTAGTCAGTGCGGAGCTGGAGCAGGAAGTCAGAGAGAAGGAGAGGGAGGCAAGCTATGTTCCTGACTCAGCTTCCATCAGTGGCCCCCTTTGCAGAGCGGGCTCTGGCTTGCCTGCAGGGGCGCTATCTCCCCTTCCATGTTATAAACTGAGAATTTAAAGTAACCCATCAGTAATTGTCATAAATGCCCAGTATCTTAGTTGAACATTATGCAGGATAACAAAGCAACTATGGAGGAGAAAAGATGCTTCATTAGCCACTGTTCCCAGGACATGCCCACTGCCTGAAGAGCAAAGGGTTCCCCTAAGTTTAAGGTCCACTAGATTTGAGGTTCTCTAGGTGCAGTGCTCCAATCTGAAAAGGAAGGAAGGAGGGGTATTAACTGAGCATCAATGCACCAGACTTTCTCACATTCTTTCATTCAATTTTCCCAACCATCTTCTGCAACCTATTTTATTCCCATTTCATAGATGAGAAAACTGAGCCCAGGGAAGGCATAAGTCTACTGATATTTCTTGAGTGTCCACTTTTGGTTGGTACCATGACTAATGCTTTCCAAACAGTATGTCGTTTTTTCCAGAAATTATTCTCATTCTTTTTTTTTTTTCACAAGTAGGAAATGGAATTTCAGAGAGGCTAGGTATTTGTTTAAGGTTACATAGCAAGTGAACGATAAAGCCAGATTGAAAGGTGTGTTTTTCCAAATGCCCAGTGATACTTCTCGTTATGTCCCAGTTGCTTCCATTAGATGGTGGGGTGGGAGGGAGGAGTAGGAACCTTAAGAAGAGGTTCCTACTGGCAGCTAGCTGGGCCCCAACAATGCTAGCAGACTCTGATCTACTAGTCTTAAGAGAGTTCTGTACTATATGCTCCTACCATTAAGAACTAAGCCAGGAATTAGAGTGAAATACCTCTCCTTAAGAATGCGAGAAGAGCAAGGCCTGACTGGAGACTTTTTAACTTACAGAAAGACGGGTGGACAGAGAGGAGAGAGCCTTGCCCACAGTCACACAATGGGACCAACACCGCTGGATCCTTTCTGGAATGTCCTTTGAAAATAGTGCATGGGGATGGTGGTGTAGGCAAATGCCTGTACTCACTGCCTCCCACAATCTCATCAAAATTACAACTAAAATACAGAACAACCATCATCCAGAACTGCCAGAAAGCTGGCTGAATGGAAGTCCTACAAATAGAGAAGTAAAGAAGAAAGTACACTGAGACTGGTAGGAGGTATGGAGGTGCGGAATGGGCTGGTCTGGGCACCCACAGGTGCCGCTTTTAATCGGGAGGGAGAATGCCTCTGTGGAGGCTGCCCAGAGGAGTAAGGGGTCCCAGTTCCAGACCAGAGGCCAACCCAGGGTTCCAGAGCTGGGAAAAGAAGTCCCTACAGCAGTAATAACTGTGGACTGTGAAAACCAGTGTGGATTGGGACTCAGTGACACAGAGGCTGCTGGAGACCCAACTGCTCCTCTTAAAAGGCTGGTGCACAAACTTACAAGCTCCCATGCTAAGCTCCAGTGCTGCCCAAGGCTCTAAGGGACCCAGACACATAAAAGAAGGAACTGGACTGTCTGGGCAAGAACTTGGGGGCATCTTTCTTTCAGACAGAGGTGCTCGCAGTGGTCATTGTTCCCATGCTGGGATCTCCCTGGTGCAGTGCTGACTGGCAGCCATTTCTGTTTGCTCCAACCTGAAACCCGACCCACTCAATATACAACCCCATGCAAGCTGTGTGCAGCAGCTTTTGCATATGAGTGGCATGTCTTTTCTCAGGCTAAAACCTGTCAAACAAGCTGCAGGTGAATCAGGGAGTCCAAACCTACCAATTAAAAGGTCCCAAATCCGTCATTAGCACCAGCCTGCCTTGCTTCACAGCTGGGCCTCATCTGGGCATTTCCAAACCCAATACAAAGAAGAGGAAACTGCAGATGTCTCTGTAGCTCCTGCTGGGTGGCCCTAGACAGTGGCTGACTTTGCACCTCCTTGAAGATCCAAGAGCCAGTGTACCCAGTGATCAGTGTGAGATCATGCCAGATTGCAACTCTTCACATCCATAAGCGACACATTCAAGTGGCTGATTCAGTGAACACCAAAGCCCCACTGAAGCAAGTCCTGCTCCATAAGGGTGTCTCCTGTACAGCAACTCTCCCACTGTAGTCACAGCTGGTCCCCACAGCCAATTGGGCTGGAGGTTAATTACTCCCAGTGACATCAACAGCAATCAAGGCTCAATTACAACAAGACTGTACACACAGCCCACAAAATGGTGTACTTAGAGTGTCCACCTTAAGCAATTGGGAAGGCTGAGCCACTGGGCCCTATAGGACACCTACTGCACAAAGCTACTTCATCAACTCAAGGAGACTTAGCAGCTCTACCCAATGCATAGAAATAAACACAGAGAAGCAGCCAAAATGTGGAGACAATGAAACATGTCACAAATGGAAAAAAAAAGGGGGGGGGGGAAGAAAGCAAACTACTGGATATAGAGTTCAAAACTACAATTATAAGGTTACTCAAGAATCTTCTAGAAACCTCCAAGGGACTTAGTGAGACTTTTAAGGATCTTAGTGAGAATACAAAAAGCAAACAAAGAAAAAAAATGGGAGTGGGAAGGACCAGTCAGAAATTAAGCATACACTTACTAAAATAAAGAGTAACATACAAGAAGTCAACACTAGACTAGAAGATCCCAAGAATCAAGTCAACAATTTGAAATATGAGGAAGCAAAACACACCCAACCAGAAGAGCAAAAAGAAAAAAGAATTTAAAAAAATATGAAAATAGTGTAAGGAGCCTCTGGGACAACTTCAAGTGTACCAACATCTGAATTATGGGGGTGCCAGAGAAAGAGTAAAAATCCATTTGAAGAAATGATGACAGAAAACTTCTCCTACCTGGTGAAAGAAATAGACTTACAAGTCTAGGAAGTACAGAGAATCCCAAACAAGAGAAACCCAAAGAGGACCACACCAAGACACATCATAATTAAAATGCTAAGGGCAAAAGACAAAGAAAGAATCTTAAAAGCAGCAAGAGAAAAGCAGTTAGTTACCTACAAGGGAGTCCCCATTTGACTGTCAGCTGATTTCTCAACAGAAACAATGCAGGCCAAAGGGAGTGGCAAGAAATATTCAAAGTGATCAATAGCAAGAACCAACAATCAAGATTACTATACCCAGAAAAGCTATCGTTTAGAATTGAAGGTTAGGTAAAGAGCTTCACAGACAAGAAAAACTAAAGGAGTTCATCACCACCAAGCCAGTATTATATGAAGTGCTGAAGGGTATTCTTTAAAAAGAGGAAGAAGGAAAAAAAAGATAAAAAATATGAACAACAAAGTGGCAACAAATATATATCTATGAACAATTGAATCTAAAAATCAAATGAATAAAAAATTTGATGAATAGAATAAACTGGTGAATAGCATAGAATCAGGGAAAGACTGATGATTCTCAGAGGAAAGGGTATGTGTGTGGGGGCAGGGGGAGGGAAGAGATTAGACAAAGATCTTACATGCATTGTATGCAATACCTATGGACACAGACAATAGGGTGGCGAGGGTCTGGGGCAGGGCAGGAACTGGGTGGAGGGGCTCTATGGGAGGAAAAAATTGGGACATCTGCAATAATCTCAACAATAAAGATTTAAAAATAATAAAATAATAAAAATAAACAGTATTATGGCCATTGGGAGGATAAAAAAAAAGTCTATTAAATGGAAGATCCATGAAAGAAAAGAAAACAGTGTATGAGCAGCAGAGAGATAGAGCACCCCACCCTCTCAGGGCCAGCAGCAGA
>JAAGEH010000014.1:15621721-15785447 GCA_011751065.1 Lasiurus cinereus | reverse complement strand
AAGAAGGAGCTAGCTCAACCTCCCTCCATCCTCACACACACTGAGGAAAGGTCCTGCTAGGACTCAGTGAGAAGGCAGCCAGGTACAAGCAAGGGAAGTAAATCAACCAGCACCTTGATCTTGGACTTCCAGCTTCCAGAACAGTGAGAAATAAATGCTGCTGTTTAAGCCATTGAGTCTGTGGTGTCTTGTTATAGCAGCCTGAACTGACTAAGACAGATGAGTTGTTATTGTTTAATGTGTACAGCGTTTCATTGAGGGGCATGAAAAGGTTCTAAGATGGATGGTGGCGATGACTGAACAACAGTGCGAATGCCACAGAACTGTTCACTTTCATGTGTTTACAATGATAAGTTTTATGTGATGTGTATTTTACTGCAATTTAAAAATTCTTAATTAAAAAAAAAGGATGCCTGAGTTCAAATCCCAGCTATGCCACTTGCTGGCATGTGACCTCGGGCAGTTGATTAGCCTCTCTGAATCCCAGTTTCTTCTTCAGTCAAGTGGTCCAGGACTGATCAACCTGGGCAAGGCTCCAGCATTTGAGCCAATAGCTACAGGGGACCAGCTTCCACCTGCTGGCCAACAATCCCCTCAGCTTCCCTGGGATGGAGAGTCCTGGGAGAAGGAGTGTGATGGCTGCTCCCCCGTCTCCCACTCACGAGGAGGCAACAGAAGGGCTTCTCCCGGCAAAGAACACACAGCAACCTTGAGGCGGGCTGCTGTCCAGGAATAAAATCACTCTGGTATTATCCCCCAGCTCTCAGGTTCAAATAAAGTCACAATGAAAAGCAAACAACAGCTAAGCAACGTGTTTCCACCCTTTGTCCCCTGAGTGGGCCAGAACCGCGGCACTTTGCCTCTGCGGGAGTGTTCTCTCACCCGCGCCCACCAGGCTCCGGGAAGCAGCTGAAAGAAGGGAAATTACCTCTGCACTCCAGCCCACGCCCCAGCACAGCGTGTGCTCTTGCAGATCTGCGGGATCCTCTGTGGGCTGGAGGTAAGGGGAAGACTCAGTTCCAGCACATTTTCTGTAAAAGAGGAAGCACAGCCTCCTGTGGGAGCACGGGCTGGGGAGTCAGGAGGCCAAAACTCCAATCAGGAGCTGAGGGCAGTAAGATGGTCTCAGTGCATCCACCATGCTCTGCTCTGAGAGGCTTTGGTTCAGATCCCTCCTCTGCCACATGGACCTTCACTCTCTGAGTCTCCCTCATAGGAAACATGAAAGTTCCCACACCTGCCCCTTCCCTGGGGGAGGATTTATGAGGTCATGAAGGGAAAGTATATTTGTCGGATGAGTGAATAGAAGTAAACGGGCCCAGCAATGGGCTCAGCATGGTCCTCCTCCTCTCCTGCTACCATCCTATATGATGACAGGGCCTCCGTGAATGGAAAGCCTTTTTCTTAAATGTTTTTAATGATTTCAGAGAGAGGAAGGGAGATAGGAGTCACAGAGAGCCAGAGGACCTCGAACAGCACCTGGTCCAGTCCTCTTTTGTGGGATAAGAACCCACGAGTCAGAGGACCAAGCATGGGACAACCTCTCCATCCTTCCTGGCCATGTTAGGGCCATCTGTGTATGCTGGCTGCTATCTCCATCGAACTGCCAGTGACTTTAGGACAGTGATCCTGTATTCATGTATCCAATAAATGTTTGTGGGGGTCTGTTAGGTGCTAACAGGGAGTGCATGAAGACACCCTGCCTTCAGGAGGTCCAATTCCACAGGCCAATAGCACAGACTGCGTCTTATTCCTTTCTTTATTCTGTGCCAGGCACAGAAGAGAGCCTAATAAATGTTTGTGGAACGAACATCACAAAAGCCATTGAAGCACCTTAGTGGCTTCCTTAGTACTAAGCCAGCAGGTTAGTACGCCCTCTCTCTCTCTCTCTCTCTCTCTCTCTCTCTCTCTCTCTCTCTCTCTTTCTGTGTGTGTGTGTGTGTGTGTGTGTGTGTGTGCGCGCGCGCATGTGTCTTATTAGACTACCTAGGACAATTTTTCAATTAATTACTGTGACAATTAATGCCTCCAAGACAGAAATATCCTCCCTGAAGGCAGAACACATCGCTGTCTGAACAGTTGACTTGAGGGCTCACTGAACCAAGAACAAGTGTGTGGACATGACCAAGCACACATGCCATCAGAAACTCGCAGACCCTGAGACTCCTCGCTTACTTGGCATATTTGCTCTACCACTTTACTAAGGCCTGGCCCACTAAACATTGACTGACTACCAAGGTCTATGGACGCCCCCAAAAGAAAACAGACTCCAAAAAGGTCAAGTGGCATACCCAAGATCACAAAGCTAATAAGGTTTTCTGAGTTCACATTAGGGATCCCTAGTTTCCCCCAAGAGACCTCATCTCATTGAAGCTCCCATTAGGAATAGCCTCGCAGCCTCCCAAGGATGGCTTCCACCACAGAAGCTGTCCAGCTAGCACCCTTGTTTTACTAAAGTGGAGCCCGGGGAGAGTGACCTGCAGAGACTTGGCAGGTTTTCAGATTTAGGTCTAGGACTTGTGCCTCAGCTCCTGTTAGTTCCGCCCCACACAACACTGCCTCCTGGTGGCCATTCGAAGACTACATGTGAAGAATGACCAAAAATCCAGTCCACTGTTAAGAAGCAAGAGAATTTTTTTTTACACCTTTTTCACCAACCAGTGTCAACCCAATAAATTCAATTAAAAAACAAACAAGCAAATTTCTAATAACCCAAACAGCTTGTTAATGGGCCTTGGGAGGTGGTAAGTCCCCATCACTGGAGGAATTTGGGACCAAACTAAGTAACAACCTTGGATTGGATTTAAAATATGTTATAGCCAATACTGTACAAACATCTATAATAATAAAAGTGTAATATGCTAATTAGACTGGACATCCTTCCAAACAACCTTCCAGATGAAGCCAGGGCTGTGAGGGAAGCCCAGGTCTTGGGTGCCAGAGGGAAGCTGGTGCCCGCAGCTGAGGGAAGGAAGGCCTATTATTGCACGAATTTTGTGCATTGGGCCTCTAATTAGTAAATAAGAACCAACAGCCTTTAACAACCAGGAGAGCTGACCTGTGAGGCCCAAATTTATTATCACTGTTGTCGCCACTCTCAGAGAGGGTATAAGTGGGAATATCTCTTTGTTGTTAAGGAATCTATAATTGAGGCTGGTCCTGGGCTGGAGGCAGTGAGGGGTTATGATAAGTGATGGGGCTTTGAAATAAGTAAGTAACTGAGTAAAGGTACTTAATCTCTGTGGCTAGGGGTAGTATTGACTTCCTGAGTTTGGGTAAGGATAAGATGGACTACTTTTTCAAAACTGCAATCAGAATACACAGTAGGCCTTCAACTAATGGCAGCTATTATTTCGGTGGCTTTTTGGAGCAAAAACTGTCATCCACATCACTCCAACTTCTGGATTTTGCTCATTCTATTCGACATCTAAAACCTAAAAAGTCCACTTTCTTGAGCCTCCTTCCCATTCATTCAAAGAGAAGGGGACTGACCTCTGGTTCTTAGGTACCACCAAGGGTCTCTGTGACACCCAGTGACAGTCTATCACTTAAAACTTAACTCACCAGATTCAGAACAGATTTATAGGGAAGAATAGATTTATTACCTGATATGCATATTTAATGACCTTCAAAGATAGTTCATAAATGCCCCATGCAATTTATTGGTATTTAATGTTACACATTAATTAATAATTTTTCAGTCATCCAACATCTGCTGATTTCAAAAACTTAATATAACATTCAATAACTCTTGTCAAGACTTAATAAATTTCCATGGATTTATACATACGGAGAAATGCACTTCATCTCAAACAAATTAAATAATGCATGGGACACGGTGTGTGTAGGGGAGGGTGGACAATATTTTAAAGACTAATTTAATAGGGAAGAGTTGTATTTTATCACTTGAGGTTTTATCAAGGACCCTTATGCATTCTCTTCTAAAAAAGATATGCGCCCCAGACCTCCGACTCAGTAGCTATTCTAGTGTTAGTCTCTGACCTTAACAAAGAAGGAAATGTGGTTCCTCTCTCCCTTCCTAGTCCAGCTCTATCCTTGGCCATCCTCTCTTCTCTCATTGGTTCTTTGCTTGAACAAAGGTGGCTACCCTCAGTCTCAACCACCATCTTTACAGGATAAGCCCACATCCCGAGGCCTGACCCAAGGTAGCCAGGGCTTTTCCACCCAAACCTGTGCCCCAAGCTCAGTATGCTGGCGCTGCTACGGGGCTGCTGCCCACCAGCCAACATCCCAGGCTGCAGAGGCAACTGGACAACTCTCTCTTAAGCCATTGTTATTTTGCCTAGCAAATCCGTCTATGGCAGGATCCATCCTATCCATCATGTGGTTTGGGATCCATGGCAGTATTTGAGCTGGGGCAAATAGTAGCCTGAACCAAGGCACAGGAGAGAAGCGTGAAGTAGAGAGACATTTCCAAGATGGAGCAAAAAGGCTTGGAAACAAATCAGATAGAAGGTGAGAAGAACACGGCTTCGGAAAGAGATTGATGGGTTTGGGGGCAGTAGCCAGATCCAGCAGGACCCCTGGAGAGATTGGACAGAAATCATTTAAGAGAAAAAGATAGCCTAGCATTTCCAAACCTGAATCTAAAAGTTAATAATATTGTAAGTGCAGGGATCTAGAAAGAACCTCTGAATTTAGTACTGACTGCACTTTCCATGTAATAAGACATTCCTTCTAAAGATGTCAGACAGCGACATTGCCCAACTTCCAGGTATAACTTGTTCTAGTGGTTGACTACTCTGGTGCCCAGCAATTTCTTTCTTACAATGAAGTTTAATCCCTTCACATGCTAGCTTAAGTCTTTCTTTGATTATTCCTTCTTCATCCAGTGAAAATACCACCATGTTGGGGGTTAATAATAGGACCTATTATTATATATCCATTTGATGGCTGATAGGAAAGAGGCAAATTCATGAACTGTGCTTTTATTCCAAAGGCTAATTGTTTAGGGGGAAAAAATGCCCATAGCTTGGATTAAGGCTATTCAAAACTCAAAAGGCTCATTGCTGAGCCTATATAAAGTAAGGTTCATCCATCCAAACAAACTTTTCTGCACTAAAAACCCTAATCAGCCCAGAGGCCTTGGATGCTGCCCTACGTCAAGGCTGCCACAGGGGGAAGGACTTTAAAGGCGGAAATGCAATCAGTCCATTCCAGCAAAGTCTGCACAAGTCAACACAACTCTTCACGGCGCCTTTCCAATCAGCTCTGTTTCAAAGGCAAAGGCAAGTGGCAACATTAATATATGGCAGCAAAATAAAGAGAAATAAAAGATACAGTGAGAATTTGACTTGCCTTTTGATTTCTCCCAGTTGAAAATCATTTCCCAGAAAACATAAAATGTTTACTTTCACAAGAAAGAAGAAGGTCTAGGGTGATATGTGTCCTGGCTTCTCTAAGATGCCACAGTTTAATGCCTTCAAAGTGTCTGGCACATTAACTCTCTGGGCTTATATCCCCACTCTGTTAAACAGAGAACACACCACGCTCTTTACTGGCAACCCTTTCTCCCACATGTGAGCCTCTCCATGACTCCTTGAATGGGTCCTACACTTATTTCAACTCATCCCCAAGGCTGAGAAGGAATGTTAGTGGCTCAGTTGTGACAAAGAGAAAAATACAAAAATTTTCTGTTCATTGTTAAGTTATTGCTGGCGAAAAGGCCACCATCCAGGAGAGATGTTTCTGGAGTCAGTTGTTCAAGCTCACAGGAAGTGACTTGCATGCAAGTCTAGGAAAGAAGGGGAAACTGATCTGAGGCTGGAATTAGGGCCCAGGCGTTTCTCAAAGCCTCCACATGCTGTGACCTTCCTACAGCAGCTGCAAGGGATGAAGTGGCTGGAGGAGGACAGAATTTGGCAGAATAACTGGAAGGTATTTGGAGGGTGGCAGAACCTTGTCAGCTCCAGGTCAAGGACAGGCTGGGAAAAGAGCACCTGGGGTAGGTTGGTCCCATTTCTGCTCCTTTCTAATTATGCGGTCTTAGGCAAGTCATTTAATTTATCTAAGCCTATTTTTTTTTAGCTATAAAATGGGAGTATACCAATTAATTTAAAAGTTTATAAAAATCAAATGAAAAAAGTAGATTTAGAGAAGAAAAATAATGTAATAAAATAAAAGTAAGGAAATTTAAAGGGCAAAATTAATATTGACAAAAATTTAATAAAAATTTTAAATGTATAATTGATATGTAAATCCAAGAGCTTCTTCTTTGGGGGAAAATAAATTGTTAATTATCATAATCAAGAAAAAGGGAAGAAAGCACAAATGCACAAAAAGAGAAATGGTGATGGGGAAACAGATACAAAAGACGTGAAAGGAATCATACAAGATTTATTTGCTCTGTTCTACACAGCTAAACCTGCAAACCTGAATAAAATGTATTATTTATAGAAAAGTAAAAATTACCAAAAGCAAACCTCTGGAAAGATATAAAAAGGTAAAGAGAAAAAATATCATAGAACAAAAGTTGTCACAGAGAGGAACCTATCTGGGGAGGGGGGGACGAACTGGGCCCAAATGGTTTTATAAAAATATCCTATCTAATCCTTAAGCAGATGATTGCAATGCAATTTTAACTATTCTAGAACATAAAAAAAGGAAAAGCTTACAAATTCCTTTATAAAACTAGCATAATATTGACATCAGAAAGACAAAGCATAAATAAAGCTACAGACCAATCTTACTTGGAAATATTATTGCAAACTAAAATATTAGCAAACAGAATCCAGCAGCACAGTAAAAGAAAGACACATCTTAGACAAATGAGTCTTGTATTCCACAAATACAGAAATGTATTATTACCATAATTTTACATATTAATGGATCAAATGAGAAAATCATATGATCATCTCCATAGATACTGAAAGGCATCAAAATCCATTTGAATCAAAGTAAAACTCTTATTTTTTATCTTAAAATATAATAAAATTTTACACACACACACACACACACACACACACACACATGCACACATACCCCTACCTACTTCAACTCAAAAGCTGTATATGTTTATTTGAGAAACACTAGAGGTATCCCAAGAATGTCTATTAGCAATACAAATTCTTAGCATTGGCCTGAAGATACTAGAAACAGAAAAAGAAATAAATATGAAAATAGGTAAAAGTATCATTATTTTCAGGTGAAAACTCCAAAGAATCAACCAGTAAGTAGTCTGATTTGCATGGCTCAGTGGTTGTCGACCTATGAACCAGGAGGTCACGGTTCAATTCCCAGTCAGGCACATGCTCGGATTTTGGGTTCAATCCCCAATGTAAAGTAATCCAACTAGATTGTTGAGTACAGAATTAACAAGCAGAAATTATCAGCTTTCCAAATGAAAGCAACCAGTAATGAAAGAAAATAACGATAATATAAAAATAATACAAATTATAAAATGTACAAGAATATACTTATGAGGAAAACAATAAAACTCTACTAAAATTTAAATAAATGGAAAGGTATCCCATGTTCTTGGTTAGGAAGTCCCAATATTGTAAAGATATTAAATTGCCCCTAAGTTAATCTGTAAATTTAATGTGACCTCCAATAAAAAATATTAAGATATTTGTTTAACTAGATAAACTGATTCTCACATTCATGGGAAAAATAAACAAGAATCCTTAGGAAACTTCTAAATAAAATAGATGTAATAAGAAGACACTACTGATAGATGCTAAAGTTTTACAAACTTTACATAGTAGTTAAAACAATGTAGCCTTGACACATAAGATACAGACAGATTGTCATGCAAATGTAACTGAATGGATTATGAGGGCCCAGAAATAGACTGAAAAGCATACTGGCATATAATAAATGACAAAGATGGCATTTCAAGCCAGTGGGGGAGGAGGTTGAATTGTTCAATAAATTATGGTGGCCCAGGTCATTAGATTTCCCCTCTAGAGTGTAAGTTCTATAAGAACATGCATTTTTCAAAACTATGTTTTTACTGATTTCAGAGAGGGAGAGAGAGAGAGAGAAAACCATCAATGATGAGAAAGAATCATTGACTGGTTGACTCTTGCATGCACCCTACTGGGGATCAAGCCCAAAACCTGGGCATGTGTCCTTGACTGGAATCAAACCCAGGACCTTTCTGTCACAGGCTGATGCTCTATCCACTGACCCAAACCAGTTATGGCAGGCATGGCTTTTTAATGTTTGTTTGTTACTGTCTCCCCAGATCCTAGCACAGTCCCTGACGTGAAAGAGATGCTCAGTAAATTTCTGTTGAATCAAAAAGTAGATGAATGAACTTAGGCATTCTCCCTGAGATATTTAGTGATTTAAAAATTCATTTAGTGAATCCTGGTCTTCTTTGGAGTCTTCTGCTTTCCATTGTTTGGAAAGTCCCAGGAGACTTTGTAGACATTATGCAGACATAGAGACACCATTTGGACACCACCATAATTTCCGGGAGAGTTGATAACTACCAGTGTCATACAAATGTAACCCACAATCTGAAAGAGGGGAGACTTGAAGCTCAATGCCATTTTCTCCCACTCCTTTCTGCTACTCATGCAAGCAGTATACAGAAATGAGAACTGTTGAAGAGCAAGATTATAGATTCTGCCATATATTATATACAAGAAGGAAAGCCCTGGGCCTCTTCTCAAGCCTATCAGCAGCTCAGAGCCAAGATGTATTAAATGTTTCCCAACCACAGACATTGGCACCAATTAGGATGCTAGAGGAAGCAAAGAAGTCAAAGAGAGTTACTGTCCCAATTCTGCTTCACAGAATGACCTCTATGCCCCACCCCACACAATAGAACCTCGACTCCTTCCATGCTATGCCCTTCTGCAGATTCATTACCACTACCTGTGTCAGGTACCAAAAAACAGAACCAGGGATGACATCTGGAGCCTTGTAAAGGGCCTGAGCCAGGTTGAGGTTATTTTATATAAGGAGTTGAATGATGCTATGATGGGCAATATCCCAGTGAATGTCCTCACCTGGAGAACCCAGTGGTTGAATAGGAATGAAAGACATTTTTGCTTGGATGAAGGAAAAATGAATAGTGAGGTACCAACCAGCCTGACAAATTGTATGTGGGTTAATACTTTCCTTATTAATACTTTGGTTTAACTGTCTTGAGAAAGCAAGAATGCCAGAGGAGGGAGGGTCATAACACAATGACTTATAATTAGACATGAGAGGTAACTGAAACTTGGCTAGGCCCAAATCACTAATCATGTGACACATGTGATCACCAATATCTGCATTAGATAAAATTCTTAATAGCAGATCCATTTCAGTAATTGAAATGAATCAGAGAAAGGAGAGAAGAGGCTGCAATGATGGGTCTCAAGATAGCAGGGTGGTTGGAAAAACAGGTTCAAATCCTGGTTCCACCACCTGATGGATATGTAGCATTTAGTACATTGTTAGACACTCTAAATTTCAGTTCTTAGCCATAAAATTAGGCCAATATCAGTATTTACCTCATGGAACTGAAGTTATAAAAATGAATGAAATAATGCATGTAAAGCACTTAGCAGAGTACCTACCACATGGTATGTGCTCAAAAATTAATATTAATAATATTGTGGTGATGCAAGGGGCAAAATATACATGTAAATATCCCATCTGGGTCACAAACTAAGTAGTCTGTCAGGGGTTATGTAATAAATAATCTAGCCAAACTAATTCCCCATTCTGGGATCTTTTGGCTGACATCTGTTTGCTACATGTGGCAGAGTCAGATAAAATGTCACAATTCAGTCTTAATCCATCTCTGTGCAGATGACCAGTCAGTCTGCAGAGTGAGTCACACACTGGGAACCGGGTTATGCTCATTGTGGCACCCGTGTGATCCACAGGAAGTTAGCCTTCTCTCCTTGATAGTAGTGGCATTCTTGTCAAACACTGATTGAGATAATGATTGGCCCCACTTTATATAAGAGGTTGTAAAAGTGACAGGCTCACTATGTTAAAACACACAAACAAAATTTTTGTAACAGCCATGTGTCTGAATGGGGAGTGGTTATACTTTCAGAGTGATTTCCAATGCAATCTTAGCAAAGAACTGTGTCAGGCACAAAGGACAGTTTGGATACAAGGACTACAGTACAGTATTAATGTGGGGCTGCTACTGGCCATGGTGCTGAAAAACCTGCTCTGGGCCTCAAACTGGTTCTCCGTATTCAAAGCTCCAGCTGAAATTGCCTTCCTTTTCCCCTATAAATTCTAGTTAGTTCTTCCCTGGTCATCTGGCTAACTAACTAGCTGGGGATCATTATTATTGAGAGGACTGAAATAAATATGTTCTATTTCAAGATCAATTTGGATGTTGAGATCTGAACAAGATGAGTCTCTCTTTTCTGGGTCCTCAGAATTGCCACAGACCTTGATTTGCAACAGCTCAAATAAACATAAAAAAAGATTATAGGGGACTTTCCACACCAAGGAAGACCCAGGGTCACCTCTGGACCCAGATCAGACCAGAATAATGATTTCTTAAATTTAATTAAAGGTTAAGTTGCAGGATTACTGTTTTCATTAAATTATCTTCTATATATCTCTTAAAAAAAACGTTTCTTGATTTTTAAAAGAGAAAGGAATGGAGAGGGAGAGGAGAGAGAGAAACACCGATGGACTGCCTCTTTCCCACACCCTCCTTGGGATCGAGGCCCAAACCAGGCATGTTCCCTGACTGGTAATCAAACCAGCAACATTTCAGTGCATGGGATGATGCCCAACCAACTGAGCCACACTGGCCAGGGTTATCCTCCATTCCCTCTTAACTTTCTTTCCTCATCCTGTATAAGACAGCATTTTCCTTTTTCTTTTTTAAAGACCATACATCTAAATTGGAATAGATTCAAACACTGTTCTTCTCTGCTTTTGCTTCCAAATATATGAAATGGGTAAAGCCTAGTGAAAAAGAATGAAACTGGGAAAACAAAACTAGATAATTTCATCTTCCACTTACATCCTGGCTCCATATTTCAGCTTCCTGTTTATAAACAGGTGGTTATCGATGTCATAAGACAGCCATGTGATGGGTACATCAGGAAGCACAAAACTGGGCAGGAGTCCTACCCACAGGCCTTCACAATCTAAATATCAGGATCTGCATTCTTCAGGGAATGAAGATCTATAAATAGCAGAGTGATGATATCATCATCCTCCAGCCTGTTGCTGTTCAGCTGTCAATTGTTTTTTAAAGAGCTTACAGAAAAAAATTAATAGATGGGCGGTAAATTCTATAGCACCATTTAACCATAAACACACACACACACAAACACACACACACACACACACACACACACGCACACACACCAGACCAACAGATTTTAGTGGCTACTAATAGAATGAAGAATTCATCTATCCAAAGTTACCCCCCTGAATTGATGCTGAAGCTCTTGTGTCTAACTCATCCCTAATGCCCTCTTGTCTTCTTGAGAAGCGGGTATACTTCTCACTTGCACTAACTATAAACAAGGTCTCAGTATGTGTTTTTTAATCCTCACTGGAGGACATGTTTTTTATTGATTTTAGAGAGAGAGGAAGGAGAGAGAGAGATAAACATGGATGTGAAAGAGGAACATCGATTGGTTGCCTCTGGTACACTCCCTACTGGGGCTCGAACCTGAAACCTAGGTATGTACCCTGACCAGGAATCAAACCTGAAACCTTTTGTGTATGGAATGTTGGCTCCAAGCTACTGAGCCAGGGCTCGATTTCTGTAGGTAAAACTTCAGGTCCAACCTTAAACAAGTAGCAGCTTCTGAACCTTTAAAACTGATAGAATTGCCGAGACCGGTGTGCCTCAGTGGATAGAGCGTCAGCCTGCGGACTGAAAGGTTCCAGGTTCGATTCCGGTCGGGGGCATGTACCTTGCTTGCAGGCACATCCCCAGTTCGGTGCATGCAGGAGGCAGCTGATCGATGTCTCTCTCTCATTGATGTTTCTAACTCTCTATCCCTCTCCCTTCCTCTCTGTAAAAAATCAATAAAATATATTTTTTTAAAAAAACTGATAGAATGTATTAAAGGGAAATGTAATCCCTCTTGTTTCTACCAGAAAGTTAGGCCCAGATTGAACATCAGCAGAAAGGCCCTGGAAGTGGAGTCTCCACTTCTCCATGACCTCGAACCGATTCCCTGACTTCCTCTACTCTCCTAACCAAGCAGTGACTGTGTATCGAGCAAGTCAATTCTGCATCTGGAGAGTCTCCAAAAGGACAAGTGATGTTTTGACTGGTTCACAGGAGATGAGAAGAAGAGGTGGTCCTTGGCACACATCCACCACCCCTGGGAAGGCACCCCCAAATAGACCTCTGTGATGGGCCTAGTCTTTAAGCTGACCTAAAGCAGCAAACCACCCCAGAATGTCAGAGAATGTCATCTTTCCCCAGTGACCTTGGATTCTTAACACTTCCTTTAAAAACTGGTGTCTGATCTCCACTAACAAATAACAAGAAGGAAAGGAAGAGGTAGGTGAAAAATAGACAAAAATATCTTCTTAAAATGTATATATGTGTGTGTATCTACATTTGCATAAATAGCAACCACAGTGGAACATGGAGGGGCACATGCTATTTTAAGGACAAGCTGCAGTAGTAAAGTAATCTCCTGAGTGATGCTACTTTCTGGCTGCATGCCCACATCCAGGCAAGGCTGTGGAGCTTTTTATTCTAGTCACATTGAATGCCTCTTACAAATCCATCCATCTTAATCAGCACCTACCACTTGCAGCAGCAGCCCTGCAGTCCGGAAGCAGAGGAGCAGATAGCAGAAGGGGATGGGGTGTGAGGGCAGTGGTGAGAGGTGACGTCATAAAAGGCAGGCATGAAGGAAAGGGGTGGGAAAGAGCTGGTGAGGTGGGGGAGAAGGCGCAGACCCAGCTATGTGGATCCCCTGCCTCCACCTCTCTCATTCTGAATGGGCATCCCCTTCATCTGTGTGGTTCTCAGCCAGGTGGAAGGCTGAATGATGATCGGGGCCAGCCTATGGCTTCAGGTGGACATACTGCAATGCTCAGAGGTTCAAGTTGCAGGTATTCCTCAAATTAAGCTCCTAATACAGGGTGGGAAGAGGGTGGTACCTACTAGAAAGGAGGCTCAGTGGCTGTCTCCTATGTTTTTCTTCTGCTCCTCTCCTAGCCACAGCCTAATTTCACTCCATGCCAAGAGTCCCTTTGTCATGGAGCACTCTACCCCCACATCTGACTCCTGACCCATTCCTACATCCTGGTTCCTCCTCTGTTATCCTTTGAAATGCACCCACTGGACTTTTAATCAGCCAAAAGCCAGCTTCTTCCAAAAGGGTTCTTCCTGGAGCTCCCCACCCCACTTATAAGCCCCACACCTACAGCCTCAGTCCACCCTATGCCAATCAGGGTTGGATCTGGAATAAATTCTGAGCTCAGCAAACCCCCAGGCCCACCTAGCCTCAGTCTGCCCCTATACTAAGACCTAGATCCTGGTTGGTATTTTACTTATCTGCTGTAGCCAGAACATAGTAGAAACTGTAGTTTCTTTGGCTGAGCCCTTGAAACCCCTCCCAGCTTCCTGGGCCCTGACCCCAACCCATTGCTGGGAGCTAAAGTTGATCCGCAAAGTACCCAAATGCAATGTGGCCACCCATCAATGTGACCATGCCAGGGGGCTCCTAAAGAGTAAGTCCCTGGGGAAATCAGCACCAATCTGAATCAAGCCTAGGCTTGTCACACACCTTCATACCCTGTTGTTTGGAGTTACTGCATTGTCCCCAGGCTTGGCTCCCAACTTTACTCCTGAGAGAGGCACTCAGCTAAGCCCTCTGGAGCTTTATGCTTGCTTCCCAGGTAGGACCTGGGCTGGACTAGTAGGGATCTGGCAATCCCAAAGTTGAAGATTAGTGGGAGACTAGTAGGAGGTTCTCTGCCACAAAAGGGCAGTGGCCAGGAGGTGGGGGTGGGGACTCTGTGAGATTATTGTCTTCAGTCTGGTCATAAGGTCACAGCTGCTCTAAGAATCAAATCTTTGTTGTTGTTGTTGTTGTTGTTTTTAGAGAGAGAGAGAGAGAGAGAGAGAGAGAGAGAGAGAGAGAGAGAGATCGGAATACCAATGTGAGGAATAAACATTGATTGGTTGCCTTCTGCACATGCCTTGACTGGGGATCAAACCTGCAACCTTGAGGCTCCAACCAATTGAGCCACACTGTCCAGGGCTAAGAATCAAATCTTGAAATTAGATTCAACTATCAGAATTAGAAGTGACCTAAATGTCACTTGCATACTATCCCTACACTCAAGTGCTCCGGGGACTTAAGGAGACTAACATTTGCTAAGTGTCTAGTCTCCACTTATACACATATTACTCCATATAATCAGCTGAACAACTACAGGAGAGAAAAATCACCCATTTTACAGATAGGATACTAACTCTGAATATTTTGGTAACTTGTCTGAACTTAAAAACTAATAAATGGTAGAGCCAGAATACAAATAAAGATCTAATTCTACAGTTCATGAGCCCCCGACCCTCAACCCCCTGATTAGCCCAGGAAAAGAACAGAAAAAGTACCAGAATAGGGAAAAGAAGATGGGTGGGGATGAACAGAAAACAAACTTCCTTTATCATCAGTCACATATATGCCAAGGCCTTTTCACAGACAAGTTCTACCCCTGAATTACATTGAACAATCTCATGGCAAGGCCTCCTTGCATCTGGACAGCATTTTTTGAGAAAATCCTACATCAAGGGGGAGGAAGGCTAGATCACCACTGCAAGAAGCCACCCCCTCAACAAACAGAGACCATGCAAGATGTATAGATGAGGAAGGATGTTTGTCTTTACTACCAGTATATGCTGATAAGAAATGGGAAATAAGAAAAAGTCAATTTATGAGCTATTAAATGTGGGTTATTAATTTGCAAGGCTGAACTAGAAATCAGGAGAGCTGCCTATTTGGTGGCTATGATATCCCAGAGGGTGAAATTAAGGGAGAAAGAGGAGCTTCCTTCAGTGGAGATGCTATAAATATGAGGAAGATGGGCCTGCTGGAGGATTTGTCCTTCATCCAGGGAGTAGGGAGCTGGATGGCCCCAGAAAGGACCTTATAGCCATTCTCCGGGTCACCTTCAAAGACAGGGCTTTAGGGCCTCGCATATTTCCCATGATCAATCTCCTCAGGCTTTCTCAAGATGTTTCCTCCTCATGATGGATCCCACAGTTAAGGGCCCCGAAGTTCTCATACCCTAAGGAAAGGACTACCTCCTCCTCACATCACTACTGAAATACTCCACACCCAGACTTGTTCTCTAGTCGCTTTAGAAGGTCACTCACTCCCAAAAAAGTGCTGGCAACCTGCTGGAAAAGGAATCTAGGCAGAGTTATCTACGTGCTTAGACTGGATGCTGGGGAAGAGCTCCCTGCTTTAGAGTTCCCTGGGAACCCAGCTGGGCTTCTGCTTAAAGGACTATGGGTCTTTGGGGAACTTCATGGGGATGTCAGTACCCAGTGGGAACCCAGTTCCATAACCAGAGCTCTCTAACCAGGTTGGGCCAGTAGCTTTCAACTGCTTTTGCTCCAACTTTTCTCTTTCCTTACCATCTACCACAGATCCCAGCTGAGATACTCTTGAGAATGAGTTTTAGTCCATCCTGGATGATGGTCAGTGCCAGGAATACGCTGATTGAGATGTGTTGGGGCTGGGGACTGTGCACTGTGACTGGGAAGGAGGAGGCAGTGCTTTGCTCTGCCTATTGCATAGAATAGTTGTGAGGATTGGGTGAAACTATCAATCAGGCTTCTCCAGAGAATATACAGGATACATGCAGATATATGTAGAAGAATTAGCCCACATAGCTATGGAGGCTGAGAAATCCCACAGTTTGTTACCTGTAAGCCAGAGAACCAGTAAATCCAGTGGTGTAATTCTTTCAGTCCAAGTCCAAAGGCCCAAGAACCAGGGGAACTGATGTCTGAGGGCATCAAGCAGAGAGAGCAATTCCCCCTTCCTCTGCCTTTCTGTTCTAAGCAAGCCCTCAATAAAATTTCATGAGGTTCATCCACATCACCAAGGACAATTTCTTTTCTTTTCTTTTTAAATAAGTTTTTACTGATTTCAGAGAGGAAGGGAGAGAATAGAGAGATAGAAACATCAATGATGAGAGAGAATCATTGATTGTCTGCCTCCTGCATACCCCACACTTGAGATTGGGCCCACAACCCGGGCATGTGCCCTGACCAGGAATTCAACCATGACCTCCTGGTTCATAAGTTGAAGGTCAACCACTGAGCCACGCCAACCAGGCCAAAGACCATCTTCTTTACTCTGTTCAGCAATTCAGCTGCTGATGTCTTGTCCAGAAAAATCTCACAAACACACCCAGATATTATGTTCTACCAGCCTTCTGGGCACCTCTTAGCCAGTCAAGTTGACATATAACACAAACCATCACAGCCAAGAAACTCCACAAAAGTCTGTTTGTTCTCTAATCAATTCTCCACCCAGGTTTGTGCTTGCCCTTACCAGCAGTACTGAAAACAATATGGCTAGGTCATTCTGACAGGTCAGAAATTAGTATGGTATTTCATTGTTTCATAGGAGTTTGAGAGGTTTCACAGCTGTACCAACTCACACATTCACCATTCATCAATTACCCACAGGTCTCACACCTCCCCTCATTAGTTTGGCTCCAAATGTTGGAATCTCTTTGTAACATCTCTTCTCTGGGAATCAACCAAAGAGTGGTGATCCTTGTCATCTATACCAGCCATGTGTCCTTGGGCAAGTCACTATCTTGAGCCTCAGTTTCCTTATCTAGATGATAAATGGAGATTGAAACAGACCCTCTTTAAAATGCCTTTCAGGACTAAAGCTCTGGGAGACTATGCTTCAGATCCACATAAATATAAATGGAGAGAGAACTTTTAAAGGAAGCAATACCTAGAAAGTTATGTACTTCCTTTAATAACATAATCCACTATCAACTTCTCAGATCAATACTATTTCTCATAGATATTGACTAAAATAGACCTTTGCAACGCACCGTTATTATCTATATTTCTATTAAGAGGCTTTTCCAGTGGTGTGCAGAACAGAGGGGATGCTAAGCTTTGTATTAGCTGGGTGTTCAAAGCTCTAGAAAGCACTTTCCTCCTTTATCAGTGATTTCTGTCTTCTGACAATATTTTCTGATTGCTCCCAGCTAATTTGAGGAAAGGCTTTGAATTGCTTTTCTATAGTCTGTACTTTTCTCTTACATTTTTTACATTCAGCCCAAGTTAAGTGTAAAGGAATAGAGCACATTTCTACATTGCTGAGAGCAAAAAATAAAATTATCCCAATTACAGGTTTCCTTTGCAATTTTCCTCTTTGAAGAAAAATAAAACACTACACCCACCCATCCCCATTCTCTTAGCTTTTTGTCTTCTGTAGACAAAGATGGTGTAAACAGAAACATCCATGCCTGTTGTGCAAAAACAGCTTCAGTCCATAAAAAAGGCACTGAACTGATGGAAAAAGAAAAGTCCACTAATCAAACAGGTGCAGGCACATGTGTACACTTACACACACATATACACACACAGACACACACTCACACACGTATGCACACACGCACCCTACAACCTTCCTAATCATTTGTACTTTCTCTCCAGGGAGGACACCCAATGTCTCCATAGTTCTTCGCTAAAACCACCCCATCTGTACTGACTTCCCTATCCTCTATATATGTTTTATTATAAATGACTCCACTCAACAGAGACTTAGGGAGCATCTGTATATGTCAGGCACCATGCTCAGATCAGGGACTATAGCAACATCAGTAATACCTTGTAAGTATCTCATTCTTTCTTTGTGTAGATGCTGTTCTAAGAGCTTTACATGTTCCAGCTCACTCAATTCCCCATAACAGCCCCATGAAATCAGTACTATTATTACGTCCATTATGCAGACCAAGCAAAGGAAATACAAATGAATCCAAGTCCAGAGAGCTAGTAAGTAGAAAATCCAGGATGTAAATCCAAAGGATGGGGTTCCATATCTATGATCTTAGCCATCTCAGAATATTACAAGCCCTGCCCTCTCCTTCTAGGCGGTGAAAAGTAAGGAAGCCACTATAGGTAGAATTTCTTCCTTAGATGAGGATCATGGGGAGGAGGCCATTCCAGGTGGAAAGACTATCAATTGCCTACAGACATGTAGGGGGGCCATGAAAAACAATGTGTGTATGGGTGGGGTAAAAATTATTATATGTTAAGATGTAAATTGAATGTGTTAACTTAATTGGGCCATGAAGTGCCCAAACAGTTGGTCAAACATTATTCTGTGTGTCTGTGAGGATGTTGAGTATCAGTGAGAGTGTTCCTGAATCAAATTAGCATTTGAATCAAACTGAGCAAAGCAGATTGCCCTCCCTAATATGGGTGAGCCTCATCCAATCAGGTGAAGTTCTGAAGAGAACAAAAAGAGTGACACTCCCCTGAATAAGAGAGAATTCTTCCTGCCTAGCATCATATTAACATAAAAGGAAGTTTGTGTCCAGATAATGAAGAGTGATTGAGGACATGAAGGTCAAGAAACTAGGCAAAGCTGCCTCTTGGCCCTCCCAGAGAATTCCATGTTAACCAACAGCCTAGCCTTAAATAGAATGTGAGGTAGACATGATCAAAGCCAGTGAGGGATTTCTGGGAAGCGAGTTGTAATGACCATAAAATAACATGTCAAGAAGTATTTGCAGTTCCAATCACAGGATGTGTGCCAGAGATGAAGCCAGAGGTGAAGGGGAGTTTAGAGAAGGCCTAATCCCATCCTGGAGTTTACAGAAGAGAAGATTCAGGCCAGGGGTAGAGGGTAGGTGACAGGTCTGGGGTGATATCTAAAGGCACAGCCGATGAGTGTCATCAACTCTCCCAGGAAACAGTCCGAAACTCACTCCCAAGATCACACATCCTCCCACTGACCCAGCTGGCCCTGCCCAAGATGCCCAAGAAAGTTTCCCCAAGGAGAAGAAAGAGGAAGAATGGACTCACACACACACACACACACACACACACACACACACACACATATACACACACACACACACACACACAAACCTGGGTTGTCATTTTGAGCCTAATTGTTTTAACACCAGCTGTCAAGTCTGCAAAATTCTTCTCTGGTACCAGTGACCTGCAAGATCTAGAATAACGAGGATGTGTCTAAAAATAGTCCCGATTCCTAGAATTCACTTCTACCCCCCCCCTTTCTCCATCTTACTGACAGGCCTAGTAAGAACTCCACTTCACATTTATGAGTACAAAGCCAAAAATTGTTACTCCGATTTATTAGGAGTGGTAGAGGAAAGTGGTGGACAAGAGCAGGAGCTGATGAAGCAGGGCCCCCGGCTGTGTTTCCAGCAGAGCTCAGCCTGAGCCCTGGCTCTCCAAGCTGGGTGCTCATTTCCTCCACTGTCCCCAAGTGGGCTCCAGTTCCCCTGGTCTCTCTACAGCTAAGCACTCCAACCCTCATGATCTGACACCCCTTGTTGATAGTGGGCCCACCAGCCCACTGCAGCCCAGTCCAGACCCTGCTCCTTCTGTCTCTAAGCAGCATGGCGGTGAGGGACAAGCCAACTCTGTCATAAGACAAACTGAAAGTCAAATCCTGGCACAGCTTCTAACAGCTGTGTGACTTAACAGTCAAATTCCTAAATCACAGTCTCAGTTTCCATCTGTAAAAGTGCCTAAAGACAAATGTAATGTAGAAAGTATTTTCCACCCCACACTTGGAAGGTAACAGAAACTTAAACATTTGCTCCTTTTCTTCCTTTCCTGTGCCCAGCTGTCTTACTCTTACTCATCAAACATGCTTTGGTAACAGTGAGTTAGGGAAATTTCAGTCGAAAGGAGCTGCCATGTGTGTGAATGGGTTCACTCATAACATTATGTATGGCATCGAGAACCTGGAGGCAAGTTTAATGTCCAACCTTCAGGAAAGGGCCAAATAGTGATTCATCTCTTCTATAAAGCTTTGTGTAGGCATTTAAATTCTATGTTATTGACATGAAACATGCTCATAATATGATGTTAAGAGACAAAACTCAGCATGTAACTTGTGTCTATAGTATGATTTCATTAAATTAGGTGAAATGTTGACAGATTGTTTCCAGGTAGGGAACTTATTGTTGAGAGTTTTCTTTTTATTTATACTATATAATTTTCAGAACAAAATATTTAAAGAAATAAATCAATAGTCACCAGATTTCTAATTTTAAAAGAGAAGAGTCGGGCTGACATTATTGGGGATGAGGGCGGTTCAGGGTGGTGGGGGGGAGAAATTATCTTTCTAGACACCAAAATAAATTACAAGTTTTGAAAAAAACTGACTTCCATATTTGAAAAAAGTGGAGATGATGAGTCTTGTTCTGCCTCTGGTTTGGTTTGTATAAATGAGATGAGAGAAAGCTTGAAAGGAACTGGCTCTCCTCTTGCAGGTGGGGTGAGCATTCATGTGTGCAGAGACTCCACCAATGACCCTCAGCATGAGACGTTCAGCTATAGGCTTTGTTGCAAGTCCTGGTGCAGGATCAAGAAGATGTCTCTAAGAACTCCAAGATTTAGGGGCAACTAGGAGAACTCTCATGTTGCTTATAAATTAACAATTTAGAGGATTAAGAGAAAGAGGAGAGGAAGGTGTCTGACTTCACTCTCTCCATATGATAGCTCAGACCATGGGTTTAGTGAACAGAGATTTTCATCTTTGAGGACAACTAAGGACAGAGGAGCCTTGAGGAATCCCTAACCCAACACACTTTATGTTACAGATGAAGAAAAAAACCCAGGTGAAGTGGTTTTTCCTAGAGCCAATTAAAGGTACATTTTGGATAGGAATCAAGTCCTGCTGACTCCTAATCCTGTCTGCTTTCCACTGATTTTGGATGGTGGACTTAGAAGCTTGTTTGAAGCTATATGAGAAGACCCCAGAACAGAGCCCACATGCAACCTCACTGCCCTGGCGCCCTCTAGTGAATAGAAGTCACTGCAGCCAAAGTGTTCACAAGGCTGAAAGGCTGTGCAAAGGAGAAACAAGGAAGTGCATAATGATAAATTGTTTACTTCCTCGATGAGCACATAACCGCACTTCGATATGTACATATTACATACTTTGGAGCATCATTATTCTTTCCTAGAGATTCTCTCTGTTTTTGCGTCACTGCAAGCCTCTGCTTTTCTACTTAGTAAGGAGTATCCCTCCTCCAACTTTAAATCAACCCTGTATCTAAATCTGGAATTAAGGGGAGGAAAGAATAAAACAACCGCTCTCTTTCCAGAACAATTCAGCACAAATAGTAAACAGAACCAATATTTATTGAGCAAATACTAAATATTAGAAGCCATACCTATATTTTCTCCTCTTAATTTGAAAACAACACTGTGAAGGCAGAACTCCATTTTTGATGGGGAAGCTGAAGCTCAGAGAATTAAAAAGAGTCATCCAGCTAGGAAGCGGCCTTTTTTACACACACTATCCCAAGGATCCCTCAAGATAGAAGCTGAAAGTAGATAGCCAGGAAGTAGAGAACCTTGATTCTCAGTCAATCCAACTATTATCTCATTGACAAATACACAAGTTTATTCCAACTGAGCAGCAACTTGTCTAATGTGTAAAGAAAGGTTTTCCTCGATCTTTCAGAGTCAGGTCCCAGATGCCAACTCTGGGCCAGCCAGGTGGGCTCTGCATCATCCCTTCATCAGGTTTCCGCAGGGATGAGGGGCTGCTGTCACTCCTGAATCTTGGAAGTTCGCCAAAGCTAAGAAAGGAGAGCAAAGAGAGAGCCGTGTATTTAAGAGCAGCTGGGATCGGGTAGGAAAGGAACTTCCTGACTCCGCATGCCTCTGAACCTCACCAGCTCACAGCCAGTCAGGGGCAAGCAGTACTGGTGGGCTCCAGATCTGGTCCCACCTATGGCTGGGATAACTTTAGGGCCTTCAGGTCCCAAGGCACTTCAGGCTTCCACAGTTCCTACTACCTCCTACAGCACTTCCTTGCAACAGACCTCAGTTTTCTAATCAGACCTATGGCATTCTAAGAATGCCTCTGCTTTTCTTTTCTAGTAGATGCCTTAAGGGGATAAATCCATGACATTACTGTAGACATTGGAGATTCTGCTGGGAAAGCACAAATCGCTTCAAACCACTCCTGTCTCTGTGTACTTCGTCCAAGTCATCCCCCTGCCAGGAACACCACACCTTCCCCTTTCCTGGGAGGGCCAGTCCAACCTAATCCTCCACAGGGATTCTCCCCTCTGAATTCCAAAAGCACTTGATGGCCCACATTCCTTGTATTGTAATTACTTGTGTCCATGTATGATCTTCCCTCCCAGACTGTGAGATTTTCAGGGGAAGAATTGTGCAGTAGACACATGCAGCTGCTTCATAATCCTTGAAAAGCCCAAGCGCTCAGCAGTGTTTGTAGTTCTCTTCATTGCCAGGGGAAGAAGGTGTAGAGAATACCAATTGACCTACATATAGCAAATGGAAAGGAATAAGGTGTTGTAAATGTCTAGTCCTGGAGGCCGTTCTCCCTCCTACCCAACACAGGAGGCCCTCAGTAATATGCCCTAGTGATACACAGGTGACAACTAATTACTCTCACCTCCTGACCATGGACAGCCCAGGCCATGGTGGTGACATGAGCTCTGGGACCTCGACTGCCCTCTTCCACCCAGTCCCACCACTATCACCACCAAGATGTGAGCTCTGTGCTGAGCATAGCACTGGGCACTTGGAGTGCCAGGGAAGGGAGGCAAAGGAGAAATGGATCACAGTCTCCATCCCCAGGTGCGGGTGCCCATTCCAGCTGGGATGGAAGCCCATTCGTGGAAGGAATCTGTAGAGTTACAGAGCAAGGCACCTTTGGATAGAAAACAGAGTTCAATCAGAGATTTGAACAGGAGAACCACAGAGGGGTTCCAAAGCCCAAAGAAGAGAGGTGACAGGCTTAGTTAAAGGCAGGGCTGAGGGCATATCCAACTTTATAACTACAAGGGTTCTACCTGCTGTGCTGCCTCAGTTCACAAAATCCTCAGCCACAGAAGAACCCAGAAGGGAAGCTCATCTGGGGCTTAATAGGTTACTCCAGGAAGGACCTCCCCAAAAGTAAGTCAGCCTGGAAGTAATTAATATATTTTTTATTACATATTAGCTCTATGCAGACATTGAGAAAGCAGAGATGAAGCTGCACAGCACCTGCCTAATAGTGATCACATTCAAGTACATCATTTTCATCACTGACAGCATCATCATCATCCTCACCATCAACCCTGTCATCATACCCCTCTCATCACCTACATCACTACCATCACCATCACCTCCACCACCACTACCATCACCATCACCATCAACTCTATCATCAAACCCCTATCAATACCACCACCAACAACAACACCATCATCATCATCCATCACCTTATTTTCACCATCATTGGCAATAGCTTTGTCATCAGAGTTACCATAGTGATAGTAACTAATACCTAATCTATATCAGCACTGGGGATTACATTCATTTTCTTTAATCCTCAAACAATCCTTTTAGTAGGAGTTATGATTCCCATTTTACAAATGAGCAAAGTGGGGCTCACAGAAGCCCCATGCAGCCTACCCAAAGTCATACTGGGATTCTGGAGCAGGTCTGTTAGACTGCAAAACATTCTCTCTTTTTGTTATTCTGGGCTGTCTCCACCAACAAATGACTGTGCTAACCTGTCATAAATGCTCCTTGGGGAGTATAAGGAAGGGTGTGGTTAATTCTGCCTGGCATGGTGAGCAAGAAGTCCCCAGAGGAGAACATAGTCAAGGTGAACCTTTGGGAAGGCTTTCAAGTTCCAGTGAAAAGAAGGATGGCCATGTGTTTCAAGAAGAGGAGAGAACACATGCAAAAACAGGGATTGAAAAGGAATGCTGCACAGCTGGGGTACAGCAGGTCCTGGAGCATCGCCAGAGGGGGTGATTAGTGAGGGATAGAGGGCAGTGACAGCTGAGACCCGAGCTGAGGGCCTCACCCCCTGGACTTCTGAGTTAGGAGGAGTCCTGAAAGTCTTGAGCCAGGGCACTGAAATGCCCCAATGTCTGTTTAAAAAAAAATCTCACTGTGGAGCTAAGGTTTATTGACAAGAAACTTTGTTATTCTGATGTTTATAAAAAGTGGGCTTCCTATCAGGGCAACAATAGAGAACTGGTTAAATGAATGTGTTGTGCATCCATATAACGGGACACTTTGCAGTCATTAAAAATGATGAAATGCAAGACTCAACAGTTCATCTTCTGGGTATATCCCCAAAAGGAGTGAAAGGAAGGATTTGAAGAGATATTTGTGTGCCCATGTTCACAGCAGCACCATTCACAATAACCAAAAGGTAGAGGCAACCTGAGTGTCCATGGATGGGTGAATGGATAATAAGAGATGGTCTAAACGGTCTATAGAATAGTATTCAGCTTTAAAAAAGAGAGAAATTCTGACACATGCTACAACATGAGTGGACCTTGAGGATATTATATTAAATTAAATAAGCCAGTCACAGAAGGACAAACACTCTATGATTTCACTTATCTACAATAATCAAATTCAGAGACACAAAGTAGAATGATGGTTGCCAGAGGCTGAGGGGTGGGGTGTAATAGAAAGTTAGGGTTTAATGAGTACTTCCCAAGAGCTTTACATTTCTGGAGATGGATAGTGGAGATGGTAGCACAACAATATGAATGTACTTAATGCCACTGAAATGTGTCCTTAAAAATGGTTAAGATGGTAAATATTGTATTATGTGTATTTTTACCACAATAAAAAAATAATATGGGTATGTATTAACATGGAAATATGCTATGTGTTGAGTAAGAAAAAAATATAATATATGATCCTGTATTTAAATATATATGTATATTCTAGCAAAAATATTACAAGATATGAATCAAAATGCTAACAGTATTTTTATGAACTGTGAGATTATATTTTATTTTCTTCCTTTGCATTATCTATGTTTTTCAAAGTTTTTACAATGAATTTACATAAAAATGTTTTCAATTAAAGAGAAAAAAATAGGAAAGACAGAGACTGATCAAATGATTGATTCGCTAGGGAGAAGAGTGAGAAATGGGCTGGGGAGGGAAAGTATGGAAGCAAAAGAGGGGGGGTGGTCTCTGCAGCAGGATACCAATTCATTCATTCATGCAAGCAATGCTGGCTTAGAGAAGAAGGCATATGCTTGGAAAGCTGGGGAAGAAGGAACAGTGTGGTGCCCCCATGGTTACAATTTTCATTGTTCATTCCTTACCCAGATATTGAATGCCTATGCCATGCAAGTCCCTGGAGATACCAATATGACCAAGATACTTGCCTGTTCTTCTAAGAATTTATATTCTACTTATGGGAGACAGAAAAATAAGCTGCCAAATGGAATGGAGCAAGGCATCTGTGGATGCACTGAGTGCTAGGGGACACAGCAGCAGGATACATGACCCAGGCCAAAGGGGACTTATCCAAGAGCTGGTGCCTGCAGACTTGTGCTGGCCAAGCCCAGGGGAGTAGAGTGTGGGGTTCCAAGCATAAGGAACAGCATTTGCAAAGGCTCAGAGGCCAGAGAGAGCCTGGAGATCCACAACAGACAAAACTTGCACATTTCATTCCTTGAAGACCTTATAAACCTCTCTATGTAGCAGGATATGGACTTTCTATGACTACCTCAGTAGGTTACTATCAAGCAGCCATGTCCTTCTCTCTTAGTTTACAGAAACCCATCTGTGGTCCGGTGGCACATGGAGAAAGCAGGCACCTCACTTAATCCAGGGGATGAAAAACGATTGATCTAAGCCAAGTGGTTAATCCTGTGCCCCTCTTCTGGTGATTGGTGTAGAAGTAGGGATGGGACCAATTTCTGGCCAAAGAACCCTGCTAGGTGCATCTAGATTAAGATTTTATTCTTCAATAAGCAAAGAGTTGCTAAGGAATAGGCTCATTTTATACCTTTCCTCTTGCCTCCAGGCTGAGATGGTGCTCTGATGCTTGGAGCTGTGGCAGCTGGTTTAAGACCATGAGGGACAGGCCAGAATTGTTGCAGAGATGGGAATACAACATCCTAACATTTTTGAACTGCTAAACCAGTCTCCAGCATCTTGTCATGGAAAACAATTAAATGCCTTTATTATTAAGCCTCTGATAGTTGGGTATTCTGTTCCTTGTTGCCAAGTGCATCTTAAGTAATATGTCTGTCTCAAGACCAGGAGATAATGTAAAGGCTTTCCTTGGTCTGGCAGCAAAGTCTGCGTCCCAATGATCATTTGATGCCTGAAAGTCAATATTTCCCTTCCATCAGATCAGACCTCCCCTGCAACCTTTTACATGCACAGCTTTAAAGAAATAAAGCTGTTAACAGAGTTTCCACCCAACTATCAACATCATGATCACCGTCAATGTTGATAGGGCAGATGCAAAACATACCACACCAAACCCCTAGAGAAAGACAGCTATTCCCGTCCCCCAACAAACCACACTTGGTGAAAGAAACAGGAAACAAAACAAAAGGAAAAGAATTTTATTCAGGTCTCATCTACTTGTTGTGGGTGCAAGGGTGGACCAGGGCAGTGCTGTGGATACTGTGGAGGCCCTGGCTTCATTTCTCTGGGCTACATCTCCTCCCTAGGGGTAGAAAAGTAAACTCGGGGCAGAGGGAGGGGTGGAAGCCAGCAGGACAAGAGTTTGAGGTCACAGCAATGGATAGCAGGGCGGGGGGTCACAGAGCCTGGAGCACAGCAACTCAGGCTGAGTGGATGCTGCCTGGGGGGAGAAAAGAGGAAGTATGTACATGCTTTTCTCTGACTGTTACCCTCAGGGATGGTGTGTTCACCCAGAGAACAGGGCAGCGAAGCCCAGTGCCCACCAGGTCCTGCCAGCTCCAGGTCTGCACCTCATTTGTGAAACATCTATGGACAAGCTGCCTGCTTTAACCAACCATTCTTTAATTTCACTCTCCTGATGCACTCTCCTCCTCAAATGCCCTCAATGGCTCCAGCTGCCTGCAAAGCCCAGCCCAATCGCTTTAGTCTGGTCCTCTACAGCAGCGATTTTCAACCGTCCCTTTTCTGTTTCAGGAACTCATCCAGTGTGCCACATATAAACTAATTACTAAAATTCTGGGGCACCAAAATTGATATATTTTGCCAATATGACAAGAAAAATAGGTATAATTTTGATTTATTCACACTGGATGGCTATTACTGTGTTGGCTGTTGTCATTTATTTTTATTTGACAATCTAAGGGAAAAGAGATCAGTGCCCCTGACTAAATAGTCAAGTATTGCATGTTTTAAAAATCATTGTGGCACACCAGGGCACCTCAGCACCCTGGTTGAAAATCACTGCTCAACAGGATCATTCTAGCCCACTAGCCTTGCTCCCACTTAGCTCTGCCATGTACCCCAAAGGTCGAAGGCAGGCCAGGCACTCAGGTGTGGGCAGCCCATGGAAAAAAACTGCTAACTTTCCCAAGGATGTCTCTCATTCCCTCTTCCTCAGCTTGCTGCATCCCACCATCTCCTGTCCCTGGCTCCAATAGGGGACTTCACAGGCTTTCTAAAGAATCCTAAAGCAGCTGGAATACATCTGTCTGGGCTGAAATGCTGCTGGGAGCCCTCAGGGAGCCACAGGCTAAGTTGCTCAGATGGTTCAAAGCAATTTGGTCAAGGCCCCCTGGCCCAGTGAAAAAGAGCAGCCATGCCCACCATGGCCTGGTGGGCCTCTCCCAGACTGAGGGATACCCATTTACATGCCCCAAAGAGCAAGGCTGGTGGGCTGCGTGATTCTGTAGAACAGCAGGAGTCATTCTTCTTAAACTGTTGTCTACAGTTGTGTAAGGGGGTTTGTTAGCATAGACAAGGAGCCAGGCCCAAATTATACCTCTACCAGAAAGTCAATAGATGTGGGTTGGTCCTATCCTATAGCTTCTTGGACTTTGGCAAATCACTCCACAATCAATCAATAAATCTCTCTCTCTCTCTGAAAAGAAATAGGGGCAAGTAGAAATAACATCAGCTATAAAATAAGACAATTTGGGTTCAAATCATTCTACAAACACCTGACCAGCACTCCTCAAAACGGTCAAGGTCATCAAAAACAAGGAAAGTCTGAGAAACGTCACAGCCTGGAGGGATGTAAGGAGACATGGTGACTAAAAGCACTGTGGTACCCTGAATGGGTTCCTGAAACAGAAAAGGGACGTTAGAGAAAACTAAGGTAATTTGAATAAAGTATGGAGTTTAGCTAAAAATAATGTGTTGGTATTTGTTCATTACTGTGACAAAGATTCCATACTAATGTGAGGTGCTAATCATAGGAGAAACTTGGTGTGGAGTATGTGGGAAATCTCCCTAACACCTCTGCAATAAGTCTGTAAACCTAAAACTACTCCAAAATAAAATGTTTATTACAATATAGTGATAGTAGTAATTAGTCCCAGGCACTTCAGAGTGATGTGACTTTGGGAAAATTATTTCCCTCCTCTAAACCTCAGTTCCACATTTATAAAATGGGATAATATCAGTCTCATGGGGTGAGGCAGCACAAGCACAATGCTTTCTTAACACAATGCCTAGCACACAATCGGCACTCATTAAACACCCCTCTTTAAAGTCCCAGCCAAGAACAGTACTTATGACTCAATAATAACATCTTAACTAGTCCATATTTAAAAATTTCCTTGTTTTCAAAAAAAATGTCCTACATAGCTGCTGCTGCTTCTTCTTCTTCTTCTTCTTCTTCTTCTTCTTCTTCTTCTTCTTCTTCTTTATTTTCTTTTGGGGGGGTGTGTGTCCAATATCAAGGCGTATGATTTCCATCCCACTGTCAGGCCTCTTTATTATCCTTTAGTCTAAAATAGAGGTCTCCGCCTCTCTCTTTTTTTTTTCTTTCATGACATTGATGCAAAGTTAAATTGGACACTCAGAAGCTTCCTATCATAGCAGGAGTACAAGTGAGGCTGAAACAAGTGATGTGATCGTTTTTCACTCATAACCCTCTGCTATGCCATGCCATGTCTAGTAGATGCTAAGCATTTTGCTATGCACACTACATACATTGCCTCTATATTTTTCAACAACTCTGTCACCCTATTTGACAGATGAGAAAACAGAGGTTCAGAACAGGTAAGTGACTTGTCCCAAGTCTCACAGCAGTTACCAATAGAGCCGGGATTTGCACTCTGGCTCCAAACTCATGCTTCCTCCCACACATTACATTCCCTTCAGGGAGCTTCCACCTATGCAGAGAGAATGGCCTGGAAACAAGCCATGGCAATAATACAATGGCAATAGTGCCATTACATCATCAAGTGGGGAATGCCAGAGGAACCAAGAGAAAGGACATGTGGACTCTCAAGGGAGACCAACAAGGCTCCCCAGATAGGGGAGGTGGTCTCTTGCCTTGCAACCACAGAACAGATGGGCACTGAGGAGAGTCTTGAATGTTTTCGTTCATTCATTTGTTCACTCAGCAAATATTTATGGAGCTTCTACTTAGTAACAGGCCTGTCCTGGCTGATAAGGATACAGCAGAGAACAAAAGGGACTAAGACCCCTGTCTGCATGAAATTTATAATCTAACTAGAGGCCCGGTCTATGAAATTTGTGCACTGGTAGGGTCCCTAGGCCTGGCTGCCGATTAGGGCCAATCTGTGGGGCAATTGGTGGGGGCAATTGGGGCTCCCTGCTGACATCTGCCTTGGCTGGTCTGGGGCCTGTGGGCTGGGAGCATCTCCTGTGTTGAGCATCTGCCCCCTGGTGGTCAGTGCACATTATAGCTACTGGTCATTCCACTTGTCATTCTGCCGTTTGGTTGATTTGCATATTAGGCTTTTATTATATAGGACTAGTAGCCCTGCACACAAATTCGTGCACCAGTAGCTCCCTGCAGGGCCTGACCACTCTGTGCCTGCTGCCCAGAGGCTCTCCACGGCCCAAAGGCCCATCTGCAGCCGGTCACGGAACACTTGCCTCATCACCAGGGTAAAGACACAAGTCTTCCCCCTAACCCAGGTGTTCCATGCCCACTTCCCAGAGGCCTCTGTGGCCAGGGTAAAATGCTTGCCTCATCACCACAGCAATGAATCAAGCATTATGCCAGGCTTCTCATGCTGCCTGCTCTCAGAGGCTGCCTGCCCCCAGGACTGGGGACTCTGGTGAGGCTGAGAGGATTGGGCGCCACCATCTTGTGGCTATAGGTGCCACCATCTTTGTGATGGAGTGACAGTTAATTTGCATATTACCCTTTTATTAGATAGGATGCAGAAGGAGACAATAAACAAATAAGTAATACAGATAGTGATAAGAATTGCCCAGAAGAATAAAGCAAAGACAGGACAGGAAACACCTGGGGACAGGGGGTTGTGATTTTCAACAGATGATAAGGCCTCCCTGAGGTATCTGAAGGAGAGAGTGAAAGGGGGCTGGCAGTAAGAGCAATAGGAAAAGAACATTCCAAGTAGAAAAAACAGCCATGGTGAAGGGTAAGGTGTGGCTGGAACCAAGAAAGTGCTGGGCTAAAGGGCCCCTGAGGGGCCATACATGGTAGTGGGGCAGTAGTATGATAAACCTCTGGGTGCAATGAAACAGCTCAGGCATGTTTGTGCTGGACACCATGCTGCAAGAGTGGGATCCATCAGTGTGTCAATGACAGGAGTCTTTACTTATTAAGGACCCTAGTGAGGAGAATTTGGCACATGGTAGGCAGAGTATATGGAGAAGAAGTCCACCTATTTCTACTGTGCCTAGGGCCAGCCCTGCAGAAGCTATCCTTGGTCTGGCATTCTGAGCCACAGGAACCCACCACACTCCATACCCAACCCTGACTGCTGACGTGGGGACATATGGGAAGGTAAGGCCCAAGCCTCTTTGGGATCTCAGCTGCTAGAGAACAGCTATGCAGATACATCTCACCTGCCAAGTTACTTTACCTCTCTTTGCTTCCATTTTCTCATCTGTGAAATGGGATGAATAATGGCTCCTACCTTATATGAAGGATTACATGACAGTAAAGTGTTCACACCATTCGTACACAGCAGGAGTTCAACAACTGTGCATGCTATCATTTTTAGTGTAGTTGCTACTGCTGGTATTATTATCATCATTGTTATTGACAATATCCTAAACAACATTGTTAGTCTACTTAAGAGTTTCCAGCACTGAGGGGGAGGGAGAAAAGCTGTAGAAATGGAAACAATGGAAAAGGTACTTCCTTCCTCCATGTACCCACCTCTCCAGCTTTGTGCCCCCTCCACGGTCCTTTCCTTCTCTCCAATATAGTATCTCCCTTTTCTCTAGATTATCTTGGTTTCATTAGCCTTCCCAGCTATCTACCATAAATGAATACATTCTGCCTCAAGCCAGGTCACCTCTAATGGATTGTGGTAATACATGCAATCCCATTCTCAAGTCCTCAGCACTCCCAAGAACTCTTTCATCCAAGGCCTTACTGACCACCCTGACCCCCCAGGAAAAGGGGGCGAGTGCCCTGCTGAGTGGCAGTGTCTGGGATTTTAAGTCATAAGAGCCCTTCTACATCCGTAGACCACCCTTACCCTCAGTTTGAAGATAAAAATTAGGTCAGAGAGGGGAAGTGAATTTCCCAAGGTTACACAGCAGGTTGGAGGCCAAGTTGAAAGGGAAACCTAGGTTTCCAATCTTACTAAACACCAGGCATTTAACCTTCTTAGCAACCCTAGGGACAGGTACCATCAGTACCTCTGCCTTACAGAGAAAGACACCAAGGCTCAGAGAATTTACAGAACCTACCCAAGATCTCCTATTAGACATAGGTAAATGTGAGAACAGGAGTTGAGAAGGTTGACTTGAGCTACCATGTGGTTTATAGGAGGAAAGGAAAGGAGAAGGATTTACCACCACTCTTCACAAAGTGCAGTCTAGGAAGATGGACTCAGAAGGCCAAAGAGGGAATGCCCAGGAAACACGGCTGTCTGTGTTTATTTGAGATGCTGGTCCATGGCTTTCCAGATGCCTATAAGGGCTGTCTCACTCAATCTGGCCAACACAGGCCCTAAATGGCAAAGGATAACTGACTTTCGTACCAGCAATTTGTCAACAGGGATATATATTTAAAGAGACATTTAATAACCAGCTCTTTTGTGAAACCTCAGTGCCTGGATCTGGCCCTTATCTGTGTTGCTGAAGGGAACCATCCCATCCATTCATCCAGAACTAGTGGAGAGGGGAGTGCGTCTTCGCAATTAGTATGGAAACTGCGCCCACATATTTATAGCAATGCTCTACCCTTGCTTTGCAGAATGAATTAAACAAAAATCTAAACCCAGCCAGTGTGCCACAGTGGTTGAGCATTGTCCCATGAACCAGGAGGGCATGGTTTGATTCCAGCTCAGGGTACATGCCCAGGTTTCAGACTTGATCTCCAGTAGGGGGAGTGCAGGAGGCAGTTGATCAACAATTCTCTCTCATCACTGATGTTTCTCTCTATCCCCATCTCCTTTCCTCTGAAATCAATGAAAACATATTTTAAAAACCCACTTAAGAGGGGCCCCTTAAGTAGAAGGGATTTGCTATACAGAGGTACCTCGAGATAATTCGTTCCATAACCTTGCTCGTATATCAAGTTGCTCGTATCTCAAAGCAAATTTCCCCATTGAAATCAATTGAAATGCCATTAATCCGTTCCAGCCCCCAAAATGCCACCCCAGTTGTTCTTGTTACGTGTTTTTGAATAAGAAAAATGTATTTATAAATGACAAATATTGTATAAAAACATAATAAAAGAGAATGTAAAGGAATAAACTGGTTTTATAAAGTGTATTTACCTACTCGTTACACTCTTAATGCTACACTTTATCCCTAAACTGAATGTAACTTAACTAATCTTCACTGAACTTAATTGCTACTGGTCTTTGCATTTTTGGCCAATTTAAAAAAACACGTGTCCAACGAGGTTTGCCTCTTCCTCCCTTTCAGAATGTTTCTGAAATGGGTGAGGCAAGTTTCATTGAACAGCTCCGATGCACGACCAGTAGCAACTTTTTGGGGGTGTTTCTTTTCCACGAAGTGTGACACCCTCTTCCACATTCCTAAGATCTCCTTTATCTCACTTGTAGAGATCTCCTCCACCTCTGGCTCCTCCTCGAAACCAAATTCTTGGAGAACCTCCGCATGTTGCTGAGACTGCAACTCTTATAACTCCTCCGTGGTGAGTTCCAGAGAGTGCTCCTCGACGAGCTCATTCACATCTCTCTCATCCACCTCCAGGCCCATGGATTTTCCCAGAGACACTATCTCCTCCTCCACTGGCACCTCGGGTTCGAATCCTTCGAAGGTCCTTTCAGCTACGGCCTCAGGCCACAGCTTCTTCCATGCAGAGGTCAAAGTCCTCATTGTAATACCCAGCGAGGCCTGATCAATAATTCTGAGGCATATCACGATGTTAAAGTGGTTCTTCCAGAACTCTCGAAGGGTGAGGTTTGTGTTCTCCATCATCTCAAAGCAGCACCGGAACAGGTGCTTGATGTACAGCTTTTTAAAATTAGAAATCACCTCCTGATCCATGGGCTGTAGGATAGGAGTAGTGTTGGGAGGTAGGTAGACAACCTTTATAAACTTGAACTCTTCGAGGAGTTCATCTTCGAGGTTTGGTGGGTGAACAGGAGCATTGTGGAAGACGAAGGGCTTGCAGGGTTAGGTTGTTTTCATCTAGATATTTCTTAACAGAAGGGCCGAAAACCAGGTTTACCCACTCCACAAAGAACTGCCTGGTAACCCATGCCTTCGGGTTTGCCCTCCACATAACTTGTAGTTTATCTTTTAAAATCTTTATGTGACTTAAAGACTCTGGGGTTTTCCGAATGGTATACGAGCAGAGGCTTGATCTTGCAGTAGCCACTCGCATTGGCTCACAGTGCGAGAGTTAGCCTATCCTTCATGGGTTTGTGGCCTGGCATCGCCTTCTCCTCTGCCGTCAGATAAGTCCTATTTGGCATTTTCTTCCAGGAAAGCCCTGTCTCGTCACAGTTGAAGACTTGCTGGGGGATATATCCTTTGGCTTCTATCAGTTTGGAAAAAGTTTTGAGGTAATCCTCAGCTGCCTTCACATCCGAACTTGCTGCCTCACCATGCCTGACGATGGAGTGATTGCCGGACCTTTTTCTGAAGTTATCAAACCAGCCTCTACTGGCTTTAAATGAGTCTTTCGATGCTTCGTCCATGGAAGTGCGCGGGGTCTGCTCCAGCAAATCACCGTAAATCGCTCGCATATGATGCCCTGTGTTAATGTATCTCCTTTAAGCTGCTTCTCCGTCACCCACACCATCAGTAGATTCTCCATCTTTTCATGGAGAGAGCTACAGAGCTTAGAAATTATTGTAACGCCCTTAGCTGGCGTTATACCCTTCATCGACTCCTTCTGTTTAAGCACAGTGCATATCGTTGAAGTACTATGCCCGTATTGCCTCGCCAAGTCAGCCACTCGCACACCATGCTCATATTTTTCTATGATTTCACGCTTTAATTCAATAGACATTATCCTCTTCTGAGCACTGACCTTTCCACTCGTTTTCTTCGAACCCATGGTTATAAAAAGAAATGTGATAAAGTATGTAAATGCACAAAAGATGCTTCGACAATGAGGTAAACAAGCACACTGACTGAGGCGTGGGAAACTATGAGACACTCGAGTCGTGGTAAACTGGTGGGTCGTGTGTAGCCAGCCGATCCGCGCGATTACTCGTATCTCAAATGTTGTTCGTATTTCAAAGCAAAAAATTGCTCGCTTGACGGCTCGTATCTCAAAAATCTCGTATGTTAGGGCACTCGTATCTCGAGGTACCACTGTATGAAGAAGTCAGGGGGCTATAGAAGGACCTCTGAGGCATGCTGCCTATGGCCCTGTCTTCCTGTCCCCCTGTATCCAATCCAGTCCTAGGGGAGGGTGGGAGGGAGACCCCTGTGAGGCCACCAACCTCCTCCTGCATCTGCTCTGATCCTCCAACATCCAGGCCTGCATGACAGGCCCAAATCATTCCCAGGCCATTGTGTGAAAACTCAGCTTTGTCCAAACACTGCTTTACTCACACAGCAGACAGGCCTAGTGAGCCAGAAGGGATGTGTGAAGATCTCCTTATCCATCATAATCTGAGTGTTAAAGGTCCCCAAATGCTCATTTAGACAATCCACATTTTCTAACAGCTAGTAAATACTCAGGGACAGGGTCAGCATTTTTAAAGGTCTTGAAATAGCTCATCTGCATAATCCATATTTTCAGAGCCCCTAAGCATTTGTCCTACCTGCATAATCTCAATCTTTATTATGCATGAGGGTGGGGCGAGGCTCCCAAAGAGTATAGCAACCCTTCACATGCCTTCTGGGAGAAATTGATTCTTGTTTTAAAAAATGACCACATTTTCAAAAGCAGGCACGGAGCTAACCACAAAAGGAAAATATTTAAAGGGCAGCTGTTAACCTGTGTAGGCCAGCAAATGCTCTTTCCTTAAAGGCAGAAAAATCCCCCTGCGAGCTCCCAAAGATACTAATTACACAACTGGCCCCTGCAAACCTTTCAATTAAGGCTGGAGCACTGGCCCTCCCCGCTTCTCCCTCCCTCTTTGGTTCCCTCCAGGAGGCCGAGAAGAGCACAGTTCCCCAGAACATCGTTTTCAGCATCACTTCTCAGAATTAGTCTCAGCTCAGAGCCTTTGCTGGGGAAAGAAAAGGCAACTGTGCTTGGAGGGATTTAAGTCTCAGCATCGTGGGCCACTCAGCCAGATCTGGGGTAAAGCCTTTGATTAGTGGGCAACAGGAATGTGGGTTCCTGCAGTCACCAGGATAAAGCTCCAGGGGACAGGGCGAAAAAGCCCCCAGTAGGGTGAAACTAAGACAAGAAAGACCCATACTGCTGCCTCTCTGCTCTCTTGGATGGAAAAACTATCTGTCCTGTTAGAAAACATATCCAAATTCTGAAACATGTACAACCACAGACAAAACATGGAAGGCCCTCCCTAAGATAATCACACATACTGTGTGATTTCACTCCTACACACTTCTAAAACAGGCAAAATAATCCACGATGAGAAGCCGGGCCCCTGGTTATCCTGGGGTTAGGGCTGGAAGGAAGATGTGGCACAGTTGCAAGGTGCTAGTAACAGCTGTTTAGCTGGGTGTATTCACTCTGGGGGAATGCCCAGAGCTAATTATATATGTATGTATGTATGTATGTATGTATTGTAATCCAAATTCTCTCAGTTCCAGTTTCAACTTCTCCACGGTTTCTCCTGACACTGACTGTTCTTAAAGCCCCTCTTGCTGCACCTTTATTTTCCCCCTCTGAGCACATCCAGGATGCCCAACTATCTGTGAAAGGGGGTTATTCTTCCTTTGTCCAGATTTTTTTATTTGGGAATGGCCTGGGGGAGGGGAATACTTATAGCAGCAAGGATGTCTCTAAATGGACTGGGGCTTCTTTGCTGCTCTTAGCTGCTACCTGGAGAGGCAGGAAGGGGAGGGGGAGTTGGCAGAGAAATTCAGCAGGTCTGGCAAAGACGGTTGTCTTCCTTTGAGCGTCTTTGAATCTGGGATTGGGCTCCAGGCCAAGTGGCTCTGGGTTTCCCCAGCCGCGAGCAGGCCGCAGGGCTGGCTGAACCTGAGACCCACCGCTAGCCCTGCAGAGACCGGCTGAGCTCACAAAAGGAAGGAAGGGGAGTGGGGTAAAGAACGCTGGGGAGGGGCTGTGGGAGGCGTGAGTGGGGGGGTGAGAAAAAGAAAACGGAAGTTGAAAGAAGGAAAATGGACCTGTACTGAGGGTGGGCTAGGTGCTTTTGCAACCATTCTGTCGTAGGCTTCCTCTAAGTCTCGGCTCTCCCTGACCTGGATGCTGTGGGATGGCTAGGGAGAGCAGGGGAGAGCAGAGGTACCTGGATAAAGTCTCCTCAGACCTTTGGCTAAGACCTAGCGCTTGCTGCTTCCGCACCTCACCCCACTCTACCCCTGCAGCCCACTGGCCCAGATGAAGTCCACCCACCATCACCTCCTATGTCTAGCGAGCCCTCCTCAGGGCGACCCCTGGGTCCCATGACCTGGGCACCTCCCCTGGGACCAGCGCCAAGGCAGCGTGGGTGGTAGGGAAGGATGCAAGAGATGAAGATGGCGATGATGAAGATCCTGATTCCCGAGTAGGATCTTCCTCCACCCCCACTCTTTCCCCTTCGCTCTTTGCCCTTCGCCCCCGGCCCGGGGTGCAAAGAGTCTGAGCTCCACCCAGCAAGTCAGTGCAGCAGCTTCGAGTGACGCCGTGCGCCCCCGGCTGGCGACTTAGGATGAGTGTGCTCGAGGTGCGCAGGCACCACTCTCGCTCCAGATCCCTCCACACCGGGAGTCAAAGACCTTTCCGGCTTCGCCCAGAGCCTGGTTGCTTTCGCCTGAGCCCTCCCCACCCCAAGGCGCGTGGGCTGTCGCCGGTAAGTCCCGCTACACCCGCCAGAGCGCCACAGCCAGCTGGCTGCGGCACGGAAGCCCTCCCCACCTCACTCCTCCTGGCCTAGAATTACATCATCCCCCCCTGGAGCCCCCACCCCGCGCCTTAGCCTCTGCAGCTGACGCAGGAGCTCCTCTGAGTCCCTGCCTGCTCTCTGCCCCTCTCCTCCACTCCCAGGCTTGGAACCAGCGTATCTCTGCCTACCCACCCCCACATCTCTTCCTGCGAGCGGAGCCTGCAAGACCCACAGCCAATCTAGCCTCCTTATCCTCTATTTACCCAGTTCCTTCCTCCCTTCCACCTCTTCTCAGATCCTCTAGCGCCCAAATCCTAAGCAAGTAAGCTTTCAGATGATAGATAGACAGATGATAGATAGATAGATAGATAGATGATAGATAGACAGATGATAGATAGATAGATATAGAGAGATTGGATAAATTGATGGATAGATATAGATGGAATGGCTATAGATGATTGATACATATAGACAATATAGACAGAAATGAGAGAGATGATAGTTAGATGATCTTTAGATAGATACATACATACAGATACACACACACACACACACACACACACACACACACACACATACTGAGGGGACAACCCAGAACCCAGGGCCAACACAGTACTCATGCTTTCACAACCAGCATCACAGAAATGAAGCTGCAGGGTCCCAGCTGCAGAAGCCGTGCAAACTGTAAAGTGCTCCGAGCCCCTCTGTAATTAACCACAACAGCAGCTTAGCCTGGAAGCCCAAGTGCTGCTTGCAGATGGTTTAGCACAGCTCCAATTCTGCTGGGCTTGCCTGCGGCATCACCGGATTAATTCATCCATTCTCTCAATAAGCATCCGCTGAATCTGAAGTAGCCACATATTGCTGGATCCTCCCCGGAGACCCACAGGGCATGTGCCTGCTTGCTAGGGGCTGACATTCTGGTGGGCATCAGACTCCCACACAGTACCTCGAAGTGAGAGGTGCCCCAGAAGAGGTTAAGGAAGGAGAATTATGGGAGGGAAAGCATTTGACCTGGGTCTTGAAGAATGGGTTGGGGATTCCAGGAAAAGGAAAGGCATTTCAGGTGGAGGCACCAGGAAAGCCCAATCTCTCTGGGATGGGAAACAGTTTGGGTGGGACTGGATCACAGCACCCTGAGGCAGTGGTGGATGCTGGGTATAAATGGTGCTCAGAGAGGAGGAAAGGGTTGGCTGAGGCCCAATTGAGAAGGCCCCTGATATCCAGGCTATTTCTTCTGTTCTTATACTCCCTGCCTAGCCTGTCCCCAGGTACTTTAGGTGACATAGGGTGAACCCCCTGGCCTCTTGGCCAGGTCTTCAAACTATGGACATGTGACCCTCTGAGAGTCAATCAGCCATCCTATGGGAGAAGCTCCAATGTCAAAGCAGGCCTTCCATCTCTCTGACCTAAATCCTCCTACTCACCCAGGTTCAGCCTCCCCCTCGGGGTGACTCAGCTCCTGCCACCAGCAGAGATGTGTAACTGGTTACCATAGTGATCCCAAGGAGTCAGACCTACCTTCTCTGATGAGACCTGGATGTCTAAATTGCTCCTGCAATGAAAGACAGTGCACGGCCACTTACCTGCAGAGGTGCAATATTTGACAGGCTGCATCTTGGGGCCTTCCTTCCCTTTGTGAACTCTGGATGGGGGGCAGTGGTAGGGAGTGGGAGACCTGATGACAGATGCCTCCACCATGGGGACTCTAGGCTGGTATTTCTCTCCATAACATTCAGGTCTTCAGAGGGAGGGGGACAAGGAGCATGAAGGCAGGGACTGAAAACTACCATCAGAGTTTGGTGTCTACAGAATTCCCACTCTTCCAGACAATGGCACATACTAGTATATTTAAGAATACATTTGGAAGAGATGCTTGTTTTCAAATGTTATCGTTCTCATCAAAGTTATACACACAAACACACACACACACACACACACACACACACACACACACACAGTACCAACATACTCTTTCTGAAATATGGTTCATTATTCTCCTGCCCCAAACCTTCAATAGCTGCCCCTAACAGTGCTCCACAGGCCCATCATGCCACAGCCTCAGCAGACCACATCCTGCTTCCCAAAGGTTCTCCAGCCACTATGCTCATCCCAAGCTGACCCCTCTGCCTGGGCCTTCCTACTCCATATCCACTTCCTCATGTTGTTCTCACTCTCAAGGATCAGCCCACTCCTCAGGCCCCTTTGCCCTTCTCTTTCCCCCAGTTAAAATTTAATCCCTCCTTCCTTCTTCCTGATCATAGTTTTCAAACTCCTATTAGAAGACAGTGTCTGCCCTGAATTATTTAGACTTATGTATGTTGGCCATCCCCAAGACACGTGGTCTCTGAAAGGCAAACATGTTTTTATTTTGGTGTCCTTTACTCCCTCAGAGGACATGGGACCAAAATTAATGTGAATTGCACAGCACTGACTTACCCTGCCTCTCCTCTCTAAGTTGGTTTTGAAGACCTTCGCCAAAGATAAATAAGGACAACTTGGGTGGGCAGTCATCCTATAGTAGCCCATGGAAGCCCTATGCCTTAGTAAAGAAATAGGGCTACAAGAACAGAGTATCTGGATCTTTCTCCTCTGGACCACCCATCGAAGTAGTATTTCTTCCATCCTAACTCTTCAGAGCGACAGCTGCCTGGAGGAAGCTAGGCTGCTGGGCCTTCTCTGGGGATGCACACAGGGCTCCCTGGCATCGAGCAAAGGAGACAAGAAACTCAGAAACAGGCTGCTAGCATGCTCAGACGGTGCTCCACCTCCACCTTCACCCAGGCCCAGGCCCCAGCCCTGGCAAGGACCTCACCTCGTGATGGAGTGAGCAGCATGGTGGCTGGCTCTGGCCCACAGGACACAGCTGGCCCAGGCTGTAGGCCATAACCTCATAGGTCCCAGCCGAGCCTGCACAGACAGCCCTTGCAGCCAAGGCTAATGCGGTTAATTGGTTCCAACCTTCAGCTAAGAGTATAAGCATTGACTGGACACCCATGGGGCTCAGAAGCTGTGACCTTTGAGGAGGCCTCACTTCCTTCTAAGCTTGAACCGAGAAAAAAGAAATCCGATCAGAGGTCATGGTGCTCACTTCTCAGCTGGGCCAAAGCACAGCAGAAAAGCAGTGAGTTATAAATAGTGGAGGATCAACCACTGAGAGATCAATGTCAAGGAGGGAAGGTGGCTCCCTTCCCCCCGGTAGGGCCTGGCACACAAGAGCCAAGCCCAGTTGGAACAGATAACATAGAGGATGAGCCACACTCCCACTCTCCCTGGTCCCAGTCCCTTGGCCTCTCAGAAAGGCCTGTATCTGCCCTGACTCCTGGACATGGGGACTTGGCAAGGTGGGAATGGGATAGGGGGACTTCAACTAAAGGTCTTGAGAGTTGGGTTTGGGCTCATAGAGTCAGGGATTGGCCCCACTTAATGTGATTGAATGCAGAAAGAAGACTCCAGGTGTGTACCTCCCATGGCAAGATCAGAGCTCATTCTCCTGTCATTCATCCATCCATACAAAAACCCATCCATCCAGTCATCCAAATATCTAATCATTCAAGAATATAGCCAATAACATCATAATAACTCAGTATGGAGCCAAGGGGGTACTTGAAATATCAAGGGACACTCTGTTAAGTACATAATTGTCTATGCTGCACATCTGAAATGAATACAGAATAATGTTGAAGGTAAAATGTAATTGAAAAAATTTAAAGAATTAACTTGGCAAATTAGAATTGAGTCTCTACTCTGGGCCAAGCCCAGTGCTGAGCTCTCTGTAACCTCCCTGTAAAGAGGAGAGTTCTACCAGCACTTTACAGGGCATCTATGAGATTCAATGAGAAGAGAAATGCCAGGGTGCTCTCTGCCTGGGAAGGAGTATTACATGCCCCGGGGTGTGGTCTGGATAGGGAAAAGACTTGTGGGAACTTCCAGGACAGTAACATTCCAGCCCCTAAAGAACTCCTGACTGGTAATCACAGCCAAGGAGCCCTTGGTTGGCATTTATGGACTAGTTTCTCAGGCCAACGTTGTGCTTTCTTCTAATTTGAGGATTTTAGAATATACTCAAGACCTTTACAAAAGTATGCTTCCCAAAAACTTGCTATATGACTTTAAGCAAGTCAGTTGATCTGTGTGTCAGTATTCTTATGGGGATAATAAGAGTATCTCATCAGACTTATGTAAGGATCTGAAGAGTTAAAATATGTGATGTGCTTAGAATGGTGGCTGGCACACAATAGGTACTATGTAAAGGTAAGCTACGTATGACCATGATGCTATCTGCTGGTGGGAAATGAGGATTCTGGCTTAAAGACATACTGAGCCACAGTCTCCCTAAGCCTTAACCCACCTCCATACAGCAGCTTCTTTGGGGAGAGATTTGGAGTTTCTCTTATAAATTCATCCTATAGACTCTGTGTTCTAAGACTTTTTAGTCTCTGAGAGAAGGCACTACAGAATCTCATAGGAGAATGAGAGGTGAATAAAGAACTCTGTCTTTCCTCTTCCTACAATCAGGTGAATGACAAGGTTGGACTTTCATTGTGATAACGAGGGAATGTCTTCAGAGCTCAGCGCAATTCATAGTAGCTTCTAGCCTTCTGCCCCTCTCAAGCAGAACACAGCCCCAGTTTACAAAGTGAGAGGAAGCTGTGATGAGGAGCCCAAGGTCACATAGGGTCATAAGGTCATAAAAGCTCCAAAATCCATGGAGATTCTGTTGTTAAGAACATCAGAGTTCATAACTGCTATAAATTCTTGGTCCTGCTGTACTTTTTATTCCAAAGAACAACCAGCCCGCTGGCATGGCTCAGTGGTTAAGCATTGATCTATGAACCAGGAGGTCACAACTCAATTCCCGGTCAGGGCACATGCCAGGATTGTGTGCTCAATCCCCAATAGAGGGCATGCAGAAGGCAGCCAATCAATGATTCTTTCTCATCATTAATGTTTTCTATCCCTCTCTGAAATCAATATACACTAAATGGCCAGATTATTATGATCTATGAACACATATGAACACATACTAATCTGGCCACTCAGTGTATATCCTATATAATAAAAAGCTAATATGCAAATTGTCCCCTCGACCAGGAGTTTGACCAGCAGGCAGGTCGGCCAACTGCCCATGTCTCCTCCCCTTGGCCAGGCTGGCTGGATCCAGATATCATCATAATCTGGCTACTCAGTGTGTGTGTGTGTGTGTGTGTGTGTGTGTGTGTGTGTGTATGCATATATATATATATATAATAAAATTACAACTTATCAGAACCTCAAATCTTCCATCCTTGCTTACTGCTCATTCCACTAGGCTTAGAGAAATACCTATGTGATAAGACACACTCTGCCCTCAAGGAGCTCTTAGGGTGTGTCTGTCTCCTTGAACTTGGCTTTATTCCATATAGATCTCTTTCTTCCTGCCTGCCTCCCTCACCACCATTGTCACTGGCTGCTTCTGTGTTCCCAGCAATACTGACTTAGCCCCTGCCTCCAACTGAACACTGGATTGGACACTGCAGAAAACAAAGAAAGGGTAATAAAGGTACTGACCTCATGGAGTCTACAGCTCACTGGGGAACTTTCCAAGGAATGTAACCAAAACAACCCTGAAAACCTTGCAACCCACAGAAGACAAGCTCCTGCCTTAATGAGTCCAACCCTTCTCACTTGTATGATCATGACAGGTAACAGAGAGAGAGGCCAAAAGCACAAGCAGTCTAGGAAAAGGTGCTGTAGAAGAGTGTTCCCATGAGCACTCTTCAAGGGATCAAGTGGGCAGAAGGAGCCAAGGAGACCCATGTACCATGTTCTTCAGCACTTACATCTACCAGTAAGCTTGAATGTTCCTGTTTTACAGATGCCAAAACTGAGGCTCAGAGGGATTATTTTGCCCCAGGCTTTGCAATTGGTAAGTGATAGAACCAAGATCCCAAGTTGTTTTTTCCCCTAAAGCTTGGACTTTTGTAACTATACTATGCAACTGACAAAAATAGATCATTTCCATTTCTACATTTGTTATGAACATTTAATTAATCGATATTTAATTCATCCGGCACCTTTTAAACATCCTCAGTGTCCCAGGGCTACAGCAAGGCATCGCCAACCTGGGGCTCCTTGGATTGGGGCTCCTGCATTCCATGGTCCACCGGGAAAACTCCCTTTCCGTGAACACCGTCATTGGCACTGACAGTAAGCGCTCCCAGTTACCCCGCCGAGGAGATTTCAGCTCCAATTTGTTCAAATTCCAGACCAAAGGCTTAGGCTCAGCCTCTGATGTGCTGAACAAAAACCAGAGACGGGAACCTGTCTCAATCAGTGAGTTAGGGCTGGAGCTGAGAAAGTGCTGGGGCAGAAGGAAGGATTACTCACCCTCCCAGCACGGTGTCCTCATTTCTCTCCACTGTGCAGCCCCCACACTTCTACCCTCGCCACCACCCAGGTTGTTGCTGCAAACCCCAACCCACTCCACTCTGCCTTCTTAGTGGCTGGTGCTCCTCACTGGCTGCTGGAAGGCATTTGTTACTGGTGTCCAGAGGCCACAGTTTAAAAAAAAACTGCAGAGGGCAGGGGATGGATGCCTAGGCTGGGGTGGAGGAGTGTGGGCTACTTTCTAAAAAGATGCTTTCATTCCTAGAGCCTAAGATGATCCCTTGGTAGTGGGGGTGAGAGGAGGAGCATAAAGATCTATTAGCGGAGTTTGCCCCTCTATTTAGGGTTGAGGAACCCCACACCTAGAGACAGCCTATGCCTTCAGTATCTATTAAAGCCTCTTCTCTTTCAGTTAGTGTTTTCCCAAAGGGGCCTTCTGCACAGATGCCTTCCTTCCTCCAGGTGAGAATTAGGCCCCTGCCTCTGTACTGTCTGGAGCTCGCTGCCCCTCCGAAGGAACTTGGGTCAGCTTACCTCTCTCTGCATTTCCGAGGCACACTGTCTTTCCCCAGGTGGGTGGGTGGGGAAACAGGGACACTTGTAAAAAGAGAACTTAAAACTTCACAAGAAAAATAGGGTGGGGAGAATCCTGATTGCAAATGAATCTAGGAAAGCCCTTATAACTGTATCTTCTCCTGTATCACAACAAGCACGTAACAAAATAGGCTGACAGTCCTCTCCCAAAGACGTTCTACACATCTAAAGTAGCCATCCCAGGTAATGTACAACTCACTTCCAATTCCCACCCTTTGCTTCTTCACTGAAGTAGTAGAGGAATTCCCTCTCCCATGGTTTTAAATGAAATGATAATAAATTATTGTTGCCTTGTTGCAGACAACATGCATATTAAGAGGTAGGGATGTGTGTGTGTGTGTGTGTGTGTGTGTGTGTGTGTGTGTGTGTGTTGACTCCTATTGTGCCCCTACCCCAGCAGCCTCTGCCCACCTGAGCGACCTGGAACAAGTTACCCAAGCTCTGAGTCTGTATCCTCATCAGTGAAATAGGGTCATGACCGAACCCATGTTGGAGGGGTGCACCAAGAATTAAAGAAAGCAAACCAGGTGAAACGCTTAGTAAAGTGTCTGGCAGATAAGTGTTCGATAGGTGGTAGCACGAGTCTTCATCATTGCTATTAATGATTTCAAATACTGCTCCCTAGCACGGGTGTGGCTGGCCTCGGCCCCTGCCTCATGCCTTGATTGCTCAACGGCTTCATCCACTCCCACGCCAGCACTATCACATCTCTGCCCAGAGGCCAAATCAACAGACTCCTTCAGGTGCCCCCCCATTTCCATCACCTGCTGAAAGGTGCCTTCTCTCCTGGCCCCATGGGACAGTAGTCTAGAATCAATGCCTCTTAAAGAGACAGTACCGATGAGTAGATGGCTGCAAAGGGGTGGGAATTGTGAGCCCTGAGAACATCCAGAAATGGATTGTCCTCATTCCCAGGGCTGCAGGCATGTCCTGGGTTGAGGTAGCAACCGTGAGTGGCCTGGTCACATGGTCACCACTAAGCTACTGAAAGCCTACCTTTGGCGTGGTTGTCTCTGAGTCCCTGTGGATCCAAAGCCTGCAAGAGGGATCAGGGGTCAGATCTCCCCAGGATGGGGGCTCTGACATAAACAGGGAGAATAAAGTGCTCCCACCGCCCACCACATCCCCAGTAGGCCTTTGAGCTGATCGGAATGTGTCATGCGGTGATGAGACAGAATTTATTTCATCAGAAGTTCAAATGCCTGTGACAAATTTGTTACGGCCTCATCTCCCAAACACACACCCATGTGCCGGAACCCTGTGCTCACTTCAGGCAGATTCACATCCAAAACTGGAATAAAAACTTCAATTCAGTGGTTACATTTGATGTCCCTGCTGCCTTTCAACACGTTTTTACATAATCTGACTTTAGAGCCTTTTCTTTATAATATGCTTCTCTTCTAAGAGGAACCGATACTTTGCTTGATGGAGCCTATTCATACAACGCCTATTGAATACCTGCTAGGGCCAGCTCAGAGCTAGACCCTGGGGGTGCAAGAAGGGGTTGGTAGAGGATAGAAGGATGTTGGAGATACATCTTTTTCTTCTAAGAACTTAAAGTCAGCACTGAGGGAGACAGAGATTCATGCAACTAATCCGAACGCATGCCAGGCTTGGTAAGTGCTCTGAAAGAGGTGAACACAGATTGCTTGGGGAACAAAAGACTAATTCCCATGTTTGCATGAGCCCGTGATTGCAAACTCTCGAATTCATGGGTTAGAATTTATGAATATACAATCGAGGTGCGTGAAATAAAGCTCTTGATCTAATAATACTAATACACGCTAGATAGAGTGTGACCAGATGAGTAATTAGTGAAGCTCTGGGTGTGATATTGTTATTCCCACTTGTAGAGGGAGAAGTAGAAACTGCCTCTATTTATAAACCAGCTGTGCTCCCCACTATGGCAGCATCTGGCCACATGTGGCTAGTGAGCACCGGGAACGTGGCTGGTCTGAAATGAGTTGTGCTGTGTTAACCACGCCAGACATCCAAGTCTTAGTACAAAAATGTAAATGTCTCATGAATACATGTTATATTGGTAATTTATATGTTTAAATGGTAATGTTTCAATATAAAAAAAGCTAAATAAGACATTATATATTCAGAGGTGAGCAAAAAGTAGGTTTACTGTGCCATGCTCTTTTTCTTTTAATATATATTTTTACTGATTTCAGAAAGGAAGAAAGAGGGAGAGAGAGCAGGAAAGAAACATATATGGTGAAAAAGAATCACTGATCAGTTGCCTCCCACATGCCCCACACTGGGGATAGAACTTGCAACCCAGGCATATGCCCTGACCAAGGATTGAACTGGTGATCTTTGGGTTCATGAGACAATGCTTAAACAGAGCCACTCTGGCCAAGCAATTGTCACATTATTTTGAGTTAAAAAAGCTATTGTAACAATTATAACTTGCATGTCTTTTTCCATATGAACAACTTTAACCTACTTTTGCCCAACCCTGTGTGTCATTAAAATTAATTTTACCTACTTCTTTTCACATTTTGGGTTTTTTTTTATTTTTTATTGATTGATTTAAGAGAGAGAAATCCATATTTTGGATTGTTCCAATTATTTATGCAGTCATTGGTTGTTTCTTGTATATGCCTTGACCCAGGATCAAACCCGCAACCTTGAAGTATCAGGATGACACACTAACCAACTGAGCTACCTACCTGGTCAGGGCCTTTGTATGTTTTTGAATGTGGCTATTAAAAAATATAAAATTCCCATAGTGGCTGGCATTTGTGGCCCACATTGTATTTCTATGGGCCAGCATGAATCTAGAGTAGTAGTTCTCAACCTTTCTAATGCCACGACCCTTTAACACAGTTCCTCATGTTGTGGTGACCCCCTACCATAAAATTATTTTTGTTGCTACTTCATAACTGTAATTTTGCTACTGTTATGAATCGTAATGTAAGTATCTGTGTTTTCTGATGGTCTTAGGCGACCCTGCTAGTGGTTCTCAAATAGTCTAGATCAGTGGTTCTCAACCTTTCTAATGCCGTGACCCTTTAACACAGTTCCTCATGTTGTGGTGACCCCCAACCATAAAATTATTTTCGTTGCTACTTCATAACTGTCATTATGCTACTATTAATGAATTGTAATGTAAATATCTGATATGCAGGATGTCTTAGGTGAGCCTGGTGAAAGGGTTGTTCGACCCCCAAAGGGGTCGCGACCCACAGGTTGAGAACCGCTGATCTAGAGCATTCATATCCACTTTATCATTTAATTCTTAGCACAATTCTACAAAACAGGCATGAGCCCCATTTTAAAGGTAAGCTAACTAAGGCTCAGAGAAGTGTGAACGGACCCAGGTCACAGCACATTAGGCTTTAGCAATTCATTTGTGTTCATGGTTCAAGGTCTTACCTGCTTCCTCACCTTTAACATGGAGCTCACACCTCCCTGACATTGTGTAGTAAGAACAGAAGGAGAATATGTGCTCGGCTTTCAGGTGGGGACACTCAACATTATATCTCGAATCCACAAAATCACCCCTCCATTCATGGCCCCAGTTACAGCTCCTAAAGCTAGGCTGGGAGTCCTCACCCCGAATGGCCTGCTGCTATCTCCTGTAGCAGCCCTTGAATGTCTGTCACATGCATGCTGGGAGCAGCTCCTGGAGGCAGAGGCACATCCTACATCCTGCATGTCCTGTGCCCGATGCTGCAGCTGCTGAACAGTCAATACACAAATTATTGCTCAATCAATTCACTATTTGAAATGAGTAACTGTGTAGCCATGTTACTTTTTAAAAATAACATAGCCTCCCCCATTATTAACACCCCCATCAGAGTGCTACATTTATTATAATGGGTGACCTTACACTGACCCATCGTTATCACCCAGAGGTTTTCATTGGGGTTCCCTAGGTGTTGTGTGTCCTATGGACAGAAGTACAATGACATGCACCCACTATTACAGTATCATACAGAATAGCTTCACTGCCCTAAACATCCTCTGTGCCCACCTTTTCATCCCTCACTCCCCCTAACCTCTGACCTTTCTATTGTCTCCATATTTTTACCTTTCCAGAATGTATTTAGTTAGAATCAAACAATGCAGGGTGCAGAAAAAATAGGTTTACAGTCATAAGTACTTGCAACACAGTTTATTCTTGTATTGGCATTTATTAATTACTAGAGGCCCGGTGCACAAAATCTGTGCATGGGGTGGGGCAGAATATCCTTCAGCCCAGCCTGCTCCCTCTCCAATTTGGGACCCCTTGAAGGATGTCCAACTACCTGTGTAGGTCCGATCCTACCGGGATTGGGCCTAAACAGGTAGTCAGACATCCCTCTCACAACTCAGAACTGCTAGCTCCCAACTGCTCACCTGCCTGCCTTCCTGATTGCTCCTAACCGCTTCTGCCTGCCAGCCTTATCACTCCCTAACCACTCCCCTGCCAGCCTGATTGATGCCTAACTGCTCCCCTGCCAGCCTGTTTGCCCCTAACTGACCTCCCCTGTGGGCCTGGTCACCCCTAACTGCCCTCCCCTGCAGGCCTGGGTCCCCCCACAACTGCCCTTCCCTTCAGGCCTGGTCACTCCCAACTTCCCTCTCTGCCGGCCTGGTCACCCCTAACTGCCCTCCCCTACTGGCCTGATAATCCACAACAGCCCTCCTTTGCAGGTCTGGTCCCTGCCAACTGCCCTCCCCTGCTGGCCATCTTGTGGTGGCCATCTTGTGTCCACATGTGGGCAGGATCTTTTGACCGCATGAGGGCAGCATCTTGTGTGTTGGAGTGATGGTCAATCTGCATATTACTATTTTATTAGATAGGATAGAGACCTGGTGCACAGGTGGAGGCCAGCTGGTTTGCCCTGAAGGATGTCCTGGATCAGGGTGGGGTTTGCCTTGGGGCATGGGGTGGCCTGGGAGAGGGGCCTGTGGTGGTTTTTAGGCCGTCCATGTACCCCAGCAACCCAAGCAGAGGCCCTGGTATCTGGGATTTATTTATCTTCTACAATTGAAACTTTGTAGCCTTAAGTGGAGGCCTGGCTAGCCAGGGTATGTGGAAAGCTTGGCTTCCTCCATCACCAGGAGCAACCCAAGTCTCCCTCCTGCTCTCTCTGTGGCTATATACATCTTGATTGGGTTAATTTGCTTACTCACTTTGGTTGGCTGGTGGGTGTAGCAGAGGTATGGTCAATTTGCATAATCCTCTTTTATTAGATAGGTTTGTCTTCTTTCCCATGCAAACTGTAAATCTACTTTTGCCCCACCGTATATGTAGCCTTTTCAGATTGGCTTCTTTCACCTAGTAATATGCATTTAAAGCTTCCCCATGTCTTTTTGTGGCTTGCTAGCTCATTTCTTTTTATTGCTGAATAATATTCCATTGTCTGAATGTAACACAGTTTATGCATCTATTCACCTACTGAGGGGCATCACGGCTGCTTCCAAGTTTTAGCAATTATGAATAAAGCTGCTATAAACATCCATGTGCAGGATTTTGTGTGAACATACGTTTTTGATTTATTTGGGTAAATACCAAGGAGCACAGTTGCTGGATCATATGGTGAGAGTATGCTTTAGTTTTGTAAGAAAATGCCAAACTGTCCTTCAAAGTGGTTGCACTGTTTTGCATCCCACCAGCAATTGTTGAAAGACTATATATAGTACTTGGGATGTGCCGACACCACGTTATTCATGTTTTTAAGAACTCCACCTGTGTGCTCTTTGCCTACTGAGCCAAGACCCCAGCTATCCAAGCTCACTGGCTCTCCTGCAGGTAGCATTTAGCAATTCAGTGTATGTACCATTGCTCCTTAATAATAGTTATGCTAATGGAAAGCACTTGGTACAAGCTGAGCACTGGGCAAAGCTCTTCCAGTGTATCATCCCATTGATCCTTATAGCAACCCTATGGGTGGGTACTATCATTATCCCCATTTACATGTGGAAACTGAGGCTCTGACATGTTTAGTGGTCCCCGAGGCTGCAGTGCTGGAGGGTGGAAGTGGTAGGATATGAACCCTTGGGAAGTGACCTCTGGCCTGGGATGCCCCCATTTTACTCAGTTGTAAGCTCCTGAAGAGCCAGGACCTACGTTATTCACCTGGAAATCACCCTTGTGCCTGGTGTCTTTCCTATACACAAATCTGCAACAAAACTTATAACCAAAACAAACACATCACTCCACAACCTGCTGTGGCTCCCAAGTGCTCATTAGATTCTAATATTCACAATCTGCAGTAAATCTGGGTCCTCCCTTGTCCCCTCCCAGCTCACTCTGCATAGATCTCTGCCCCAGCCCAGCCATCTCCCTCTCTCATGCCTGCCCAAACTGGGCTCATTTCCACCTCTGAGTGTTCCCTGGCCCAGAATGTCCTCATCACTCTTCCCGTTCCATCTGGTTGCCGATAGGCCTTCTGGATGGTCCCAAGCCAGCCACTCCAGGACAACTGCCCTGAGCTTCCGGACTGCCCAAACAAGAACCCTCGTGCTGCACAAAAAAAGCATAGCCCACAGGGACTCCTGGCTCAGGAAGTTGGCTCCAGAATGGAAAGGACCATCCACTCCATTCTCACCTGTGGAGATGGGCCATGAGAAAAGAACTGTGAGGCATGAGGGTCCAGGAAATAAGCTCCGAAAAGCAGAGACTTGGGGATTCTAAGTAGCCATCTTTCAGCACCCAAAGGGCTGCCCCACACAGAAGCAGGCATTGGCTCTGAGCTGGGCCAGAAAGAAGAAGGAGGACAAGTGGGGGCCATTCTCATGGGGGCCGATCTCGATGTACTGGACAGAACCTCCCTGGAAAGTTTGGACTCAGCTTCAGTACCACCTCTTACTCCACACCTCCCTAACTCCCCTGGCTGACACAAACTTCAAATAAACTGAGACTTGTACTAACTTCCTAGTATATCTCACCTGCTACTCAGTGTTGTAAGAAATTCATAGACAAATCTCCACTCTGTCGAGACGAGAGTATGGAGGTAGACTCCATGACTGATTTGTTTTTATAATCCCAACACTCTGCCCATCTTCAGCCTATAAAAGAAAGTCTAGCCCTGGCTGGTGTGGCTCAGTTAGTTGGGCATTGTCCTATGAACCAAAAGATGGCTGGTTTGACTCTTCATCAGGGCACATGACCAAGTTGCCGGCTCGAACCCTAGTAGGGGGTGTCCAGAGGCAGCCAACCCATCGATATCTCTGTTCTGCTCTAATATCAATGTTTGTCTCACCCCCCCTCTCTAAAAATCAATGCAAATAGTTTTTTGAAGAAAGCTTGGCATAATGTTTGCTGTAAATCAGGACCCCCAGCAAACATCCATGCCCCACCACAGTTGTGTCCCCATCCTGAGGTCTCAGAAGGGATTTTCAGGGCATCAGGAGACTGGTCTTACCACGAGGTTCCTGAAAAGTCCCAAATTCTGGGGTTCTGGTGCCCCTCTATGAGAATTTTGCCTTTGCTCATCTAGTTTTTCCTTTGCTTCCTTTACACGTTGGCACCAGACGTAGGGCTAAGAGCCAGATTAGCGACGAAAGCTGTCAAAAAATATCTCCCCTCCAGAAAAAGCAAAGGAAAACAACATCTTGGTGGGGTTTTCCTGGGGAAGAAAGAGTAAAATAGTCTCTTTCTATGTTGCCCTAAAATGGCAGTTTTGTGGAGGGAAAACATATTTTTTCAGAGCAAAGCTGTTTGTGGTGTGAAAGATGGAGTGTGCGTGCTGTGCACAAAGACACAAATTGGCCCGAGGCTCAGCTCCACATGCTATTTTCCCAGGAGTTTATTTTGAGGAGGAAGGGGCTGGAGAAAGGAAAAATAAAATTTTTGTTTTATGAAAATGGAAAAAATAAAGTTGGTCTGGATCAAATTCAAACCTGGCATCTGGTACGAAGGAGGCCTATAATAGGGATGCAGTGGGTAAAAGAGTGGATTTGAAGGGGCAAGTGCTCTATTTGCTCTCTCCAGGCTCACAGAGAAGGCATGGGCCCAATCCAACAGCAGAATGGCCTGGGACCTTGGGCCATCACACACTGGACTACCCAGGGTCTGCTCCAGGGTACAGACAGGCATCCCTCTGTCCAAGTCCCTCTACTCAGGCATCCCTCTACTCTTGGGGTCCAAGTCACAAGGCTCTTGGGAAGATTAAAGGAAGTAATACCCACAAGCCCTGGCCTCTAGTAAGCACCAAGGAGTGGTGATGACTTTGATGGTGATGGTGATGGTGATGGCGTTGGTGATTATAATGATGATGGTGTCAATGGTGATGAAGATCATGATGCTAATGATGGTGCTGGTAATGATGATGACGATAATGGTGTTAATGATCATTATGATGGTGACATGATAATGGAAGTAATGATGCCGATAGTGATGATGAAGGTGATCATGGTGATGATGATGAAGATAATTATGATGGTGATGATGATGATGGTAGGATGATGACTTTGTCTCTTGCCTTACCCACTGTGGCCACCACTCCACAGCCCCTTCTTTCCCTTACAGTTCTACCATCCTTTCAGACTCAGACAGGACCTGCCTCAAAATCTACCTGGACCAGAGTTGCTCAAAGAGTAGTCTGAAAACTACCAGCACCAGAAAGCTCTCTGGGTGTGCGTGAATTGTGCAGATACCCAAACTTAGCCTAGTACTTCAGATTGTGACTCTCAATGGAGGGCTTGGGAATATACATTTTAAACGAGCTTCCTGAGTATGTCTCAGGTGCACTAAAGGTGGAAAATCACCCATGGAGTCCAACTCCCTCATTTTACAAAAGAGGAAACTGAGGCCTAGGGAGGAACAAGCCAGCTGTCCGGGATGACAGAGCCAGAATTAGACCCACCCTCTCAAATGGCAAAAGCAGTGTGCTACACCCTGTCATTTATTCAACACTGGTGTGTTGGGTGCCAGTTGTTTGCAGAGCATTGTCCAAGACCAAAACTAAATCAGACCAAATGCCTGCCTTCAGTGAGCACACAACTTAGATAAGGGAAAACAGGAGAGTATGGGGCAGGGGAACAGAAGAGGGGCTGTGGGAGTTTAGATGGAAGAGGCTGCATGGGTGGGGAAGGCAGGGGAGCATGGAGGATCTCAAAGGTGAAGGAAAACAGCTTAGAGAAAAGGAACTTTAACTGAGCTTTGCAGGACTAGCAGAAGTTGCTAAACAAAATAGAGTGATGGATACTGCAGGCAGAGAGAACAGCAGGAGCAAAGGCACAAAGGCAAGACATTGAGGACATTTATGGAAAACAGGAGGAAGCTCCTTTTGTCTAGAGCTCCAGGTGGGATGGGGCCCCAAGAGGTTCAAGACCTGGGAGCCAGAGAATACAGGCCTGACACTGAGCTGAGCAGCTGTGCTTCTATCTTATAGGCAATGGGGAGCCATGGGGGGCTTTCTAGGAAGGGCAGCCAACAACAGCTTAAAACTGGAGAGAATGGGAGATGACCTTGGCTCTGAGCTCAGGCCCCTAAAGGTACCAGCATCCAGGGAAGCCCCAGATGGGACAGTTGCAAACTGCCTAGGTCTGTCCTACCTCCCACCTTCCTCCTGCCTTTGATGGGGACAGAGGTAACAAGTTGAATGGGTGTATATGTGACCTTTAGTGACCAGGGCTGCTCTGTGCTCTCTCCTGACCCAGCATGCCCATCCCTGTACATACAGCCCAGCCTTGTCCATTCCTTTGCAATAGACAGGCTTCTCCTGGGGCATGTTGCTCATGTGCTGGCCAAACCCTGAGAGGTGGGGCAGGAGAAGGAAGTGGTAGCACCAGCTGGTGCCCCCAAAACTCTTGAGTTTCAGACTCATGCACACATAGTAGCAGTGTGACCTTGGGCCAGTAACGGATTTTCTCTGAGCCTCAGTCTCCTCATCTGTAAAATGAAGATGATGACACTTACCTTAGGAGCTGCCCTGAGGTTGAGAGCCAAAGTATGGCCAACCCGGCCCAGCACCCAGCCCAGCATAGGTACAAGCTATCTGGTGGCTGCTTAGATGATGATGATGATGATGACAACGATGACGTAGCACCCCATTTCCAGCTCGCACCATCGGCGTCACCACCAGCATCAGCAGCATCATCACATCCTCTTTCCGTGTTGTGACAGTTCGGGCCCTTCATCAGCCACACAGGAGCCCAGAGATCAAAACTGCAGAGTTCTTTGCCTCAGGCTCTGAGCAAAGTATGCGGCCCTAGCAGAGATGGAGGTTCTCGGCCAAATCTCTGCTCCCAAAAAGGCTGGTCAACCTCCTAGGGGGAAGGTATGAGCTGGGCTCAGCCCATCCACACCAAGGGCGTCCTGGAGAGGAACCCCGAGGCCCGAGTGCAGGGGCTGGTCTATAGCTAAACTTCCAGAACCCTGGCTATATTCTGGGGATCTTGATGAAGAATGCAAAGGCCTGAAATGCTCAGTTATGCCCAGAAATAGCACGAATAAAGGTTTCACAGGTACTGATAGTAACAGTTCCTTCCATGTGTGCAGATGGTGGTGGGTCATTTACAAAACACTGTCAGACCCAGCACCCTGTGGTGGGGGCAGTGAGGAGAGTAATGAGCTAATGTTGCAGATGGGAAACTGAGGACAGGGAGGTGAGTGGTTTTCTCAAAATGCCACAGCTCACAACAAGGAAAAAGGCAGGTCTGACCCTATATCCAGGGTTCCTCGATGTCTCATTAGAAGTCACCTGTGAAAGTCTTTCTTACCAATAGAGAGAAGGGTGTTTCAGAGCCTAGAGGATTCTCAGAAAGTTTCTAGATGGTCACCTAGTCCAGATGACAGGAGGGGAACTAGAGCAATACACACTCTGCCCAGCCTCAGGGAGTCATGGGAGTTTAAAGAAGAATCTCTCCGCAGAGATCTGACCAAGTCCTTTTCAAGTTGTTGAGCATGAATCTCACTTCTCAAGGTGGACCAGCAGGGTCAGAACCATCTGGGAGTTTGTTAGGAGTGCCAATTCTTGGGCTCTACCCTACACCTGTCAAGGTAGAATCTCTGGGGCATGGCCCAGGACTCTGTATTTTAACAAACAGGTGACTGTGCACTAAATTTTGAGAATTTGGTACCTCAACTCTGACGCAAGTTAAAATCTGAGAAACATTGCTCTCAAGATTTGCGGGGGATTTTTGGTTGGGGGGATTCAACAGAAATTGGAGCCAAGTTTCATGAACATAACTATGTTTCTAAAGCACAATAAAAACCATTCCTCACTCTCTAAAGGTGTGTACCAAATTTTGATACGTAGTGACTCTATGAGGCCATTGATCAATGCCATGAACTTGGGCTACCAGCTTATGTCACATGTTTGCAGGCCTGACCCTGGAGCCTCTCACCTTTGAACTCCCTGGGAGATGGCTGAGGCTATGTAGAGGTCTGTGAGCCCAGAGATGTGCACGCCAAGCCTGCCCCACACCAAGCCTGCATACTAGCACCCTCCCGGCTGCTGTGCTCAGGGAATGCCAGGCACGCAGATGCTTCAGACACCTCCAGACTCGGTCTGAAAGCCAGCTGTGCCACCACAGAAAATGCTCAACCCACCCCGCTCTCATCAAAGCCCAGAGAATGCTGGTGCCTTTTGCAGCTTTTGTACTTGTTATTACCCCATTCATATTTATGCTGAGGGAAGAATGTTGTATAGTGATTCTACGATGAAACAAAAATTATCCAATCCTCCTCTGTCGAGTTTCTGGCTCTGTCACACTCCAGAGGAAATTGCTCAGCAAGTATAAGTAGAGCTGTTAGAAAACTCCTACTATTTACAACTATCTATTTGAGCTAATCAGAATTTTCTTAATACTATATTATACACACGGGCAAAAATGGAAATAATTGAATGCCCAGACGGATGTATAAGTATATTAACTATAATCCCTTATTTCAAATCTGTGTGTTGTCAGAATGGACCTAATTTTTTTTTTACTTACTGATTTAATAGAGTGAATATTCTAAGTTTTAACTTATGGAACCCTTTTTTATATGAACAACATTACTTTTTGATTTCGTATTGAAATTAATTTGAGGGGAAAAATATGCCTCTGTTTTAAAAATGTGAGAATATTAGTACCTTAGGCCAACCCTCTCATTTTATAGACAAAAGATTTGAATCCCCATGATGCCAGGGAGTTCACTGAGGTCACATGGGTATTTTAAATATACCTAAAGCAAAGAACAGGAAACATTTGTGATGCAGGAGGACACTAATATATTGAGGGCAAAAGGGAGGAGTATACTTCAGGGACTCAGAGAAGTAATTCTAGTCATTTAGTAAATTTACTGGTTCTGTCCTTCAGGGATTTTTGGAGAAATAATTAATTTTGTTTAGTTTGGCCGGGGGGTGGAGGGAAGGGTAGGTGGGCTTCTGTTACTCTGGCTACCTGGTTATGTTCACCCATTTTTCACTGGGGAAGCCTCCCAAACCCCTCAACCTCCACTCATACTCCCGTCTCTGTATCCAGGAGGCAGGTCACTCACATCTGGCCATTTACATCTGGCCACTTGGAGCTCTCATTGCCCTGGCCACAATGGACTGCAGTACAGTGTAAGCATAACTTCTATAGGCGCAGGGAAACCAAAACACTCGTGAGTCACTTTATTGCGATACTCGCTTTATTGCTGGGATCTGGAACTGTACCGCAGTATCTCCGATGCATGCCTGTAAGTGACAGGCAGTAACCAGAGGCCAACATGCCCATGCTGGGTGTGGTCTGCATTTGTCCTACTATAACCATAAGATGAGTGGAGATTTAAACAGAAGCAATCTGTAGATCCCAAATGTGTTAGCCCAATGAGCAGCTGTCGAGCCTTCTAGCTTTCAGGCTCAGCTTCAATTTGAGTCCTGTCTTGGCACCTGGAGGGGAGCAGAGCCTGCTACAGTAGTCATGATGGCCATGACTGGTGGGCCCCAAGAAACACCTGGCGAATGGGCTAAAAATACAGATTTCTAGGGCCAATTCCTTTTTTTTTTAATTGATTTTTTACATAAAGGAAGGGAGAGGAATAGAGAGTTACAAACATCAATCAGCTGCCTCCTGCACATCCTCTACTGCGGATATGCCCACAACCAAGGTACATGCCCTTGACCGGAATCAAACCTGGGACCAACACTCTAGCCACTGAGCCAAACCGGTTAGGGCTCTGGGGCCAACTCTTCAGTTGGATTTTCTAGGTGGAATGTGGACATCTGTATCTTTTAAAGCACCCTAGGGAATGCTGATATGTCCCAAGGTTTGAGAAGAACTGATCCAATTGGTTCCCACAGGCTTTCTGCAGGAAGGGAGTCACAGAGGGTCAGTACCATGGCTGGGTTACTCTTGGATCCTCTAGCGGGCCTATGGCCTTCAGGATTTGGGTTTCTCTGACCCAAAGAGTGTCAACCTCCAAGTGGCCACCCGCTGGACGGTGCTCATGGCTCCACTTAGTCAGGACCAGTTCTCAGGCCTCTGTTCCTCCCTGGCCTCCTCCCCCTGCACTTTCCTACCTGACTCCCCCCAGCCCTGCTGCCTTTCAGTGAATGAAGCTGGGCTTGGCTGGCTGCCCAGGTGCACAGTGGCGGCAGTGGCTGCAGGTTTTTATCAATGAGATCAAGAGGGAGTCTGCTGGGGATGAGTCAGGACCAGATCCTGTGACTGCTGTCCCGGCCGGCATTTTGGAGGTGACCCTGCAAAAGTGGCCAGCTTGGGCAGCAAGAAACTTTCCTGGGGAGAGTAAATAACTCTGGGCTTTGGGGAGCTCTGAAACCCTCCGTGGGAAGGGGTACCTTGTTCACCGGCTTGCTGTAGGGCAGCTTATTCTTGTCAATGTCTTAGCTGGAGTCCTCATGGCTGGAATGGGCCAGGTGGCTTCATGCCATCTTCTCATGACATCTCCCACTGCCTCACTTTATTTGGTGAGTATCTAAAACCTCTATCTCTTCCCATTTTCTCAGGATAGAGTTGGGCAGAAGGGCTCAGAGCTCTTCTCAGGCTGGTGCTGGGTGTTAATGCTATTTGCAGAGAGAGCAATGCCTAAAATGGAAGCAGATGCTGAGAACCCAGCCTGGACTCGGGGCTGCTGCTCCCTAGTCCTCTCTTCAGGGGCTACAGCTGGCACTGACCAGGGGTGGTCCCACACCCAGGAGATAGAATGGCTCAAAGACCTAAACCTCACAGGGCCAGCTGGAACAGCCAATGCCGCCAATGGTGACTCTTTACTGGGACACTCCAGAGGAGGAGACTAAACAACAGGCAGCAGAGTGGCCTTGGCATCACACCCACCTCTTTGGGACAGAAACTGCAAAGCTTTCCAGGTGTTCCCACCTCACCTAGGGGCTCCTGAAGGCAGCTTCAAGGGAGACACTGGCTGATAAAACCAAAAAGGTACCTTCTGCTAGTAAGGAATGAGAAATAAGAAAGAAAAAGAAAATGTTATCCAAATCTGATGACAGATTTTTCTACCACCTTTTCCTAGTTACCTTTAAATCCTTCAAGAATTACGAAGGAGCAAACAGGGCCAACTCAAGGCAAGCACAGAAGCAGTGTCCTCTTTCTTGCCTGTGTACCTTACAGAGTGGCTGAAAGGACAGTCCCTTCTATGCCTCAGTTTACCATCGCCAAAGAGGAACTATAATCATGCTCTACATAAAGACTTTTCAGTCACATATACCATGGTGGCCCCATAAAATTAAAATGGAGCTAAAAAATTCCTCTTGTCTAGTGACATCATAGCCATCGTAGAGTTGTAGCACAAAGATTGCAAAAATCAACAAGGCTGTGGTTGAAACAGCAACCAACTTCAACCTGGCATGGATAAGGATGACACAGAGGATCTCCTAGAAGTGATTCCTGAGGAATTAAGTAATGAGGAATTGTTGGGACTGGGACAGGAACACATAGCTGAAGAGCCCAGAGAAAAGGCAACTGCAGGAGAGGGAAAAAAGGGCCCCTCAGAAAATTCACAGCAAAAGCTTTAGCAGAAACTTTTGCAAGCTCCTTAAAAAGTTTGAAAACATGGACCTCAACTCTGTAAGGTTTTTATGATCGGAGGCATGTTCGTGGTGCATTATCTGCTTACAAGCAAATCTGTGATTAAAAAAAAAAAGAAAAGAAAGAAACAAACCAAGCAAACCACCATGAGCCTATTTATGAAAAGAGAGTCACCTCCTCAAGAAGAATGTCAGGCATCCCTGGCTGGGTAGCTCCATTGGTTGTAGTGTCTTTCCGTAATCAAAAGGTCCTGGGTTCAATTCTTAATCTGAGCGCATGCAGGAGGCGACCGATGTTTCTCTCTCTCATAGATAGATAGATAGATACATACATAGATAGATAGATAGATAGATAGATAGATAGATAGATAGATAGGCTAAAAAGAGCCTCAGGCAGGCCCTTCAGAAGGTGTTTCAGAAGAATTGTTCTCATAGGCGATGACAGGTCCATGAAGACCGGCCAGTGGGATAAGACGAGGAAGTGGAAGACAGTGATACTGATGATCCTGACCCTGAGGAGGCTTGGGCTCATATGCGTGCCTTTGTTTGTAATAAAAACATTTAAAAAGTAAAAACAAAAATGAAAAGAGAAAAAGTCTTCTAGAATAAGGATATAAAGAAAGAAAATATTTTTGTGTGGTTGCACAATGTGTTTGTGTTTTAAGCTGTGTTATTACCAAAGAATTGAAAAGTTAAAAAACTAAAAGTTTATACAGTAAAGTAAAAAAAGTGACAGTGATCTATGGTTAATTTATTACTTAAAAAAAGATAAATATTTTTATACATTTAACATAACCTATGTGTATAGTACTTACAAAGTCTGCAGTGGTGTCCAGTGGTGTCCAGTAGTGTCCATTGATGCCTTAGGTCTTCACTTTCACTCATCTCTCACTCATGGTAAGTGCCCTATACAAGTGTAGCATGTTTTATTTTTTACTAGAGGCCCAGTGCACAAAAATTTGTGCACTCTGGGGGTACTTAGCCTGGCCTGCACCTTCTCACAGTCTGGGAGCCCTCAAGGGATGTCCTACTGACAGCCTCTGCGGGAGGCAACCAGGCTGCTGATCTGGGGATGGCACTGGCTGGTGCAGCCCCGCACTCCTCTCCCCCCCCTCCCACATTGCACTGCTGCTGGTTGGTGCTGCCTCCCCCCTCCTCCACATTGCCATCCCCTCCCTCTGCCCACTGGCTGGTCTGATGCCGCCTGCTCACTGGCCCTGCCCTCCGTCAATTGGTCTTTCTACTGTTCAATTTTGCATATTATCCTTTCATTATATAGGATACCACATTTTTAATGTATCTTTGTTGTGTTTAGATGTTTCAATAGATGAATACTTACCATGTGTTACAATTGCCTACAGTAACATGCTATATAGGCTTGCACTCTAGGAGCCACAGGCCATCCCATACAACCCAGGTGTGCAGTAGGTTGTGTAAGTATCTGCTGATGTTCTCGTAGCAATGAAATCCCCTAATAGTGCATTTCTCAGAACATATCCCCATCATTAAGTGAGGCATGACTATACAGCTTGTGTTGCCTTCCCAGGGCCCCTCGCTTTAACCGTCAAGATATCAGCTGTCTGCTAGTAGATGGTATGTGACCTGAGAAATATGTTCTGTACCTCTTGATTTCTACTTGAAGAATGTAAATATTTGCAAAGGAATGCCAGGATTCCTTTGCCACCCTGCTCCAGAGGCTGGGCTGCAGTGGCTGGCATGACGTGCAGTGTCTGTTCCACAGATCTGTTCAGGATGGATTCAATTACGCTGGCCTGAATAGCACAGAAAAACATGCCAGGTACAGAGAGGGGAAAGAGTGCAGCATCAGCAGCAGAGAAATGGTATCATTTCAGGCGCACGACCAACCATTGGCTCATGTTGAGTTTATGGCTGATCTCAGCAATCGTGGTGGCCACATCGAAGTCCTGGCTAGAGTGAGTCAGTTGGTCTCTCCAAGCCCTGAACGGCGAGAAAAAGACAAGGGTGTCTATGAGCCATCACGGAAGCCCCAGTGCCCTCGGCCAGGGAAGCCTGGGGTGGAATGCTCTGTGCCTGTCTCCAGCCGGGTTTGTAACTTATAGCCAGTTCCACCCTACTCAACCTATTTAATCATAACAACTCAGGGAGGATCATGATCCCCATTTTACAAATACTCAGAGAGGTTATATAACTTGCTGTGACACACAGCTCTGCAGTAGCAGATCCAAGGTATTGATTTATGTCTGCTGCCTGCCTTTTCAATTCTACAGTCACTGCAAGAAGGCCACTGGATCCCATCAGAGGACCCGTGGGCTCACTCTCCTCTCCCAGTCCCTTTCACACACCACCATCTCTTTCCACTCACTTGCTCCCCTCCCTGCATGGGCTACATGAGACAAAGCCACATCCACCTATCCAGTGACACATGCTTTATCCCCAAAGCAGGCAAATCAAGAGATAAACAGGTATGGAACCCAGTGCCTCAGATAAGAGCAGAAAGAGGGACAGAGGGACAGAAGATGGAGGGAGATGAGAGAAAGCCTGGAAGTTGAAGGGAGGGGTGAGGTCAGCAGGAATCCAACCACTCAGACAGCAAAGCCATCTGACTAAAAATGCCCAGTTAAAAGCCCTTGAAAAACAACTGTGTTATCATTACCTTTAGCAATAATGATGCACGTGTGTGTGTGTGTGTGTATGCATGTATTTACATGTGCATGCCTGTGTATGCATGTATGTGTATCCTCGGGCAGCAAGCCCTTCCCTGCACATCAACTCACTCAGAACCCCTCCTGCATCCAGAGACCTGTCAGCCTGGCCCAGAGCTACTGGGACAACCTGCTTAAGCTCTCAGAGAAGAGCTCCTCCACCTTCCGAATCAGGACTTCCAGGGGGACCTGGACTATGCAATTTCACCTGCTGCTGTGTGGGAACCACTAGGGGACCTGCAAGTTACCTGCCCTCAGCACCAGGCACCTTCTCAGTCACCAGCCCCAGGGCTCAACTCAAACACATCAAATTATCATTCTCTGACCACAGGGAATCTCCAACTGAGGACACTCCTTGTGGTCTAGACTCAGGGAGCTCTTGGTCACAGGGCTGAAGGGCTGTTAAGTCACAGGTGAGGAAGATCTTGGAGGGGGCAGATGCTGAGCTTGCCCTTCACCTGTCACACTGTGCACCTGAGATGGGCACGGTGTGTCATCTTGCACAAATCACTTGCTCCTCCATGCCTCATTCTTCAGCTATGAGTAAAGGGAGGGGGCAAAGGTTGGGAGATTTTATTTCTAAAGTCGCTGCATTCAGTAACTGTGTCCTCCAGTCTTGCACACTTCTTCTCTCCCATGTCACTGATGGGTGAACTCATCCATCACAGGGAAAGACCAATCCCTGATCCTCGGGCTAATGAGAAAGGAAGCTGGATCTGTGGATCTCTCCCTCATGCCCAGACAGTGCAAAAGAGCAGAAAAGGCAGTGTCTCCAAGGAAGGACCACAGCCTGATCCTGTCACCCTGCTCCCCTTCCTGGCTCTGGTCTGTTCCCACAAACGGATGAGCCCCAACCGACTGACTGGGCAGTGCAGGAATTCATCAATGGCTCGTTCTGTCTGGAAATAGCTTTCATTGATCAAATCTGTTCCTAGCAGTCTGTTCCTGAGAATTCCCATGGGGACCAAGATTCACTTGCTCTGCCTTGTAGATAAAAATAAAAACACCCCCCAGTGCATAAAACTTCACTTTTCCCTGTTCCTTTCCTCCAATAAACACATCCTTCTCCAGGGGAAAGGAGGCAAACCCCACTCCACCACAGCCAGGAGAGGGGGGTAGATATTCTCTAGAGATCCTTCCATGCTCTGGAATCCAGGGGTTTAAGTCTGTGTGCACAGGAGCGCACTCTTACAGGAACACTGATGGAAAGAATGCTAGAACACTGTGTTACAAAGGTAGAATTGTGGTGAACACTTTTCCTCTTTAAATTCTCTCTGTTGTGATAATATGATAAACAAAATAGGACGGAAATAGTGGAAGGGGAATCGAAGGGTGCAAGTTCCAAGAACACATGATTGAAGGTGGGTGGGACTCAGCAATGATATCTTGTAAATCCAGCTCTTTTAATGAAGTCAGCAGCTTAAGGGACTAGAGCTGTCTTCCTTCCTCTTTGAGGGGAAGAAAGAACTACGAGGGGGCCCCCACCCCCCTCCATCCGCTAAACATGGTCTTTCCCCATGGGTCCAAGGCAAGCCATGTCTGGGCACTGAATGCTGACCAAAATCAGAGGAGAAAGGTAAGTCATGGTGATCCCATCTTAACACTAACACTGCATCAATGACCACCAGAAGCCACGAGGCCTGTGTGGGAAGCCTGACTCCTAGGCTGTGTGCCCTGGACAAAGATGGTACTCATGTACAGGTGTTCCGATTGTGCACCATCCAAAGACACAATGTCTTGTGGAGGAATGCTATTTCCATTGTAGACATGTACCAATTTATCTGAGAGAGTGTGGTCAATACAGAGGTTCCCAGTCTCTTGGCTGAGTCCTGGAGCTGCAAGGGAGACAGCCCCCTACACAAATGCACATGGTGCATGCGTCAGTGCAAGCCCATGTCCCAACTCTGCTCTGGACAAGGTCTGCTGTCCCTTCTCTTTTCTGCCTGCCCCTTAGGAAATGGGTTCCCGCCTCCACCAAGAGAACAATACGGCTGGCATGGCTCAGTGGCTGAGTGTGCCCTATGAACTAGAAGGTCACGTTTTGATTCCCAGTCAGGGTACTTGTCTGGGTTCGATCCCCAGTGTGAGGCATGCAGGAGGCAGCCAGTCAACGATTCTCTCTCATCATTGATGTTTCTCTCTCTTTCTCCCTCTCTGAAATCAATTTAAAAAAAAATTTTTTTAAAAAGAAAACAATATGGGAGTGTTGCCTCACCTTGGTAGTGTTGGGGAAGCAGGGAAGGGGTGGACTGTGGGTGATATTGCTGGGCTATGTGCAAGGTCAGAGGGAGGGGGCTAGGGCTGCTGCCTACCGGGCCTTAGAGTTCCCTAGACATTTGTGGGCTGGTCCACCTTAGAGAGGGGCTCAGGTTGTACTAACTTAAAAGTTACCCAAAGAAAGATCCCTTTTCTTTTCTTTAAATAAAAATTGTATATATTTAAGAGCCCTTTTTCTAATTCATGCAAAGGACCTATGGGCTGGCAGAGGCCTGGGCCTGGGGCAGGTCCTATGTTCTCTCTAGAAAAAGGGATGCCAGAGGGCAGTGGGAAGGGCTGTCGGAGCTAATGGCCACATCCAGAGACATCTATGGGAGGAGAGGTCCTGTTTCATTCCCTCCACCTCAAGCTTGGCTCATCTGGGGAGGCTGGCCCTTCGCCCCCAAATTCCATATCCCAGGGCAGCTCTGTCTGACAAATACCCTCATCTTGGCTCTAGTCAGCATCTACTTCCACCAAATTGGCTTTGAAGGGCAACAGAAGGAGCAGGATGTCTTGGATTCATCTAGGACTTTCTATTTTTTTTAAATATATTTTATTGATTTTTTTTACAGAGAGGAAGGGAGAGGGATAGAGAGTTAGAAACATCGATGAGAGAGAGACATTGATCAGCCGCCTCCTGCACGTCCCCTACTGGGGATGTGTCCGCAACCAGGATACATGCCCTTAACCGGAATTGAACCCGGGACCTTTCAGTCCGCAGGCCGACGCTCTATCCACTGAGCCAAACCGATTTCGGTTAGGACTTTCTAAAGTGATTCACATGGCCTTACAGCAACCTCACCCACTGGGACAGTCAGCATCATGGGCCTATGGGTCCCACTGCACAGAGACAGAAGCAAAGGCGAGGGCAGTGAGAGAGCCTCTCTCAGGCCCCTGTCCTGGCTTGGGGACCATGGGTGACAGTTCTTATCACACCACTGGTCAGACCTTACTTCCTTCACAGGCCCCCAGACACTGCGTTCCAACCAGACCACATGTCCAATAACAACAACAACAGATTTATTTGAAATACTCCATCCCCTTCCCTGGCTTTGCCTCTACAGTCCTTGTCACTCTCTGAACACTACTCATTGTACTTCTGCATTTTCTTATGGGCGCCCCCACTGCTGGGTGCCACACAAGGGGATGGTGACGCAATTCTGATATGGGGGTCTCTGCCCAGACATACAGCTCTCTGTGTGACGTAGCCCTGCTCGATGGCTCACGCAGTAATGTACATGGAGGTGATTCCTCTGCTGAAAATAGACGGAGGTGTCCTGCCGCTCCCATCAAACTTGGGGAAAGCAGAACCAGCCAAGCCTGATTACTATTCCAAGGAGCTTGCTGCCTGCTTCTTATTTATGCATTTACTGGAAAGTCCTTTATTTACATGGTTGTCATGTACATTTCCCACAAGTTCCTCGGTTCCCCAGATCTTCTCTATTCTCCGTGTTGCTAAACTTCAGAGTTGCTCCCGACGCCAGCGGCTCACAAGGCTCTTCTGGGAACTGCTGGGTAAACATTCCCCACGTTCACCTGGAAATGGTTTAAGAGCAGGAAGAAGTTTCTCTACAAATAACTAGGCTCTTGATGCATGGTTTAGAGATGTGCAGCTATGCCACCAAGGCAATTCAACAAGAGAACCTCATAAAAGCGCCTCTCCCCATCAGACCCAGCGTTCCTCTAATAGGACACTTCCAGAACCCAAGTGGTCCACAGAGACAACCACACCAAAGCAACAGTTCATATTGCTGTTGATTTGGGGGAAACTTAAAGATTAGTCCTACTCTTAACAGAAACTATGCAGGCCAGATGGGAGTGGCAAGAAATATTCAACATAATGAATAGCAAGAACCTACAACCCAGAATACTCTATCCAGCAAAGCTATCATTCAGAATTGAAGGGCAGATTAAGAACTTCACAGAAAAAGCTAAAGGAGTTCATCAACTCCAAACCAGTACTATGTGAAATGCTGAAAGTTACTCTTTAAGAAGAGGAAGAAGAAAAAGATAAAGATAAAAAAATTATGAACAACAAATACATATCTATCAAGTGAATCTAAAACTTAAGTGAATTGAAAATCTGATGAACAGAATAAACTGGTGAATATAATAGAATCAGTAGCACAGAAAGGGAGTGGACTGATAATTCTCAGGGGGAAAGGGGTGGAGGGGGTGCAGGGAGAGACTGGACAAAAATCATACTCCTATGGATGAGGTCAATGCAGGGGAGGTAAGGATAGGGGGAGAGTTGGGAGCTGGGTGGAGGGGAACTATGAAGGGGAAAAAAGAGAAACAAATGTAATAATCTGAATAATAAAGATTTAATTTAAAAATAAATAAATAATAAAGATTAGTCCTACTCTTTATGTTCCCTTTTTCACAACCCTCCAACCTCCCTACCTCTCTCACCTTCACGGGCCCTCCTGATGAATAGGGAGGATGTAGCTTTGTGTCCTGAGCCAAGCCTCTGGACACAGCCCTGCCTCTTTTCCCAGCCCAGGCTGGCTTAGATCATACCAAGGTAGCCTTGGGCAAGGTGGCTTCTGTCTCATTTTGGTGTCCACCACCCAGATCGGAGGCCTCATCTTCATCGTCCTCTTACATTGCCAGAGTCTTCCCACCCCCTGGCCCTCAATCCTAGAACAGGAGCAGCCACCTCCCCACCCTGATGCACAGCTCAGGTCACTGCTATTCAAAGCCTTTGCTGGTGTCCCTAGACCCGACTCTCCACAAAAACTTTCCTGAAACTCTCCCCACTTCATATAACTGATTTCCCACCCAAACTAAGTGATAAACAATAATAACATTTGTTCCTCTATATGGCATCCCCAGTACCCTTTATTTCTGCTATGTCCCCTGGTCACTATCTAACACACTATGCTTTACTCATTTCTCATCTTCTCCATCTCCCCTCACACTGCAATATAAGCTCTATAAGGAGGGATTTTGTATTTTGTTTGTTGCTGTGAAATGCACAGGGCCTGGCACTCAGTAGGGGCTCAACTACCACGTGTTTCATGAGTGAATAAATGAACAATGAAAAAGTTATATATGTCCAATATTCTCTCTTCCTCATGCCAATCATTCTTAGTTCATCTCATGACAGCACCACAAGCTAGGTGTTTTTATTATTTTCAATTCACACGTGTGAAAAAGTTCAATGAATCCCCAAGGGCACAGTGTCTGGGCAGGGGGGAGCTGGACCCAACTGTAGTTCTGTTCAGCATGTAGTTCTGTTGGTCCCTGGACGGAGGACGAGGAGGAAGGACCCAGCCCTCACTGACTGTAAGCCCAAGCTCTCAGAAATCACTCTCTGCATCCAAGCCCCACCCCTATTCCATATGCTGCCTCTTGACCCTCTGCCCCTCCCCCCAATCCTAGGTCTTTCCCTTGCTCAACCTTCAAGGCCCACCTTTTATTTTTTTTAAATATATTTATTGCTCTTTTTACAGAGAGGAAGGGAGAGGGATAAAGAGTTAGAAACATCGATGAGAGAGAAACATCGATCAGCTGCCTCCTGCACACCCTCTATTGGGGATGTGCCCACAACCAAGGTACATGCCCTAGGACCCTTTAGTCCACAGGCCAATGCTCTATCCACTGAGCCAAATGGGTTAGGGCTAAAGGCCCACCTTTTAAATGCCACCTCCTCCATGAAGCTCTTCCTAATCTCTACAGCTGGGACTTGGGCTTTAAAAATCACTTTTAAAGCATCTTTTATTATATGCACATCCTCCTCTACAACTAAATGGTGAGCTCCTGAAGACACAAAGCAGAGATCTGAATCCCAGCCCAGAACACAGGTAGCACCTTACAAACAATGAATGTACAATAAACACTTGTTAAATAAATGAAGAGAAAAAAACACAGCTTTAAAATTGGGTTCTCTATGCTGATTGAACCACGGAGGCAATGCCTAACAGATTTTGAGGTAGACACAGATATAGGGTGGATAAAATATATACAGAATTGTTTTTAAATCAATATACCTAATACTTTCAATGTCCTGGCACTGAGCATTCTAACTTAGCCTCCGGAACAAGGACACTCTTAGATGAGGTCGCATATGTACAGGCTGGCTGGGATGGCTAGAGCAGACGCCAGGCGGTCCTGAGGACACCTGGCTCTCCACAGAGCTGACTGCAGAGGAGAAAGAATTCAGCTACTGGGAGGATCTGGAAGCAGCAGATGTATCATTGTAGGAGAACCATGCTTTAAAATATAGTGTATTGATAGAATAATCTGAGTTTCCAACAGATCAAAGATGACTGCCATTGAAAAGATAGTTTGTTACTCACAGATCCCAATAGGATGGGGTAAGCCATGCTATGGGGGTCAGGGGGGCGCATTCAGGGTCCATACAAGGCAGAAAGAGAAGGGGAACTGTTGGTGAAGGTCTCTATCTGTAGGAAATACCAGCAAGGCAGGGGAGGCAGATTTAGGATCAGGAGGTAAGTGTTATTTCAGTGGCTCTGGGATACTGGGGCTGTCCCTTGTTGTCTGGTTCATGGCCCTGGGTAATTTGTGCAGGTAAATAGAGGCCCCAAGAGTCAGAACCCAATGAAAGCAGATTTGTACATTGGCAGAGCAGTTTACTTCCTGCAAGAGTTGACTAGCCTAGAGGGGGCAGTCCCTCCAGGGTCAGTAAGGCCCAGGATCTCAAAGCATCAGAACACAAAGGATAAGGGACCAGGTTAACAGAGCCAAGCTGAGGGACCATGCTCAAGGAATTAGTTCACTTAGGCCTGGGGCTCACTCCTCCAAGAAAATGTTCTCCAGACATGCATCCCAGGGGTAAAGCCCTGCTAGTTCACACACCTGCTTGTCCTCCTGAGACCACGTCTAGGAAGAAATATAGGCTCAGAGAGGTGGAGGACTCACCCTGGGTCACTGGGTGGGTACAAAGGTGGGTTCAAGCACATGATCAGGGCTTCTAGAGATGGTAAACTGGTCGTGTAGTCCAGGGTCCCTTATGGAATCTCAGACTGTCAGGAAGAGCAGCCAACACAAGTCCATCATTTCTCAGAAGAGGAAAGTGGCTGAGAATGACTCACAGGATCAAGACCAAAGTCTAGCTCTCCTGTTAACTCATGCTGAGCTCTTCCCACCCCACCAATATTCAATAGAAAATTATTATATTATTATCATCATCATCTTCTTCTTCCTGATTTTCATGCAAATGGAAAAACCCAACTTCTTTGTCCTTAAATTCATAAGGCAGCACAGACAACCCCCAAATCCAGATGGAGGCTGGATTTTACAAAATCAGGTCAGGCAAACAAGATCCTTGGGGGTTCAGCTGGTCTTAAGCTCTGATTAAAGCCTGCATCTGAGTGAGCAGAGCTGCACATCTCCAGAGGATGAGGAGGAGGAGGAGGAGGAGGAGGAGGAGGAGGAGGAGGAGGAGAAGGAGGAAGTGGGCTCAAGGGCTGTGGAGGCATAAGCCACAACAGCCCAGAGCTAGGCTAGTGCTGGACTGGAGAGGGGGACAGAAATGGGGACGGGGAACACAGACTCCAATTTTTACCCACTTAAGGCTCAGAACTCTTCTCCAACCAGGCCATGAACTTTCTGACTTCTCTGCCTTTGCATTGTTTGCCCCTTATGCTCTTCCCACACCTTCTCACCAAGTAAGCCTCTCCCCACCCTCAGATCCAGTCCTTCCTCTCCATTCCAGAGAAGCCACTGAGTTCCCTCAGTGTTCTGTTCATTTGTCCTAACTGGACTTCAGCAAAGGACACTGTGAGGGGTTAATAACAACTACTGATAGCAACTCCCACAGGCCAGTCACTTCATACACAAGCTCTTAATGGGCACAAATTCCCTGCAAGGGAGGTGTTAGTATCCCCCTTTAGAGATGAGGACACTGAGGCTCAGAGAGCTGAACTAACTGGCCCAGACCCTTCATTCAGCAAGTGAGGCAGAATCCAGACCCCATCTAGCCTGAATTCCATGCCCACAGTCTGTCCTACTAAACCAAGTGACTGGCTGTCTAACTAGACTACAAGATCTTTGAAGGCAGGACTCTAGGTAATATGTTTGGCAAATCATCAGAGTTTAAATTTGGATAAATGAATAAACAAACAAATGGATGCATGGATTGTGGCATTCTCCCACCTAAATGCAAGACCATTCCATATTATGCAGGTTTCATACCAGACCAGACATACTGGCTTTATTCCTTTTACTCCCAGGACTGGTAAGAAGATTCAATGGGATGGTATGTTACAGTGATGTTGAGCTGGTGTATCAAAGATACCTCCAAAGTCAATGACTCAAACACAATATAATTTGGTTTCTCTTGCATGTGACAGTTGAGATGTATGAGCAGCTCTGTTCCAAGAGGTCCCACGAAAACGTAAAATGGCCCTGGCTGGGTGGCTCAGTTAGTTGGATTGTCCTCCTGTACACCAAAAAGGTTGTGAGTTTGATCACTGCCCAAGGTTGGTACAGAAGGCAACCAATCAATATTTCTCTCTCACATCAATGTTTCCCTCTCTCTCAAAAATTAATAAAAAGATAAATAAGTTTTTAAAAGTGTAAAGTGGTGCAGCTGCTTTGGGAAACAGTCTAACAATTCCTCAAAAAGTTAGCTTTTGGTTGATGTCAGCTTTGCCAGCAGTTCTCCGACTCTGGTCCACACCTGACCCCTGTGGGAGCTGGGAAACATGCGCCATCTGCCCTGCCCTGCCCTGAAACTCTGAGCCAGCAGGACAGGCTTTTGTCATGTCAACGGGCTCCATAGATTGTCTTTAGAAACCCACCAAAGTTCAGAAACACTGAGCAAGCTGTCATTGGTTGAGCCTAAGTGCCTCTGCCTGAGGTCCCTCAGTAAAGGCACTAGCTTGAGATGACCCCTAGCACCAAAGAGAGCAAAAGCATGAATGGCCCAAACCCCCAAATCCAGCCACTCATGACTCACCATTTCTAGATATTGAGTAAGAAACACCTGCTACAGTAGTGGTTTACAGTGGTCTGGGTTCAACTCCTGCCTCTGCTGTACACCAGCTATAGATCCAGGGCAGACTGTTTAATGCCCTGTGCCTCAGTTTCCCCATCTTTGAATATCATAAATTGTTAATGTAATTAAATGAATGGATGCCCATCAGAAACTTAAAAAGTTACACTCCAGAGGCCCCCTGTCTCATGCTTCCTCTCTCCAGCCTCCAGAGAGTAGAAGGGGGTGGGACTGTGTTCCTTGGGGCAAATTCACTGGGCACTGCCACCTGCCCTGCAGCTCTGCGTTATCAGTGGAGAGGGAGGGACCCTGCTACGCAGCTGAGGAGCCATCTGCTGCGTGGGTGGGTGGAGGCTCCCCAGTGTTTGTTTACAAACCGGGCTCTGCCTGCGAGAGAAACATGCTCTTATTCCAGGAGCATGGCTGCTGCTGCCCGCTTAAGAGAAGGGGCTGCAGGGGACCTGGGACTTGAGGAAGACCGGGAACTAGGTGTGGAGGCCTCAGCCAGCATGTTGCCTGTCCATCACCCTTCTCCCTTCTCCATCCTGCCTTCATTCCAACCCACCAGCGAAGGCCGAAGTCTCAGTCTGGTACGCCTTCTAACGAGCTATGTGACCCCATCTGGAACAGGGACCCTGGTAACTAAAGTATCTATGTTATTAGGGCACATTAAGGATTAAATGAGGTAATGATGGCACTTAATAAACATAAGCTATGGTATTCTCTCTGTGGGTGATAGGATGGGTCTTAAGCTTTTTACAGAATGTCCAGTTTCTCACTCAATTCAGGAATCCCCTTTCAGACAGCCCTGAGTGCAGATGAAAAGAATTAAAATTCATTCAAAAAAAGCATTTTGAAAAATAACATCATCATCACAAATCATCAGAGAAATTCTAATTAAAACCACAAGGAGATACCACCTCACATCTCTCAGAATGGCTATCATTAATAAATCAACTAACAAGTGCTGGAAAGGATGTGGAGAAAAGAACCCTCGTGCATTGCTGGTGGGAATGCAGACTGGTGCATCCACTGTGGAAGACAGTATGGAGTAACCTCAAAAAAATTAAAAATGGAACTGCCATTTAACCCAATGATTCCACTTCTGGGACTATATCTGGAAAAAACCAAAGTACTAATTTGACGGAATATATCCGCCTCTATGCTCATTGCAGCATTATTTAAATAGCCAAGATTTGGAAGCAGCCTAAGTGCCCATCAGGAGATGAGTGGATAAGCTGTGGTACATATACACAATACTACTTGGTCAAAAAAAAAAAAAAAAAGAAGAAGAAGAAGAAGGAAATCTTACCAGTTTCGACAGCATGAATGAATCTGGAGAATATTATGCAATTGAAATAAGCCAGTCAGAGAAAGACAAGTGCCATATGATTTCACTTATATGTAGGATATAATGAACAAAATAAACTAACAAAGTAGAAACAGATTCATAGATACAGAGAACAGACTGATAGCTATCAGAGGAAAGGAGATTGGAGGGAGAGGGAGGCTGTGTGAAAATGGTGAAGGGATTAAGCAAAAACAAAAAATAAAACTCATAAATACAGACAATAATATAGTGATTGCTAGAAAGAAAGGGAAGTGGGGGTGGGGGTAGAATAGGGTAAAAGAATTATAAATGGTGATGGGAGGAGATTTGACTTTGGGTGGAAAATACACAATACAGTATACAGATGATGTATATAAATACATGTACACCTGAAACCTATATAACTTTATTAACCAATGTTACTCCAAAAAATTCAATAAAATTTTTAAAAGAATGCACATAGTATAGCAATATCAAAACATGTAAAAATAAGTGAAGACAAAATTGGGCAGAAAAGCAAAAGAAGCCAAGCCTAGGGTCAGGGTAGCAACAAACTATTCTAAAAACCTATAAACTAGATTAGATTCCACATATAAGTGAAATCATATCATACTTGTCTTTCTCTGACTAATATGAAGATGAGATTGATTACGTACAATATTCTCTGTGTCCACCAAACAAAAACTAGTTTCTCAGGAGAAAATATAACCAAGGATCCTCAAAGAGAAGGCACTGTGTTCCTAATAATTATGTCATTCCATATATAAATCATATGAACTAACTTTTTAAAAGGCAGAATTTACCCATTTAATTAAATTTTGCCAGTCTATCCATATTTCTATTTCTACGAATTAGCCTGATAAATATAATTCTAAATTCCAAACAACGTACAGATACAAAGATATTTATCACAATAGACAAAAAACTGGAACCAATCTGGATGTATCACAATAAGAGGGTAATCAACGATATCTATGTACTATAGATAATTTTCAGTCACTTAAAAATGCTGCTGTAAAAATAGTTATCATACTTGAAAATATTCATAAGTCAAAAGGTATTTAACATAAAAGGTTATATATATTATGATCCTAATTTTACCTTTAAATTATATATGTATATTTAAGTCAAAATAATCCTATATAATAAAAGGAATATGCAAATAGACTGAAAGGCAGAACAACCAAACAACCAATCAAAGCCAAATATGCTAATGGTATGCTAAGGCTGCTCAGCTGCTGCTATGACATGCACTGAATACCAAGGGCCAGACAGTCAACTGGTCAGCCAGTCACTATGACATGCGCTGACCACCAGGGGGCAGGTGCTCCAACCAGTAGGTTAGCTTGCTGTTGGGGTCTGGCTTATCGGGACTGAGCTAGATGGGCCAGACACTCCCTGGAGCCCTCCAGGGGTCCCTCCCCAGTTCAATCATGAGCCAGTGGGGTCCCTCAGGTTGGCCTGCACTCTCTTGCAATCCGGGATCCCTTGGGGGATGTTGGAGAGCCAGTTTCAACCTGATCCCGCAGACCACTCCCCTTGGAAGAGCACCAGATGCAGAGCTCATGGCTGGAGAGTGCCACTGCAGCAGTGCAAGCCTCTCCCCATTGGGACTGATTGGGTGTGAGCCTGTGGCAGGCACAGTGGAGTCAGGATGAGCGGGAGCAATAGATAGGAGCTACAGGTGGCGTTGGACTGCGGGTTTCAGCCTGATCCCTGCCAGTCACTCAGAGGGACCCCATCTGTGCATGAATTTGTGGACCAGGCCTCCAGTAAATAAATAAAGGATAAATAAAAAAATAAAAGGATAAGCTAAAAATTGTATAGTGGTTATTTCTGGCTATACAAAAACAGGTAAACTTTATTTTCACCTTTGGAATTTTCTGCCTTCATCAAATTCTTTGCAATCAACATGTATTATTTCTGAAATAAATTTAAAAAGTAAATCATTCTGATATAAGTGTACTCCTGGGGGTCCACCCTGCAGCCACAAGCCCCAGAGTGGGCTCAGTAACAGGTGGAGATAAAGGAGAATAACCCCAGGCAAATTTGCCCAAGTGCAGGTCTCAGCTGGGCTGACTTTCAACCCAAAAGTGGAAGATGCTCACTCAGGCTCTGAAGAGCATTGGGTTAAGGTGGCTGAGAGCAAGGCTTTGGAGGAACAGCTATGTAGGGAGTTGGGGGTTGCAGAGCCTGACAGCCCCCTGCTCTCCCCTCTGCTTCTCCTCCTTGCCTCTACTACACACCAGCCTTAGACAGTGCCTGAGGTGAGACCGCCTGCTTTTTCTGTAAGCCTGTGGAGCCTTCATGATGCCAGAACTGAGCATGAGCTGGAAATCACCTCCACATGCTCTCCAAGGGATGTGGTAGAAAGCACTTGTCCTATATTTTCCAGTGCGCAGGGGCTTGTTTCTACATTGTCATTGGTTTGTTTGTTTGTTTGTTTGTGTTTTTCCCCCACATACAAAGAGTTGAAGAGGTTACAAAGTAATGACAAGGAAGAGATCATACAAAGGAACTCACCTTCCAGGAGGGGGGATAGAAAAGGCAGTAACTACCATTATTCATTGCCTATTTACTCATGCTAAGTTTGGTGTTTCTGACAATTCATTCAATAAATACTTATTGCACCATGAACAGGACCCTGGGATGGAGCAGAGAGCAGGCCTTATAGTGGAGGAGAAGCAATTAAAAGCAATTGCAATGACAGTACATGTGCTATAAGGGAAACACCTCTTTCAATCCCAATACCGACCCTGATAACAACTCTGAAGGGTGTACATGATTATCCCCATTTTGCAGATATGGAAATAAAGACTCAATGAAGAGAAAGAGCTTGTTCCAGATCTTGAACAAGTTGGAAGTGTGGCAGGGCAGGTGCAGAAGGTGCTTGCACTGAGTTTGGGTTTGGAGGCAGGTCTGAAGGCCGCATTCTGGCTGCAAAGGCCCGAGGGAAGGGGGTTGGAAGTGGTCTCAGACGGGTCTCAGTCTGAAACAGTTAGGTTATGGCACCTTGCTCACACTGTGGATGGTGAAAACTTAAAACCAAGCCACTTGGAGAGTGTCGTTTTAAAAATCCTGAACCAGTAAAAATGTAAACACATCCTGATGTGGGTCACCTTCTCACAATCCCATCGGACAGAAATGCAAGCCAATCAGGGCCACCCCAGAGTCTGGGTGGGTGAAGAGAAGCCCCCCGCCTCCACTCTTCCTCAGTGCAAATCCATTCATTCATTCACTCATTCAACACACCCTGAAAGACAGCCCTGCCTGGAGAACTCCAAACCCCAATACTATCTAGAAGATGGAAAGAGAGGGCCCAAGGTTAGGACTGAAAGGGCCCTGTCCAGGATGCTGTGAGAGCAAAGGAGGGTGGATTAAAAATCCAGTCTCCTCTTGGAAGGAGCAGGCAAGCCATTGGCAGGGAGAGTCCATTCAATCTCCTCAGCCTATAGATTGAGCAGGAGGAGGGAGGCTGGGCAGAAGAAGCAGGAAGGCGGGAGGGAGGACAGCTGTCAGTGCCAGAGCAAGGACTTAACCTGAGGCCATTAAAACAAGTCTGAGTTGGTATGTGGGGGTCAAACAAGGACACAGCCAGGATTAGATGTTGCTGCTCTTAGCTTCCTGGCCAGCATCTCCGGGCCATGCTCCGCCCTCTGTAGAGCAGGCAGGAATTGTACTGGGTGAAACCAGGACAGCAGCAGGCAAATGCATCCAGAGGAAAGCAATCTGAAAACACAGAATTTCATGGGAAGGACAGGCTGGGATAATGAGGATTTTGAGAACAACCAGACCTGACATCAGACAGCACGTCAGATCCAATCTGGTAGTGCAGCAGGGCAAGTGCAGAAGGTGCTTGCACTGGGTGGTCCTGCATTCCCAATGTTTCCTGTCCAGGCTCACCTGGATGGGATTTACATCTGGAAAGGCATTCTGTCCATGGCATAGGAGGTGCCTGCCTCTGGATGGGATGTGGGCTTATCAGAGAGCAACACTGAGTCATGTACCCCAAGAAATCTGGAGAGGCAAGGACAGAGGGTGGGGAGGATCTGCTAGGCCTGTCAAGAGACCAGGGGGTGAGCATGTGATCTTCAAGCCAAATGTTTGCCAGAAGAATCAGTGCTATAATGAGGCTGATGCCTCAATTTGTATGTTCCTTCACCTACCTCACTCTCCCTCAGCCCCCAGTAAGAACGTATAAATAGATGTGCAGACTCCATGATCTCCAGCTTCAGGGATCAGAAGTCATTCCATCCACATCACCTCTCCTCTCCTGCCTGGGACAGCACAGCAACCAAACACAGTGAGGATGGAGCGACTTCTTAAATGCACACAGGCCGAGGATTTCTATATAGAACAATTTTGCTGAATCCTTCGAAAGAGCAAAGACTCCCACAGCAATAAACATAATTACCTTCCCATGAGACCTGGTCTTAAAATTTGAGTTTCACTTATCTTTTCTTAAATACTGTGATGTGACATCAACAGCTATGTATTTACCAAAATGATTTCCTCTTTATTCCTGGGCACACAGCTAGACTGCCTTTCAGTCTTCTTTGTGATCAGTATGGCCATGTGGCCAAGCTCTGGCTAATGAGAAGTGAACATCCCTTTCAGGCCCACAAGTAACCATTCACCCTCTTTCTTAATGCACTGGCTAGAGGTGAAGGACTCTAGCACTCCTGGAGATGGAGGATGGAGTAGTCTGGGTTCTTCTTTTTTTTTTTTAATATATTTTATTGATTTTGTACAGAGAGGAAGGAAGAGGGATAGAGAGTTAGAAACACCGATGAGAGAGAAACATCTATCAGCTGTCTCCTGCACACCCACTACTGGGGATGTGCCCGCAACCAAGGTACATGCCCTTGACCAGAATCAAACCCAGGACCTTTCAGTCCACAGGCCCACGCTCTATCCACTGAGCCAAACCGATTTCAACTAGGCTGGGTTCTTGAATGACCAACCACATGGAAGGCCATACAATTATACTTGTATGTCGATAACAAATCCAGTTAAATTCTTTGAAGCTACTGACATTCTGGTATCATCTACTACAGCCTCCAATGCTAGCCTGACTAATACTCGCATAGTACATGACAAGACAGGCCAGGTTGACTATATCCAGGTAGGAGTCAAATGTGTGTGAATTTTGGGGGAGGAGGCCATGCCAGGAACAGTCACAGAGACACTTGGCTCAGTGTAAATTTCTGGAACATTTCCACTGCCACCCGTTGCCGGCTGTAATTTGGACCTTGCCATAGATACTCACTAATCACCTTTCATCAACTCTCTCCCTTAGGGGCTATTCTGCTAGACACTTGGACGTAACCGATGGACCCAATTTTTATTCATTAAGAGATGGAGTGAATGTATCTCTTTCTCTTCAAACTTTTTCCTTGAGCTCAAAATTTCCCTTAAAATCTTCTCAACTTGCCATCAGGTCTGACAAAAAGCTTACTGATGCTTTCTCCAACCTGCTATTTCACTCAACCTTCTAAAGTTTTTTTTTTCATATCAATTACTCTTATATAGATGCCTCCATTTATACTGTGTTTTTGGTTATATCTCTTTCATACTTCACTTCCCTATACTACCTCGTTAAGTCCTCCAGTCTCATTCTTCACTCGGCCGTTTCCTATTTCTTTTCCAGTAAATGGTTTCCTTCATCTTCCCTTCCCAGAACTCCAACCACAAACCCCACTTCTTCTCTGAGACACATCCCCCCCCATTAATCTTTCAAATAAGGAAGAGAAGTTAAAGCCTCCCTTCCGATTCTTGCTCATCTCTGCCTTCATTAAGTTGCGCCATGTGGATCACTAATAAAAAATTAGTTGGCCATTATCATTCTCACTCTTCTACCTCCTGTGGTGGAAACCCATTGTCTTCTGACCTCATGTGTCCTAACCTCTCATCATGCTAAGGCAAGGGAAAGCCCCGCCATCTTTCAGGAAAGAAAGCATAACAACTTACAGAAAAGAAAAGAAATTACTTAGCCAGAAGAACATTGCAAGAATTGTCTTGATTTGTTCCCAACTTTCACCTCTTTAAACATTCCATTTCCTGCCATCTTAAGAAATATGCATCAATTTCTATCAACTCTCCTTAGAGATTTCAAATACTCACATACTACATCTCTTCATTCCTTTTTTTTTTCTTCCAGGTGTTTGTACTCCCTTCACTTTCCAAAAGAATTGTGGTAAAAATAGAAGGCACAATAAAAGGCACAAAAATCCTATATATAAAGAGCTAATATGCAAATGGTCATCATGCCTTCACACCAGGGCCAGGAGACCTAAGGTTGCATCCCCCGCTCTGGCGTCAGGGGACCTGAGGCCACACCCCCTGCCCTGGCATCAGGGGCCGGGGGACTGAGGCTGCACACCCCCACCCTGCAGGGCTTGATGGGGATGGGGCCGGCCAGGTCTGGGTCTGCCCAATTTCAAGGTGTGCACGGGTGGGCAGGGACCTGATTCTGGAGACTGCAGCACACCCCAGATTCTGACATGAGGGAGATTTTCATATACATTTTACTAATTTTCTTTCATCTCTAACACCTCTATTACAGAGAAAGGGCAAATAGCAATATTAAAACATTTCCTCTAATATTCCCTTTTAATGTGCACAAATTTCATGCATCAGGTCACTAGTAATAAAATAATTTATAAGATGAAAGCATGTGAAGAAATGCTTCACATTAATGAAGAGATGAGGTCGATGGATCTGTGTCTCCTAGACTAAGGGTAGTTGCTGTCATTAAGCATAAAACTGAGCCCTGAACTTCAATGCAAGTAGAGTTAAGGGCAATGCAAAAAGAAACCCAGAAGGACTAACAAAGATCTTAATAGTTACCATTAGAAAGCATACTAGTAAAGTATTGGAAATGCTTTTAAAATACTTCTTTACCTTCTACTTATTTGCTAAAAGGATATGACATAGCATAAATTAAAAAAAATAAAAATAAAGACAAGAGACATGTTAAATGGGGATATGTAAGTGGAAGGAGGAACAATTATAACTTAATTTTAAGAGCCTAGACTCAAGTGAATGAACACAATTGAGTACAGAACTGAGTTCTGAGCTTCCTAGCATCCATGGCAAAGGTTGAAACATGAGAGGCTCACAGACATGAGTTTTTCCTCACTGCAATTGCAAAGATAATGCCTCCTAACTATGAACTAAGAGAAGTTGTCCTGTGGGTCTTGTCATTTTCCTTAATCTTTAAAAAAAGAACCTTCAAGGGGTTTTAATCACATAATCCTCAAATTCCTTGTTGTACTCCATTGTCCAATGGCTTCACCATATTACCCAGCTCTCTACCTCTAATATGCCTTTCCTTTGTTATTTGTTTTTCTGTTATTGTTGTTTAAAGTATATTTTTTTTATTGATTTCAGAGAAGAAGGGAGAGGGAGAGAGAGATAGAAACATCAATTATGAGAATCATTGATTGGCTGCCTCCTGCATGCCCCACATTGGGAATTGAGCCCACAATCCAGGCATATGTCCAGACCAGGAATTGAACCGTGACCTCCTGTTCATAGGTGGATGCTCAATCACTGAGACATGCTGGGGGGAACCTTTCCATTATCCTCTGATTCAGTATCCCCCAGTCTCTTAGGTACCATGACCTTGATATGCACCATACCAACCACACCATCTGTAGTTTTGTCTATATATTTTTCTTTAACTCTACTCACATTTAATAAATTTTATATCATCCTGGGGTATCATAGCATTGGTGTGCTAGTTGCAGAAATTTTTCCTTAATATACATTAAATAAATGCCTGTAACTACAAATGCCATTCTTGATACTTTGTTAGTGCAAAGACTTTATCAGATGCCACCAGCTCTCCTCTCTGCTTTGTCCCTGGATAGTTTATCAGGGAACCTTTGCTGGAGAATGTTTCTTTCCAGTTTCCACTCAACCCTGCCCTTTTTAGTCTCAGAAACCATCATGGCTGACACACATCCTCCTTTGTTCTCTGTGTCTAACTGGAACCTTTTTATTCCTTTCTGGCTTTGGAACAACCTCCTCCTTCATGTTCCATGCTTTAAGCACAGTTCAAGTCTCACCTTTGCCATGGAGTCTTTCATGTTATCAACCTTGAATCTGGACTGCCTCCACTGACCTCCAGAGCACTCATCAGACTCCTACTATATTATTATAGAGCAGCTGTGCTAAAATATATAGTAAGCTCTTGTATATATTCCCTAGCAGCTAATCATAGTGCAGGTGCCCAATAAATATAGCAACAAGTCAAGGCAGAGCACTAAACTTGGTAGCCAAGAGAACCGGATTCTTGGATCACTCTTTAAGCTTCAATTCATTCTTAAAGAAGCAGGCAGAGAGGGTCCTCATACTCTCTGAGGTCCCTGCCATCTTGACCCTGCATGTCTAGCTCCCACCTTCTTAGGTACTGCAATGGAGGACTTTGTGTAGATTTCCCCATTGCACCCTGACTTTGGCTTTTTCTGTAGCAAGGGTGACTTGCATTCTTCCAAGGGGGTATCCTACCAGTGGGTTCTTTGGCAGTAAGTAGCTGTTCTTGTCTGTACAATAACTCCCTGCTCCTCATGACATATCCCAGCATCTTGCACAACCTCTGTCCCTGATCCCTCTTCTTCTTCTTCTTTTAATATATTTTTATTGATTTCACGGAAGAAGGCAGAGGGAGGGAGAGATAGAAACATCAATGATGTGAAAGAATCATTGATTAGCTGCCTCCTACATGCAGCCCACTGGGGATCAACCCCACAACCTGGGCATATGCCTTGACTGGGAATCAAACCATGACCTCCTGGTTCGTAGGTGGGTGTTCAACCAATGAGCCATGTTGGCTGGGCTGACCCCTCTTCTTAAATTGGCCTTAGTATCTGCTTGTTCCACAGAGCATTTTCACCTCTGCTCAGTTGCTATACAGCCCACCATTTCTGGGGCATTTTTAGGAATACACTGCAAGTTTTTCCTGTGTAAACATAGACTGTTCTTGCTTTTGCACATAAGCCACAGATGATTGGATTGTACAGTGACAGGAGCAATCCATTCTAGCCACTGTTTTACTCTTATTGGCTCTGTAACTTTGGGAAAATGGCTTAACCTTTCTGAGCCCTGGTTTCCACATCTATCCAGTAGAGACTACTCTACCAGGTTATCTCATAGTCACCAAGCGAGACCATGCCATGAACAGTGTGCTTGTTTGCTCCTCCTCCCCTCTGTTCCTCACTACTTCCTGTGCCCAGCTCAACTCATCTCCACCATGATCCATTCCACCAGTTAATGAGGCCAGTCCTATGAAGAGCTTTTCCTCCAGAGCATGTGCAGACCAGAGTTCACACATCACTTTCTCATATACTGTCCTTTGATCCTCATACACACATACTAAAGAACTGGACAATGGAATATTACTCAGCCATTAATAACAAAGAAATCCTGACACATGCTACCATACGGATGAACCTTGAAGGCATTATGCTCAGTAAAATAAGCTAGTCACAAAGGACAAGTACTGCATGATTCCATGTATAGAAGGTCTCTAGAGAAAACTTCATAAAGTTGAACGGTGTTACTGGGGGTAGAGGGTACAGGGAGTTTCTTAACGGGACAGAGTTTCAGTCTTGCTGGATGAAAAAGCTTGGAGCTCTGCTGCACAACAATGTACATACATGTAACACCACCGAATTGCACATTCAAAAATGGTTGAGATGGTAAATTTTGTGTCACATGATATACTACAATTAAAATTATTTTAAAAGAGATCCAACTATTATAATTTTGTAATGAAGTATTATCATCATTGTGGCCATCTGCCAGATGAGGAAGCTGAGGCTCAGAGAGGCTCACCCAGGAAATGCATTCAGGTCTTCAAAATCCCAATCACACAAACCCCTCTCCCAATGCACTGGGGGAAACCACAAAAAGCACACCTGAGCCTCAGGTGTCAGCACTCTTGTTCTCCCACACAGAAGACCATGAGAGCTATCCCCTCCCCTCTGAGCTCTCTTCTCCCCCATGGGTCCAGAAAGTAGCTTTATCCCCTCCCACTACAGCACAGAGCCTTGGCTCTGGCCTTGGAGACCCTTCAGGCATTATAGTCCTTTGTCCTCAAGACCCAGCTCAGCTCTCCTCTACCTGGCTCCTGTCATATCTCTCACCTGCAGTGTCCTCTCCCTCTATGGATGTCCAGTCAGTGCCATCCCCTTACCAGGCCAACCCCAGCCAGTGTGAGTACAGCACTGCCCCACATGTGTCGCCCTGCTGGTTTGTGAGCAGATGCTCCTCTTCTTGCTCTGCTCTCCCACCCCCTCTGCTGTGTTCCTTCTATGGGACTCATTTTGCTGGCACCTTTCGGGGAGCCTCCCTTGGTCTCCCATGTGGAACCAAATTGCCCACCAGAAAGGCAGGAATATGGGTCTCAATAGCCACATCTCACAAGGGAGTGAGAGAGGCTATCTCATAGTCTGCAGGCCCAGAGAGAGCTCTAGAGGCTTACCCAAGCTGGGCCCTGGACTGAGGGAAACAACAATCAAATCCAGAGTTTCTGTTCCCAGGTTTCATGTTGAATGGAGAGAGAAGGAAAAGAATTCTATGCTTCCCCCACCCCTACCCCCTTTGGCTGTACCCCAGGGACTCTGGGTGGAGGGAGAGTGAGCCAGACCTATCAGGCAACAACAGGAGGGTGGGGATGGGAGGATGTGGGTGTTGATGGTCTCAAGACAGGATGGCTGTGGCTAGGATATTTGAATTATGCCAGAAGCTGCCTACTAAACTTGCCTCTATATGCTAAAGCACATCCAAAATTAGGGTCTCGACTGTATTTTCCTGAAAAGAATAATCATTTATTGGCTTGTAGGATTGATATTCAATACCTTTCCCAGAATCCTACTCCCCAGGGCATTCATGCACACTTGTGCCATCTGAGCATTGGGATTCCCTCCTGATGAGCAATAATTAAGGGCTGTGATGAACTCTGGGGGCTGTTTAAACAAATGTGCTTCACAAATGCTGGCTGGGAGTCAACTATGTGGCAGGTACTGTACTGGGTCTAAGGAGGTCAGAAGGAGAGTCAGAGATGCACTTGCCCGCTAAGACCTCATGGAGGGACATGAACGCCTGTCATAATGTGCAGAGAGTCAGGTGTGTCCTTCTCCTCGCCAAACTTATGATGTTCAGTAATAACATTTCTGTTCATCTGAAACAGTCCGGATTTAGTCTTTCATTCTAACATATGCACCAGTCAATACTGAAGATGAATTAAGCTGATGAAAATCAATCCCAAACCCAGTTTTTCTTTCCAGACCAAAAATTTTCATCAATAATAGAAAATTAAAAGATGCCACTAACTTCTGATACCTACATTGCACACAGTTCAATCATAGGTTGTGAAAATAGATTAAGAAGTAGAAAACTTGCCAAGAAGCTGTTCTGCAGGCCTTTGGCAGACAGAGAGGGGCCAGTGTGGATCGAGGAGTTTCAGGGTGAATGGCCCTGAAGTAGACTCTCCCATTTGGGTGGCCAACAGTGAGCAGTTCCCTGGTGACCCGGGCTCTCCAGCCTGTTCACTAGGCCAGGAGTCCAGACAGTGGGTTCCAGAATGTCTCCAGGAAACAAGCCAGACAAACCGAAAACACCCAGTGGTCTGTTTGGCTGGTCTGAAGAAGAGAATTAAGAAAACAGTGTTGAAGCAGATTTGGGTGACATCATGGAAACTAGACTTTTAGTTGCCAAGGCATTTGAGCAGGAAGATAAGACTCAAAAGAAGCAGTTTTGCCTATTTCTGGGACAATGGAGACAGGGAGTTGGATATTTTCTCAAATGTCCTACCTCGGAGGTTCATGGACATTGCAACAGATCTGCTTCGAATCGCCTCCAGCAGCAAGAGAGGAGCCAGGCACATGGAGATACGGTTGGCAGCTCTGCTTGACTCATCCCTCTGCCTCCCCTGCCCTTTCTCCCATCTTGGGGCTCCCCACCTCAGCCCCACCCACAGGGGCCCGGGGCCCACTGTCAGGTACAGCATCTGATGACTTGGCAGCAAGATCCACTCAACGGCACTGCTCTGCCCTGCTCTGAGCTGACACAAGCTTCCAGCCTCATGATTCATTCATTTTTGTTTTCATTTATTCAGCCAATCATTTGCTGGGCATACCAGGCACTATGCCAGATGTGAGGGGTGGAGGAAGAAATGCAGGTCTATACTCTGGAGCATGTAGTCTAGAAGGGGAGCCTTCATTCCATCAGGAAACATTCTCTGAGCCCTTGCTATGTGCCAGAGCTACGCTGAACTCTGGGTCACCACTGCCCCACAAAGCTCACCATCTAGTATGGGCAATGAACAAAGATGGCAAAGTTGTATGGGTTGCACTGAGGGTAGGGGTGGGGTGGGGGCTGCCTTAGGGCCCTGGCCAACAAGAGAAAATTGCTAAGTAGCAGCTGCACACCAGGCCCCAGTGAATGAAGTTTTCACCATTGGAGCATCTGTAGGCAGCAGTCTTCTGGGAGCAGGATGAGAATAAACAGCACTGAGAGCAGGAGGAGGGAGGAAGGGTGGCAGAGCACTGGGAAAACACACTGAAGGTTCAGTGGAAACCACAGGAGTGTTCCCACAGGACTACAGGCCAGCCTGGCCTCGGAGCAGAGCCTGGGGACTAGAGAGGCCCATGACACCTTCCTGGGAAGCTGAGGCCTTGGGCAAGGCAGGGAAAGGTTGACGGGGGTGGCTGTAGAAAGGGCCATTTCAGTGCTGTTGCAACCCTGCAGGCGCTCCCCAAAGTGGTGCCTCACATCTGGAGGAAGGAGCATGGAAACCCTGCTAAGACTTGCGGTTGGGGAAGAAAATAGTGGGTCCGTTCACCAGCCATGGGTCTCTGGTTTAGAAATTTGAGCCAAGTTCTGTCCCCAAGCTTCATCCTATTGGGGAAGTAAACAGAGACTGGGCATAGACCATGAACCTGGGCTTGAATCTGCCCTCCAAGCCACCCCTTCATTAGGGTCTAGGTCAGTTTCCTCTCTCCCAAATGAAGTCCCTCCCAGGGTTGGGATTAGGAAAATATTCCAAGCCTGTTTCCTCTTGGTGAAAGCTGACCCTTCCCTGTCAGGCTGATGATGGGGAGGGGGGTACTATAAAGACCATCTCCCGCCCCCCGCCCCCTATTAGGTAGTCCTTTACACTTCACAAGTCATCCCTCACCTTTGCAACTTTATCCTTGAAATCAATCTGGGAGGCAGACAGGCTGGTATCACTGTTCCCAGCACATCGATTAAACAAAGTTACTTGATCTCCAAGAGATAATTGTACACCCATGTTCATAGAAGCATCATTCACAACAGTCAAAAGGTGGAAGCAACTCAAGTGTCCATGGAGGGTGGGTGGATAAACCAAATATGGTGTATACAGACAACAGAATATTATTCAGTCTTCAAAAGGAAGGAAATTCTGACATGAGCTACAATGCGGATGAACTGACGTGAAGTAAGCCAGTCACAAAAGCGTTAATACTGTATGAATCCCCTTACATGAAGCACCCAGAGGCCTAGGATTTGTAGATACAGAAGAGAGAATGGTGGTCACCTCTGGCTGCGGACAGAACATGGGGAGTTGCTGTTCAGTGGGTGTGGAGTTTCTGTTCTGCAAGATGAAAGCGTTCTGGAGAGGAATGGTGATGATGGTTGCACAACATGAATCTGCTTACATTTTGTTATATGTATTCTACCACAGTTAAATGTGTTTTTTTTTTTTATTTTTTTGTAGAAAGTAACTTGAACCCAGGTGTCCTGGCTATCAGGTCACTGGCCTGACCTCTATAGCAGCAGCTACACTTGATGTCTCCACAGGAAGCTGGAAAGGGCACATGGGCTGGAATGTCAGCACTAGCCATGTGGCCTTGCCTCCTTCATCTCCCTGAGATTCAATTTTCAAACTTGTCAATTGAAGCTAGAACACAATCAGGATAGGAAAGGGCCCCAAGCACAAGGCAGGCACCCTATGAAAGCTAGGGCGGGTACGAAGGAAGGGTCAGCTAGTCTAGCCCAGACCTGGGGCTCAGCCAGCACAGGTGTTCCTGCCCTAAGTGGATGTGCAGAAGAGCGTCCACTCACCAACTGCAACCGTGACTCCCAAGCGCCTGGGATGAGGAAGTCCAGTCCTTTACAAGTAATAGTCTGACTTACTGTTCCTTCAAAGGATGGAGAGCTGTGTCCAGCTGCCCAGAAGCCCAGGCAGTGGCTGGAGGACAGACTCGGGATCCGACGGGCCTCAGCGTGGCCTCTTCTCACTGTGTGACCCTGAGCATGTCGCTTCATTTCTTCAAGCACCACCTGGAAAGCATGGGGAATAATGGCCCCTCCTCAGGGTGGCTGCGAGGGGTTGGGTGGGGTCCTGGATTTTGAGGGCCTGTACCTAGGGGGGTCTCAGGAAGGTTGTCTCCCTTTAGAAAGTACCATGGAGAGAGCCGCCTGGAGGGTTCTGATTGGTGTTAGGGGCCGGATGCTCATTCTCACACATTGCTGACCACGTGCCTGAGCTGGGGACAGGAAGGGTCCTGCCCACAAGTGATCTTCCCTCATACTAGCTGGGCAGAAGGAGCACATAACTGTTAAGGGTGTGTTATGGATTGAATTGTGTTCTATTGAAGACCTAACTCCTAATGTGAGTACTTGGAGAGAGGGCCTTTAAAGAGGGATTTAAGTCAGGTGGAAGGGTGAGGCTCTAATCCAATATGATGAGAGTCCTTACAAGAAGAGGAAGAGACACCAAGTCTGTGTGCACAGAGCAAAGGTCACATGAGGATACAGCGAGAAGATGGCCAACTGCAAGCCAAGGAGAGAGACCTCAGGAGAAACCAAACCTATTCCCACCTTAATCTTAAACTTCCAGCCTCCAGAACTGTGAGAAAACAAATTTGTTGTTTTAGCCTTTTGGTTTGTGCTACTTTACTATAGCAATGCCAGCAGCTGAAGACAGGACACCATTAGCCCCATGTCAGTCCTCTGTTCAAAATCCATGAGTCTCTGCTGCCCTCCTTCCCCAAGCCCTGCATCCACCACCCTGGCCTTCTTTGTATCCCCGCCCACACCAGGACTGGGTGCCAGCTTAGCAAACCCTGCCTAGAAAAGCACCTTCTATGAGAAAAATAATGCTGGCCACAAATGCAAGCCATGGATGTAAGTGCTCTTTCACATACATAATTCAAATTTACATTTCACATGTATAAATTTAACTTTCCAGTAGTCACATTTAAAAAAAAAGTTTTTAAGAAGATGAAATTAATTTTAATATTATACTTTAACCCAATATATCCAAATATTATTACTTCTACATGTAACCAGTATAAAATATTCATGAGATATTTTACATTCTTTTCTTTCATTCTAAGTCTTTGAAATCTGGTGTGTATTTTACTCTGACAGCACATCTCAAAGGGGACCGGCCACGTTTCAAGGGCTCAACAGCTGTATGGGGCCGGTGGCTACCACGTGGGAAGCACAGATCTGAAGTGTTCTTCCTCCAGGTATCAATGTGGCTGATGGCTGACTCCATTACCAAACTCAGTGTCACCTTCTTGCGAGGCCCAAGCTCTGTTGAATAAATGCCCTCTCTCTTAGGCCATTTGGACAGCTATAATAAAATGCCATAGACTAGGTAGCTCATAAACAGCAGACATTTATTCCCTCAGTTCTGGAGGCTGGAAGTCCAAGATCAAGTCACCTCCACAAAGAAGAAACCCTCTCGGAGAAGCCCCATGTCTTCCCAGCTCCAGAAGGAATCTGGGCATGGATTCTGGTCCCCATGGCAACCACTGCAATCTGTGTCAGCACGAATGCAATCAGCTTCTGCTAAAATTAAAGGAGGGGGAAACCCTCGCACGCTTAGCCTTTTCTGCTCCTCAGAATCAGGACCCCAGGGGACTCTGAGGAGAGAAGCTGAACGTGGAAGTCCTCTCCCAGCGTTCAACTGCACTGGTTACCAAGCTCGGCCTTTTTGAAGGGAGGTAGGGGTGGTGCAGGGCTAGAGAAGGAGATTGCAGGTGAGCAGGTATGAGCAGCACGCTTACCCTCAGATGGAGGGGGCCTTACCATTGACCTTGACCTTGACCCCACGTCACTCGAGACAACTGTGTTGTTAAAGGTCTCTGGGGAGATATATTCTGCAATCTCTCTTGGTACCTTACTCTAGAGTTTATTGAGTCTCACTGAGTCTACTGGGAAGATAGACCTATTTTTAAAATTTCATTTGGAAGGATAAAGTAGGGGAAGGAATTCCGAAGGGAAAAGAGAACTGACACTTATTGAATTTCTTACTATTCGCCCTGAGACTTTATTGGCATCATCTACTTTAATGGGCACTTTGAGGCTGTGGATTGTTGTCACCATTTTACAGATGAGGGAACGAGGCCCAGAGAGCTCTAGTTACTTATCCAAGGCCACACAGCTGTGGATTCCTAGTGCTGTAATCCAAACCCAGATTCCATCTGCCTTCCTACCAGTGAGTGTCTTCTCCACCATCCCACCAGGCTGCCAACCATGTGTGGAGGAAGTCTATGTCCTATCACCAGAAAGCTTGGGTCACTTTGAATCCCATGGAAGCAAAGGTTTTTATGGGGGGAAGTGCATGTACCTCTATCAGGGGCGGAAGCCATACGAGGGGCAGCCTTGAGAAGAGCTGGCCATCACAACTCCCTTCTTGTGATCCCTGGTACTATAGAGCATTGGACAGAGAACACTGGTCAGATTCCAGTTCTTTTTTCTTTCCACCCCTTTGCCAGAGAGGATATGTTTTCTGGCTACAGAGAGGTCATGCTGGAAACTTTATAGAGCATCCCCTCTCCCCAGGTCCTCTATGTGACTTTGGCCACAAGATTCCACTTTGGCAGCTCCTGGTGAGCCCCACTCTGGGAGGACATGATCTGACCAGGCCTTGGAGCTAGACACAGGTAGCAGCCTGGTGACCTCCCAGCTCTGATAGTTTGCAGCTCAGGACAGTGTCCTAGCCAGAGTACCTCCCCTCTGAATCCTGAGAAAGTGAAATGTAAGCAACCAGATAGCAGGGCCACAAGCACACATGAGCCAGGCAAGGGCCATTACTCCCACCACAAACCATCTCAGAACAAAGCATCTAACCTCATCCCCTTTCCTACAAACCAAGTGCATTCATCTCAGGCCTTGAGGCTCCCTGCTTTGGGCCAGACCTGACTCTTCCACCTTCATGCATCTCTGCTTCAAAAGTACCTCTTCTGTTTGCCACATCTATCCCCTCTGCCAAGCCCCTGAACTCCCTGGCAGTGCATTCTCTCCAAGTCTCAGTGCCCACCCCCATGGCCCAGCCCCATACAGCCTGCCCTATCCGCACAGTGGAGGTGCCACTGACACTTGAGCTCCTTACATTCTGACCAGCCCCACATGGCACTCAGCGTTCTTGCCTCAGAGTGGACAGACTTGTATTTTCTGCCTCCACCCTCAACATCCCCCACATAAAGTATTTCTTTCTGTCTCAGAAGTTCCACACCAGGACAATTTGGTGAGATGTGGGCATGCAGCTGATCCAAGCCTGGTGGATCCACATTGTCTGGCTGCTTGGCATTTTCCCTCCTGTTGTGGTCCCCTCACTTACTGTCCAGCGCCCTGCTGCCAGTTCTGGAGCTGCCCATTGTCCCAGCCTAAGGATTCTCCACCCAAGGCCTTTTCAGCCACCATCACCATTCCTGGATCACACTTTTTCTGAGCTCATCTCCTACTGGACCCTGCTCTTTGCTCAGCTGACAGGTGCCTTTTCTGACTACTCGTCTTACCTAACCAAGTGTCTTCTGTCGCACCAGCTGCTTGTTTTCCTTGAGTTCTGGGGACCCTAGGTGCAGTACTGATGTATGCTCATGACTGACTGTTGCGGACCCACCCAGCCTCTCTTGCCTGGGATTCCCTGTGCCCAGAATGGCAGCAAAGGCTGGTCTCAATGGCAGTCCAGAAAGGTCTTAGTAGTGGGCCATAGAGAGCCTATTTGGAGGTGCTTAGGATGCCAAGAATGGCGAGAGGGAGCCCACCCAGCCAGCGCTGCAGGTGGCCAGTCTCTGGGCTATGGGATCAGAGTGGACACCCAGCCTTCTCAATCAGCCCCCATGGCAAGCATACTTTCCCGAGGGGCCTGTCCCATGAGCAGTGTATTCTAACCAACTTAGGTTGATGGCCAAGGCATAAAGGGACTATGAGCCACACCAGGACCACAGGGGAGAGCAAGCAAAGGTAGAAAAACGAGGCAACAGTGGACCTTAAAAATGCCTACCATTCTGCACCCTGAACTCTGCTCCTCCAGAGGCGGAAAACAGAACTCAAGGGCCCACCGCTGATTTCCAGCCATCCGCTCACAGGGCATACCTGATTTGTGCAGCGGTGTGGGCATCCTCCTTGCAGGTCGGCAATGGCAAAAGGAAGTGTGGATGTTGGAAGGAGGAGGGGATAGGACCCCAAAATGTATCAGTAGGAGAATAAATGAATATATTTTGATGCATCACCAAATTGTTTCAATATGGCTATCAAACAACAGAATAAATGCAGCTTTAAAAAATAATGAGGTAAACTGTATTTCTGACTTGAGAAATGTCCACGGTGAAAAAATCAAGTCACAGAACAATGTGTTCCTAATTAATCCACTTTTGTAAAATAAAATTTATGTATCTGTACATGAGTTTGACTAAGCACAGGTTTAAAACAGTTTGGAAGTTCATGCCACACCAAGTTCATAGACAAAGAGCCATATCAGGTATTAATAACTAACCTTCATGCAACTAGACTTAAGAATATATATTTTTAATTTTTATTATTGACATAGTTACCGGCCATCAACTTTGCAAGGGGAAGTGGGGACAGGAGCCAGGAAGGGTGGTGAGGAAGAAAGACAATATGATATTACTGTAGACACTCTGAGTTTTGTTACAAAAACTACATAACATTTTCTAATAAAATAACCAATAAAGGTTTACAAAAATCCAAAAGTTATCCAAATACCCCTAAAGGAGAGTGCCTGCTTGAGATTCGGGTACTTTCACAAATAGGCAATACCCTAAAATATTGGCAGAGACACATCTCAAAAAGCAAGAAAAAATGCCCACTTGCATTTTGTAATTAACATATACTTTTTGTTCTCTGCCTAATTAAAAGATCCTGGGGCCTCTCCAGTCATTTTAGTCCCCAAGATAAGACAGCATCCTAGCAAGCTAATAAAAAGAGATTTCTTCTCGCACAATTTGTCCAAGCTACAGCCTATGCCAAATCAAAAATCTGTCTCTTTATGAGAAAGGACAGACTTTAGGAGGAGGGTAAGAAAAGAGGAAAAAAGAAATCAGAACATGTCAAAAGAAATATATTCTGCAATTTCATTGACCTGATTATTAGGCTCATTTTCACAGTTTAACTATGTATCTATTTCTCCCATCAGAATGTAATAATAAAAACTTTGAAAATATGAATTCAGTGTCTTCAACTAGTTCAAGTCTGTCCTCAGCCCATCGTAGTAGTGACAAACCAGGCAGGCCTCCCTGGCTAGTCTCCAGAGCTGTCTGCACAACCTTCTACTGTCCAGCTGGTTAGCCAAGGAATCTGCTGAGCACTGACTCAGGCCAAGAAATAACCGAGGGACAAGACAGACACCCTTTGCCCACAAAAAGGATACAACTGAGTTGGAAAAGAAAACACCATCCCGACCCCCAGCAGGCATACAATGATTCCAAAGTCCACCTGTGGCTGGCTGTTCTCTGTGGTTCATACAAGTCCTCCCAGGCACTTTAAACTGTCAACTTCTTTGGGAAGGAGAATGGACCTGTTATTACCCCAATCTTCTACATGAGGAAACTGGGGGGTCAGAGAATAGGACGTATAATAAAAAGACAAAAGGCTGAGAACATGCCAATGGTAAATACCTCAAGAAAACCCAGCAATCTGTAGTTATTTGGGACAAATCCCTTCCTGTGTAACTGTGAGTCAAGTTGAAACCATCAAGGTAACAGTAACACAGGAAGTTTTTAGGGGACTGGGAGAGATATCCCTACTTTTTAGACAATCTACCTCCAGATGGGACAGTTTCGAAGAACAGAAAAACAAATTCTGAGAAAAGTTAGGATTACTGAGAAAGAAATTAAGATCACACTCTAAAAACTCTTGCTCCCACAGAAAACTGAACAGTGCCAGTGAAATCCAGAAGATGGACTTTAACTTGAGCATGACCTTGGCTTCCTCATGCATTAATCAGGCAAATGGAATAAATCTATTTCTGCAGGGGCAGAATTACACAGTTCTCCATGATCCAATGTCAAACAGGTTATCCCTTGATTAAGGGATGGGAGTTTTATTGAAATGATTTCCATTATCTGCATAGCAGTTCCTCACAAGTGTATTTGGCCTGATGTATTTCCAATATGATTTGATCACCCATCAAAATTGCAAGTATATAACTAGTTTTAATCAAAAACATAAATGCATCTGCCTTGCTTCCTCTCTGGGGGATGTTCCTTCCCAGGAATCTCCCCATCAGCAGGTTCAGACGAGGATTCTCTCTTTTCCCCACAAATCCCCACCCTGAGTTCTGACCATCAAGTGGAAAGGGAACCTTACAATCAAAGAAGATGTAAACAAAAATAAACCCTGCCTGCTTAATGGAGAAATGGAGAAGCTTTCATGTGTATTAATTAGCAGGGGGCTTACTCTGCAATATTTCGATGGAGGTTCCACCGCTTTCCCCAGTGCCGCTGGTTGCAGCCTCATTGCCTTGGTCAAAGGCAGCATAAACACATGCTCCTCTTTGTTAGCAGCGGGATAGGCAGCCACCAGCCAGAGAAGCAGGGCCTTGGGTCAGTGAACCACCTAAGAATGCTCTGCCCTCTCTTCTGAGACCTGGGAGGACACAAATGGACTGGGACCGCAGGTGGAGGGGAGCCTGAAAGACCAGGGCAGTTTCGGCTTTGCTGACACAGTTGGCTCCTTCCACACCAGGATAGGCCACTGTGTGGCCAGGAGCAGGGAGCTGGAAGTGGGAGATTGGAGGAGATGATTTTAGCTCTGAACATAGTAATGGTGGCCCACTCCTGTTTGGGGGAGTGGGGAGAGAGGGCATCTGCAAACCCCCGTTGCACTCTCTGTATAACTTTGCTGACAACTGGGAATCCAGATAATCTTATAAAGTCGGGGTGGGACTCACAGAATAATGTGTAATCCCTTCATGCCATGTTTTATCGACAGGAGCAAAAACCAGGCAAAGCTAAAAGGGGCTTACTAGTAGTTAAGATAGCTGGTCAACCTGCAGCTTGGGAGCCAGTCAAAGAGCCCTCTACTCCAGAGCCCTCCTTCCTGAGATCCCCGACTGGATATGACAAAGCCTGCATGTTTAGTGGACACGGCAAGGTTTCCTGAAGAGGAATTGGGCCATGTTGCCACTCTGATCCCTCAGTGTTCAAGAACTAAAGAGGAGCTAACAAAGGACAGAGGGTAAGAGTGGGTCCCTGGTGGTGGTCTTTCGTGTGTTTCTAGCTTCCTACAAAAGCGAGTGGAGCAGGTAGAGCCAGGCAAAGCCTGGGGGTGGGACCGATGTTCTCTTAGGGTTCCCCTGCTCTGCTGTTGCTGATCTCTGAGGCTGCCCCTGCAGAATACAACCATTCCTGGGACCTCCTCTCTGAGACTTGGTGGCCAGCAGAACCCAACTCCTTGAGCTGTACCTTATCCTTGAACACTCTGCTGAGTACAATGGGGCATCCCCCCACTGGGCAGGGGTGAGTGGAAACTCAGTGCTCCCCTTACCACCCTCCTCCTCCTGCTGCAAACTGGCTGCAGCATGAATTCCTCCTTCTTCCTACCAAGGCCCCACTTTCGGCATCAGGAAAAGTCATCACCTCTCTTCAATGCTCCCGGCAACAGTGGGATTTGATAGGCTGAGCTTTGGGCTTTATTTATTCATTTTTATTCTTGTTAGTCCTTTATTTTGTTTTTCTCATTTATTTGTGTCACCAGCTTGGGTCAAAGCTTTTCCTATCAACTCCCACCTGGTTCAGAGTACAAACTCCACCAGCAATGGGCTGCATCTTCCCTTTAGGGCCTGGGAGTGTTTCAATAGGGGGTGAGGGCAAGGAATGTGAAAAAACCAAATGCATATGTTCATGCCGGCATTATAGGTCAAAGTTAAACATTTGAAAATAACCTAAATGTTCAAACAATAAGGGAATGTATATCAAAGAGAGCTCTGGTGAGCTATCATAAAAGTGATTATGGAAAGCATATAACCATAAGGGGAAGTGATTTGAATATTAAGAAAGGAAACAGAGAACTGAATTGTATGCTCACTATAATAACAACTACATGTTTCAAATTTTTGCGAGGAAATGCAGAAATATATTTTAAAGCTTTTGAAGTAGGAAGGTGGTAAGTTTCTTAAAAAAAACTCATTTAGTAAGATAGTACTTTTACAATAAATAACATTGAAAGAGAAAATAAGGAATCTGGCAAAAAAAAAAGGGGGGGTGTTCTTTATTGGGGGTTCTTAAGTCCTGTTTTTGCCTCAACTCATCCCATGATCTTCAGCATACCTCCCAAGTCTCAGTTTCCACAGCTATTCTCTAAGTAATAGGTTACACTCAATTTATATTTGCATATAATTGCAAGTGTATCTTCCAGATCCCATTTCCTACAGTTTTGTCCTCTACAAACAGTAATTACTGATTTTAATAGACTATGTCTTCAACCATTGATATTTACCAAAGCAAGGGAGTAGGAAATCTGGCCAGGACACCATCTGTGTATCCAGTGCTCTCAAGAGCTCAGAGCAATTTGCCATGTACAATCGCAGCCCCACTGGACTTCTCTGCATACATACAGATCCAAGCCTGGATCACTTAGTACTTCCAGGAATTCAGATATGATTTATACTGAATTTAAAAATAAAACTTTCCTGCCTCTAAGCACTGTACTATTTACCACAAAACATATCTTACCTTGAGGGGAGGAGAGAAAATATACATTCACACAGTTCTTCATATGTTACATAGCACCTCACAATAATGAAACATTTAGCACATCTTAACGATGAGATGAAGATGTAACTTTAGAGCTACACCCACCAGAGTGGCCTATTTAGGATTCAGTCCAAATGTGTTTGAAATAAGTAGCAGACTTCACCTCTTTTCAGAGTTCACGTGTGGGATCTCTTTTTTTCCTTTTTACAAAGAGGCACTTGCCAGTAACAGTTTAGCTATTCCCTCAGACTCAGAGAAGGGACTGCCACCAGCTTCGGGACAAGGAGGTTACTCACACACTATATAGAAGAGACCTCTAATGCCCTTTGTCTTCCTCACAAGTTTGCAGCCTGTCGGCTCCTAAGGAAACACTGGCTTACACCTATGCAATGGGGTGTCTGCTGAACAATAGAATCTAAGCAACATTCATCTATCCATGAGACAAATCCCAATCTCCTTTGCCTCGAAAATAAGCCTTTGCAATCTGGTGCCCCCAGCATCCCACCTGCACCTCTAAACTGCTCCTCACTCTCAGTTCTCCCTCTGTTTGGAATGGGCTTACCCCAGCCCTCCTCTGTCCCTGTGGTCACTGCCTTCTCTGTCTTCCAGGCTCTCCTTGCAGGCTTTCCTGACCCCCCGCACTGCTGTGCTTCCCATCATCCTGGGGCAGTGTGCACAAAGCTCCATTAGCATCAGCACCTATACCTCATCTTATGACCTTTACAGAAGTACCTTCCAGGGCACCATCTCTAGAGCCTGGGCAAAGCTCCCTTTCTGACTCAACAGATGTTCATGACATACATGCCTGTTCTGTGTTCCAGGTGCTGTGTGGTACATTCCTGCTCTCAAGAAGCCCATCGCCCCTCGCAGCAGACAGCCCAAGTAGAGTGCTAAGTGCATGCTTGTTAATGTGAAAGAGGTGTGTGCGTGCTTGTGTGTGTGTGTGTGTGTTATGACTGCATTATTCTTCATACCAATCTCATGAGAAGAGCCAGTTTTTCTCATTTTATAGATACGATCACCAAAATATCCAAAGGGGTTAATGATGCCGGCCAGGGTAAAAGAGTGGAACGTGGATGATGATGGAACAATGGGAAATGCCAGAGTGGATAGTCACCAGGAATAGAAAGACCAGGCTGCTAGGAACCTCGCCTTTCTGGTCCAGCCTTAGTCAGCCACTGGGCAGACCACCCACAGACCTCTACTCAAAAACTCAAGGCTATTCCTCAGGCTGCCAGTGTGCAGCTGGGAGGTGCATAACCTCCATACTGCCAACATTCCTCCACCTCCTTCAGACCTCAGCTCAAACTTCCTTTCCAGTGGAAGGCTTACTGGGAGTTCTGTGGCCTTGGCCATTTACACCAGTCCCCACCTCTCCTGATTTAGTTGTTCTGTCAAAGGTCTTTTTTTTGTTTCAATGGGCTGCCAAACTTGGGTCTACAGAGGCTCTGCCTCAGCATCACATACAGAGCTGTGAGAATGCATGAGCCTTGCCAAAACCTATTGGGTCAGAGTGTGTGCAGGTGGAGTCCCGGGAGTGCTTGAAGGAGGGGACTTGGGAATATTTACAGGTGGTACCCAGGATCTCACAAATTCCCCAGGGGATTCTTTCACTCACTAAAGTCTGAGCAGCACCAGCAGAAGAAACTAAGGAACTAAGTCTCCTCTTCGGTGGGTAGGCCTGGGTCCCCTAAAGAACACTGTCCACACATGCTCACACCACCACTGGCTGCCCCTCAGTTGAAGAATTAGGAGGGGAAGCCAAATGTGTTTTAACAAAACAAGTAGAAGGCATGTCCCTGACCCAGATTCTTGCTAATATGCTGACTCGGTGGCTTATGAATGGTTGCTTCAATATAAATAATTTGAGAGAGGAAAATTACACTATAGGTAAACACAGAAGTTGAACTTGGCTAACCCAGAAATTTCTGGAGACCTAAGCACTAATAAGCCAGGGCCCAAATCCCAGGCTGCCAATACACCTGGCACACAGTAGGTACTCAAGCTGTGCTAGTTGTTATAGCCTGCAGTAGAGGTGAGCATGAAATGTGGAGGCGCTATCAGGACTCTAGACATTTCACTGCAAAGGAACCCAGTGGATGAAGGCACAGTATCCTGCCCAGCCTGCATTAAAGCAAGCCTAGCCCGACCCATCTAAAATGTAAGAAAGCGTAAAAAAGCTCTCTTTCTTACATTTTAAGCATTAAGTCGAATTGCACACTAGAAAGCACCATGGTGAGGTTAAGTGACTTACCTCAGCTACAAAGCGAATCCCCAGCGGAGCAGAAGCACCAGCCAGGTCTCTGGTGTCCCACTCTGATAGTATCTCTTTTCTAGATCCTGCTGCCTCCTCAGTGAAAGGGGAGACTTCAAATAAAAAAAGAGTCAGTGCAGTAGTTTGGGCTGCTGCTAACAGAGGCTGCCACCTGCATCCTCTGAAAAGATTTAACGCCAGAAATATCTGAAAACAGAACAGAGGCCTCGGAGGTCACTTGGCCAGTCCTGTCCTGCAGGGATCAGTCGTGCCCTTAAAGATCTCCAGAGAATGGCCCCAAGGTAGAGACTGCCTCCCACAGATATCTGCCTTCAGGCTAGGACTGGAAGTGTAACCAGTGAAACCCATTAACTCCAACCCCAACCCCCAACATATACTCATTCTCGGTCTTACCCTTACTGCACTGTTTCAGAGTCTAAAATCCTATATATTCTATAAGTCTTTCTCTACAGCATGCTTCTTTTTCTCCTACCAAATCCTATAACACCACAGTGAGGGGCTTCAATGTTTAAATGGTGCTAAATCCATCCTTTGAGGAAGCATTCAGCAATTGTCTCAGAGAAAAACATTTTGACTGCCTTTTTTAGTTAACCACCCACTTCCATTTCTCCCCTCCTTTTGTGCTAAGAGAACTCTGATCTTGATAAATTTTCTCCCTGCAGGGAAATGACTGGTCTCAAGTTCAAGGTAAACTTTAATGCACCTACATTATCTCAGCAACATCATTTCTCCCATCAGGGATTAACTTTAGACAAAGCAATGTGCTGGATTCTGGCCAGTGAAACATGGCGGAAGTCCATGTCTTATAGAAAGGTTTCTTCCTTCTGAAAGAGAGTTACATGGAAAGAGACCTCCTCTTCTTCTGGATGCTGTCATATCTAAAAATTATACTAGGAAACACGAAGTCCATTTTGCAATCACAAAGTGAGCAAGCCTACTATCCTGAAGAGGGCAGAGCAAAAAGATGGAAGGAATCTGGGTCTGATGCTGGAATATGATGCCATATTTCAGCTACTGAATTAACCAACCTTAGACTCACATTACCTATGACTTCTTGTTATATGACATGATACATTTTCCTTATTACATAGGCTACTTTAAAGTTCATTTTCTGTTCCTGTAGCCAAAAGCACCCTAATTAGCAATCTATCTTCTCAATATAGTCTTAGCATTTAATTGACAAGACAGAATAAAACCAACACCAATTTCCAAATTACACTAGGATCAACATATTATACATGGTATAAATGTGTAGCATTTCAGAAATTCTTCTTGCATGACCAGAATGTAAATTAAACTCCCTAAATTTATAAAACATAACCCATGGTGTTAGACCAGAACAAATGGCCCCATGGTACATGAGAAGAGAACTTCTCAGAGGTCAGCCACTAAGTCCCGGCATTGCCCTGACAAGGATGCTGAGGTCCCACAGTCTATTGTCCTTTCCCCTCTGCAGTGTCACACAGGATCCTTTCACAAGAAGCATCACACTTAGATGGAACACAAGACACAAAGACACCGGTGCAAAGTTTTTCCCTTGCATTGGAATGGTACAAAGCCACTTAATTACTTTATTTTTAAAAAATTGCCAGATGCAGATATTGGCTGTAATGTTTACATGTACATACTTTTCATCTTGAACACTTGAGTATGCATTTTATATAAGGCAATCGTTTCTAAAAATCAGATTCATATATATTTTTCTTTTGCTTTGAAATTAGAGTTGTGCCTCCATAAAAAGAGGTCTTGCATGTCAAAGACCTAGTCAGGAAAATAAGATCCATCCATAAATCTGAAAGCCTTGCATAGTATCTCTTCAAGGACTGCTACTTTCCAAGTTTAAACAAAATTTGGGGGATGGAGTGGGGGTGGTGTGACAGTGAGAGGGAACAGAGCTATAGCCTGCCATGCTTGGAGCTAGAACAGTATGCTCAGCCATTTCCCAGTCTCCATCACCAATGATATCAAGTGCCTCCGCAAATACCGTCACTGCAACACCCACCATCCCCACGACAGCATATCTACTAGAAATAGCCAAGGGAAGGAAAGACACAATAATAATTGCTATCATTTATTGACCTCTTCTATGACCCCAGCCTTGTGCTAGACAATTTCATACATCATTTCCATTAATTATCCTGATTCTGTGAAACAGGTAAGAATTCCATTTTATGATGAGGAAACCAAGACTCAGAGAAGTTAACTTGCCTAAAAGTACACAGATAGTCAATAGTAGAGTTGGGATTCAAAGCCAGTCTTGTCTTTCTTGAAAGGCTATGCTTTCTCCAAGATATAACTTTTTCCTGGTTGGCATGGGAACAGTGCTAGATGCTTTACCTATGCTATCCTATTGAGTGCTCACAATACCCCTAAAAGGGAAATACAATCAGGCCACTTTCAGAAGAGGTTAGTGGTTTACACAGTTACCTAGCCACAGTGTGGAAGAGGCAGACTGGGTCCCATATTTTTTCACCCTGAGGCCTGTGTTGCTCTTAACTAAAGTGAGAAGACTGAGGCTGGCATATGAGAAGAAACAATCCAACTATCATCTACCCATACAGAATAAGGACAAATTTATTTTCAAATCCTAGCTCCCTGAGAATAAAGCACTGGAAACACAGCCTGCATCTCTGTCTGTTTTTGAATGACACACATGGGATTGATATTAAGTAGGAACCGATTTTCCTCTGCTTTGGTAAACTGTCGCCCCAGAGGTCCTCCTTGCCACCTCCCACCTCCTGGAACTAGTCACAGTTCAGCAACTAAAGGATTCTCCTGGCCCAGCTGGGGTGCCCCATCCTAAGGGAGCACCCATTGAGATTCAGGGGGCTGTGCCTCTTATAAGTCTTTCAGTGTTTTAGATATGACTTCTGTCTATGAGATCCTCCCATCCAGTCAAATGCAGCTATTAATTATCTAGCAACCAGCTCCCACTCTTCCACTTAAGCTGGCTGTGAATCCATTACTGCCGTTCAGCCCCAGTTGTGTTTACAACAGTGGCCTTTAAAAAATATCACAAGCCCAGCCTTAGCATATGAGAGGTTTGTAGACTGAAGGATCCTGGGTTCGATTCCAGCCAAGAGCACATGCCCAGGTTGAGGGCTGGATCCCCAGTGTGGGGCATGCAGGAGGCACCCAATCAATGATTCTCTCTCATCACTGATGTTTCTTTCTCTCCTTCTCCCTTCCTCTATGAAATCAATAAAAATATATTTTTTAAAATATATATCACAAGTCCAGCCATTGTGTCTCAGTGATTGAGTGTCGGCCTATGAACCAGGTCAGGGCACATACCTGGTTTCAGGCTGGATCCCCAATGGGGCACATGCAGGAGGCAGCCGATTGATGATTCTCTCTCATCATTGATGTTTCTGTCTCTCTCTCCCCTCTTCCTTCTTCTCTGAAATCAATAAAAATACATATTTTAAAAATCACACACAAAAAAACTACACCTTCTATTTATGTTTCTATTCCTTGGAGACCAGGGAAATGGATTCTTTCTGGACTCCAAGTTACGACCCCTGCTGCGCCTGAAGACCTCTCTGTTGGGTCAAACTGGTGAATCAAATCCCTGTGGGGCTCAGAGCAGAAAGGGATGTGTGGTCAGAAGGCATAGGAGCAAGGAAGGCAGGAAGGGGAAACCAAGGTAGAAGGTGGGCCAGACATGTGAGCAAGGAGCCAGGACCATGAAAGGGCCCAGCCAAGTGGAAGGGTGCCACCACAGGTGTGGGTCTCGAGGGTTCCATCACACCACACACTACCTGAAGACAGAAAGAAAAAACATGCTTCTGGGTGCTTTGGAGGTCCCATCGACACCTAAATTACAACAATGCTGACCACGCTTTGACACCACTCACGAAGGGAGGGGCATGCGGTACAAGTGAGCAGTCCATGGTCCTGGAGGGACTCGATCATCCCCTGCAATAACTCTCAACACCAGCCCCCGCCTCCTCTTGGCAGACGGTCGCTGGACCCTATTAGGCAGGGCCAGGTTGGCACTGGTTCCGTTACTAACTCGCATTTCCCTCCTCAGCCAAAAGCAAACATGTCAAAGTTCAAAGCAAAGAATGGGGAAGAATAAAGCAATTTATTTTTTCTTTGTTTTCAGATGGTGTCATATTCAATATGATGACTTTGGGATTTCCTCAAAGTTTGCTACTCAGAGACATCCTGTTGGGTGTTTTGGGCAGTCCAGCAGCCATGTCTCCATCCCCTGGATTCTCATTTCCCAGTGTGAGCCGTCTTGGTAGCAGGTGGGGGTTGCCCACCTGGCGATAGAAGCCTTCATCGAACCCTCCTCTGCTAGGAACAGAAGTGGTGGGGAGCATGTGACTCTGTCTCAGCCAATCCTAACTCTCCTCTCTTAGAAACAAAATTGATGGTGGAGCATATGACTCTGTCTTACCCAGTCCTGACCTTCCTCTGCTAGGAACAGAAGTGGTTCGGGTGGGGGAGGATGTGACACTATCTCAGCCCATCAGACACACTGACTGGGCAGTGAGATGCCTGGAGTTTCCAGGGTCACAGCACAACACTGACCAGCTGGAGGGACTGTGTCAGGGCCTCTGCCACTGCCCCTAGTCATTTGGTCTCCTGTCCAATCTGTATGTAAGAGCCCAAATTCTCCCTACACCTTCATGCTCATTCTTCCGTCCCCTCTCCACTCCCTCAGCCAGCCAGACTTGCATTCTGTTCTTTGCCGCTCCAGAGGCCAAACACAATTGCAATCTTCTTAAAGGACTTCAACCAGCATTCTTGATGCCAGAACTCCACTAATGCTATGACTCAAAGAAGTTGCCATAGACCCAATGTCCCAAAAGACTGGGATCTGCCAGCAGATCCTGAACCTTCTGAGGAGGATTGGGGTCTCCCTGGAATGCTGTGTGGGCCCCACTGCTGGGGAAAGCCCAACTCTCTCCCATTATACTCAACTCTCCCATTAGAGACACTTGCGTGTCTCTAATCCTACATGTAAAGGTCATCAGCAGTGAGAAATGGTGAGTTACCCATCACCAGAAATATTCCAGCAGAGGTGGAAGGCAGAGAAGGGAAGTTTGTCCTGGAAAGAGTGAAGTTAACATAAAGATGCCTTCCAACCCAAAGTTTTCAAATAGCCCACCTGCATAAGGAGTAACTATGGCAACAAACAACCTGTGACTGGTTGTTGGAAACATAAAAAATTGCCAGTCAGATTGAAATCTGTTTTCCAGCTGTGCACTGGAAAGAAGGAGGTGTGAGGAACACATACGTAGCTTTAAGAATTCACAGACACCTGTTTTGAAAAAGCGCAAAGAAAATTCCATTCAGTGTCAGGTCAGAAAGATTTCAGGCTCACGCCTCGTAAAATTGTGTTATCAGAAGACATCTCCAAATCACACCTGAGTATCAGCTTACATGCAATAGAGATGTTAAGTATCCACTTGAGCCAAAAAAGAAGGGGTGGATTTTACAGAAACCCAGGCTGACATAAAATGATAATTCTGACCCAGATCGCTTTTTGCCAAAGGATGAATCTCTCAAAACCAGTTTTACACAGCCAAACATAAGACAAGCCGGTTCATTAAGGGCGATTTCAGATCATGATGCTAGCATCATTTATTTGACCTCCCTCTCACACTGCCTTGCCATATTACTAGTATTTTGCAGCACTGTTTCCTTTTCTAAATAAATGTGAAGTCCCTAGAGAAATGAGATCATGCCTGGAGCTCTAGAATCTGGAATCTCAGTTAATGTGAAGGCAGGGGACAAAGATGTAAGGGAGTGCATGGTACTCTTATTAAAATCAATGAGCTCAAGACACTAAATATTTAGACTCAAGTGCTAAGGATTAAACCATAATCTTAACATTGATTTCAATATTTGGACACACAATCTGAAACTCATTTATTTCTTCCACCAATATTGAATGAGCATTCATAAGTGCAATTAAAAATGAATAAGATAGTACCTGCCCTTCGGTGCCTAGTCTAGAAAGATAAAATTAATTTTCCTTAGAAGAATACCACATTAAAGGGATTAAGTCATTTGAGAGATTTTAGTGAAAGTTGTGATTATTTATAGCAAAGCAAATCAGGGCAGGCTGTATATGCTTTGCACATAGAAGACGCTCAGCAAATGGATAGATGGATGTATGGACGGACAGATGGGGTAGAAGGGGGCTGGGTTTGTATAACCAGAGAAAAGGGATAAGGAAATTATAGCCAAGAAAACCAGACAAGCTAAGACAAAGGGGCAGGAATGCACCAAGCATGATCTGGGGACACCAGGTCCATTGCGGAGAAGCACTACAGTGTAAGGCTATGAAGAGAGAGGCTGGAGCCAGGGAATGGAGTGCCAAGACAGCCTCAACAGGGAGTTTGGACCTTGTTTGATCTGGAATGCCAGACGGCGGAAATGGAACTCGACTCGTCAGGTAAAAAAAATCTTAGAAGCCTTCTGAATGGAGCAGAAGGAATACTTACTATGCACTCATTAAGGACCAGGTTGGGGTTGTGTGTGTGTTTTTTTTTTAATTAAATATTTCAAGGACATAAGTAAAGAAAATAATACAAGGAAAACTTATATACCTGCCCAGCTTTATCAAAATTTAACATTTTGCATTAATAACTTCATTTTCTGAGAAGTAAATTGCTTATAACTGAAACCCTCTCTGTATTAGTCTCCATTCCATTCCCTTCCTCAGGTAATCACTATACTCAATTTGTTGTTAATAATTTTCATACAAACTTTAATATATATTTATTCATAAACTAAATATTTATCCATATATTTATGCAAACATGTAGTATATAAATAAAACAATTAGGCATGTTTTAAAATTTTATGTAAATGGTTTCATACTGTATTCTGTAGTTTGCTTTTTTCACTCAACATTATTTAAATGTATCTATGATGTTATGAATGTAGTTTTAATTTATTCAATTTAACTGTTGTATAGAATTTCATTGAATAGCCAGTCTCCTTTGATTGATGTTTTTATTTTCAATGTTCTTGTCACTAAAAACAATGCTGCACAGGACATTCCTGGCACTGTGGAATTACTAGGTGGTAGGTATAAACATCTTCAGCTTTATTTGATAAGAGGCATGAAATTCATGCATGGGGGGTGGGGAAGAGCTCCCCTCAGCCCAGCCTGCACCCTCTCCAATACAGTCGGACATCCCTCTCGCAATCCTGGACTGCTGGCTCCTAATCGCTCATCTGCCTCTGCCTGCCTATCTGGTTCCCCCTAACTTCCCCTCCACTCCTGCAACCTGATCACCCATAACTACCTCTGTGTTCTGGCCTGATCGCCTCTAACTGCCCCGCCCCCCCCCATCGACCTGGTCATCCCTACTGCCCCTCCCCTGCTAGCCTGGTCGCCCCTCATTGCCCATCCTGTAAGCCTAATCGCCCCCAACTGCCCTCCCTGCCACGCCTAGTCGCCCCCAACTGTACCCCCTGCTGGCCTGGTAGCTTCTTACTGCCACTAACTGCCTCCCCCACCGTCCTGGTAGCTTCTTACTCCCCGCCCCCCCTACCCCTCCACCAGCTTGGTTGTCCCCAACTGCCTCCTCTGTAAGTCTGATTGACCCTAACTACCCGCCCCCCCTGCTAGCCTGGTTGCCCCCAATTGCCCCCTCTGCCAGCCTGGTTGCCCTTAACTGCACCCCCTCCTCAGCCAGCCTGGTCACTCCCAACTTCCCCTCCTGCTGGCCTGGTCGCCCCTCACAGCCCCCACAGGCCTGGTTGCCCCACACAGCCTGCTGTTCAGTCATTTGGTCATCCCTCACTAACCCCACTGCCTACCTGGTCGTAGGTAGCCATCTTGTGAGGTCATGAGGGTTAATTTTCAAATTACCTCTTTATTATATAGGATTGCTAACCTGCTCTCTAAAGAGGGTGGACCAGTTTACACAAGGACCAGCAATATGAGTTATTATTGCCTGACATTTGTGCTATATGATAGATATGAAATAGTATTTCATTGTTTTAATTTGCATTTCATGGATTGTTATTGAGGTTGAACCTCTTTCTATATATTTATTGGTCTTTCTTATTTCCCCTTTAGAAACTGCCTATTCATATTTTTGCCCATTTTTAAAAAAAATGTGTCTTTACCCCATTATTGGTTTGAAGGAGGATTTTTTAAAATAAATTCTTATTATTTGTTAGTTACATGCCCTACAAATACCTGCACATAATCTGTAGCTTACCTTTTAATATTATTTGGGGAGTGTATATTTTTATTCCTGATTATAACTCATGAAATATATATCATCAGTTCCATTTTAAAAAATATATTTAATTAATTTTAGAGAGGAAGGGAGAGGGAAAGAGACTGAAACATCAATGATGAGAAAGAATTATTAATTGGCTGCCTCCTGCATGCCTCCTAATGGGGCCCAAGTCCACAACCTGGGCATGTGCCCTTGATCAGAATAGAACTCGGGACCCTTCAGGCTGCAGGCTGACACTCTATGCACTGAACCAAAGAGGCTAAGGCCATCAGTTCCATTTTATCAAAACAAAACTGATCCTGTGTGACATGTTTAAGGTCCCTCAGTCAGAAGAGGGAATATGTGCAACTTGATCCCAGGTCTTTGTGATCCTAAAACTCTTGCTTCTCCCAACTATACTTCTACACCATCTAATCTGCTAGTTGACAAGTGATAAATCACAGTATCAACAGGTGGCGCTTGGACTAGAGAGAAGGGAAAGGAGGCAAAGGTTATTGGCAGAAAAAAATCAACAGAAATTAATCAATAAATGACTGGATGACAGGATCAAGGACAAGGATAAGGCTGTGTCTAGGTGAGGAAGACAGAGGTACCATTAAGGATATAGTGATATAGGAGGAAGGAGTTTGCAGTTGGCTTTTAAATGGGCTGAACTGAAATGCTGGTGTGAAGTTGTGTTGGAAATGTAGTATAGGAAACTTAAAGCCCATTAGCAGAGAAATCCCTGCAGCTGAGGGCCTGGGTGAACCAATACTGAGAAAGAACATGAAAGGAGAATGCTGAAGTCCAGCTGTGGTGGCCCCAAATCTATCCACCTATGGGACGGTTAAATTCTTCAAGAATTCATCTTGCACTAACTTTTCTTTCTTCCATATCTGACATCCAGTGCAATGTCAGACTCACAGAAAGCATTCAATAAATATTTGCTGAATGATGAAAACTATTATGTCCCTTATACAGGTCCACATGCTCTTGTGGAAGATCCTATGGTTCAGAATTTTTTGTCTCATAGGAAAGTAATTGAGTGCAACATGCCCACTGAGTCAAAGGTATAACTCTATTCTGCAGTTAAGTGTACAAATATTAACAGTAAGTGGGATAAAGAAAAGCTATACTTGCCTTAAATCACTTTAGGACATGTTTTGCTGCCAAATGAATTTGTGACAAACTTTAATTTTTTTTTTCATGTTTGGAATGTGGAATTGCAGGTAAGGAATTGTGAGCCCGGAACATTGGTTTAAACTTTTCTAACCACAGTTGCAGGGAGCAATATATTTCCCACTGCAATTCACAACACAGAGAAACACACACCTACAAATGTAAAACTGAAACACGTTTTATTGAATAACACACAGCTGTACTATGTGTGAGACATTGATACTTACTTTATTCTATTTGTTTTATTTTCAGAATTCTGGTTGTAGACAATTAAACTGAGACTAAAGGCTACTACTAGATGGAGACCTAAAGTTTAAAAAGTACTGCCCATGAACCCAGCACAGCACTTTGAATACAAGAGATATTGGTTAAGTATCCATTGAGCAAAATGAAGAGTAATAATTCTGCAAACACCACTATGGACTTTATACACGGAATGCTTTGACCTTGAGACCATCTCTAAAGTTTCCTTGGCTGGAAAGATCTGTATCCTTGGCAAACTGTATATGAGACACATTGCTGGGGGGGAGGGGGCGGGATATCATGGGTGGTAAGAAGAGGTTAGAAATAGCTTACTGCAGTTTGCCAAGAGCTGTCCATGGTCCTGCCCTGCAAAGATCAGCAAGTAGACTGGAAAGAGGTCCAAAGATAAACGCTTCCTCCTTGATGGTGATCAAAAAGCTCATTTTGCTCTGCTTCTGGAGGAACCTCAGCCAGAAAAGAACTCAGGATTCCTTTTAACCTCTTTCATTTTTTTCTGTCCCGGAATAATCAATATATCAGTTTTCATTATGGCATGTCAGAGCTGAAAGAGGCCTGAAGACCACAGAATCCAGCCTGTCAGACCGTTATCTTACAGAAGGCAATGTGTAGTGCGATCATGGTGGCTGGCCCCAGGGCTCTCAGCACAGGGAGAACTGGCACAGCTTCTGGAATGCCACCCCATAGCCCTCAATGGCTACAGTGGCCAAGTCTGCGGCCACCTCAGCTTTCCCATCCACTGTTTATCTCAAGTCTCATAACCTCAACCACAGCACAGAGATGATTATGCGAAAAAATTTTCTCTGGCTCAATGAGTTCGGCACCTCCCCTGCCTTCAGTGCTCTAGTGTGGATTGGGCTTTGTCCTGCCAGCACGAGTCCCTTCTCACATACTCTTAGCCTCTTGGTTGTAATAGATATTTTTGGCAACATGACCTTTCTTCTTCTTGAAATTATCTAAGATGTATTCAAATCTGACTTAAGCATTTTCTACAGGAAAATGATATTAAAATACTGTAGAAACCACTTCAGGCCACTTTTTGGATTTCTTATAAATAATAAATGTATTATCCCTTACACAAAATCCAGCCCTTTCTACTCCAGTGTATTGAGATGATCTACCTTGTTTGAGGCACATATAACTTCTCTCTCAAATTGATCAGGGGACCTAAAACACAGACCAGGACTTCTCCTTGGAACCCTCTGCCTATTGCTCCTCACCCCCAAAACATCCCATTTCCAATTTCCCAATGCAATGAACACACTGGAGATGGTGAGACCAACATTGATATAGTAGCTGCCAGCTGCCAAACACCAGACTTAAATTACCACACCTGCTCCTCCTCACAGTCCTGTGAGGTATCACCACCACCATTTCCAAGTCTCTGAGATGCTAAGTTCCTTGCCAACGCTAAGGCCTGTCCATGACTTGCCACCTCCTATGGACAGCCCGGCTGCTCTTTAACATGCAGGGTGCTATGTAGGCAAATTTCCTTAAAAGACTTTTTAATGAGACAACTCCAGGCAAGAGAAATAGGAGTGTATTTTCAATATTAACCAAAGAGCATAATTTAATTTTGTGCAAAGATATAAAATTGACCATTTTGGTTTGACTTTCTTTTCCCAAGCTGCAAATATTAATTTGCAAGGTTTACACCCCATTTCAAATGAGATACTACTGAATATCAAAGAATAATGGATCTTGGTTTTAGAAATATACCAATATATTACATGTATAGTTTGTAAATACACTGTCTCTTCTAATATGTCCTTTATTCTCCTCTATATGTTCTTCAAATATAATGCATTTGTAAATATATTGTCTCTTCTAATTTAAAAAATCCACTTGCAGTAGAGCAGTGACTCTACTAAGGCCAGCATGCGACATCAGCCATGGAAGTCCGAAGTAATCACATGCTCACCACTGGAAGCAACTGAGATAGGCACTTTCAGGGAGCCACTGTGTTCTTGCAGGGAGCTCCCCCAGCACACTGTTCTGAGCCCCCTTCTTCACTAAAGCATTTCAAACTTCAATGCTATCAGATAGTGAAAGGTAAGATATTTGGATTTCTTATAAATAATAAATGTATTATCCCTTACACAAAATCCAGCACTTTCTACTCCAGTGTATTGAGATGATCTACCTTGTTTGAGGCATATATAACTTCTCTCTCAAATTGATCAGGGGCTTAAACACACCCCATATGCTGATAAAATTTAATGTTCAAAGCAAGCAAAAAATAAATAAAATAAAATCATGTGCAACTTGACTATGCTCCTTTTAAGTCTGTGGACTTGTGTAATGGTTTTTGGTTTGTTTGCCTGTTTATTTTTTAAGTTTCCATTTTAGTGGCTCTGGGTTGTGGCCTAGGCATTGGTAATTTTTTAAAGCTCTAACAGTGGTGAAGAGATTAGCCAAAGAACTTATATGTGTACTAACAGACAAACCACAGAGTGGTGATGGCCAGAAGGAAAGAAGGCAGGGCTTGGTGGAGGTGGCAAAGGGCAAAAGGTTAAATGGGGACATCTGTAATAGTATCAACAATAAAAATAAAGTAAAATAAATGCCTCTAACAGGTGATTTCGATGTACACCTCTGGTTAAGACCAAGTCACATTCAATCAGTGGTTGCATTTTTCTCAAAATACTTGTTACCAATACCTAAGTTCCAGTGTCTTCCAATTAAGCCTACAATTAAAACCATTTTTAAAAATATATTTTATTAATTTTTTACAGAAAGGAAGGGAGAGGGATAGAGAATCAGAAACATCAATGAGAGAGAAACATCGATTGGCTGCTTCCTGTACACCTTTTACTGGGGATGTGCCTGCAACCAAGGTACGTGACCAGAATCGAACCTGGGACCTTTCAGTCCGCAGGCCGACGCTCTATCCACTGAGACAAATGGGTTTCAGCTAAAATCATTTTTAATGATCCTTTTATTTCGTTATAGAGAAAATATTTTTAAACGTAAAAGCAGAAGAAAACACAAAACAAGATTCATAACTTTGACTCGGTGAAAGTGTAAAATTTTCTGAATGTCAAAAAATACAGATAGAGGTGAATATCTTCATACAGACAGCACTTTCAGGGATCATTAAACAACAACAGAACAAAGCATACTTCAAGAGAAAGATGAGCTAAGGACCTAAGAGGCATTTCATGAAAGAAAAGAAAGGGATGTAAGAAACTCAGTCTCACTAGAGAGCAAATATATGCAAATGAAAACAAAGGGATATCATTTTGAACTGTCAAAGAGGGAGAATTTAAAAACAATACCCAAAACAGCTAGAATGCACTGCTAATTAAGGTTATACCTTGGACAACCATTCTGGAACATGCTTTGCTAATATATATCAAAAAGCATCATTCATCCAACAAATAGTTCAACTGCATTTTTTGAGTCGGTAAACCCATTTCTCAGTATTTATCCTAAGGGAACAATCAAAGAGATGTACTGAGGTTTAATACAAGGATTCTCCCTTGCAGCATAACATATTAAAACCACAGGACACAAACTAAATGGTCATCAATAGGGATGGCTGGCTAAACTTTAACATTCCATATGCTGGAATGCCAACTAAAACACACACACACACACACACAAAACTCTTCAATAATATTTTAAAATTTGGGAAAACATTCATTCCAAGATTCTTAAGTGAAAGAGTAGGTTACAAACCTTTAATAGCAACAACAACAACTTAATAGGCATCATCATCTCAACTTATTAAAATGTTCATGAATGATGCTAACCAAAATGATAATTAATTACCACTGAGTGAGTGGTAGGAGTATGGTGATTTCTTTCTTTAGAGTTTCCTTGAATTTACAATATTTTTGCCATGAGCAGGTATTACATTTACAAGACACCATTAGAAACCAAGGCATTCATGCTTTTGAGCTGAATAAGGTACCAAATGAATCAAATCTTTGTTATCATTGCACTACTTAGCAGCAAATGCCTGAGACAATTTACAAAAGGAAGATAGATAACACCAATAATAAAGCAGCCTTTTCACGAGAAAAAATAAAGGGCCATACGAGGCTCACTATGCCTCAAAGTTCAGCCCAGACTTCCTCTCATCTGCAGGGGCCCAGGACCCAGGCTCACAAATGCTGTGCTGGATTTCTATGCTCGTTTCTTTCTCTTTGTTTGACAGTGTTTAGTCATTTCTCAGCATACACCATATGAAAAATAAGCATAATCAAGACCTCACTGGAAGTTACCCAAAGAGCAAATTCAAATCTAACTGGAATAAAGACATCATGCTTCCGGTTGGCAAAGTTTGAGTGAGATTTACCCCACTTGCATATCATTTGCACATTTTTTTGGTACCATCTGACAGGAGCAGTGCTCCATAAATCAATGCCACCAAGCTCTGAAGTTCTTCTGGAAGATGGAAGGCAGCCTATCATCAAGTGAAATCTGATTTTCCCAAAGACAATTAAGTTAGTCACCAGCAGGACACTCGCCATCTGTTCTGTCTTCTTGTTGCCTACAAATGACAAGTCTAAGATCTCTCACATAACCTTTACCATTGTACTCCCTGGTACATTAGCTCTCACTCCTAAGACCTCAGGAGACATAATAATAGTATATGTGTGTATTTTCTCTATTGAGGTTCCAAAAATGTCATTTTAGTTTCAACTCCCCACCTGCTCCCCACTTCTCCATTTATGATGCAACAACCAAATTAGAACCACTCCAGGAGGAGTTAGAACACTTGGTTTCTGGCATAATCTTACACAGTCTACCTCTTGAAAATGTTTATTATGTGTAAAAGAAGCTAACACCAGCAGCACTGTTCAACTTAGAGGGTAGTTATAGATTTTCTATTAAAAAAAGCATGTGGCCCTGGCCAATGTAGCTCAGTTGGCTGGGCATAGTCAGTCCCATGCACTGAAAGGTTGTCTGTTTGATTCCCAGTCAGGGAACATGCCCAGCCGATGGACGTTCCACTCTCACATCAATGTTTTTCTCTCTTCCTCTCACTCTCTACAAAACTCATTAAAAACATAATTTTAAGTGCATGTGAAAGTTCTTGGAAAGCTAGAGCCTTACTATTGCCTGTAACATGTGGAGTGGTGGTACTGGCGTTTCCTGGAGCCTGTTAGAAAAACAGGTTTCCAAATCTCCAGAAATACCGAATCTGAATTGACCATTGAACTAAGTCCCCAGATTATTCTCTCTCTCTCTCTCTCTCTCTCTCTCTCTCTCTCTCTCTCTCTCACACACACACACACACACACACACACACACACACACACACAGAAGGTCTGAGCTCTGGCATTATTTCTGAAAGCTGTATGTGAGCCAGGGGACCCAGTGGACAGGATGAATACGAGGTCCTATTTTTACCAGTCCTGGGTTTTTCCTGATGCTATTAATACCTTATGTACTTTTCACCCTTAGAACATTAGGTGTCAGAAAGTACACTCCAGCACCGTATCTCATTTCACTGCTAGAGGACAGGAAACTGTCTCAACAGAGCTATGCAGGAAAGCTGTCTCCATGCAAATCCCAACCTTCTTCTTACAAGTTAGGATTACATGGTCATGGATGGTCCTACATTAAATATTCCAATTAAATATTTCTTACAGAAAAGTTCAAGATATCTCTTTTAGAGTATTTGAAGGATTGATTACTTATTTATTGCTTGCATAAGTGAAAAAAAATCACTTAGAAATCTTGCTCCCTTAAATTTTATTCTATTTGTATTGTTGGAGGAATGATTTTTCCTCTTTTCCTTCTTTTGAATCTTGAGGAGGGGGATACAAATTTGCTGTGTTTCAATTTAAAAAAAAAAGACTTTCATGCCTTGAATTTTTTGGAATATTCACCCATAGAAACACTTTAAATTATTAGCTTCAGACTTTAGTCCATAGAAATCTAACACAGAAAGTGGTCATCCTAATATTTTGTTTCTTGATATGGTCCAGGAGAAAACAAGAATCTAAGAGTCTCCTCCCTCTTCCCTGAGCCCTGGGGGAGTCTAAGCAAAGTCCTGAATAGACATGTTGTCATTCTCCCATTTCTGCCCTCCTTTGACCCAAAGGACACACGCCACACCTACAGCCCACCACCTTCCCAGGAACACCACGTTATAGCTCTCCTCCCCTCTAAGCAGAGCACCCTCTCCTTCAGAGTTCTTCTCTTATTATGGGGATGGCAGGAGGGCAATCCTGTTCAACTAAATGCAAACTCTGAAAACTCGAAGCTCAGTGAGACTATCCAGTTGACTTTTGCAGCCCTGGCCTCTAGCACAGTGCCTGGCACCATAACTGTTGCTTAATAAAATGCATTGAATGTACTAATCCACTAAAATGTTTTTTACATTACCCCAACTTACTATTAGCACAAGTCACCCTCCAGTTGGGGGAATGTTAGGCCTAATGGCCTTAAGTGAATGAACATTCAGATAGAGGAGCTGGAGGCAGGAATGACACTGCTGGACATGAGCTGGGGCCCTGAGGCCAGTTTCTCTAAGGTGGCTGTCATTTGTTATATGTCCTTGACTTCCTCCCAGACTCTTTAAAAGCTCCAAGTTTCTCCACAACTCCCTATGTAGGAGCAGGACAGTATTCACTCATTCAAATATATCATTACTGAGTTTCTAACACATGTCAGATATCATTTTGGGTTTTGAAGAAACAGCCAGGAACAAAACATAGACTGCCCCCTCTGAGCTTATACTGTAGGAGACAAGCCTTTGATGTCAGGTTGCAGTCATTGCTATGAGGAAATAAGGGAGAAAATGAGAGCTCATTGTATAGGCTGGTCAGAGAAACCCTAATGAGGGGACATATGAGCAGAGAGCTAAATGAAGCAAGAAGCCATGTGAGCACCTGGGGAGGAGCATTCTAGGCAAAGGGATCAGCAGTGTGAATATTCTGAGACAGAAAGGAAGGGGATGCACTAAGCAGCTGGCTGATGAGCAGAGAGGTGATTATAGCTACAAATTTTCTTCTTTATTAAGGTATTACATATGTGTCCTTATTGCCCCTTTGCCTGCCCCTCTCCTCCAGCCCATAGCTACAATTTTTAATAGCTCTCATTTTTTTAAGAGAGAATAGAATTTCTGATTTCAACTTAGGTCAAGCCTTTCACACAACAGGAACTGGAGTCTTTTTTTCTTTTCTTTTCTTTTTTGGGAGAAGGGGTTTTTAATCCTCACTCGAGGATATTTTCTCCATTGGTTTGCTTGTTATTGTTGTTTTTGTTTTTAAGAGAAAAAGCAGAAGGGAGGAGGATAAACAGAGAGACACATTGGTTGCCTCCCACAGATCAGGGTCAAGATCAAGCCTGCAACCAAGATATGTACTCTTCACCAGAATCGAACCTGGGACCCTTCAGTCCACAGGCCAACGTTTTATCCACCGAGCAAAACCGGCCAGGGCAGGAACCGGAATCTTTAACACTGAGTTCTACTCACTGTGTTCAGTGCACAATGTTTTAACCAGGAACCACCTGATGAATGAAAAGTGGCTGGGAGAACACCTTAGAGAGAAGACCGCCACCAAGTCATCCAACAAGATCACTTCCAGAAGGCACGCTCCCCTGAAAGGACTAAATACGCATAGCCCTTGCAAAGGCTTCCCACATGGAGAAATAGATCAGAATTGTGCCACATGATTTTCAACTTCTCAGCAAAACATGCTGTGTCTGAACTACCTAATTCATCTTGGAATCAAGGCAGTTTCATGGGAGGACACCAGAAAGTCCCATTTTTAGTTCAGCTGTGACACATGCTAATCATAGTATATTCCAAAAGCTTCTGTGGTGTTGGCCTCCGAGTCAGTGCTCTGAAAGCTGGTGGCAAACATGCTTCATGAGCAGCAGGTGCTCTGTGTGGCTGAGCACAAGGACGAGGGAGTCCCAGAGCCCCCTCGTGCCCCCTGCCCCATTGGAGAACGCCACCTCCCTTAAACAGCCGTGAAATGTTAAGCAGATCTGAAGATAATCCTCCCCCCTCACCCCACGCACACACACGGCTCAGACATAAGATCTTGCTGTACTACTTTCTAGTATTGGCATCAGTTATAGGCATCCCGATTTTTTAGTGTTCATAACTTACATCAAGGAGAAAATTGGATATGTGTAGACACTATGCAGGAGAATACTTGTCGAGTTTGTAAGAGTGAAAAACTGCAAAGAACCTGTATGAAAACTGTAAACCAACCACTTAACTTCCAGCCACAGGAAGTTGCTGATGTCTGCACAGAGCAGCTGCTACAAAGGATGCTGTCTGCCTGGATAATGGACACTGCGTGCCGTTGAGAACAAAGAAGTCTGAACTGACGATGGTCAGAATGTCAACAGTAGTGAGATAGAGAAGTGTGAGTCTTCTATGCCATCTGAAACTTCTACAACTCATATACTTTGAGAATGAGAGTTACCTGCATTTTGGAAAAGCAAGTATTGAGAGACAGGAGAGAGGAAATTATCACTAACCACCTTCTCTGCCAGTCTTCATGTGCCAGAGATCATACACTGAAAACCCACAAGAACCAACGAATTTCTACTGTACTCAGTGGACATTGCCACTGGGGGCAAGCCCAGAGGACAGTGGTTCCCTCCTGACTATGGATTCAAAGCCCTACACCTTAGCATGTGGGGTCCTCTGTGATCTTTCCCATCTTAATCACTCTGAAGTTAGACCTTGCTCACTCTTGCCTGCTTCAGCTCCTGGGGTCCCCTCAGCCTGGCCTGTCATCCTTATAGGCCCTTATGACATGTGGCGCACACTTTATTTAGGGCCTCAATGAAAAGCCCAATCATCTTCTCTAATGGGACCTCTGCACACTTAGTGGATATCAGTTTGCCATGCAGTCCAGTTTGTTATGACATGCCTACCTCCACAAGCAATATCATGGAAATGCCATCAGAGCTGGGCCCTAGAAAAAGCAAATCTAGGCAGGAGAAATGACAGTAGAGAAAAAAAACAAAAAAGAGGGACTGTGCACAGTTACATTTAGACAGAGCCAGCACTTCCAGTACAGGTTAAAGAGTGAATGGAAAAGCAGTAAACAACTGTTGACCATTTCCCAGCCTTCTGTCTTCTCTCTTCCTTAAGATAAACTTATTGGTCAGCTCCAATTTATGTACGATCATCATCTTTCTCAAATCTCACTTTCCAGATGAAATCTACTCTAATCTCTCTTTGAAACATGAGATCTGGCCTGGCCAGTGTAGCTCAGTGGTTGAGCATTGACCTTTGAACCAGGTCACATGCCTGGGTTGTGAACTCAATCCCCACGCGGGTGGAAGGGGGATGGCCTGCAGGAGGCAGATGATCAATGATCCTCTCTCATCATTGATGTTTTTCTCTCTCCCTTCCTCTCTGAAATCAATAAAAAATATATTTTTAAAAAACACAACACAAAACCTGAGAACTGCTCCTCTACCCTACACTGTGTCCTGAGCACATTCCCCGGCTCTTGTTCTTTTATTCTACAGTAAGACGGTTGGCTTCTGAGTCTGCTTACCTCTGCCAGAATGTAAACTCTGTACTGTGTGTAGTTTCCCAAGAGTCCAGAACAGTGTCTGGAACACAGTAAGCACCCCATCAATATGTTGCAGGAATGAATAATTTACTAAAATGCCACGTCCAACTATATCATGCTTCTCAACTTTTCCTGCCACATAACTTTTGGAGAAAATTCTTTTGCTGTAGACTCTCATACTGAAAAAAGTGGGGACAATGGGAAATAAGAATGGTGACAATTTCCAATTGTTAAGAAATGTTGTCTTTTCATTCATTCAGCAGAGTCTAAGGATATGATTATGCTCACTCATAATTTGATGCCCACCTAGGTACTAGGGTCATAATGCAGTAATATTCCATTCTTGCAAATGCAAGTTCCCATCAACAAGAGTAAGATTAGGATGAAAACAGAAATGGATGAGGCAAGAGTTCAAGTGCAGTGCTCAGCCCTGACTCATTCAGTCATAAACACAGACTGATAAGCCAACAAGACTTCATACTCATCATCCAGTGTTTGTTGTACTTTCCGGGTTTTTACCCCATCCCTGTCCTATTTCCCTCTTTCTGATTCTTATTCTAAATTTCAAAGGGTGATCATCAAATTCATTATCAAGGGGAGCTAGAAAGATCTGAGAAGCAGGTTAAAAGGGCTTTTAGAATCATTGGCTCCACCCAGACCAATCTATCCTTTTGTTTGGTCAGAATTTAGGACTTAATGTATTATACAGGGTGGGACAAAAGTAGGTTTAGAGTTGTTTGTATGGAAAATACAATAATCCTATCTAATAAAGAGGGAATATGCTAATTGACCCTCATGCTGTTGCAAAGATGGTGGTGCCCACAGCCAATAAGGAGGGAATATGCTAATTGACTGCCACACATTCAAAGATGGCAGCGCCAACAGCCACAAGATGGCGGCACCCAGTCCCCTCAGCCCCACTCTGTGCACCTGCCTCTGGAGTTCCCCAGTTCTCTCAGCCCCCCAGCCGCACAGGGCTGGCATAAGATGCAGGCAAGCCTTTAACTGTGGCTGCCAGCTGCCCAGGGCCACCCAAGGCTCAGGTAACCAGGGCCGGCAAAGCTTGTGCTGCAGGCAGTGGCAGAAGCAGAGGTGTGATGGGATGTTGCCTTTCCCTGATCACCAGGTCGCCTCCCACCCCCGAGGGCTCCCAGACTGTGAAAGGGGGCAGGCTTAGGGATGACCCCCCCTCAGTGCATAAATTTTCATACACTGGGCCTCTAGTTGACAAATAACACGACAAGAATAAACTGTTTTGCATGCTCACAACTTAAACCTACTTTTATCCCATCCTGTATATAATACTGAGGTACAAGATGGCATTCTACGTCAGCTGCTGACAGCAATTTTTTAGAGGAAATGAACCCAACTTCTTATCCTCATTTTTAACAAACAGATAAATAAAAAAATAAAACCTAGAGGAAGGGAGAAACTATAATTTGCTACATTGACTTCTTGGAAGGATGTTATTAAAAACAAACAGGAGTAGCTTATGCTGATAGGTATGAAAAGCGACTCTGACACCTGCCTTATATGTCCTGAAATCATCAGGAAACTCAGCTGCTCAGGCATTCAGTCCTGACACTCAGCCTTTATACCAGCGATCAGCCCAGGAACCATGCCTGCCTTCCTAATTCCTCATTTGGAAAGTGGGAAAACTATCTTAAAATGGTGTAAATATGTTAATATTTTCTATAAGATTCTACAAATGGGGCTTTTAAAGTTGCATAACTCATTCCATGATATGGTTTTCTTAGGTCAAAATGGGGCCTGAAGAGGCAACTCAAGAGCTTAAGAAAACCCTAATTTCTAAGGGAAAACTTTGGAGGTGCTATTTAACTGAAAATGTAACTTGGTTTGATGCAAGAATGAGATATTGGGAGAGGAAAAACAAACTAAATTCCCTGTTTTGAACTGTGTCATCGAAGATCCACAGAATGTAATCTGGGCTTTCTCTTCAAAACAAAAAAATTACAAATCTACTACAATTTTTGGTCATATTTTAGGGGAAATTACTTTAATCAATATATATTGATTTATCATTTTTTTCTCTGCTACAAAACTGAGTGTTCAAAATACCTTATCCAAAATTTTAATGGCAAAGTAATGCCTTCCAGTACTGAGAAATTTAAAAGCCCTTGACTCTAGTTTTCTACTCGAGGGACAGGATGCACAGAATACAGCAAATGCAGTCTAAACTATCCCTCCAACCAATTTCATTTTATTTAGTAATTCCATTCTTGCTTTCAAGTCCCAGTGAATATAGAAAGCAGGTGTCTGCCTCACTAATCATAGCCCTGGGTTTAATAATTCAAATTTGGGTCTCCAAAGAAAGTCTCTAAGGAAAATCCTTAATGTAGGATATGGCAAGCTTTCCCCAATGAGCAATTCAGTAAGAATTTTGCAGTATCTCTGGAGATAAATGAAGGTACTTTGGAGAATTGTAAATCATGACTAGAGATCACTGACTTCCTCTGAACTTGCCTACAATCACTGACTTAGGAAGGAAGAACCTTCACCTTAAAGACATCAAAGGAAGAAAGCTCAGTGTCTTTCTTGGAAGTTCACTCCTTGCCACATTTTCTATATCACTTAGCACAGTGTCTAGCACATAAGTGGACAAGATATAAAAATTGGTTATTTAGTTTACATTTTCCTGGAAAAAAAAATCTTGACCTAACAAATGCCCTTCCACTGGGAAGATAGATGATCACTAAAAACCCCAATATATTATGAGTTCATCCTTAGTTTCTCCTTCTCCAGGATCCTTTTGTCCTGCTCTTTTAAGCAAATTAATAAAAAGGTCTAGTCACACAAGACCATAGCATAGTAAGGTAATCTTAAGCTAGATATTAGAGATAAGCAGAAATAAAAATAAAATCAGTTATAACCATTGCACTATTTTTGGTCATCTAATAGGGTAGAAGTGTTTGTCGGTTGGCATCTACTTTGCGGGTAGAAAAATTATCTATAAAGTAGTCTAAATGATTTCTTAAAGGTTTGTGTTGTAGTGCATCTCTCATTATCTGGTTTCAGTTCATTTTCACACAAAACTACTGAAACTCTTGAGATTTCCAGACCACCGTTGGTTGAAACAGGATAATACCAGCTGCCCCAACTCCCATCATATGAAATGCTGAATTACCAAAATGTTCCCAAACTGCTCTCTGGCACCCTAATCAGTCCTGTGAGGTATGGGTTGTGTGAGAAACAACTGGGACCTTAATCCTATATAATAAAAGCCTAATATGCTAAGTGTATGGTCATCCATTCAACCAATCAAAGCATAATATGCTAATGATGTTAAGGCCAAACTGCTCTCTATGACATGCACTGACCATCAGAGGGCAGACGGTTAACCGGCCAACCAATTGCTATGATGTGCACCGACTACCAGGGGGCAGACGCTCCGATTGGTAGGTTAGTTTGCTGCTGGGGTCTAGTCGATGGGGACAGGCCAGACACACCCCAGAGCCCTCCTGTGGTCCTTCCAAAGCTGGGCAACCTCCTGCATCCTTCTCCGGCCCTGATTGTGCACTGGTGGGGGTCCCTCGGCCTGGCCTGCACCTTCACGCAATCCAGGACCCCTCATGGGATGTCAGAGAGCCAGCCAGTTTTGGCCCAATCCTGCAGGATAGGCCAAGGGAACCACAGGTGCACAAATTCAGGCCCCTAGTATGCTATTACATGATTCAAAGAAAAAGCAGCTCCCAGCCTTAAAGCCAATAAAATATTTTTAAGATGTGTTTAGAGAACATGGGATGACAAGCCCTTTTATTTTACCACATAAGGACACACAGTAGAGAAAAGGACACAGAAATTTAAAGAACAATCTTTAAACTGGAAAATAATTTGAAGTCCCTCCACTGTCTTTTTCCTATTTTGCCTCAGATCCATACCCACTCCTCTGGTGGTCATTCAGGAACTGTGGAGAGAAACTTCTGGTACCAAGCTTCCTTGATTTTGGGTTCAGGTCCCAGCGCACAGCTTACATACACCGACCCTCAACACTGCTGATCCCAGATGGGGGTCTTTCCTTCCCCTTCAAACTATATATCCCATCCCCACTCCATTCCTACTGATTACCACTGTTGACTTGGATAGAAAAGGGTTACAGACCATTTACACAATCACATTTACAGGTCATGTTGTTCATTTCTTTAACTTGCAGCACATATTTAACTCCCTTAACTTGCACATAGTTCTGAACAAAAATTTACTGAAATCTCCTTTAGAGTACAAAGCTACTTTATTTGGACAAAGTTTGCCACACATAGAAAAGCTCAATATGCATTTCCAGCCAGCCCACTCCCCAAGCACTTGGTACTTACAGCCAAACTTTCCGAAACTCTAAATGAAGGTATGGCCCCTGTTTACAATATTTTGATATGTGGAAAAAACACATATCTAAAGCATATTTGTTCCAAGAATATTTGTACATTACATGAAAAGTAAATGTTTTACTCGAAAACTAATTTCAAACTATTAAGTTTTAAATAATAGGACCATTTAATAGAGCAAGAGCCAGAAAATTTTATATACAGAAAATGCTTTTATACAAAATGTATTTGCATGTATTTCTGAAAACCAAATATAATAAATTTGTAGAGCAGTATCATATTTTAAATATGTAATTTGGTCATGTTTTTAAGTTTGGTTTTGTACTAAGACATACCTGAATAGTCAATGTGCCAACATTCATATAGGTTAACCTAAAATTTTGCCCCCCTCACCCTTCTTTTCGGATAAAACTTGCTTTCCAAATATTATTGACATAAACATTTCCTCTGCATGTGATGCATTTTTACCAGTATCCAGATGGAAACACATGGATCTCCTCAACTAACTCACGAACTCCTCCTACGGGAACTGGCAGGCTTACACAGAAGTCAGTCCCGGTTCTTCCCAGGCCTGAGGCACTATGAGGCCTATTCCTAGCCTCAAGAGAACAGGGCAGTGCAGAGAAGAAGTGGACAAGGGCGCCCAGCAAAGTGCCAGCACAGAGACTGTCAATGGAGGCTAGTTAACTGTCAACACTAGTTAAAAGGCTGAATTTTAAATACAATGCTATGAATTTTTATAAGCAAACCTTAAGACAGCCAAGATCTCTAAGTCAAGTTCTATTTTATTTCCCCCCAAAAAGGGAGATGGAAATGAAAGAATGTAAGTGAATTCTTTACTGTAAGGCAGAATAAAGCAGGACTATTGGAGAAGCCTGAATAGTGCCATTATAATTCCATCTTGACCTAACAAAGGAACTAAAATCAGGCAACATTTAGAACTGTAAGAAAATGCAGTAAATTGTGCAGGAAGACCCTGGCCGGTGTGGCTCAGTTGACTGGGCATCACCCTGTGCACCAGAAGGTTGCTCATTTGATTCCTGGTCAGGACACATGCTCAGGTTACAGGCTCCATCCTTGCTGGGGGCGTGCAGGGAGCAGCCGATCAATGTTCTGCTGTCACATCACATTGATGTTTATCTCCCTCTTTCCCTCTCCCTTCCTCTTTCTAAAAATCAATAAAAAAATGTTTTTAAAAAATTATGGTGGAAGGATAAGTAGGATAGAACAAGATTATGATCATTTTGGAAATCTTATGCACCTGATGTTCTCCCACATTTAAATCAACAGCACACATTGTAAAAGCCCAAAACACTATGTTCCAAAATGAAATACAAAAACACCCTCATACCCACAATACACGATACTAATTTTCAGGCTCTGCTCTACCCATGTCAGCAATCAGGAGTATACTGTACTGACAGAAATGGCTTAAAGACTCAAGTTGTGTTTTCCTTATGTTAAAGATATGTCCAATTCATAAAAGACAGTCAAATTACACTCCACGCACAAAAGCCATGCAGCCTCGGCTGTGTCCAGAGTGTGCTGTGCAGTCAACCTGATGATGCTCATCCAGCTCTATAGTTGTCCCCACGTCAGTGTCTTCAGTTTTCTTGGTTTTTCAAGGATGACCTCAATGAAGCTGAATTTTGCAGAAACATCCCAGTTAATGACATAACAAGGATGTGAAATGAGATTCCAAACTGGAGATCAGAGCCGCTTGTATGGCTTTTTTTGGTTGAAACACATTTCTAATAATATAAATCAAATGCACCCATTTTGTGTCAAAATACGAACTGCGGACAGTTTTCTCTAAACTTATAAATGGACTAATAAAGTTCAGAAATAATCATACATTCCAGAAACATGAAAGGAATAAAGAATTACCTGGGAATCTTAATTTTCCTGAAAACATGCTTAAAATTTCAGAGTCACAAAATAACAAAATTACAAACTTCCCGTTACTGCGTTGATTTGAAGTACATATTTTACACCATGAATCTAATATCACACGATGGAAGAAAATGTCACACTTAGATTAAAAAAACCCCACATCTTTATAATATTTAGGCATTTTAGAAAAAAATATGTTCATGTAAAAAAGTAAAACATTAACATTCACTGACCATGAAATAAGCACCCCTAACGCAGCTGGAGGTAGTTACTATCTAGGAGGCTGTTCTACATCTTCATGCTTTGGGCTCTGTTTTCACCACTTGTACTTTGCGGCAGCCCTTGGCAGAGAATTTCTGCTCTACTGTTTTATAAAGCTCTGAACGTATGGCTTAAGTTCAATGTGTAAGGCAGGAAGTGACCTTCAAAGGTCTCAGAGAAGCACTAACGAAGAGTGACAATCAAGTAAAAGCAAGGTCAGAAGTAAAATGAAGATAATCTTTCTGACCTGACAACTTTTACCCAAGAAATTAGTTTTGTTGGGGAAAGGATCCATAGCTTTGCTCAGATAGTCAGAAGTGGGTCTAAAACTTCCAAAATACAAAGAACCACTTTTCTAGGCTCACTTTTTCTGTGTCTGTGACTACATTCTTATTGTACCCAAACTTACAAAGATCTACTCAACCTTGGATTGTTAGGTTTCTGAATTCTCACAGTGAAGTGCCAGACTAAGAAATGCAGAGACCCAGGAAGGTACAGATTTTCCCATGAGACAGACACTAAAAATGTTGTTATAGTTCAACTGAGCCAACATGAAGCACATTTAAAATTTTACTCAAAAGTTTCTGAAAAGCAACCATCAAATACTGTATTCACATCACCAATTCTCTACTATGCTTAGCATTCTACATTTTCTAAAGTCATATGACAGGGACAAAAACCCATTTCTATAATTTTGCTCTGATATCTAAGATATTTATTTTGAATTAAGTTCATCTTTGAGCTATGTACCCATTTATAACATAGCAGAATAAAATCAAACTCATTATTAGGAAACATTAGTATTTCCCACGATCACCTGTCATTAACCCCTAAAATACTACAATGCTAATGTGAACTACCCAAATAAAGATCACAGTACCTACTGTCCCAGGGATTCCACTCTCTACAACATAATTCCAGGAAATTATTCCTTTACCTTAGACTACCTACTATATGAGTTCCTCCCACACCTAACCCCCACTTCATTTTTTATTCTTAGGCTCTTTTCCCCTCTCTTGGGTCTATTTCATTTGTACTCAGTGTTCAGAATCTAAGAAGGTCTTTAAAATATTCATTCCAGCAGGGAACAAGTTTTTTCCTCCCTGTCTAATTCCTTCTGGGCATATCAAATGCCAAAGCCCAGTCAATACTGTGGCTAGAATTGGCTAAGAGGAAACACCTCTATTGACAAAAGTATCATAGAAGACTTTTTTAAAAGCCAGTTGTAATGGGAAAGCAGCTAAATAGGCAATACACATTTAGATTTTTAAAACTCTGTTTTCATTGCACCACCTATTAACAGCCAATTCCCCTTATAAGAAAAGAGAAGGTGGGGTGGGAGAATTACAGTATAGCCCAATGGTCAACAAACTCATTAGTCAACAAAGCGGGCAAACCATGGCTCACAAGCCACATGTGGCTCAAAAGTGCAATTTGCCGACCAGTGGTATAACCTATTTAGTTTCTAAAAGCTCTCAAATAGAAATGTTTAACACTTCTATTATATACCTATTTCTGTATTACTGGATGATCTAACAATAATAAACTAATACATTAACATTCCACTGAGCTACCACTCAGTTTCTATAATTCCTTCAATTCTCCTCATCCTTTCCTTTTGATCCTTTTTCACTTGCTTTGATTATGGTCTTAAAAATCAATCTTTCCCCAGTTCTGATCAAAAGAATAGGGAGGCAAGTGCCAGGTGGGCATCTGAACTCTTGGAGGGAACATTTTATAATCTATATGGATGTCTATCTGCTGTACTGTACATCTGAAACTAATACAAAAAAAAAGTGAATGAAAACTGTAATAAAATAAAGAGTAAGGAGGCAGTCCAGTCATATTTGACCATACATGTAACTTATATGCCCAAAATGTTCCTCAAATTTCTTAATTCTAGCAGGAATAGCCCAGAGAAAAAGACAACCACAGATAATAGTACTCCAGTCATCCAAAGACTGTCTGCCTCTCCTATCAGGTCAGGTCTCCATTCATCCCTATGATCAAGAATGACCAAGTTTTCACATTATGGGTCTACATGATAGTAAACTACAGTTTTAAAATAGTATGTTGAGGTGTATGAAATATAACTTTCTTTTTTATTTTTTTTTTTGGGGGGGGAGCTTATGAACAACGTACATTTGTTTCTTACAGTTCTGGAGACCAGGCTGTCCAAGATGAAGGCACCAGCAGATGTGGCTATCTGATGAGAGCCCACTTCCTCATTAACAGCTATCTTCTCCCTGAAACCTCACATGACAGAAGGTGGCAAGAGAGTGCTCTGGGATCACTTTTATAAGGGCACTAATTCCATTCACAAGCGTTCTACTTTCATGACTTAATTTCCAAAGACCCCTTCTTCAAATACCATCACATTTGGGATTAGGTTTTCAATTTATGAATTTTGGGGGGAGGAACACAAATATTCAGCCTATAGCAATATGTGTGTATCTATAAATGCATGTGTTTATATACATATATATATAGATAGATAGATAGATAGATATAGATATTAGAGGCTCAGTGCACGAACCTAGCCTGCATGCTCTCCAATCTGTGATTCCTCTAACAATCCAGGACTGCTGGTCCCAACTGCTTGCCTGCCTGCCTTCCTGATTGCCCCTAACAGCTTTTGCCTGCCAGCCTGATCACCTTCTAACCACTACCCTGCCAGCCTGATTGATGCCTAACTGCTCCCCTACCAGCCTCCCCTGCAGGCCGCTCACCCCTAACTGCCCTCCCCTGCAGGCCTGGTCACCCCTAACTGCCCTCCCTTGCAGGCCTGGTCCCCCCTAACTGCTCTTCCCTGCAGGCCAGGGTTCCTGCCAACTGCCCTTCCTGCTGGCCATCTTGTAGTGGCTATCTTGTGTCCACATGGGGGCAGTCATCTTGTGTTGGAGTGATGGTCAATCTGCATATTATTTTATTAGATAGGATAGAGGCCTGGTGCATAGGTGGGAACCAGCTGGTTTGCCCTGAAGGGTGTCCTGGATCAGGGTGGGGCTTCCCTTAGGGCATGGGGTGGCCTGGGCAATGGGCTTGTGGTGGTTTGCAGGCCAGCCATGCCCCTGGCAACCCAAATGGAGGCCCTGGTATTTGGGATTTATTTATCTTCTACAATTGAAACTTTGTAGCCTGGAGCAGAGCCAACCCTTCTACTTGCTCTGTGGCAGCAGCCATTTCTATTGGGATTTATTTATCTTCTATGATTGAAACTTTGTAGCCTAGAGTGGAGGCCTGAGCCAGCCAGGGTATGCAGAAAGCTTCACTTCCATCGCCAGGGAAACCCAAGCCTCCCTCCTGCTCTCTCCATGAGCCATTTTGGTTGGGTTAATTTGCATATGTACTCCTGATTGGCTGGTGGGTATAACAGAGTGGTGGTTAATTTGCATATTATTCTTTTATTAGATAGTGTAAATGTATATATGGGTATGTGTGTATGTATATATGTATATATATATGTATGTATAGAAAGATAGATAATAGAGATTGATTTTAAGGAACAGGCTTATGCCACACAATTGTGGGGGCTGACAATTCCAAAACATGTAGAGTAGTAGTTTGAGAGAGTGGAAAATTCAGGGAAGAGTGGACATGGTAGTACTGAGTCTGACATCTGTAGGCTAGAAACTAAGACAAGGTTTCTATGTTGCAGTCTTATTTTTCCCCTTTGAATTTATTGGGGTGGTATTGGTTAATAAAAATTAACCAAATAATGTGTAAAATTCTATAATACATCATCTGTATATTATGTGTTCACCACCCAAAATTGTTTTCTTCCATCACCACTTATCCCTTTTACCCTCTTCTCGAACCCTCCTTTTGGTAATCACCATACTATTGTCTTCCAGTTGTTTTTTTACTTAATCCTTTCACTTTCTTTCATCCAGTCCCCCAATCACCCTCTCCTCTGATAGTTATCAGTTTCTTCTCTGTATCTGTATGTTTCTATGTTGTTTAGTTTGTTCATTAGATTCCACATATAAGTGAAAAATACGATATTTGTCTTTCTGAGTGCCTTATTTCCCTTAGGATAATACTCTCCAGGTCCATCCATGTTGTTGTAAAAGGTAAGATTTCCTTCTTTCTTACAGCTGAGTAGTGTTCTATTATGTAAATATACTACTGCTTTTTTATCCACTGATCTACTAATGGGCACTTGGGATGCTTCCAAACCTTGACTATTGTAAATAATGCTGCAATGAACATAGGGGTGCATATATTCTTTTGAATTAGTGTTTCGGGTTGAAATATAACCAACTTTCAATTTTTAAGAGGAAATAATCCTTTTAAGGATTAAAATCCTGCTTCTTATGCTTTTCATTCGCACTATCTACTCTTTGGCCCTTTTACTTTTACCAATTCATTCATCTAACCATAGGGAAAGAGAAGGAAGGTGAAAATAAACAGGTTTTTTTTCCCTCTTCATTAGCACTTCTGTGCTACATATAATATCTAATTCAAAAATTGGCAGCATTTTGCCACCATATATATCTGGATATAATTTGAGTAGAATTTGCATATTCTAACAGACCATTCTGAGACCAGATTAAAACTGTATAATTACCACCTTCAGGATTTTTTTTTCTTCCTGATCAATAATTACCTCTGATCTAAGTAAGCTACACTGAAGATAGACATAAAGAAAAAGAAACTGACCAAATCAGCATGGGAGGAATATATCAACTGCCTGGGAAAATAAACCCCCCAAATTCTTAAGAGAACTGTTCCTGGAGTATGACACTAAAGCTGAGAGTAGAGAATCTGAGACATGCATGCCAACTTAGAAATAAAGAATATAATCCTATTCTTTTATATACTTTTTATTAAACCTACTGATTCACCTATTAAGTCATTATATATACAAAAACAACAATATCCAGAGTTCCTAAAATATTTCCAATATATTCAACTTAGGGATCCAAGATTCTGAACATGCCATCACCAAAAAAAATTGCAAACCTAAAAAACAGAAAAGAAAAAAAATTAAACAATGTCAAAAGGAAAAGACTTTCTTAGAAAAGGTCAGTATTTACTTTTATAATTTTCAAAATGACATTTTAAAATTTGTTTTTTTCTCATCTTATAGTTATAAGTCTAATATTAAAGTCTTGCTTATAAAACAAGGCAGTTTACTTATAAGAAAATAAATATTAAAATATGCTCATACACATCACCTACTGGGTCAAAATATTTTTACCCTTACCATTTCAAGCTTTAAATTCAAGTGGCATTAGTTCTGTCTTTATCTTCTTTTAAAAACTACCATTATGGTGAAAGACATTCAGGTACATAAATAAAATTACCGATTTCATTCCTGTGTAACTCTCATACCTCTAAAAATATATTTTAAGCCAATTAACAGTGGTTAAAGACCTTGTCCTTCTATCACATTAACTTTTAGCATATTAAATAAGAAAGATAATCCTCAAAGTTCTTCCAACCTCCAAAAGGGTCAACTATTACTTTAGAGAAAAAAATTTGTTTGGGTAAATAAGTAATGAGAATTTCTAAAAAAATAAAAAGGATTATTAATCGTTTATCATAAAAATATTAATATACAAAAGTATACTATACAAAGAATTCTTCTACTACAGGCATAAAAAACCATGCCATGCAGCCCTCACTGCTTTAGCTCTCAGACTAAAGAGTCCCAAGTTCAATTCTCATCAAGGGCATGTACTTCAGTTGCAGGCTCAATCTCTGGCCATTATAGGGGAGCGCATGCTGAGGCAACCAATGAATGTGTCTCTCTCAAATTGATATTTCTCTCTCCAACTCTAAAAATTAATGGAAAAATATCCTGGGGTGAGGATTAACAAAACAAACAAAAAACTATGCTACATAAACCAATCTATTTAATGGAAAATTAAGAGTTCAGAGTTCTCATTTCCAGAAGAATAAAACACATCAGGAAATAAGGTAAAACAAAAGAAACAACCTATTGTACATTGTTTTTCTTTAGAACAAGGCTGGGCTGGCTTATTTAAGTATAAACTGAAATCATAGATATAAAATCATTCTGTTCTCAAACTAAACAGTGCTAGATTTACATGGCATGTTAATAGTCTATCATCACAGAAGCCACATATACAAATAAAACACATTATATAAATTTTAAATCACTCAACATCTGAAAAGATATTGTTTGTAAAATGCCATTGGCAATACTGTAAGAAAATACTGTTGTAGAGAAATAAGGTCATGTATAGAACTATCGTGACAACTGAGTCCCTAGAAGAAAATAAGCATGACTTTAAAAATATATAGAAATGTTGTCAGTTCCATAGAATTTGCCCTCTGTATTATCCTCTAGAACGGGTTGACAATTTCATTTTCCTAGTACTTCGTCAATTAAAACGAATGCATAATTTAGGCTACGTATAATTTGTGGTACGATTTTTGCAATTAACACTGCTACATGTAGAACAGGAAATGAAATAACATAAAAAAAAATTTATTCTCAAAGAATGGGTTAGCATAAAATCTGAAGTTGGGCAAAGAACCTACATATTAGGATGCTATTCCCAGCAGATCTAAAAACTAGTAATTGCCTTATAAGCTTTGCTATGTCTACATATTTAACAGGTCCATTGGCGTAAACTTAGTAAGGATAAGTTACGCCCCCCCCAATAAAAAAGTTTTACTATAATGAAAAAAGTACTATTACCTTCAACTATAAAATATATTTTGAACTAAAATACATATAATTAAAGCAAAATTAACGGATACAACTAACATTCTTAATAGGCAATTTACATTTTAAAAAGAAACACACACACACACATACATAAAACATCAAAATTCTTTATGAAAAAAGAAAGTTGTGGCAAGAATCCTTACTTTCTAGCTGGAAAAACTTATGAAATCTAGAGTGCCGTTTAAGAGCAAACACTACTGGTTTTTAAAGGAGGAAAATTATTTCAATCTGCAAATTTATAATGGCTCAGGTGTTTCCATGTAGTAAGTATTTTGTTGCTAGTTAAATAGCTCAGTAGAGCTCACTTTTTTAAAAGTGTGTTTTAACAACTCTAAAAAGATTTAATTAATCCTTTTGTTATGCATTTGAACCAGTTCAGTTATGACTTGTCAGCATGTTATTTAATACCTTTAGTTCACAATTTTAAAACATTTTTTTTAACTTTTAAAAGGAAGGAATTGGGTAGAAGAACAGGCATGAAAAAACATGAAGGCCTCTCTTTCTCTTAGATTTTGCCATTACCATTCTGTTTGAAGTGGTTTCAGGACGAGGCGATCGCACACAACTTCTAGTCAGAAATCAGATGGCCTCAAAACAACCTCATTGTCAGTCTTAGGCCTCATGTCTTTCGCTTAGAGCTAAAAATAAAAATACATGTGAGTGAATGAATAATCATGGAATGAAATTGCCAACATGATACTATAATACAAAACATTAAAAGCCAATTTTTATCACAGAAAGATGAAAATGTACATATTTCTATCCAGAGCATCACAATCCTATTTCAAGTGGAAGGGTGCTCTTCCCATCCCATCAGCTGCTGAGTATAATAACAATTTAATTCCAAGGTGATACTAAAAAGCTAGAGTAATATTTTATTCATCTCCTGAGACTGTAGAACGTTCATATTTTTTACAGAGTTAAATATAACAATATCATTAATGAAGCTAATGACTTTAGACAGCAAATTAGCTCTTCTTTAAGCATATAAATTAAGACAAGGAAAAAAATGTGGTAGGCGGTCAGAAAGACATGAGAAGAACAAAGATGATGGGAAAGGTACTACTGAGAAGGTTGGCAGGGTGGAAAGCCCTGGGTGCCCAGCAAAGGGCAAAACTGGGAGAACAAGGACCTCTCCCCTCCCCTAGCACATTGCTGGTCATGAGGTTGAGATTTGTGACCTTTCATAACTGTCAAGTAGTTTGGACCCTCCCCTGGTATGTTGCTAGTCATGCAGTAGACCACTTGGAAGAGGAACAAGGGACTAAAGACTGGCCTCACCAGACTCCCAAGTGGGCCTTTAAGCATTAACCTCGAGGAATAACATCTAAGCCTCATTGTGTTTCAGCTTCAGGCTCAGAAAAGCAAAACCAGACAAGCGATGCCATGGCTGACATCAGGATCTTTGCCCTAGCACTGGCCAATTAGTGAAGACCACAACTCGAAAGGGACACATCTGAAAAGCTGATGGCTGATGAATATTTGAAGGCATATATATTCTCACACTTATCCTTTCCCTAATCCCTTCCCCAAGGTTCATTTTCCTTGCCCTCTTTCTTTCTCCTAAACTCCAAGGGCCCTTCTTTTGCCTCTGTAATTTATTTCTTGAGCTCATTTCTTCTGCAGCTCACTTTTTCTACCTCTGTGACTTCCTAAATAAACTTTCCCTTATAGTTTGAATCTTGGTTCTAAATTCTTTCTTAGCCAAAACTCAAGTACCAAGGTTGCTAATCAAGGTCCAGTCTGACATTACCTGGTGACCTGGTGTCCTTTCACAGTTAACAGAAAGTGTAATATTGAACCGGAACAATGGTCTGGCCCTAAGAAATAAATTTTTGACTGTTTGGAACTCCTAGTTCCAACAGCAGAGGTAGCAGCATAGGACAAACTAATGTTCCTACAATCAAAGTAAGGCATTCACTCATTCAACAAATATTTAATGTTTCTAAGCTCTGAAAGTCAAATGCCAAATATGAAAGATGTATTTCTGAATCTCACAAGTAAAGTGAGTCCTAGTTTCATTTCCATATTTTGGTCTCAAGTTTGGTCTTTTGTGCTAAAACAGAATATAAGTTTTATTTCTGTCTCCGTGACAGGAAGAAGGCTGTATATGTCACGACAGAATGAAACTAGGATTTAAAACAAACTCCATTGAGAAGCCTAGAGTTGCATGTGACTTCCAGGCACCATTTGGTCTCTTTAGTGTGAAGCTTATGTTTTCAAAATCCTGCATTAATCCTGATAATTAATTCTTCATTTGGAGAGCACTGATAGTTTCAATCCCAAATATAAATCTCAGTCTATTTTGTAAAGTTAAATCAGCCAAGCACCTTAAAAAAAAAATCACTTAATGTAAAAGTACTTAATTCAACTGAAGCCATCATTTAAAATTCAGAAAGTCTGCTGCAAGTTATACTTAAAGAACTGGCCCCTAACTATAATGTATTGAAGACAAATATTTATGAATTTTTATAGCATTCATATACATCCATTAAATTAAATAGAATACATTATCACTAAAGTCAATACTATTGATTAATGTTTTGCATTTCTCCTCTGGTTCTAAGTATACCAATTAAATTCTTTAATTTTGTGGGAATATGGTACTACACGAAAATCTATATAGGCATCTGATTCAATTTAAGCTCTATATTCATCTTCAAAAGTAATAAATACATTTCTCAGTTAGCTTACCTTCCATAACTTTTCATGTTAAGTCCAACTAAATTTAATCTAGACAAATGTTATAAAGTGCTTTCACTCAGAAGTTTATAGGTCTTAAAGCCAGCTGTGTACTACTAATATTACACTGAATCTTCTCAATTCTCATTAACCGATTACTCAGTTTCTGAAATGACTTGTATCTTGCTTGAGCTTGAAATCACTAGCTGTCACTGATTTTTAACCTTTCACTTCTCTCAGTATTTTGCTTAATATTTTGTACATAATAGGTGTTCAAAATTTACATATCTGACAAATAAGTACTAGCAGAAAATAGGCTGCTAAAAAGTTAATTACAATAGAACCATATTTAAATAAGATTCTCTATTAGAAGTATATTTGAAATGGCCTTAATTTATGGATTTGCCTCATTTTTTCTCTTAGTGATGTAATATTTATGAACTCAAAAAAATTTTAAATAAATGTCCTAGTATAATTTGATTAGTTCATAGACATAACATTCAGATCATGGGGCTGGCCATCACTGTGCTGAGCACGGTACCTAGTTGTATGGCACCATGTATTTTCACCTTATTCTGCTAAGTAGGGCAAGATATCAATTTGCTAGGTTCAACATATTCCCTTAGGGGCTAAAGGGTAGCCTCACCAGACTCCCAAGTGGACCTTTAAACATTAACCTTTAGGGATAACATTTAGGCCTCACTGTGTTTCAAAACTCCAGTCTCAGAAAAGCAACAAAACCAGACAAGCGATGCCATGGCTGACATTAGGATCTTTGCCCTAGCACTGGCCAATTAGTGGAGACCACAACTCGAAAGGGACACACCTAAAAAGCTGATGGCTGATGAATATCTGAAGGCATATATATTTTCTCTTTCTCTCTTATCCTTTCCCTAATCCCTTCCCCAAGTTTATACTTCAATAAAAAACTCCAAAAAAATAAAATAAAAATGAATACACATCCTCTAACATAAGCTATAGATACTTCAGTTCTTTTATGTCAACAGGATGGTCTGAGTTATGCTCAGAATCAACCCACCATATAATTAAACTTAGATATTTTCTATACAAATAAAAGTATACTTCCATCAATGTTGTACAAAAATCCCCATACAGTATGTATTTTATAACCAAGAGAAAGAATTCTATAAAATTTAAATATACTGATTTTTAAAATATTCTAATTTGCTTCATCCTCCATTTTTAAATGGCTTAACGACAAGATTTTGTACATTGAAGTTTCATGTGTGTACACATCAGAATGTTTGTGCTTTCTCGTGTCTAATTTTCTTAGTGGATTTGGATGTTCTAGACCTTTGATGTACCAGTCCTGCTAACAGAAATAGACTTGTCTAAAAGATGATCAGACTAATAATTAAAACATGTCATAACTGGGTGGACACTCTGCTCATGATGGGAACAAATATAGACTTCTAAACTGAATAGCAAATAATCATTTTCAAAAACTTTTTATTATGGAAAATTTAAAATGTATACAAAACAGACTGGTCCAATGAACCCTCATGTACCCTGACTCAGTTTCAGCAACTATCAACACTCTGCCATTTTTATTTCACTTTTATCTTTCCTCACTTATCTCTCCCCAAAAGGAGAGAGATATTCCTAAGGGAATATAGGCAGAGCCCTTAAATGATAAGGATTATTATTTTCCTTATTTCTTCCCTGAGGTAAAATATACAACTGAGTACCTTTTTTTTTTAACACCTTAACCATTTTTTAAAAATATACAGTTCAGTAGTATTAAGTATATTACGTTGCTGTGCTATAACCACCATTCATCTCTAGAATTCCCTTCACCTTGCAAAACTGAAACTGTTACCATCCTATCTAATAAAAGAGTAATATGCAAATTGACCATCACTCCAACACACAAGATGGCTGCCCACATGTGGACACAAGACAGCTGCCACAAGATGGCTGGCAGGGGAGGGCAGTTGTGGGTAATCAGGTCAGCAGGAGAGGGCAGTTGTGGGAACCAGGCCTGCAGGGGCAGACAGTTGGGGGCAACCAGGCCTGCAGGGGAGATCAGTTGGGATTGACCAGGCCTGCAAGGGAGGACAGTTGCAGGGGACCAGGCCTGCAAGGGAGGGCAGTTGAGGGAGACCCAGGCCTGCAGGGGAGGGCAGTTGAGGGGAACCAGGCTGGCAGGGAGGTTAGTTGGGGGGGACCAAACCTGCAGGGGAGGGCAGTTCGGGGCAACCAGGCTATCAAGGGAGGACAGTTGGGGGGGGAGGACTAGGTCTAGAGGGCAGGCAGTTAGGGGCAATTAGGCAGACAGGCAGGCAAAGTGTTTTTAGCCAGCAATCCTGGATTGTGAGAGGGATATCCCAAATTGGAGAGGGTGCAGGGGTGGGGTTGAGGGATACACCCCCTCTCTGTGCATGAATTTCATGCACCAGGCCTCTTGTTAAATAATAATTGTCCATTTTCCCCTTCCCTTCAAAACCACCATTCTACTTTCTGTGTCTATGAATTTGACTACTCTTGGTCTCTAATATAAGTAGAATCTATAGTATTTGCTCTTTTGTGTCTGGTTTCTTTCCCTTAGCATAATTTCTTCCAGATTTATGTTGTTGTTTTTTAATGTGCCCTTCCTTTTTAAGGCTGAACAATATTCATTTGTACCTATATATCACATTTTGTTTATTCACTTATCCATCAATAGGCACTTAGGATGCTTCCACCTTTTAGCTACTGTAAATAACACAATGCTAGGAGTATAGGTATACAAATACTTCTTCAAGACCTTGCTTGCTTTAAATTCTTTTGAGTACAGTGGTACCTCGAGATACAAGTGCCCTAACATACGAGATTTTTGAGATACAAGCCGTCGAGCGAGCGATTTTTGCTTTGAAATACGAGCAACATTTGAGATAGGAGTAATAGCTCGGGATCAGCCGGCTGCATACGACCCACCAGTTTACAGCGACTCGTCTCATAGTTTCCCACGCCTCAAGGTTACGGAACGATTTAAACTCGTATCTCAAGGTACCACTGTATATACCCAGAAGTGGAATTGTTGGATCATATAGTAATTCTATTTTTCATTTTCTGATGAAACACCACACTGTTTTTCATTTTGGTTATACTCGTTTACATTCTTACCAACAGTACACAAAGATGATAAACAATTGTTTTTAAGACAAATGGCACTTGCCAAAAATTTGGAGTTTACAAAGTAATTTCACATACATTGTGTTACATAATACTTCAAATACAATTGACTAGCTGGGAGTCCTGATCTACTGGCAAGTATTCAAGATCCTTAACAATCTATCATGAGTTTTTCCACAGTTTCAAATAAGTGGTTCTTTTCCATCACACTGGTTTAAACAAGCTATATCATACAATATTAGATATATAGCTACCTAAATACTAAAAATATTAATTAAGACTTAAAAGACCCAAATGAAAATGTAAATAATGGAATATTTGTGGCTCCCAAGGGAAGACTAATCTTAAAACAGCTCTGAGTATCTTAACAGGTAAACTTCATGGGAACTAGCTAGATAGTTAAGTAACTCTTATTTGTGGTTTTCTGTAGATTCCACTGATAGGAGATAGTCATATATGAGGGGATAATAGGGTGGGTAAAGTAAGTGGGGTGAGCAGAAGATAGCAAGCTATGAGGCAGCACTAAAAGCCCCTTGGGAAAGCTAGAAGCAAATGGAGGAGAGAAAGAAGGCAATGAATAAAAGCTTATTAATGGGACAGCTACATAATTTCCAGGGCCTAGCACATAATGAAAATGCAGGGCACTTGTAAAAAATTAAGAATATCAAGATGTAATGGGAAACATTAAATCAAGTGTGGGGCCCTGTGCAACTACACAAGTTGCTTGCCCATGAAGCTGGCCCTGCATATTGAGTCGAGGACCAGAGGCTTGACAAGTATTAACACTCCAAGCAGCAAAAGCAGGGGAAAGGCAAAAGTAAACCCTCACCTCTAAATACAGTAGGCACTCACAGAGGCCACTGATACCCATGGTACAACTGACAGGGCCAAAATCTATCTTCAGGCATTCTCAAATTTGTTTTTTTTTAAATAAAGGTGGGGGAGGAGCAGGGGAGAGCATATAAACATCTGTGAACACAATTCCAGAGATGAATATAAAATTAATCACCACGAAACAAATAGGAGCTTGACAGGCAGGAAACATACAGAACGGATACTTTTTAGTGAAGGAGTATAATAAAGGAAATCTGGAGTCTATCACTACCCAAGAAAGATCAATATGGCTAATTGAAAACAAGAACCCTACAAATTATATCTGAAATATGTAGCATAAAGAGGGACATAAAAGGTCAAAGATCCATTTTCACCTATTGGCTAATTGCTCAGGGTTATCCATGTTTTGTCTTATTTTTTAATCCTGTTATGCAAGGAAATGGAGGAATCTGGAGTTGGACCAGAAAAGGTCTTACTACCAGAATGGGTCTTGGGAGAGTGAAAGAAACAGAAGTCCAAACTGAGAAGAAAAAAAGAACCTCAGGAAACTACCAATTATCAGTTATGTCATCATTCCAGAAGACAAACTTGTCTACTTTTGAGTTCATCTCTCAACTTTGGAAATGTGGTGGTAATGTGGAATAGAAGCCTCATTGTTTTTAACTTATTTTTAGCCATGCATGGTAGCCTGCACTGATAGCTTAAGCCAAATACACTTTATGAGAAAAACAAAACAACAACTAAGTTCAAAAAGAAGCTTCACAATAATATGTGGACAGTCTTTCTCTCTTTCCATTCCACTTTTGCAATAGAAGGTAGGTTAGGAATTAAAACCTGAATTAAAAATCTTTTTTGCCTTTATTTCTAATATAAAATAAGATAACCCAATTAAACAATCATAATGATTTGAATCTGATGTTTCTGGGAACATCGACAATAAATAAAAGTAGATTCATTGCTATTTCATTTAGTATTTTAAATTACTTAGCTTCTCACTACCATCTTGAAATCCAAAGAGTAGAAAGACAGTAATTCAATAATGAACTACTTATTTTGAACTCAATATAAAAAGAATGTACTTACAACTTATTAATTCAAATAGCACAAAACAATTATAATAAATGCCTGTCACTAAAATTATTTTTCCAAAGTATTATCATTTCATTGAATTCCTACAATATCCACTATGCATAAGACTGGAATAATTGGTCCATTTTTTTAAAAGAAAAAAAACTAATGTAAAAAGATTAAAAGTATTTAAATGACTACAGTAAAACAAAACTTCTGACATCTAAGACACTTTCTTCTCTTCATAAATCAATGCATATAAACAACAGAAAAGCTCTTTTAAGCTAAAACACAATTATGTCCTACCTTCTTTCCTCTGGAAACTATAAAGCACAGACAACATATTTAGTGCAAGGAAAATGGGCTACATAAGATGATGAGAAACAATACTCCACATTTACCCCTCAAAGCAGCAGAGCTCCTGGTAGAGCTGAGGATACAAATCGAGAAGTTAGGTGGATTCCAATTTCTTCCTTCTCAACTGTGGAGTGCCTCATTATTTGTTTTGGAATGGTAAAGTCTAAAGCTATAAACATCTAGTCCAAACTTTCAACATCACTGGAATATCAAGTCTAGCAAGTATTTTTCAACTTTTGGAAGTCCAAGATCAGGGTGCCAACATGTTTGGGTAAGGGTCCTCTGCTGGGTGCAGGCTTCTCATTGTATCCTCACATGACAGAAGGGAGAGTGAGAAAGCTTTCTCAGGCCTCTTTTATAAAGGCACTAATTAATGCCCTTTGTGACATCAGAGCTTCCTGCTCTGACCTCTAATCATCTCTCAAAGACACCTCCTCCTATTCATCATCTTACGGGTTAAGTTTCAACATATGAATTTGGTGGGGGCACAGACATTCAGATGATAGCAAAACCTTTCTCAGAAATCAATATATCAAGCAGGTAAGAAATAAGCAAGGTAGTGTGTTCTGTTGTGGAATGGGGAAATGTGCAGTACACTAAAGATCCATAAGCTACATTATATATATGTGTGTGTGTGTGTATGTGTGAGAATTCACATTCTTTCCAAATGTACATTTGCATAGACAAACATTATGTATTAAGGCAGTGGTCGGCAAACTCATTAATCAACAGAGTGGCAAACCGCGGCTCGAGAGCCGCAGTTTGCCAACCACTGTATTAAGGCAATGAAAAAAAAAAATCTTAGCATATTCTAAAGAAAAATCAACACAAGCCAAATCAACTAGCCAAATTGCAAGGGAACTAAAAATTAATTAAAAATCAACAAAAGGTTAGTCAAAGACATTTACTTGGAAATGTGAAACACCCTTTTTGAATTCAAAAGAATATAAAAATGGTATTTTTAACTAATTGGAAATGTACAGAGCAAAGATGACTAGAGGACAAAATTACTGTGGAATGGAGTCAAAGCCACAATGCAGGTATCTTTTAGGAGTTCAATCTCCAGTGAACACATAAAGTGGTTAAAAAAGATTGCCATTACCTAAAATTTCTTGTTTCCAGCACTGCTTTGATTTATAAGGAAGTCATGAAGTAATCAGTGAAATGCACAGAGGTAAATTTTTCAAGGGATTTCACGTCACTCCACAAGTACTGTACAGTGAGGATCACCCACCAGTGAGCAGCTCCAGCTCTAGTGCTGGCTTAGTCACACTAACTAGCTCTGAGTCCTACACTGACTATTTAAATTCTCTGAGTCTCAGTTTCTGTGGCTATAAAATTAGGAGGATGGGCTCTTCTAACTTGAATTAAATCATTTTATGTACAGAAACTTCACGCTCACCCATTTTGAAAGCAAGCTTTTGTGTACTGCACATTTCCCCATTCCACAACAGAGTACACTACACACTAACCTTTTCTTAAAGACCATCACCTTAAGGAATATTTCCTATTATACCATGAGCTCTAAAACAGATTACAATTCAAAAGTGAGGATAAAATAAATTCCTGCCTTCAAAGAATACTTCCTTTTCATTTGCAAATGATTTCCCAATTTAGTAAGACAGATTATTAGGGGAGATGGGACTATCTTCTTTTTGTAAAAAATACTCCTGGTGCTAAAAACTAAAGTTTATCACAGCAGTCATATTGGTAAAATCAGATATTGAAGTAATTTTTTATACTGTTCCACTGATGGGACTTTCAAAAAAAATCTTATCATCAAATCTTTCTTGAGTGGTTCATCCTTGGTTTTAAATATTATCAAAGGGAAAAATCTGCTTTCTACTTCCACAGGTAGTCTATTAGATGTCAAACCATCTCATTTAAAAGAGTTAATAACTGACTAAAATTGAATGAGAATATTCATGGGGCATGGACAATTATAAAATACCATTTTTAAAAAGATTACAGGTAACTTAGTTGGTGAGAAGGTTAAGCCACTATGCCAAGGTTTCAGATTCGATCCCCACTCAGACATATACAAGAATCAACCAATGAATGTATAAGTGGAACAAACAAATGCGTGTTTTCTCTCTCTCTTTCCCTCCCTCTCTCTCTCTTAAATTCAATTTAAATTTTTTTAAAGATTACATACATTTAGTATCGAATGCTATATAAATTATAATATCTTAATTCTACCTGAATTTTAATTCATCCTAAGTCTACTATTTGTGGATCTTGCATTTGTGTCTAATTTATTTAATAAAGGTGAAAAGGAAGACAGGGAAACAAGTCAAAAATGAATATTTTTCTTCTACCCAGCCAAGTCAAGAACTATCTCAAAGAATGATCTTCCCTCTTTTCTGTCTGTTCACAATAAATGTGAGAAACCAACTCAATCTTCACTTTTATTTTATTTTTGTTTCCTATATATGCCCTGAGCAGAGAAGGAACCCAGAACCTTGGCATATTGGGATGATGCTCTAACCAACTCGGCCAAGGCCTTTAATCTTCACTGTTAAAAATCTCATTTATTTGATATATAACACAGGTAAGAAAAAGGAATACTCAATTTACAAAGCTCAAATGTCAAATCTAAATTCTTAGTTCCAGATTGTGTGGGAAATCCCTGACCACATTTCTAAAAAATAAATAAATAAATAAAAGCCTGGCTATAAAGTAAAATTAATTACTCAGAGCCACAGAAAAAGAAATCTCATTCAAAATATATACTTCTAGAAAGACAAGTCCTTTTCAGTTCTAGAACCAGACTAGCATTTAGCATTTAAGGTAAAGTAAAACTTAGTGGCTGGCTTCATTTTATTTATTGGGGGGGGTGGGGGGAAAGTAGTGCTGTTAAACTGTTGTTCACTGTCAACCTTGGTGATTTTGGCTCAGGATTAAAGCATCAATCCACAGACCGAAGGGGTTGTGGATTCGATTCCTGAAGCAATACTTGGGTTGCAGGTTCAACCCCCAGACCCAGTTGGGTGGTATAGGAAGGCAACCAATCAAGTGTCTCCCTCCATCAATGTTTTTCTCTCTCTCTTCCCCCACCTTCCCTTCTACTCTTCCTTAAAAAAAAAAATTTAATGGAAAAATATCATCATTCCTCAGGTGAGAATTAAAAAAAAAATACTGAGAAATTATTTTTCACCAACCAGACTGGCAAAAATTCAAAACTTTTGTTGATGAAGGTATGGAGAAATATGCACCTTCTTACATTGCTGGTGGTAATTCAAATTAGTACAGCCATTATGAAAGGCAATTTGACAATATATCAAAATTACACATTCATGTAATTTTTGACACAACCAGTAAACTTCTGGAAATTTATTCTACATATATACTAATGTGTGAAGATGAGTGTGCATATGTGTATACAGGCATGGCCCACATATAATATTACTAATAGCAATGCTAGCAAAAGATTTAAAAAAATGTATTTGTCCATCATAAAAGGTATAGTATGTTAACATTTATGGCAAAATGTAAATACATATATATTTACATATACATACAGTAATATATATACAAATAGTGTGTGTATGGGTGTGTATATACTAGTACATATATGAAAGGACAAGCAAACAACATTGACTACTTGAGAGGAAGAGAATCAGTGACTAAAGGACAAGGATGAAAGACTTTTTACTATATATCCTTGTTTACCCTTTTCAATTTTATATTGCTAAACCATTCAAAACAATTTTTAAATATTAGCTCTTATTGAGATCATGAGATTTAACAATGTTTCTAAGGATTTTCCCTTTCCATAGCATAAATTTAAAAGAAAAATTCAATGTTTTCCATCATGCCTTTTATTTTAATAATGAATCTTTTTCTTGTAACTTATATCGTTCAAGTAAATTTCAATTCCTAAATCCACGCACACATTTCTACATAGATATCTAAAGAGACATAATCCGGATTAAGAACCTACAAGAAACAGAAACAGAGTATAGTTGTACTGTCTGTGTAACAAACACAGAGAAAGGCTGAGATTTGTAAAGCTATAGAAAATGCAAGATGCTTACTGAGTGGAACCAGTACACATAAATGCTCAATTCAATTACAATGTCAAATCCTTGGAATTTTTCCCCATTGGAATTATATCTATGAACATAGATCACGACCAATAAAAGAGAAGTCATTATTCCCTAGCACTGTTGACCCTAAAAGCCATGTTTTCTCTACATTTTAAGCTCTAATGCAGTGGATCTTAAACTTCAGCATTGCTGGGCCCCACCCACAGAGATTCAGGTTCAGTAGGTCTGGGTGGGGCCCAAGAATTTGCATTTCTAACAGAATATTATTGTGCCAGGACCACACTTTGAAAAGCACTGATCTAATACAAGTAATCTACTAGGCAGAGCAACCTTATAAGCAACTCTATCCTAGTCTGAAGTAATTCCTCTAAACTAAATCTTATTCAAACCTCTGTCATACTATTAATGGCATAATCTTTAATTTTTACTTTCATTTTTTTCCCTTCCTCTATATACTCTTGGTAGACTTTTTATTAGTTTCTATCACTTACACTTTATCCACTTGTAAAGTGATAATACAAAGAAAACAGCTTTCAATTGGAAAAGCCAAAAATAAATACCCCAGGACAAAAATCTGCTCAAGTCAGATGAAGAAGATTTAAGTTAAAAAGAAGAGTCCGAAGTAAACTTATACATTTTTAAGATAAAAAAACTTCTGTGAGGAAAATAAGGAAAAGAAATTCATTTGATATGCAATGTTACAGTAAAGGGAAATACTAAACTGAAGGTTATAATGCAAACAAATGAATATAACTGGCTTTAAATACAAGCACACAAGGGAGGGGGTGCAAATGGCTAGCAGGAGTTGGAATTTAAATGCACATTAAGTTTGTGTTTTTAGGCAACAGAACTAAAGTGCTGCCATTGTTATGTTTGTAACCAGCTAGAATCACATTTTGAAAGATATATAACAATATGGTGGGAGGAGGGGGTGCAATGGGAAGATATGTATACATGTAACACATTAATTTAAAAAAAAAACTAAAAAAAAAAACAGCCGAAACCGGTTGGCACAGTGGATAGAGCGTTGGCCTGCGGACTGAAAGGTCCCAGGTTCAATTCCGGTCAGGGGCATGTATCTTGGTTGCGGGCACATCCTCAGTAGGGGGCATGCAGGAGGCGGCTGATTGATATCTCTCTCTCATCGATGTTTCTAACTCTCTATCCCTCTTCCTTCCTCTCTGTGAAAAATCAATAAAAAATATTTAAAACAAAAACAAAAAACAATATGGTGCCAGCTTCATACAGAGCATCTCTTTGTGAGAGACAAGTTGGAGGTGGACTGGAGCAACAAATCATTACTCTAAACCTTGGATATAACAGACCTTTGGGCCCAATGTGAACAATATCCTTAAGGCTACTCTCATGGAGAAGAGATAAAAACTGAGAATCCCAACTATATCTTGCAAAAAATGTAAGGCAGAGCAGACCCAGAACTGAAGGGTATGGCGCTTCCCTTAGAAGTCTCCAGGGAAATTTGAAAAGAAACAAATGATGACAACACTATAGGCTAAGATTCAGTAAGGCCTGAATACTGGAAGAACTGTGTGCATAAGAACACCAATTTTTACTGGGAAAAGTCTCACTAGCAGAGCACCAAAAACCCTCCCTCCTTTGTAAATAGGAAAGAAGCTGAAATACCCTTTGCGCAAAACCCTCGCTGTCCCCAATAATTATCACATTTTTAAAACCAAGAAATGTTATTCCCAAGGAAATGTCAGTTCTCATAAATATGCCACACTCAAAACATAATTAACTCTATGCCATCCATTACATCAGAGACCTAATCAGATAATGCCATCTCCTTTTGTAGAACTGTGCTGCTCTTCCATCTTCAAAGATAGAGGTTGCTGCCTGCTTCAGGTAGGGCAGTTAAATAGAAGGAGCTTAGAAGATGGAAGAGCAGTGTAAGATGAGGATTTTCTGTTCCTGTATTCAATGTAAAAAACATTCTTAAGGACCATGTCTGTCTCTACCTTAGAAATTGACTATATGGAAACACCTGCTAAATAAAACCTGGCCCTTAATACCCATGCCAGAAAAATTTATAAATGCAAAGATCAAAAGGAGATCTTGTGAGTACTTCCCACAATGAATCACAATGAATACTTAGGACAGATTTCTGTTAAGTCTCCTAAATGTTGGCAGATAGGCTTTCCCACCATCTTTTCCCACTAGTATAAACAACTAAGAATTAGAATCAGAACCATTTTATTTGAGACACAGAATACAGTGGCACCTCGAGATACGAGTTTAATTTGTCCCGTAACCTTGAGGCATGGGAAACTATGAGACGCTCGAGTCAAGGTAAACTGGTGGGTCGTGTGCAGCTAGCCGATCCATGCGATTACTCCTATCTCAAATGTTGCTCGTATTTCAAAGCAAAAATAGCTCGTATCTCAAAAATCTCATCAGGGCACTTGTATCTCGAGGTACCACTGTACTGGATAAACATCTAATATTTAAAAAATTACATTTTTCAAGCAAGGTTCTTATTGCCCAACCAGCATGGCTCAGTGGTTGAGCATCGACCTATGGTCCAAAAGGTCATAGTTCAATTCCCAATCAGGGCATATGTTGGGTTGTGGATCCCCACCCCCGTGTGGGGCGTGCAGGAGGCAGCTGATCAATGATTCTCATCATCGATGTTTCTCTCTCTCTCCCTCTCCCTTTCTCTCTGAAATCATTAAAAATATATTTTTATAAAAGGACTAATTTTAAAAGTTAACAGTAATCAAGAGAGAGTGTGCTATTGGCATCAAAATATTTTTTAAAAATAGAACAGAACAGAGTTCAGAAATAAACTCATATATTTATGGTTAACTGATTTTCGACAAAGGTACAAAGGTAATTCAATAAAGAAAGAATAAATTTTTCTTTAAGAGTTTTAAAAAACATTGTTTTATTGATTTTTAGAAAGAGAGGGAGAGAGTGAGAGAATGTGAAAGCCCAACATCAATTGGTTGTCTCCTGCACACCCTACAGTGGGATTGAGCCCACCACCCCGGCATGTGCTCTGCCCAGGAATCAAACCCGAAATCTTTCAGTGCATGAGATGACACTCAACTAACTGAGCCACACTGGCCAAGGCAAGAATAATCTTTCCAACAAATGGTACTAGCACAATTAGATGTTGATTGATATGCCCCTCCTCCCCTCCAAAAAACTGACCCAACCCATACCATATACAAAAATTATCTTAAAATGAATCATCAGACCTAGATGTAAAACTTAAAAAATGAAACTTCCAGCCCTAGCCAGTTTTGCTCGGTGGTTAGAGCATCAGCCTGCGGACCAAAGGGTCCCAAGTTCGATTCTCTTCAAGGGCATGTATCTTGGTTTCAGGTTTCTACCCAACCAAGGCTTGCTCAGGGGTTATGCAGCAGGCAACAAATCAATGTGTTTCTCTGACATTGATGTTTCTCTCATCTTTCTCACTCTCTTCCACTCTCCCTAAATATCAATGGAAAAAATATCCTTAGGTGAGGATTAAAAACAACAACTAAAAAGTTAAAAATGGCCGAAACCGGTTTGGCTCGGTGGATAGAGCGTCAGCCTGTGGACTGAAGGGTCCCAGGTTCGATTCCGGTCAAGGGCATGTACCTTGGTTGCGGGCACATCCCCAATTGGGGGCGTGCAGAAGGCGGCTGATCGATGTCTCTCTCTCATCGATGTTTCTAACTCTCTATCCTTCTCCCTTCCTCTCTGTAGAAAATCAATAAAATATATTAAAACAAAAAAAGTTAAAAATGAAACCTCCAGAAGAAAACATAGAAAAAAAATCTTTGTGTTCTTGGGTTTGACAAAGATCTTTAAAATATAACACCAAAAGCATGATCCATAAAAGAAAAAATAAAGTAAAATGAATTTCATCAAAATTAATAAAAACTTCACTCAGAAGATACTATTATTAGGATGAAAAGACGAGCCACACCGTAGGAGAAAATATTTTTCAAAGCATATACCTTGATAAAGAACTTATATTCAAAATAAAAATTTCTCAAATTTCAATAATGGAAACACAAACAAGATCATGCCCTGGCCAGGTGAGCACATACCTAGCTAGGCTTTGGGTTTGGTCTTCAGTCAGAGTACTTACAGGAGGCAACCAATGTTTCTCTCTCACACTGATGTTTCTCTCCCTTCCTCACTCTCTAAAATCAATTAAAAATAAATCAACATAACCTCAGATGGGGATTAAAAAAAAAGATCAGTGATTACCCTTGTGGGTGGGGATGGGGGACAAGAAGGAAGAGTAGATTTAGTGACTAAAGGGTCATCAAGGATATTTCTATGACTTGTGTTCCTTGATCTAGCTGCTAGTCATATGTGAGTATTCACTTTGTCAAAATTCACTGAGCTAAAACTTCCAAATAAAAACTAGCCTCAATTTACATTAAGAGCATACACAGGCTTTCCTAAAGTATACATAATTCAAATAATATCCTAAGAATAATTTATCAGCAGTAAGGACAATTAAAACATTGGAATAAATTAAAGCTAGGCAAATATTATGTATATTTTAAATATATATATATATATATATGTATATATATATATATATATACATTTATTGATTTCAGAGAGGGAGAGAGAAACATCCATGAGAGAGAATCACCGAATGGCTGCCTCCCACATGCCCCCTACTGGAGGTCGAGCCAGCAACTGGGTATGTGCCCTTAACGGAATCAAACCCAGAACCCTTCATTCTGCAGGTCAATGCTCTATCCACTAAGCAAAACTGGCTAGGGCCTAATATTATATTTTTACATATAATAAATTGTGGGAAGGACAGAGGGGGAAAAAAAGGGAGGAAGAGTAATGGAAGAAGGGAGAGAGAAAGTCAATGCACACCCATCAGTCACTACCAGGATGAGATTTCTTTCACCTGAAGAACTTTAATTGAACTTTTTTCCTAATAAAAGTATATATCTGACCAAAGAGTCTCATTGTATCATTTTAGCTTCAGTTATATCAATCTGCTGTTTTGTTTCACCAGTCTGTATGCTTTCAAAATGAACAGAATTTTAAGTTAGTAACCCAGAAAAGAAACCCTAGAAAAGAGAATTTGATCCTCAACTTGCTCATGAAAAGAATATTTTCTAGTTAATCCTTTTAACCGTTATAAGTAAATTTAAATGTAATTAGAGTTGAGTTCATCTAGTCACAGTCTTAAACAATCGTTTTACTTTCCATAATGTAGAAAATATATTACTGGGTTACTAGGGCTTGAGAATAGCATAAACTCTAGCTGATACATTTGTCAGGTGACAAATTATGTACTGATATAGACGATGAATAGTCAAATGGTTTAGTATTATTCTGATCATAACATCAACACAGAGTAATACTAATAAAACTTTGCTATCTGAAAGAATATTTTTACTTATCATTTTTTAAATTAAAATTAAAGTATACTTATTCTACACTGTCCAGTGAATTATAACTAACTGACAACATTCACAGTTAAACTCAATGAAGAAATTTAACCTAGATAAAAATAACAATCATCAAAGTAGAGGAAAGCTACTTGAAAATAATGAACAACTGAGTTCTGTATTAATAGTTCCTTTAGATTAAATGCTCTAAACTGACTCAAATAAACTGACTTGTTACATCAGCAGAGAACATGAAGAAACTATTTCTTCTGTTAGAAATAACTAAATATGACATAACTTGTGCATGTAGCATGATAATATACAGAACTAGAACTTCTGAAAATGTGACCAGTTACAATAAGTTGAATAACTTTAAGTCTAGAAACTCTACTACTGATGATATTCAGAGATAAGTTAAAATACCTAAATAGAGTTTAGATCACATTGATAATATTTTTAAAGAGGAATGAATACGAGATTATTAACATTATATAAGTTGGTATTTTGTTCATTTGGAGCCTTAGTATGGAGTTTATAAAGTACAACAGGTTTTGGTTTTTGTCAAGTATCTGAAACACAAGGGATGGTTTTCTTTAATAAGTTGCAATATACCATCAGCATAGGACTGGTAGTAGTGAAAGCCACCTAATTCTTATGATGGACAATTCGTTTTCTAGTATCTCAGTAATGGCATCTTCATCCTTGCAAGTGTTCAAACCAAAAGCCACAAGAGGTGTCTTGGATTCATCTCATTCTCTCATAGTACATACATACATCCAATTGCCCCTTTCCTTCAAAATATTTTCAGACTGGAGCAATTTCTTATTACCTTACCCCCTTACCACTATCACCTGGGGTCAAGCCAACACTCCCTTTGGACTATTGCATATAATCTTATCCTAAATGATCTGTTCCTCTTTGGCCCCTATTCAGTATCAATCTCAATATAAAACTCAAAGCAATTATTTTAACATCTAAGTGTATACAATAAATTTGGCATTACCCAAAAAGAAGTGTGGCTTTTGCCTTGGCTTCTGGGAGGCAATCTGTTATATTTGACAGAAGTATCCTTGTGGGCTGGTCATACTGGGTCTTAGAGTAGAGTTGGCCATATCAACAGTCTTAGGGTAAGAATTGGCGATGGCAGAAAGACCAAGTTATGGCAAGGGCTTTGGGTTATATAAGATCATTAGACCTGGAAACTTGAGTTCAACTCCATGGGCAATCAACCAATCAATCAATCAATCCTGTCCATGTAATGAAGCCCCCAAAAATATATCTGGATACCTGGTTGGCAACTCTGTGTCTACTGTCACACATCAATACTGGGAGGGTAACGCATACTAACTGCACATTAGACAACACAGAGGCTTTGTACTTAAACTCTTCAGGTTTGCCCAATGACTCTCTTTTTTGATCTGTAATGAACTAAAACTGTGTGGATAACAGCTCTCAATGAGTTCTGTGAGCCTTTCTAGCAAATTAATGAACTTGAGGGTGGTTTTGGGAACCCCCTGAACTTGAAGTTGGTGTCAGAAGTGAGGGCAGTTTGGGGACTGTGCCCTCAAAACTTGCAGCCTGGCATCAATCAGTGTGTTTTTATAGTTTTCTTGCAAAAATATGTTTTCTAGAGCAGTGGTTTTCAACCTTTCGGACCTCACGAAACACCAGTGGTCCGAGGACCACCAGTTGGCAACTGCTGTTCCAGAGTTTGTGTAATCTCTTTTTCTTTGTTTTAGATCAGTGGTCAGCAAACTCATTAGTCAACAGAGCCAAATAACAACAGTATAACGATAGGAATTTCTTTTGAGAACCAATTTTTTAAAACTTATACTTCTTCTAACGCCACTTCTTCAAAATAGACTGCCCAGGCCATGGTATTTTGTGGAAGAGCCACACTCAAGGGGCCAAAGAGCTGCATGTGGCTTGCGAGTTGCAGTTTGCTGACGATGGGGATTCTACATAAATAGTTTACCAACCCATTCTTTAATAGAAAGCAAAGTACCCTCCCATCCATCCTCTTTTTTTCTCCACTGTTTCTATCCTCCTCTTTAATTCGTCTCAGTGAGACAATCTATTCCTTTAGGGACTCAAAATTGAATTCTAAAATTTTCTCATCATATTTTGATAAATTTGCTATGTAAGTTCCTACTCCTTGAGGAAAGAAAAGACAAATAGGGAATATAAAAGATTTTCTACCAGCACAACTTCATATTTATTGCAGCACTATTAGAGATGAAAACAAAAATCTCCTGGCCATCCCCATGGTTTCATCCTGAGCCCCACACTACTGGCACCTGCTTCTCCAGTCTTTACATGAGATACTCCTCAGTACTGTACTCATTTCGCAACCTTATTTTATTACTCAACAAGAGTCCATTTGGCTTGGGTATGGCCACCACAGCCTTATCTTGCTTCGGGCTTCCAAATTTTAAATGGCACTATTTAACATTTGGATGGATTGAATTCCCTGCTTAATAGTTAATTAAGGGTCAATTATTCCAGAGTGGTAGTCTTACATGTTTAAAATTAAAAAGAAAAATCTGATTTTAAATCAGTATGATCAAATACCTTATAATTTGAATATTAGTTTCATTTTATAAAATAAACTAGGGGACCATCCCCACAAAAAAAATTAATAAAGATTTCACAAGTTTCTTAATGAAATTCAGGATCCTTAAATGAGATTCGAGAACTATACATACACTATAAACCTTTACATTTCTGTTTTTATAAATATGTTTATTAATTTCAGAGAGAGGGAAGGAGAGGAGGAGAGAGATAGAAACATTAATGATGAGAATCACTGATCAGCTGCCTCCTGCATGCCCCCTCTAGAAATCGACCCCGCATCCAGGGCATGAACCCTGATGGGGAATCAAACTGCGACCTCCTGGTTCAAGGGTCGATGTTCAACCACTGAGCAACATTGACCGGGCAAATCCTTACACTTCTTAGAGGAGGCATATGTAGTTTGTTTTCATACACATATGCAATTTTCACCTATTTCAGTGATCTCTTAGAAGGTAGAGCTTAACATCAAATTCTCACTAAGCACCTCCCCACATTTGATCAAACCTTCCATCAATCTATTTCCCCACTCTATTCCACTACACTGCAATGATTGTACTCAAAATACAAATCTGATTTTCTATCATCAATGGCTTTCTGGAGAGCCTTTCGGATAAAGTCAAAAGCCTTACAAAGACCCTCATTATGTGGCTCTACTCACCACTGTCCTGCTCTCCCCATGCATATGCACACTTCAGTCCTCTGGATCTGCTTGTACAGAACTCCACACTCCCCAGGCATAATCCTTCCTTCATGACTGTTTCCTCTGCTTCATCCATCCTTCCCCCACTCTTCTCCCAGATTCTATTCATCCCTCAGGTTGCAGATTTCACATTATTAAACAGATCTTTTTGATGCCTTCCCACAAACAAGGTAAGCTCACACATACACTCCACCTTTTGTAGCATTTAACCACTCTTGTTCAATTTGTCTGAGCTAGCTTGAGAACAGAATCCAAGTCTTTCTCATCCACTGCTATACATTCACAGTGCTCAGCACATATTTGCTGAGTAAATGAATCCAAAAGCATAAAATATACTGACTTCAAAGGTTTCAAAGTCAATTATTAGTACAAATTATGCAATTTTAGTAATATATCTTTTCAAAAATCCATCACAAAAGAATGCTTCTTTAAAATGCAAGTTATTTATCATTACAATACCAGACAATATTTCAACAAAACTTCAGTTTACAGCTTTTTACTAAAGAGCATATGCTTTCACTAAGGATTTAGAGCAGAAAAAATAAAAATGCAAGAGTAATGGCTGTCTAATGAAGTTTCATTTTAAATTAATTTCCAAAATCAATTAATACCATGCCCAAAGGGCATTATAACTGTGACCATAATCTCCTTTGGTTAAGCATAGGGTCAAATCTATGTTCAAACATGTGCTACATTTTAATGCTTTATTTAGGAATAATTTCCCTCATAAGAGGTTCTATTCCTTTATAAATAGTATCTATCAGATTAGGAACTGACGAATAACACTGAAGCCTAATTTTTAAAAAAGAAAGAAAAGAGGTCACCATAAAAATGAGTCCCCTTAGTGGCCTATAGTTTAATAGATCTAAGAGGGAAAATGCCCAGCAAGAATTCACCAAGTATAGAATCAGATGAATTCTCTTTTAAATGAGATATGTCATATATTCAGTGACTTCACAGTGATAAAACTAAGTATTTATTTTACAGGAGAGAAGAAACAAATCTTGCTTACAAGGAGACACCACCCTCTCCAGGAGATGGAGTTTAAGTCTCCACCCTTTCTGTCCCCCTCCTACCCTAGTCCTTGAGGATGAGCTATTTAGTGACTTGGTTTCAAAGAGAGTGGGAAAAAGAACTGTACAGTGAAGAAACCTGGCAAATATCAGTTTAATCAAATGATAAAGGTTAAGCAATGATGTCATGCAAGTATAATGTAGCCCTTGATATTAGTGACATAAGCCATTTGATATAAATGACAAGAAATGCACTGTACCCCTGTAAGTATATTTCCAAAATTCTACAACCTCAGTCTAATGAAAAGATAATCAACCCAAACTGAGGGACATTTACAAGATGCCTAAGACTGTCAGGGTCATGAAAAACAAGACTGTCACTAAGATAAAGAGACTAAGGAGATGTGACACCAAAATGCAAGTTGGTGCCCTAGAATAGAAAGAAGACACAAATAGAAGAAGTGGTAAGGTCCAAATAAAATCTGAAGTTTAGTTAATAGTAATGTAGGAATACCAAAATTGGGTTCTCACTTTGGACAAATGAATCATCACAATAGAAGACATTGACAATACATAAGAGAAACCAGGTGAGGAGGTAAGAGAATCTCTGTTCTGTGTTTATAATTTTTCCATAAACCTAAAATTATTCAGAGACAAGTGTTTTTTCTTAAGAGTCTATCTGTATTACAAACTTCTGATATTTCCACTTCCTAACTTGATAAAATTATTAACAGATCAGCTGTCCCTTCGCCATTTAGTTACATTAGACAGACTACTAAAGGTATTTACACTCAAACCAATGCAAAAATATGTCAAGTCAATTACAATTATGAAAATTATAAATTACAACTTAAAAGTTAGTGACTGGCATCTATTTCTTGATAATGAAGCTTCAAATGTGCAATCAGTAGCTTTTAAAATCCAAATCACTTAACTTCCTATATTCAAGCATCATGTGCTATACGCTAGGACACAATGAGGAGTGGGGAAAAGACAGACCCATGAGCAATAATATAAGGTTAAATACCATGATGGGGGATACATTGGGAGCAGAAAGCAGGAGCATCTGAATGGTCTGATAGAGATTAAGATGGAAGGATCAGTAAAAACTTTCAGGTAAAATTTAGAATGAGACCTGAAGGATAAGAAGCATTAGCCAAGAAAAGATGATTGCAAAAGGAACAGCTTACAAAAAGACCTACAAATGAGAGGACATGATGAGTTGTTCACAATGGCTACAGCTTAGAGTGGTAAGCAGGGCATGTCAAAAAGTGAGGCAGCCTGGTTTTTCAGTCAGCTTTTGGGAGTCATGCCTAGAAGCTTGGCCTAGAGGGTGGTTTTTTTAGCTTTTTCAACAGTTCTGAAGCAACTAAAAACTTTTGTGTTGGGTTCATTATTGGCCATAGAGGCTCTGACCAACATAATCTCCCTTACGAAGGTAATTAGCCTCCATATCATAACATTCAACAACAACAAAAAATAAGTATTTAACCACAGGACTCTGTACAATCTGATCTACACAATTTTCTCTCCTCCAAATATGTGCAAAAAGACTAAGGAAACAGGCTTATAAAAACTTCATAGAAGGCAAAAAGCTAGCAGACATTGCTAACATAATGTTTTAAGTTCTACACAAGTCCAAATGTATCTATTACACAAATACAGGTAGAAATGAGCCAGGGAAGGAAAGAAGGGAGGAAGCTAGGGAAGAAGGGAAGGAGAGAGGGAGGTATTAAGTATCAGAACACTAATCCCACTGTACTGGCATAAGCCAAAAATATACAGTAAACCTCTCCATCTTCCTGTTTCTGCAACAGAGTTCCCATCTGACAGAATTCAGCAGAACATATGGCTAAAACATTTACTAGTTGTATGACACTGAGAAAATTACTTAACCTCTTTGGGCCTAAGTTTCCTCCTTTGTGAAATGTGGATATTTATTACCAGTACCTATGTGATGAATTCACCTCGATGTTTAAATCAATTATTATACATCAGCTATAATTAATATACTCTATTTACTACCAAAAGGGCACACTCTTCATGATGTCACAAATAACTACCCTTTTCTCTCCCTCTCAAGAAAGCATGTCAGAGAATAACAAATTTTATCTTGAATCTACTTGTTACTCTACATGATTTAAGCAAATCATTCCTGAAACTTACATTTACTGCTAATTATACTGTATAAACCCACAGTAATGACCACACTTTAGTGTGTTACACCAACTAGGAATATCACTGATGTAGGCTGTGACAGACATAGACAATTGCCTACCTCACTTGTTGCTTGATTTTTTATGGCTATGCACTTTAAGGGAGACCAGGCCTACCTCTCCATTCCTTAGACCAGTAGCATCATCATCACCCAGAAACTTGTAAGGAAGGTAAATTCTCAGTCCATATTGCAAAAAATAAAACTGGGGGTGGATCCCAGTAACCTGTGTTTTAAGAAGTTCTCCAGGTCATTCTGGTACAATAAGTTTGAGAAACACTGACCAAGAACCACTAAGCTAATAATGATGACTCCTTATCTCTTGTCAATGACTGGTTGAGGAATGGGTATGTGACAATTCTAATCAAGGAGAGGCACTTTGGAAAATTTTGTTTATTCTTAAAAACAGAAAGAAGGGGATAACTTTCTCTCTCCTGGCCTTTAGATATTGTTGATTAACGATTCCATGCTCAGAGCTGCTATAGCCATCTTGTAACTCTGAGGGCAAGCCTATCTGCCAGGCTGGATCTTGATATAATCAAAACAAAACAAAACAAAACAAAACAAAACAAAAAAAAAGAGAGAGTTTGCTAATCATGGATCCACTATAAGCATGAGACTTCCTGCTAGTTTAAATAATGTGTTGTTTGAGAGTGTGGTTCAGTGGTTGAGCGTTGACCTATGAACCAGGAGGTCCTGGTCAGGGCACATACCCGAGTTTCAGGCTCAATCCTTGGTGTGGGATGTGCAGGAGGCAGGCGACCAATGATTTTCTCTCATCATTCATTTTTCCATCTCTCTCTCCCTCTCCCTTCTTCTCTCTGAAATCAATAAAAATATATATTTTTTAAAAAATAAAATGTCATGTTTCATCAAATATAAAACATACCAATGGTAGAACACGTCATTATTTTATGAATCATCAAGGGAGGACAATACTATTAACTACATTGATATGCTATTCATTTAAATATTCAAAATGAATCAATTTTTGCAATACTCAAATATTAAGAAAATGTCCAGTTCTAAATGGAAAACAGTAAATTCCTTATTGTTTAAGCTAGGTAAGAAGGGGTTTTCTGTTGCTTGCTGCTAAAAACAACATAACTGAGTTTTTTAAAGGATATTATTATGTTCAATCTGGGTATTAAGATGTAGAATAAACAAAAGATAGGGGAAAATATGGGGGAAACCTTGAAATACAAAGTAAGGGAAAGTAAAATATTTAGACTGAGAAAAGGAAGTTTAGAAGAGTGCCTCTAATGGGCTGGAATCCTGAAAATGGATCTGAAAAGCAGCTTTTAACCAAAGAAATCTACCAATGGAAAGAGCTGTCTTTAAAAATAGTTCATGCATCCCAGCAGAAATAGAGCAATCATTTCAAAAACTAAGAGTATGGAAGACAGAACAGACTACTCTCCAAGGACTCTTCCAACTTTAAAATTCTGAAATATTATGTCCACATTAGAACATAGCAAAAGTTAAGACTCATTAAAACATATACTCATATCAAAACTGCCAATAGAACCTGATCTAAGCAGAGTACCTAAGAGAAATTAAATTCAAGGATATGGAATGGAATTTACAATCCTCACAGGCTGATAAGAAGCTCTAAGAATCAAATTAACAACATTTAAAGACTAAAAGAGACAAGGTCCCTTCTTTGTGTTAATTTTTAAGAATAAACAAAGATTTCCAAATATCTACCTACCCCAAATCTAAACTCTTTTGGCTGGGATTTAAAGTTATCTCTCCACCACCACTACCTACCTTGAGATATTTTCCACTCCTCAATAAATCTACTCAGTATCCATATCCCAAAGTTATCTATAACCCTCTCATCCCACCCCATCTCCCAGCTTTACTCATAATGTCCTTACAAACTTAGGACATTAGTAACCCTTTGTGCCCAAATGAAATTTGCAAATCTCACAAAATGCAATCAAAATCCTTGGTCCCATGGTTAGGCTGGATCCAATTTTGTGTATATAATGTAAACAAGTTCCAGGACCTTTACACTTCTTTACAATATTGGGGGCATTTTCAGTCCCTTAATAAATCTTATTAATTTACTTTAGAAGCTATTACAAATCTTTCTTAGTAAGAGTTTTTCACATTTAATGGTAAAATACTTATTAAACTGTACTATCAAGTACCTGCAACTCAAAATTCTGGTTGGCTTAACTTAGAAAAAAGGAAAGTAAAGAATAAAGGTTTAACCTCCTAAAGGAATTGTCACTTAGTTATTCAGGTCATGGCAAATACATGGAATTGAGTAAAATAAAAAAGAAAACCAGAGAACAATCTATAGAAAGATCAATCTTATTTTATCTTACTTCACAGGATGTCAAGCTGAAAAGTAACCCAACTCTACCATATACATACTTTTTTATCTTTATTGTTGAAAATATTACATATGTCCCCTTTTTTCCCTCATTGACCCCTTCCATGCAACCCCACTCCAACTCTATCATATATTAAATAAAAAACAGTGAGCCAGAAAAATTAAGTGACATGTCCGAGATTTAAAAAAAAAAAATCTCTGGGGGTTAGGGGACAATGGGAAGATATGTATACATGTAATATCTTAATTTTTTTAAAAAGGGAAAAAAATAATAACTAAAACACAAATCTCCTTTTTATTTTCCAAATGGGGACCTATCTAATAATAAAAGGAAACTAACAATGAAAGCCTCTAGAATGCTTTAAAAAAAATAACAGAGAAATAAATCTAAGAGTTAAGAGTACAAAAAAAGTTAAGAGGAAGGAGGAAGATGCAGATAATGTACATGGGCTATATTAAATAGGAATATATACACCTACCATATAGTATAGTAAACCCAGAAAAGTGTCTCCTTTTCCTTCTCTTAGACCACAAGAGCTATACTCGGACATCCTGAATCACAGAAGCTTTATGGCCTGAATTTTACCAAGGTTACAACTTAAGGAGTGGCTCTGATCAATTGTGGAAATACAGGAAAAATTCTAATTTTTTATTATAATAAGGTACTAAGTAATTTCATTTCAAATTTCACAAAAAGGCAGCTAAATTAGAACTTAAAAATTTACAAAACACACTTGCTTCTCCATAAATTACAAAAGAGAAATTTCACTTTTTTGGTTTCTTTTGGCTTATCAGATATATAAATCTATGCCTTTTAATTTTCTAAAAATTTTAAGACATTATTACAAAAGGCCTATTGGTTAACCCAGTGAGCCATTTACCTCCAGAGTTTTAATTAAGTTGGTCTGTCTGGCTGACACTTGAGAGCCAGTAAAAGAGAACTCGGTAATGAGCCACAATGTTTTCAATAGCTCTTTAAACCATTATCCATTAACAGCAATGTCACATGCAATGGCTGAGTCCTAGCAGAACTACATCGTATAAGCGTTTAAGACCTCACAGACACTTCTATGCATTCGTCACTTATTCTCATTATAGCCAATCTTTTTGGACATAGGCCTCCAAAAAGATCACTTTAGGAAAAAGAAAACTGCTTTTCTTAAATAAAAATGATTTATTATATCCAATTTGTTTCCCATGTACATGAAAACAGGGAAAATAGAACACTTTATTAATATAATACTACTAGAGGCTCGATGTACAAAATTTGTGCAAGAGTAGGCCTTCCCTTCCCCCTGCTGCCGGCTCTGGCTTCCCTCTGGCACCCGGGACACGGGCTTCCCTCACAGCCTGGCTTGGGTTTGGTCTAATTAGCATATTATGCTTTTATTATTATAGAATATAGCTAAAACAGTAATCATAAGCTAAAATTACTTCCTAATAAAATAAGGACATTTAAAATTATCAAAAAGTCAACAAATTTAATAAAAATTTGTTAGAAGACATTAAACCATATTCTGTGGATCAGTCCTAATAATTATCAGTCTTTCAAGCATGAGATGGTTTGTAAAATACTATTTTGTATAAAGTATAAGCATTACACATGTAGCATTTATTGTACACTCTATTTCCATATGCACTTAATTCTAAGAAATAATTACAATTGCAGGAAAAATATGACTTGGTATATCAGAGATTTTGTCTCTTTTGTTGCCATTGTCATTTTTCAGGTTCTGACATAGTATTAAAAAAACTTCATGTACCATGTTTTTCGTTGTTCACATAATCAAGTATGTTCTGTATATCTGCTGGAGATAGACATCCATGATAAAATTAAGCCCCATCATAAAATCAAAGGGCAAAAATTAAAAAATAAATGAGTAACAAAATACATACTGAATTTAGTAGAATCACTACTTCAGGTGGGATACAATACATATCCATTTTGCTTGCATAGGCTCTCACTCATCTTTTTCAGTTTCTGACAACACTTAATAAAGCCCTTATTTTGTGCTAGACACAGTCTCAGCACATTAGATACATAAACTCATTTATTCTCCCTATGAGTTAGATGTATTATTGTTACCTCACTTGACAGTTGAGGAACTGAGGCACAGTTCACTGACCTGTCCAAGATATCTACAGTCACAGAATTAAATGAAGAGTTTAAATTGTACTTCATTCTAAATAAATCTCTGTCGTGCCTGTCCAGCTCTTATTGAAAAAATGCATGCAAAACAGCAGGATAAACAGCCATAAAAAAGACAACCAGTCAACAACCCAGCTATCTCAGCAAGTTACAGACACATTATTCTGACTGGTAAGGTAAAATAATTTTTTGGAGGAGTCACTCTCATCTTAGTTTTACCCTTACAATCTCCCCTGTCTACAATGGAGAATGAATGAATGAGAACAGGCCAGCACTTACTTCCTGCTTGCTTCCCCAGTGCGTCGGCCTATTCACAGTCAGAAAGCCAATGGTCCCGCAGGCTTCTGCTTCAATTCAGGTACAGTAGTGAGGTTTGAAAGTGCCTCAAGCAGAGCCAACAGTTCTCTGATCCTTTACAATATCAAACTCTGCAATTGTGTGTCATAGCAGCCATGCTAGAATGAGGTCAATTACTCTAGGCATTTGCTACTTTTCCCTTCTCTCCCCCACTGGTGCTCAGGCTCTTTTCCCAGCACTTACTCAGTGCTATCATTAGCCTTTTCCCCTTGGTTGTGCTGCCCCTACATTTATGTTATTCTAAGTCTTCTCCCCTATAGATTCCTCTGGGGAAAATGAAAGGTCTGAAAAGAAAAAAGAAAGTGAAATCAAATGAAATGAAAATTCAGGTGGTTCTTGTTTTAAGTTGCTGTTTTAACAGGTTCCTTTAAAAACAAACAAACATTAAAACATTAGGAATAAGACCTAAAAATTATAGACACAAATACACACACACACACACACACACACACATCATTAACAGTGAAGGTCTTTCATTCATAGGATCCTCCTTTTCTATCCACTAATTTCTAACTATACCCACTGTTGCTTTTCCTCTAACCTTGTAATAAACTGTTTCTCAAAATCCATTTCTGAGATATGAAATATTATAAAGAAACTAGCCTTGGGATATGTATATATACATATAAATTCTTTGGTTAATCTCTTCCCAACTGTCTGTCCTCTAGCCCGCTTCCCTCTGAGATTAATCAATTTGTTTCATGCTTCCATGTCTCTGGATCTATTTTGTTCATTAGTTTATGTTAATTCATTAGATTCCACATATAAGTGAGATCATGTGATACCTGTCTTCTCTGATTGGTTTATTCCATTAATATAATACTCTCCAGGTTCCTGCAAGCTGTCTCAAAGGGTAATATGCATAACCCACAGACACAGACAATAGTGTGGTGAAGTTATGGGGGAATAGGGGTGCGAGGGGAGTGGAGGTGAGGGGTGAGGGTCAATGGGGAGGGAGGGACATCTGTAATACTTTCAATAATAAAGATAAATTAAAAAAGAAAAAAAAGCCCAGTTAGTGTGGCTCAGTGGTTGACTGTCGACCTATGAACCAGGAGGTCATAGGATACATACCTGGGTTTGCAGGGTCAATCCCCAGTGTGGGGCATGAGGAGGCAGCTGACAGATGATTCTCTCTCATTGATGTTTCTATCTCTCTCCTTCCTTCCCCTTCCTCTCAGAAATAATTTAAAAAAAAATTTTTTAAAGAAAACTAGACTTGACTACTAAAACACCACCATCACTTACACAAGAAACAATGCCATGGAAGTTTTGTTTACTAATTTGCCAAACAAAGGTAACGTCACCTCCACAATGAGGAGTTCAGAAACGATAGTGTGCATGTGTGAGTATATCAAAGAACTAGATATACCAATGGAGTTAAAATACACTTCCAAACCAAGAAAATCCCCTCAAGCACCATGGCAATACTAAGTTATCCAACCTTTCCCTTGGCAATAACTATTTTAAGCAGAGAAGTAAAGATCAACTAACTCCTATGCTTTTATGAAGAATTTTAACCAAATTTTGTTTCAAATTGATGCCTAAACAAACAAGGTAAGGCGCAATAAGGAAAAGGTGGTAAGGTGGCATACAGTGTAGGGTCACAGCAGCCTCGGGTTCATTTAGTACAAATCATAATCTATTACCAACTGTTTTCTATTTTTTCCACAACTCAGTCTTCAGAATAAATGCAACATGTTAGCTCCTAGGTCTTACTCCTGAAAATTAACAGTGACTACCAATGAAGTGTCAAAATGATTGATCAAGAACAAAAGCAGGCAAAGAACACCAGAAAGATATACATTCTTGAATTTAAGGATCTCAAAGTCTTATCCAAATGGTCACTTCTAGTTCATATATAATGCTAGAATTTGTCTTCTGAATACACTGTTATGCTATCTCATACTACAAGAGAGCAGAAAGTCTTAAAAAGCCACAAGCAGTGATCGTGTCCAATAATCTATCAAATGATGCTGACTGGATATTTGTGAACCAGTTATAAATGCATACTATACCAATAGATACAAGACCATTTTAGCTGTACTTAATTTTTCCAGTAAATGCATAACTATGAAATTGTATATAAATCAAATCATATTTAGCACTGCCTTGGGTTCTTTCAGAAGTGCATTTGTATAGGAGGAAAAATCCAAAAAAATATGACCTTAAAATATAAAGATCACAAGGCACCAAACTGTCTTTAAATCTTATATTTAGTATTTATTAGTCTACTATTTAATAGGAACAAATACTAGTATTAACACAACTACTCAGTCAACAACAATACTGAAATAGCTTAACAGAAACTATGATGATTTCCAGGGAGATACAGAAAGAGGGCCTGTCAAGAATTGAGGCATCTCCTGTCTGGAGCATTTGTAGAGTGGTAGGATGAAATTACATCCATGGGTGTTAAAGTGGACTACCACAAGAGAACCAAATCTGATAAGATAATGTCAGAATGTTGGAGTAAGCAACTCCAAGCTCCTCCCACCACACCATAACATCAAAGATAAGCACCAATAGACCCAAGTTTGTCAGAGCTCTGAAAAACAAAGATTTGTAGCAATCAACTACACAGAATCAAGGGGGCATTAACTTAAAATAGTAGACATGTTTTATGGCATTTTTAATTGTCCTTGCCCTACCCCATCTCTGGTGCAGCAGCAGACGATATTCCCAGAATGAGACCTGGCTCCTTGGTTCCAGAAAAAAACAGTCAACCTGATTTGCAACTTATTATGTAATTCTGTTCTAACCTGTCTGGGAGCCACCTGAAGGACGACACAGGTGCAGTCTGTTTTGCCTAACTCAAACCTTCCCAAGCTGGAGAAATAACTGGCATTGCTTGTAAACATTTTAAAGTAGAAGAACAATTTGTAGACACTGAAGGTAAAAGATCACAGTTGAGACATACACTAGACCACTTGAGATCTAGAATGGTCAAGAAGAGGGCTGCCTTGTGAAATTAGGGCAGTCAAAAGTACCCTTGTGTATTGGGGAAACTTAGAAAGCAACAAGCATGCCCAAGACAAGATGCATGCTCAGAGAAAACCTTAAGCTTTCACCTTGGGTTGAGTGCAAATTCCAAAGACTATTTAAAACCCGGTAAAAAGCAGATGAGGTCCGCTCCCAGGCACACAGGGTGTAACGGTGCCCACAGCACCTCACCAGGTGGGACTGAGACCCACAGGCAATTAGTGCATCTTAATAAAGCATGAATAACTTTCTCAAAGAAAACCCCCCAAAAAGCCTCTAAATCAGAGCAAGAGACCTCCTCTGGCCGTCTTCCTGGTTGCTATTTTTAGGCAATTCAACACTGGGCACAGTCTGGCACCACTGGCAGCAAGATGTTACTGCTGGCAGCGCGACGGCCTCCAGCTGCTCCGCTGACAGCCACTTTAGAGCATGGCCAAGGCTAAGAAAAGATGGAGAGGAGGAGAAGGCAACTCCCACAGAGTAAATCACATCATGTGTCAGACACTATGCCAACATCATCTCATCCAAACCTTGAACAACCCTACCATGTAGGTAGAATTCTCATTCTACCAATGGACAAACCAAGGCTCTGAGAACTCAGCAAATAGTTACAAAGCCTAAGCCTATATGACACTATGAAAACTGAGAAAAATTCATTATCTGCAGAGCTAAAGTGATGGATAAGGAAGCCCACCATATTTCCACTTGTTATAATATGAAGTTAGGTGGAACAGGTAATGTTATACATTACAGTCCGGCTACAAAGGCTCTGTTTAACCTACAGCAAAACTAGAGACTTATTTACCTGTTGGTAACCTTCATTACAGCTACTTTTATAAACACCTAATTTCCCTATTTGAAGATTTATCTATACCCAAGCCCAAAATGCCTTCATTTTTTTGTCAGACCAATACTGAGTCAACTATAAAAGAATATTAAAACCTGCTATGCTAAAGAAAAATCACAAGTTTTATAGGTTGAACTGTGTCTTCCAAAAAGATATGTGAAAGTCCTAACCCACAGTATCTCAGAATGTGACCTTATTGGAAACAGGGTAGTTGCAAATGTAATAATAAGTTAAGATGGAGTCATACGAAAGCAGGCTGGGACTTAATCCAATATGACTGTTGTCTTATAAGAAATGGAAAATTTGGACACAAGTACAGAGGGAAGAATGCCATTTGACAATGAAAGCAGAAACTAAGAAGGGGCCAGGAAGGACTCTACCCAGAGTCTTTAGAGGGATCATGGTCTTCCTGACAACTTGGTTTCAAACTTCTGGTTTCCCAAACTGTGATAGAATAAATTTATTAAATTTATTAAAATGGGCTAATGTACACACCAAGGTAAGTCCCTCCTGCACCACAAACCAAGGCCTCTCTCACATAGGAACCAGAATGAAATTGGAGATCCTTCTTAACTGCAAACCACATGGAACCAATCACATGTACTTGCTTTTATACAGAGATAACAGATCATTTCCGCACAGAGAACAAGGTACTGAGCCATAGTGACTGGGTAGGAGTCAGGTTTTCCAACCTACAGGCAGAAATAATAGGAAACTGTCCAAAAGAATACCATTAAGGACAAAAGTACTAGCAGACCATAAATATGTATTCCAGTCAAATCAATAATTTCACATACACAGCAATCAATTAGTCTACTCTAGTATAATCTTTTGAAAGTTTATCA